>CM045737.1:25532347-25584847 GCA_024760905.1 Plotosus lineatus | reverse complement strand
CGGTAAATTAAATTGTTTGTCTTTTTCAGGTGTACCCCACTTTCACCCAGAGTTAGCCGAGATAGGCTCTGTAATTACGACCCTAGAAGGATTGAGGGTTTTGGCAAGTGAAACGCTCTCTCTCAAGGTCAGGCTGTTTATGCTGGTTATCAGCATCTTGTCTGAGCATTAGGATGTGATGTTTTATCTATCTATATAAAATTATCCCACATACTTGGAATTAAAAAAAGCAAAACAATGCTTGTCACTTACTTGTGTATGTGGTTATTCAGAAATATAAAACATTTTGTCCTAAAATGAGTTAAGACTTCTCCTTTTGGAATTCATAGCAATAAATGTTTTATGTAAAAAGGCAAAAGCAAAAAAAAAAAAAAAAGCTGATAAATAAACTAGATTCTTTTTCTTCACTTCACTTATCCCTTAACATCCGAGGATGTCGTTGGGGCACCTTCATGGCGAGACTTGGGCTGATTTGGCCTGGTGGAGCCCATCCCTCTCCAGGTTGTAGAAACACGCAGACGGCTTTGCAGCCTACTCTTTACGAAAGTCAGCAATGGTTCTTTTACATGCCTCTCACCATACACAGTGAGGGACATGGCCTGCCTTTGATAACCCAGTTAGCCGCACTGGGGGGAAACTAGATTATCAAGCTTCAAAAATGTGTGTTGGTCGACTCAAACCTTCAGGAAAATTCTGGAATATAAATTCTGCAAAATAGCTAAAGAGTTCAGAAGATCCTGGGTTCACCAAAATAGCACATTCTGACAGCTCTACTTTAAATCTCTTTCAAAAAAAAAAAAAGTTTCTCCTGCTTTCCAGACTCACACTACACTTCCCAGCATTACTTTCACTGCATTCACTTACATGACTTTGGCCACATGACACAAATCACATCACCTGGTCCACAGTCCACTGATTTTCTGCTTTATGTAAGAACTGATTTGTCATGTTCATTCCAAAGTATTGTAGGTGAGACACTTGTTGCTGGTGGTCTGAAGCCTGAATATTTGATTAAAATTTGATTGTTTTTACTGTGTGTGACCCAGTTTATTTTGCTGATTTCCTGCCGAGTCTAAGATGGTGTGTTTCTATGCATGACTCCTGCTTGCCTTATCCACTCCGAGTTTAGGTTTTCTCTGCTGAGCTGTGCTGATCATTTGACCTCTGCCTGTACCTTTATCAACTTTGAACTGTACTTTCACAGTGTATACCGGGGGAAAAAATAGCAGGGTGCAACTTTTTACTCGCCTTTAAATTGCTAGGAGTGTGAATGGCACTCCTTCAATCACGCGCCTTAAATTTGTGAGGAGCTCCTGCATGAGCAGCGCTCAAGGCTGCCAACATGTAATGTAAATGCTGATTGGATTAGAAACATGACATTAGCCAATCATAGTGCTCATTGTGAAAAAGATTACCTTGGCGATGAGTGTCGGGATCAAGCTATATCTAAACTTGTGAAAGCTTCGGGGTTGCGAGCATGGCGGGGAAAAATACAGTTGGTAAATGCGAGGAGCAGGAATCTTTTGCCCCCATAAATCTAGTTCTGGGAGTATGTAGTGGTGTTGTGAATTGCTGGCATCCGCGATATTCCATGTATTTAGTTATCATTCATATTTTATTCACATTTTGTCTGCGCTTATAACGTAGGAATAAAACATGAATGGTTTGAGAACAAAACGTGACTGATTTTTAAAAAAGGATTCGCTTTTTCACAAAAAAACATCTACAAACCAACTGCGAATTACTTGCAAAATTTTGTTTAGTGGCAAAGATATAATTTTTGCAAAACATTTTTTTGACCTTGATCAAAAAGCACATTCAGCAAAAGGGACAGTTTATTTAAACCACAGGATGGATGTTGTCACTAAGATGTAATTTTTCTCAAATAGTGAATGCTGCACTTTGATCAAGCTGTTGGATAGTTACCATATTTTCCGGACTATATGTCGCTCCAGAGTACAAGTCGCATTTCCCAAAAAATACATAATAAAGAAGAAAAAAACATATACATGTCACACTGGACTATAAGTCACAAACTCATGGAAACTGTCTCCCTTGGCTTGGAAATCTGTTGGCAGTTTTTGTGACGCTGTGGTCCTCGCTCTGATAGAGGCGGTTGCGTTTCATGAAGCAGTAACACCAAGAAAGTCATTTATATTCATCTCCTTGACAATTACCTGGACGTAGAGACGCAACTGCAATGTTGGCAAACCTCTCCCTGGTTACTCAAACTCCGATGTGCGAGCTTGTTCTTCTAGCTGTGGAGATCTAGCTTTTAGCCCGCAATAGCTTTTAGCGATTCGCTTTTTTGTTTTCTTCATTGCAGTAATAATAATCTCTGCTTTTCTCCAATCTCTCAGAAGTTTCTGGTTCATTCCAAACTTTCTCTCTGCTGCTCGATTATCATTTTCTGATGAATATTTCACTACTTGCAGCTTGTAATTCGCAGATTTTCTTTTTGGAGACATTTCTTCAGTGGTGGATGATCAGGTACTGGAACCCAAGAGTGCCCTCTTGTGGTTGTGAGTGTAAAAATAACAAACGTGAAATTATGCTTCTGATGATTAACATAATTACATAATTATATGTAATAATTTCATATATAAGTCACTCTGGAGTATATGTCGCACCTTCAGCCAAAGTATGAAAAAAGGTGCAATTTATAGTCTGGAAAATACGGTACATGCTGCAAACTAAAAATGTCTCATGCTCCTGCAGTCACATCATCATCAAAACAGAAAACATGACGTTTTTGTTGCACATTGTTTAGAAATTCAGTGAACAAGCATGAGTGACTTTTTACCTCAGCTTTTGAAACAGAGATGGATTGGAATGATACTGATGTGCAAAGTGATAACTTATTTCTTGTTGTAAAGATTATTATTGATATGGCTTTTCCACAAAGAACTTACATTAGAAATACTGAGGTAGGCCAATGTGCTCCCATGGGTTTCCTTTGTAAACTTCAGTTTCCTCTTGTGTATTTTCTTTAAAATTGTGTGTGTGTGTGTGTGTGTGTGTGTGTGTGTGTATTGTTTCTGCTATGGACTGGTAAGCTGTTCAGGGTGTACCATGCTTTCGCACTATGTTGGCTTGGATAGGCCCTCGCCTCCTCAAAACCCTAATAGGATTAAGTGGTTCAGCTAATATGTGTAATGAATGGATGGATGTTGAAGTAGGCGGGGCTTCTTTAATTGAATTTGGAATCTTTGAAATATTTTTTTTTCTCCATTTTCACCTGTGAGTGCGAGAAACTGCGATTGTTATTCATGCCTTCATACTGAGTTCACAATAGCCAGTACTTTAATAGTCACATTGTGCTGAATGGCCGAGAACTGTAATCCAGAAATAAGTCTATTAAATAGTTACAATATAAGTGATTTATTTAAATTAGTGAATGTAAGTTTCAGGTAAAGTAAGTTTATTAAATATGGATCATTCTCTGAAATTGGGTCAAAATTTACTGATTCACATTTTCAAATTTACTGATTCACAGTTTGGACCTAATGTTTTCCAAAAACTAAAGAATTAAAAGAGCAGTTAAAAGCATACCACATGGACACGTATAACATGTCAGAAAAAAATATTTGAGCACGTCAAATGGGTGGAAAAAAAAAGTTTGGTGTTTTTTTGAATGAATTTTATTCTTCAAAATTGGTTGCCATATGCAGACGAAACTTGTAACTTTTCTTTTGTTCTTTATGCTTCGTGGTATACTATCACCAAAGTGTCAACTCAGTGTAAACAGTCGGGCTTGCAATAAAGATCTTGCCTTAAAGTTTAAATCTAAAATAGAAAATCCTACATTTACTTACTTTTGCTTACTTTGTAGTCTGAGAATTGCACGTCACTTTACGGTTCCATGTGTAACCAGTCCACCGACTCATTTTTCCTGAGGGGTGAAGTTCCATGTTACGATGTTCTCTGCACCATTGAGTTCCTCTTCAAGTGCATTTATTTGGTATGTAGTCAAGTGGTAATTAATTTATTTACCAAAAGAAATTGGATGAATTTTGTTTCCGTATGTGAATGAATGTGAAGATGAATTTGTTGTTACATACAGATTTATTCCTACTTAATACTAAAAGTGCAGTTATGTGCATGCAGTAGTTCTCTGTGTCTTTGTAACAATGGTTCATGAATTAGAGTGAAATTAAAATTTTGGTGAATGTTAACGTCCCACTTTATGGTACCAGTTTCAGAGAATGACCCAAATAATGATGCGTGATAACTTTCATGAATCTCTGGGTCTGTGAATCGTCTTATGGAGTTTTCTAAATCAATGATTTCCTACCCCGGTAAGACGGACAAGTGGACATGCTCAGGAAGCAGTAAAGGATGGAACAAGGCAGGCTTTAGCTCAGGAGTGTGCACATGCTGTTCAGTAATTCTGCCTGCCTAGCAAGGACCCGGCTTGCAATTGGATCACATAGTATATATTAGATTTGTGTCATATAGTGTTATAAATAAGAAAGTCTATTACAGTAAGCAAAATGAATAATCCGAAGGCCATAATACCATATAGCGTAGAGGACAACATAAACTGCCAAACTGCATAGCAACCAAAGCTGCAGCACACATTTCAAGATGACTGGTCTGGCAAAACACACCAGTCTTAAGAGTCTCAAGGTCCCTCACCATCTGTCCCATCACGATTCTGAGGAATGGTGGGCATGAAGTGAGAGTTGTTCAAAAGTACAGTAATCCTGGAGAGAGATGAGGGGATTGCTGATTGTAGGAAAGCGCAGGTGTGCGGAGTGAAGCGCTGCTTGTTCATATTTTCTGATGGGATAATGTTTACAGGGTATCGCTGCACAGCAGGTGTGTTGTGCGCCATGTTCTAAAACTACTGCTTGACTTCTCAATCTCGACAAAAGTGTGCAATAATTAATACTAGCACACTTTCTTAAGCCTATTAGTACTGGTCACTGTTTCTACATACACACCACTCTCTCTGTCTCTCTCTCTTACACCCCGCCCCTCTCACACACTCTCTTTGTCCGTCGACGAGGACCATCTAATCCCATCCTGGGAACTGGGAATGTCTATTTGTGGGTGCGAAGATGGCTTGTCAGTCCAATCTGAGCTTGGAAAGTTCTGGTGCAGTATGGGCAGGGTATCATGGCTGCCGCTGGGGGCTTGGAAGACCTGCTATTCCTGTCTTGCCTGCGTTTCTCAGCTGTAGCAATTCTGTTGGTTTTGTATGACTCGGCACAATTGCATATAGCTGCTCTCCATGAATTCCTATCCATAGCTGCTTTCTTCCAAGAGTTATGCTTGATGTTAAAGGCATTCAGTGAAGCTTTCAGGGTGTCTTTAAAGTGCTTCTTCTGTCCTCCTTGGGATCGTTTACCATACTGTAGTTCGCCAAACAAAAGTTTCTTTGGGAGCCGATGGTCAGGCATTTGAACAACATGGCCTGCCCAGCGTAACTGGGTCTGCATCAGGATGGTATAGATGCTGGGAAGGATTGCTCGGGTGAGCACCTCTGGTGTCTGGGATCTTGCCTTGCCACTTTATGCCAAGAAATTTTCTTAGGCAGGTGATGTGGAAATGATTTAACTTCTTGGACGGTCTACCAACGTCATACCAAGTCTCACAGCCATAGGGCAGGGTGGTGATCACTACCGCTTTGTAGACCTTGATCTTTGTTTCTGTGGTGATGCCTCTTCTATCCCACACATTATGGAGTCTGCCAAAGGCAGTGATTGCTTTAGCAAGTCTGATGTTGATCTCATCATCAATGACAACTGTGCAGGAGAGTGTGCTGCCAAGATATTTAAACTTGTCCACTGCTTTCAGTTTTTGTCCATTGACAAGGATGTTGGGTCCAACGTAGGTTTACCCTGGGGCTGGTTGGTACATCACCTCAGTCTTCTTGGTTCTGATTGTCAACCCGAAGTTGTTGCAGGCATCAGAGAGCATCTCAACACTGTGTTGCATATCCGCCTCAGAAGCAGCATTGATGGCGCAGTCATCAGCAAATAGAAGGTCGTTAACGGTATCAATTGAAACCTTGGTTTTTGCTTGTAGCCTCCTGAGGTTAAAAAGTGAGCCATCAAACTTGTACCTGATGCCAATGCCTATGTCAGCATCTCCAAAAGCATCCCTCAGCATTGCTGAAAACATCAGGCTGAAGAGGGTGGGGGCAAGCACACAGCCCTGTTTCACTCCATTGGAAACTGGAAATGGTTCTGACACCTCTCCACTGTCTTGTACACGAGCCAGCATACCATCATGGAACTGTCGTATGATGGCGATTAATTTTCTTTGGCATCCATATTTCGCTATGATTCAACATAGACCCTCTCTACTTACAGTGTCAAAGGCCTTGGTCAGATCAACAAAGGTGGAATAAAGGTTGGTGTTCTGTTCCTGACACTTCTCTTGGAGCTGCCTGGCAGCAAACACCATGTTGATAGCCCCACAATCTTTTCGGAAACCACACTGACTCTCTGGAAGGAGGCCTTGCTCAAGGTGAGCTATTAGCCGATTCAGCAACACTCTGGCCAGGACCTTTCCTGCAATGGACAGCAGGGATATTCCTCGATGGTTGTCACAGGCCTGACGATTACTTTTGTTCTTGTAAAGGTGTATAATGGAGGCATCCTTGAAGTCTTGTGGAAATGTCTCATGCTGCCATATGACTAAGAGTAGTTGATGGAGTTTTTCAATGAGTGCCCTGCCGCCCTCCTTATAGACCTCAGCTGGAATTGAGTCTGGACCAGGTGCCTTACCGCTGGATAACAAATAGATTGCTTTCTGGATCTCCTCAGAAGTTGGCGAGGCATCCATTGTCTCATTGACTGGAGCTTGTGGGAGACGATTGATAGCCTCATCATTGATGGTAGAAGGACGGTTTAGTACACTCTCAAAATGTTCAGCCATCTATCAAGGATCTTGTCTTTATTTATGAGAGTAGATCCATCTGCACTGAGAAGAGTTGGTGACCTAGAAGTGGTAGGACCATAGACTTCTTTGAGGCTGCTATAGAAGTTCATGTCTCTCCTGTCTGCATATCCTTGACTCTCTTTGGCTTTGTCGCTGAGCCAGGAGTCTCGCATCTGACGCAGCTTTAGCCTGATGGTGCTGCGAATGTTCTTCAGTGCATCTTTCTTTGCCGTTGAGTGTAGGTCATCAAGGTGGGCTTTGTAGGCATGGCGCTTGTCTTCCAGCAACTGTGTGAGCTCAGAACAGTTTATCAAACCAGTCTTTGTGCCGTCTGGAGGTAGGCCCGAGGCACTCCATGGCTGTGTTGTAGACTATCTCACGAAGTGTACCCCATGCTGCTTCCACATCGTGGTTGTCCAGCACTGAGTTCTAGGTGTTCTTCCAGCATTCTAGCAAATGACTGCTTCATAGTGTTGATCTTCAGATTGTTGACATTCAGGCGGTTTGGTGCTTTCGTGTCTCGCGGCCGTCTTTTTGGTTGGATTTGTAGCCGGAGTTTTGAGACGAGAAGGCGGTGATCTGTCCAACACTCTGCTCAGCAGATGGCCTTTGTGACACGGACATCACGTCTATCCCTCTTCATTATGATGACATAATTTGTTTATGATCTCACCTGGGTTTGTCATAAGTGCTGACAAGAGTAGTGAACTTCTTCCCGTGTGAAAGGGGCAGTCTCATTGTCATGAGCCGATTGTTCACTCCTTTGGGGGTGGGGGGTCCAGCCAGCTTGTTGACAAGTGAAGTTATCACTGCAAAACCCACTCCAGCCTCTCGTCTCCAGGCTCTTGTACACTCCAAAAGAAGGTATAGCTTGTGCCTATTATGTGCTAGCCTGGTCTCACTAAGGGCAGCAATGTCGATGTTGTATAGGGCGAGTTCACTTGCTATCAGTGCAGTCCGTCTCTGGGGTCTTTCACTGTTGTTCTTGTCAAGAAGCGTACGCACATTCCAACTGGCAATGATCAGACTGTGGATCTTGCTTTTTTCTTTTTTCTTGACTGCATGCACAGGATCCCCGCTAGCCAGGGTAATGTGGAGCAGGCAATGTTTAGGGCATCTTTTCTAGCCCCTTCCTCAAGCATGGAGGTGAGCAGTGCATTCCTAAAAAGGGCTGCTCAGATGGATACCGAAATCTACAGCTGCTCCTTTCCGTAGATAGCGACCCTATGGCCTGAGCCGCCTGCGTGCAGGTTTGCAACTACGACTGCCAGTGTACCCACACCTGTCGCTTCGCTGCTTGCCTGTCGCCACAGGACTTAGGGGATGAGGGTGGTGGATGATGGATGAAATTGCGCGATGACTTTGTTTAAAGTGAATGAAGAGTTGCGCAGCATCAACCTCACTCTCTCGTCCAAAAACCATCAGTATCCAGTGGCAAGACGGGGTCAAGATGACTGGGGACGGGTCAGGATGCAGGAGTTGCCGGAAGGTGACAACATACGTCAGTCAACCGCCTTAGAGGCTCCACTCCGGATTTTCTTTCAGGGTTTACTCCCTTAGCCTTTGTCTACAACAATAGACACCCACAAGGCAGTGAAACTGAGACAGGTTGCACTGGTTTACAGCTTTGCCAGTGGCAAGTAGATTTATAATAAATATAACATCTAACTTGACCTGACGCACAACTTGACCTCTCTCTCTCTCTCACACACACACACACACACACACACACACACGCACACATTACACAGGATGGCTAAAGGAGAGTTCCACTCTGAACAGCTCGCCAGACTATCACAGGCCTCACAGACACAACATAGGAAGGTTATCAAAGCCAGCGATGGGTGAAGGCGTGGTACATTCTGAACAGCTCACTGGACTATCACAGGGCACATACACATAATTTGCCTAATGTGCATGTGTTTGGACTGTGGGAGGAAACTGGAGTACCCGCAGGAAATCTGCACTTGTCACCTTTCTGATGTGAGGTGACTGTGCTGATCATCAGGCCATTAGATGACACTAATGGGATAATCATTGTTTTTCATGTAACCTCAGTGGTTTTAAAGTTATGACGGATCAGTGTAGCTTTCAGGGAAAATCCTTATTTCTTCACAAATCACTTATGGGTTTTTTTTTATCACCAGAACACATTTAATTGCCCATGAATCCTCATATCAGCCACATACAGTATATTTAGTAAACGAAGGACTGTTCCAGTGCGTCTTTAAATAATTCATGACTTCAACATTGGCACCAGAATTAATTCTGAAAGGAAAAGAAGCACAACACACAGATATCTCATGCCGAGCTCAACTCTTTGGCGGTGCCTGAATTTATATCAGTACTCTGAACTCTGAACTTGCTCATCTGTGTATTTTGACTGAATTCATTCTCAGTTTTGAATCATTTTGGGTGTGTGTGCAGTTTGAGTTCTGATCATGGAAATGGGAGCTGGAATCAGCAGCAGATAAACTGTATGATGCGTACAGTAAAGAAACAGTTCTGCTGAAGTCCTCTTTTCTTTCCCCTCTTCTGCCCCTTTTAACTCAATTCTCCCCGCCATCTCACTCGGGTTTTACTCCTTTCGCTTTTTAGTCTCTTCTCATTATCAGTGGAGCTTCAGTCTCACCATCTTTCTCTCTCTATTCTAATGAAAAGTGATGGCTCATTAACATCCAATCACAGCAGATCAAAGGCGGCCATCTCTTTCTACCTGTATCATTCTGCCCGAGCTTTCCCTCTTTCTTTTTCACTTCTCTCTCTCTCTGTCCCCCATTTGCTCTGTTTCATTTGCTCGCTCTGTTGTTTTATTCAGTTTCTCTATCTCGGTCAACTCAACACATTCTAATGTTAGAAATTTTACCTTAATAAGCATCTTTTCACCCCCCCCTTTTTTTCTCTGTCTATCCATGCCCCCTTTTCCCTGGTATAACTCGGCATGAGCTTCTTCCTACTTTTTTTTTTTTTTTACAGCAGTTTGCACCCATTTAAATTAAATATTAATACACAATTAAGTCTATTAGAATATATATATATATATATATATATATATATATATATATATATATATATATATATATATAAAATGCAAATACAGCAGTATTTTTATTGATATATTGAATAATTAAACCTAAGCTGTCGGTACTCAAACAGCAGTAAAGAAACAATAACATGATAGTCTATTAATGCATAAAAAACTAACACTATGGCTGTGTGTGCTGAGACAGCAGTGAGGTAGACATGCTGAGTGTGGGGACTGATGGCTCATCCCACTCAGACAGTTTGAGTCAGCATGAAGTCTCATTGTCCTGACTGTGTGTGTGTTTTCAGATAGATGAATCAGGGTAGGGGAGGACTAAAGATTGAAAACAAAAGAAGGATATAAGAAAAGAGAAAGAAGGAGAGAAACTTGGAGAGATCAGAAGACTAAAACGCAAGAGAATAGAAAGGAATGGATGGACTGATGTAGGTGATTGAAAGGAAGGAAAGTAAATGAGTGATGATATGGAGGATGAGAGGAATAATCAGGAGTGAATATTTGGTGAACTTTTATTATATATTTTTCTATTCATTAATAATACATTTTGCTTGATTCTGTGTTTGGATAGGAAGAATAACTCAGATGTGCAGCAGTTCTACATTCAGGAGCCCTCAGTGCAGTTAAAATCTACAAGTTGAACTGAGAAGTGAAGTCCAGAAGAAAAAGAGGATCTCCATGTTCACACCTGGTGCTCTGATCTACTCCGGACATTAAATGAACAACAGAACTACAATAAACTCTCTTCACATATCTACAGGGCAAAACAGTAAAAAAAAAAAAAAAAACAGAATCAGCACATCAGAGCCTTCCCTGAATCGCCCTCGATGTTGATTCTATTGTCCCATCCCATGCTGATTGAAGTGAACACTGAAGGACTATCTAAAAACAAATAGGGATACAACAACAAAATCGAATGCTTTCTCTTCTCTAATCTCCACTTTTCCTTCCCCGTGGTGCCATGGTGTCCCATGCCAAGATTTTTTCATATTAGTCAAGGACAAACGAGCAGGAATGTGAGGCGACTGCCTTGAAAAAAGAGATACTGACTCTCAAAAAAAAAATAAAATAAAAAAAACCCAACCCTCCTATCTGTTTCATCCATCAAGTATTAAAGTGCACATGGATGAATGGCAAAAATTAACACACCGTGCAACCAAGGGCAACGCTGGGCCTACACTGGATGATTAAACAAGAAAGTACAAAACAAAAAATACCTTGTAGGGATTTGTCTGCATTACGCTTCCACCATAATGACCCCATATTGACAAACATGAATAAACGAGACCAAGTAGTTGCAAGGCTTGAGACCTCCAGGAAAAACGAATAATATTACCCCTACCACTCTATAGACTACTACACATTATGTTAAGCACGATTTGCCTCTAATCAGCTTAATTTTTTTCCCCATGTGGGTAAAAAAAATGTAAATAATTTTAAAATAGTAATTCCAACATCTTTACAGCTCTTGCGCTTGTTCCCATGGTGATCAAATCTGAGAAATACATTTCAAGAAAACCTCGTCCATAGCCCACTTTGTTTTCTCCTTGATGTCCCCATAAACATGGATGAAGACAAAAAACAAACAAAACAAAATCAAATGTTCCTTCTGTGCATATCAATGAAAATCACCAAGGAACAAGAAGAATGACTGCCTCATAGCAGTGACCCATTCAGTACCTTCTTATTTATTTCCTCCATGACATCTTCAGGATAATTAAAGTTGGACGAATGAACAAATGGAGACTGAACCAACACTTTACTTTCTAATGCTTGGTTCACTGTTGTCGAGCTCGCTGTGAATAAAGTGCACAGAAATAGACACGTGTATAATGTCCAACAAAGCGAACCTTTCCATATCACCGTTTTCCTGCTCGGCAAAGTTCTCGTACTGACACGAGTGCATGTGGACGGACAGACGCACAAACAGCCTCCATTTCCGTGTGCTGCAACATGTCTTAGTGTTGTGATTAAATTGGACGTGGACAAGAAAAATGCGTTTGTGGACAACGTCTTGGCGCTGGGTGGCATTGGTGTTGCTGGCCTGGGCGATGCTGCTCTTCTTTATGGGAGGCCACCTGGTGCGTGAGAGCCAACACACACACGAATCGACGAACACACGACGAGAGCTCGCCAACATCCTTACTAAACTCGAGCGTCTCAAACAGCAGAATCATGAGCTGCGGCGTATGGCACAGGCTTTACGGTAAGACTGTGTGTGTGTGTGTGTGTGTGTGTGTTGTAACGTGAATTTTTTTTTGTAACGACAGAAACTATAAAATTATAAACCTTGTAGCCACTTGTCTGAACTTCTGATTTAGAAATGCAAGTAACACAATCTGTCCAATCAGATTTGAGAATTCAACAGAGTCATAGTAACCCAATTTATTAGTGCAGCTTATGCACCGTTCAGCCATATCATTAACATCACCTGACTAATCTGCAGCTCGGTTAACAGTTAACAGCTTCAGCAGTTTAAGATCATGAAGCTTTTTTGTAAGAACCGAGCAAACATTTACAAGTGCATGTGGCAAACACTGTTATCCAGAGTTCCTTACATTTATCATTTATTTTATCCAAACTGAGCAATTTAGAGTTAAGGGCCTTGCTCAAGGGCCCAACAGTGGCAGCATGGTGGTATTGGAGACTATGCCTGAAACCTTTGAATCACTAACCCAGAACCTTGACCACTGAGTCACCACGGCCCCGTTTGCATTAGCCTGCTAGCTAGACATATTAGCAACGCGGCCCCCACGTATCGGTGAGCCTAGGAAACCCCTTACACTGCTGCCAGATTACTGGTTCTCCTTCCTTGGCCCACCATTGGTAAGTGTGTCCCACTGCATACCAAGAACACCGCACAAGAGCTGTTGTTTTGCAGATTCATAGATCCAGCCCTTTAACCATCACAGTGTGTGCCATGTTAAAGTCACTCCGCTCCTCACGGTTGTTCAGTTTTCCTGCCTCCGACACATCACCTTCAAGAACGTAATTCTCGTTTTTGTCTAATACACCCACTCCTTGGCAGGTGCTATATTAATGAGATGATCATTGTCATGCACACCACCTATATATATACCCAGATCATAATGGTTTTAATGTTGTGGCTGATCAGCATAGTGATCCGGTATATTTGAATTTTAAATGATTTCAAACACTAAACCCGCCAACTGTGGCCCTATTCATCATGAAGATTTGTCATTGAGTCATGTTGTAAATCAAAATGGTCCAACTGGGAGTAGGCCCAGGGGCGCACACACAACTCGATGGAAGGATTATATATTGTGTCTGGCCTGGAAACGCCTTGAGATCCCCTAGGAGGAGCTAGCGTGTGTCGCTGGGGAGAGCTGTCAACCAAACCTCAGATTAGTGGGAGAGAATGGATGGATGGATTGATGGATGGACAGAAAATAACAATCATTCATTCATTTTCTAAATCACTTAATCGTTGCGGGGTGGCTGGTGCTCACTCAGCTGACTCTGGACGAGGGCAGAAAATAATTAAATGGTTTTGAAACATTTTAATATTTTGAAGTGTGGTGTCATTTATGTGGTTTGTGAATACTGACAACATTCCAATCACACAAATTCATAAAGACACGAATATCGGAAATCTGTTCAGTTTACAACGGCGCGGATCATAAGTGACCGGTGAGCAACTGATCTTGTTTTTTATCTCATGCTGCATTGCGCAGTTGAATTCCGAGCTGCTTATCAAAGCTGGCTTTTTTGTGACATTTGCTCTTCTGCTTTTCCTGGCGAGGGTGTGCAGGCACGATATAAACAAAGCTGTTTCCTCATAGGAGCTTTTGGTTCAGGATGGCTGTGTTTTTTGTTTTTTTTTGCTATCATATCAAACTATTTTAATTTTAACTGATTGAATTAAGACCCAATTCACCTTTGTTGACGTGTGGGTGCCGAGATGTGTTTTTTGAACCGTTATTATGCTGTTAAATAATATTTTTATTGGTGTAAACCAATTCGGTGGCAGCAGTTTTGAGCTTGGTGTGGCTTATGCAACCATTTGCACAAAACCTTTCTGAAACATTAATAAATGAGGCCCAGAGTTGGCAATTCAGAGCAATCTTCTCATCATTGTTAAGGCTTTCTTTCTTTCTTTGTTTCCTTTTTTCCCCTCATATTGCCCTTTCAGCGGCTTTTTTTTTAATGGAAAGACCTCAGTCCTGTTTTTACTGCAAGTCTTTAGATAAAAATTTGTAAGAAAAGCCTTATAGCTGGGCTTTGCAGGCCTCAAGCCTTGGGGTCAGTTGTAGCCTAATGGTTCGAGAAGCAGCTTTGGAACTGGAAAGGTCGCTGGTTCGATTCCTGAACCAGCAGGGAAAAATGTGTGGCGGTGGGGAGTGAGCAGCACCTTCCCTTCCTCCATGTAAATGGCCCTGAAGTGCCCCTGAGCAAGTCACCTAACCTCTAACTGCTCTCCTTATGCCTGCAATGTGTGTGGCAGCCCACTGCTCTGCGTGTGTGCGCGTGTGTGTGTGTGTGCGCGTGTGTGTGTGTGCGCGTGTGTGTGTGCGCGTGTGTGTGTGCGCGTGTGTGTGTGCGCGTGTGTGTGCGCGTGTGTGTGCGCGTGTGTGTGCGCGTGTGTGTGCGCGCGTGTGTGTGCGCGTGTGCTCATTTGGATGGGTTAAATGCAGAGGAAATAGTTTCCCTTACAGGATTAATACATTATATCAAAAATAACTATGTCTACCTTTAACCCAGTGTGGGGCCAGTGATGTAGTGGTTAGGGTGCTGCGCTTATGATCGGCAGGTCGTGAGTTCAAATCCCATGGAGACCCCCCCACTATGCTAAGACCCCTGGGCAAGGTCTCAAACACAAGTGTGCCTCTGTTCACCCAGCAGTATAAATAGGTACCAGTAAAATATACTGGGAAGGTAACCTGCGATGGACTAGCGTCCCATCCAGGAGGATGTGAACTCCTAGTTGCTTCACGCTACAGAAACCGGGGAGAAAGCACCGGCCTGATAAGCCGCTACGGCTCAGGTGTAAAAAGCCCAACGGACTTTACCTTTAACCCAGTTTGATAGACTCATAAAATAGCGAATGAAGTCATTCATTCATTTTCTGAACTGCATAACTCTAATTCGGCTCACAAAGAGGCTGGTGCCTATCTCAGTTGACTCTGGACGAGGTCAGAGTACACCCTGGACAGCTTGCCAGGCCATCGCAGGGCAGAAACATGCTGAAAGTTATCCAGCTACTCTTGATGAAAGTCAGCAATGATTCGGCCTTTGATAACCCAGTGAGCTGCACTAAGGGGACAGTGACGACCTGGTTAGTGTGGGGCTTGAACCACCAACCTTGGGATCAGTGATTCAGCACCTTACCACCAGGTTACCGCTGCCCCGACTACCCGATGAAGGTCCAGTTTTAAACATTGCTCTGTAATGACTGCTTGGTAAGATCTGATTTAGAATTCAATATTAAAACTATACTGTGATGACTGTAAAGAGCCGCTGACTTTATAGATTCTGTTTCATTACCTTGAAAATTTAACCACTAACATTTTCCCTGTACCATCTTATACCGAACTCAGGACTTAATACAGTTTTCAAACAGTCTCTCGCTCTCTCTCTCTCTCTCTCTCTCTCTCTCTCAATCACCCCCATACGCACACTCATTTGGCAAACCAATTAATCCTATTAGGGTCCCTGAGAGGCCCGAGCCTATTTCAGCCAACACTGAGTGAAGTCAGGGTACACCTGGGACTGCTTCCCATTCCATCACGAGGCAAACACACACAATTCCTCACACTTGCACGCAGGGGCAATTAAAACAGCCAATTAGCCTAATGTGTGAGGAAACTGCACGGAAACACCCTCACTGAGTTCAGCACTCAATCCTGAACTCAAATGGACCTCCTTGCTGTTACCCAAATGTCCTGTGTGTGTATATATATATATATATATATATATATATATATATATATATATTTAATATATAATACATATATATATATATATATATATATATATATATATATATATATATATATATATATAAAATATGTAATACATATATATATATATATATATATATATATATATATATATATATATATATGGCACACACACACAGTGGCTTGGTGGTTTTCATGATTGCCTCACAGCAAGAAGGTTCCAGGTTCGATTCCCAGGCTTGGAGTGTTTAAACTGGAGTTTGCATGTTCTTCTCGTGCTTACATGGGTTTCCTCCCACAGTCCAGAAACGTGCATAGCAGGCTGATTGGCTGTTCCATATTTGACCCAAGGTGTGAGAGTGAGTCTGAATGGTTGTATAGGTGTTGGTACTGCAACGGCCTGGTGAACTCTTCAGAGTGTACTCTGCCTTCACCCAGAGAGGGCTGAGATTGGCGCCAGCCAACTTCCTGACCCTGTTTAGGATTGAGTGGCTTATAAAACGAATAAATATATATTAGCACTGTCATAGTTGATTGTTCTTGCTGCCATCGTTGCTGCTGTAATTTATCTAGTCATGGCTGTATAATATAAAGTAGAGAATATTTTGGTGACCATTGCAGTGAACAAATTATTTTGCAACTGATGAATATGAGCAAAATTCATGCACCAGAATATAGTCATGCTCATATGCACTGTCCTAAAAACATCAGAATGGTGTTTTATGGCGACACCTGTGTATTCTCTGCACCCAGCAGGCATTCAGCATGGCTAGTGCTAGCCATTCAAACAACGGTGTTACTGATACTCTATCGCTTACTGCATAATTTGAAATGTATAAGGTGCTGAAATACATTTGTAAACCGATCTGTTTTGAGTAGTCCTGCTTTATGATGTGTTCAGTGGTAAAACATGTACTGTACTAACTTTATATCTGTTCGCTTTTAAAGCCACCCTGTCTGCATTTTCATTGTATATTACAGTAATTTATTTGGCAGTGGTGGTCTAGTGGTATAGGGCACTAGATCACTGATCCTAAGGTTGGGGGTTCGAGTCCCACTCTCCACAAGGTTGTCACTGTCCCCCCAGCTGCAAAGCCGCCAGCGTGTTTCTGTCCTTTGCTAAAGGGTTGTGTCAGGAAGGGGATTCGACATTAAAAAAAAAACTATGCCAAATCAAATGTGCGAATCAGATGATTCGCTGTGGCGACCCTTGAAAAACGGAAAAAGCCGAAAGGAAATCTCTCATTACAGTAATGTATTTAATTTGGGAGATGGTGATGGTGTAGTGGTTAGCATGTTCACCTCACCGCAAGAAGGCCTGGGTTTGATTCCTATCTGAGGCGTTTCTGTGTGGAGTTCGCATGTTCTCCCCGTGCTTGCATGGGTTTCTTCGGGGTACTCTGATTTTATCGGCAAATCAACAGAAATTAGCCAAGACCATAGAAAAAAATTGTAAACTTTATAGATCAAATTCAAAATTCCTGAAAGGCTTTAATTTATCAGTACAAGCAATAGTCCACAAGTATAAAACCCAAATGACCACCCAGCTGTCACAACACTAGGAAAGGAGACACATTCTCTCTCCAAGGGAAGAATGTAACTTGAAACATTTTGTACATGTAAAATTAGTATGGACGCCTTATTCCCATTTTTATAATATATATGTGTGTGTGTGTGTGTATATATATATATATATATATATATGTGTGTGTGTATATATATATAATATATATATGTATGTATATGTATGTGTATATATATATATATATATATATATATATATATATATATACACATACATATACATATATATATATATATATATATATATATATATATATATATATATATATATATATATATATATATATATATATATATATATATATGTATGTATATGTATGTATATATGTATGTGTATATATATATGTATAATATGTGTGTATGTATGTGTATGTGTGTGTATATATATATATATATATATATATGTGTGTGTGTGTGTGTGTGTGTGTGTGTGTGTGTGTGAATATTATAGCTACTGCTTTTTTTTCTTATTTTTGTGGACCGATAGATAGTAAATGGTACAAAGTCTGAAAAAAATATGATTAAATAAATGTAAACAGCCACTCATGATGAATGTACCATATTAAATAGTTTTCCATATGACAGGGACACAAAAGGCCCTAATAAAGGCTGTTCAGGTGAGTTTTGAGCTTTAGGAAGAGCTAATGGAGCGGAGTTGTGCATGTGCTATGGAGCTAATGCACGTGTTTTAACATTTAGCATTCCCATTACTGTAAAAAAAAAAAAGAGAGATACAGTTCCCTTTATATACATGTGTATGTATATATACCTGGGTGTGGTTGTGTGTATTGAACAACTAATATATCAATTTGGGTTAAAAATCAACCTCCATGTCTGTGTGATAAACAAACATTTCTGCCCTCCATCTGTTCTTACATGGTTAAACAGAGTACATGCACACACACTCACACACACGCGCGCACACACACGCACACACCCTACTGAGGAGCCAGTGTACATTGCCCTTATCAGAGTGTTAGGAGGCATAATGGAAGCTGTTAGCCAGCTGTCCGTCATCTTTAAGCCATTGACTTTCTTCTCTTTTCTTGGCACAATGGCACACACACACACACACACACACACACACACACAGAGAGAGAGAGAGAGCGAGAGAGAGAGAGCGAGACACACACTCTGCAGAACAGTGCTGACAAAGGTTTAGGGTTTCTGCAGTTACTGGGGTTATACCGTATATCATATTACTTATGTAGGTATAATATTATATTTATATCAGTGACCTCTCGCTCTCTCTCTCTCGTGTGTGTGTGTGTGTGTGTGTGTGTGTGTGTGTGTGGAATTATGTATGAGACGATAGTCTTAAAAATCTACTGGTGTAATGTGATCCTATAGTGAAGGGCTCCTTCTGTTATACTATCAAGTGCACATGTATACAGTCTGCTTTATTTTATCAACAATTGCACACAGTTGGATAATTTACTCTCATCTCTTGCCAAATGTTTTTTTTGTCTGTGTTAAGTTTTTCCCTCTCTTCCATCTGTTTACAGGCCAAAAATAATCAGCCAGGCATGAAATGTTTACTGACTGTTCAGTTTTTTGTCTGGTACACTCGTCTATTTTTGAAGTAGCTGTATAAAATATGTGCTTTATTTTTGCTCGTGCTGTCCTCTTATTAATACACTGTGTTCAGCTGAAGTGTAATGTAATGCCAGGACATGATTTTGCTGTTTGGTTCGGTCAGCAGTGTACTGGCACCACATCACAAGACCAGTCAGAATTGTGGCACAGTGGTTAGCACGTTCGCCTCACAGCAAGACCTGGGTTTAAATTCAGGCATTGGTCTTTGAAGTTTTTAAAACCAAAGGCATGTGTGTGTGTGTGTGTGTGTGTGTGTGTGTGTGTGTGCCCTTAGTGGTGACCTGGTGGTAGGGTCCTTGATGACGGATTCCAATGTTGGGGGTTCAAGCCCCACTATCACGGAGTTGTCACTGCTGTCCTCCCAGTGCAGCTAACTAGGTAATCAAAGGCTGGCTATGTCTCTCACTGTCTGTGGTGAGAACCATGTAAAAGAACTATTACTGACTTTCGTCAAGAGTAGGCTGCATAGCCATCAGCATGTTTCTGCCCTGTGATGGCCTGGCAAGTTGTACAGGGTATACTCTGCCCTCACCCAGAGACAGTCAGCTGAAATAATGAGATGGGTGCCATGTGTCACATTCATTCACATCTTCTTCTTTCCTTTCGGCTTTTTTCCCTTTTCTCAGGGGTCACCACAGCAAATCAGCTGATTTGCATGTTTGATTTGGCATAATTTTTTATGTCGGATGCCCTTTCTGACACAACCCTTTAACAAGGGGCAGAAACACGCTGACGGCGAGGCAGCCTATTTTGAACGAAAGTCAGCAATGGTTCTTTTACATGAACCTCTCACCATAAACAGATAAACAGTGAGAGACATGGCCGGCCTTTGATAACCTAGTTAGCTGCACTGTGGGTACAGTAGAAAGTGGAACCTTGTAGAAAGTGGGACTCGAGCCTCCGACCTTAGGATCAGCGATCCAGCGCCCCAGGCTACCACTGCCCTAATATATATATATATGTATATATGTATGTATATGTATATATATATATGTATATATGTATGTATATATATATATATATATATATATATATATATATATATATATGTATATGTGTATATATATATATATATATATATATGTATATGTGTATATATATATATGTATATATATATGTGTATATATATGTATATGTGTATATATATATATATATATATATATATATATATATATATATATATATATATACACCGGAATGCTAGTAAACTCTGAATTAGTTTGCTTCACTTAGGTTTTGACGGAGCCAGTGAGATGGAGTCACACAGCTTCATCCACATATAAGGCGCACCAGATTATAAGGCACACCGTCAATGGTCCTTATGGTCCGAAAAACACGGTGTGTGTGGGTGGAGATAGAGATTGGTATGGATAGTGATAGATAAAAGTACCATCCAGAATGCTGCTATTTATTACCAGATGTGATGACACAGTATTTCAACAACAAATAAATATGGTTTGTTTGAAAAAAGTACATCTGCTTGTCAAAAATAATCAGGAGATCCACATACTTCATAAATACTCTCGAGGAGACATGTGACCATAAGAAACTACTAATCAAAAGTCAACATTGGAGAAATGTTCCGAATGTGCACCTTTTAGTTTCCCTTAATCCCGTAGTCGTAGTCCTGTTAAGTTTTGCCTCCTGATCACATACGACACCACCAACCAGGGAAGGGCGTAAGCATGTGCATGCTCCCTCTGTGACCTGCGATGCTGTTGCACATCTCTTTACAAACTAACCATCGCGTGCATGAGCTCCGAGACGCACATCCCATGGATTGGCTGGTGATTGCTGGGAGTGTGTGTTGATTGTGTCACTCGGGAGAACATGCCCCCCAAATATTTAATTCTTCTTCGACACTGTTTTGCGATGTGTTCTGATGTTCTCAGATTAACATTGGAATATCATCAGAGTATGATCAGTATCATATCAGCACACCTCAACACAGTTTGATATGTGAAGTATCCGCCCTAGTCTCAGTGTACACCTCTAGTCTTAACTAGATTTTATGCCAATGATTTGGACTTTTTTTTTTTTTTTTTTTTTTTGTAGGATTCATATCTTTATTCATGTGTGTTTGGAACACACAGGGATCCCTCACATTCGGTGGTTAATTGGGACCAAGATCCCCATGCGACCATCAAAATCCGTGAAGTAGGATCACTAAGCCCCCCCCCCCCGACTGATGTATAGGTGTATGTATATATGTGTATATAATATCAATAAATAAAAAATAATTACACCCCATGGTCCTTTGACTAGTAGCATATATTAATTTTATACAAAGTAAGTTTTCACTGCAGTCATTATCAGGTTATTTACAGTGCTGTGAAGAGGCTAGTGTTAATCGTCATATAATTTGCATATCTCACACTTTTAATAATGACAAATCCTGGACTTTCTAAATTACGTTTTGGACCAAACTGAGCTATTTTATCTATGAGGGTTTAAATAGACACAGTATATCAGTATCCCTGACACATGACTATGTCGGTGTTCGTGATTGAAATATTGTCCAATATGTAAATTAGTAGTGTAACCTGAAACGATTAGCCACTTTTACTCTGTTCCAAGTCTTTTATATTAGTAAATGGGGTTGAGATGGTAGTAGGTTGAAATGGGGGCGTTTTGAATTTGCATATTTAAATTATACCTTTGGTTATTTATGAACGTAAAGGTGAGAGGTGTTCCAAGATCACGTAAGAGTTTCTTGGGCATTAAAACGCATTTTAAAAGTTTTTCTTCTTGTAAATGTTTAAAAATCATCACATCCCAGGATCTCTGAAGAACATACAGTTAATTTTCTGAATGTGTCATTTCCCTTTTTTTAATTAAAATGCGCTTACAGATAACAGTGATGGACAAAATCACAGAGGAAATGTACATTTTTCAAGCATTCATTTAACCAACATGTCAGTGGGTATAATATTCTTCTATGGAGAAAGAAAGTACGCCTTTGGCCTCAAAAGCTAGTACTGCTCCCTTTTTCCACAAATAATAACTTGTAGGCATTTTTCATAATTGTCCTCCAGTCTCTGATGTGGACTTGCTTAAATATTTGCTTATTCTTTCTTCATTTCCAAGATGCTTGGGTTTTTCTTGCGTATACTACCCTTATACCCTTTACCCAAATCTCACCACATCATTTACATGCACAGCATTTGGTAGACACACTTATCAAGAACAACTTGGTCCAAGCTCTGAGTCCAAGAATTTCATTGCTGGTAGTGATGTTCCATGGTTACCTGTATATGACAAATGAGTTAAGTTTTAATTAGTTAAAACTTGTAACCTCCGATTTTTTTCATCTAATTTATCATACTGATCAGTTAACGCTGGGGTCGGAAACCTTTTTGACTAAGAGAGCCAAAAAAAGACATTTTAAAATCTAATCCTCTGAGAGCCATATATGTAAATACTGAATACAACTAAATTGAAAAAGACGACCAACAATTTGAGTATATTTAGACTCTGAACTTATTTTAAATTACATGCAAGTTATTTATTAATAAGGAAAATACTTTTTACTATTAATGCGACTTCTGGTGCTGCATGGTTTTCCTGATCGTTTTGTAGTCTGGATGAGACAGGGTGAGGTTCAGCTTCATGCAGGTGTTTAGGCTTCCATCTATTAAATGTGACTGCAGCTTGATGTTTGATGTTTATCAGGTGTGAGAAGGACTGCTCACGTCCATATGTAGAGCCAAACATGGTCAATACGACAGGACTCACACGCTGCAGTGTTTGTGACAGGAAGCGCGTCCCAAGTTTTGGCAATCAGCCGGTCTGCGGGTTGAAGTTTTTCATGTCTGTTCATTTGTGTTTGCTTGCCAGCTGTGCTTGGCCTCATGCAAATGAGCTGATCAAAAACGAGGAAATTTACCTCTTTACTAAAACAAACAACACGTGCAGTCTGTGGCTGTTGTTATAATCCATTAAAATTAGAGTTTCAAGGTCACGGACCTGCCCACATACTGGCGTACAGAAAGGATTGGCTCTCCGCTGCGAGCTACAGTGACGTGGCATTGAAAATAGATGTATAAATTTAAACGAGATTTATTCATCTGTTTTTGTTTTATTTGATTTTGCGTTTTTTTTGTATTTTTATTGAAATGAAAGTGTATTCATATGTACTCGTTATTTTGTTAAGACAGGCCACCTGATTTATCTGAGAGCCAGATCTTCTTCTTTTTCTTTCGGCTGTTCCCTTCAGGGGTCGCCACAGCAAATGATCTGCCTCCATCTCTCCCTATCCTCTGCATCTTCTACTCTTACTCCAACGACCTTCATGTCCGCCTTCACCGCATCCATAAATCTTCTCTTTGGTCTTCCTCTGGGCCTTCTGCCTGGTAGTTCCAACCTCAGCATCCTACTACCAATATACTCACTATCCCTCCTCTGTACATGTCCAAACCATCTCAATCTAGCCTCTCTGACTTTGTCTCCAAAACATCTAACATGTGCTGTCCCTCTGATGTGCTCATTCCTGATCCTATCCATCCTCGTTACTCCCAAAGAGAACCTCAACATTTTCATCTCTGCTACCTCCAGCTCTGCCTCCTGTCTTTTCCCCAGGGTCACTGACTCTAAGCCATACAACATCGCTGGCCTCATCACCGTCTTGTACACTTTTCCCTTCATTCTTGCTGATACCCTCCTATCACACATCACACTGGACACTTTTCTCCATCCATTCCAACCTGCCTGCAGACGCTTCTTCACCTCTTTTCCACACTCTCCATTGCTCTGGATTGTTGAGCCTAAGTACTTAAAATCCTCCACCTTCCTTATCTCTGCCCCCTGTAACCTCACCGTTCCTCCTGGGTCCTTGTCGTTCACACACATGTATTGTCTTACTGAGACTAACCTTCATTCCCCTCCTTTCCAGGGCATTCCTCCACCTCTCTAGATCTCTAGATTACAGTCATCAAAAGAGCCACATCTGGCTCATGATCTATAGGTTCCTGACCCCTGAGTTAAGGGGTTAAGAGTCTTGCTCAAGGCTTCAACATTGGAAGCTTGGTTGTGTTGGGAATTGAACTCAAACCTTCCAGTTAGTAACCCAGAGCTTTATCCACTGATTTCCCCCTCCCCACACACACACACAACATTTCAGTAAGGTTCCTATCTGAGCTTTCAGTAGTCCATTTTATAACTCCATTTCTTCAATTTGAGTTAATAAGTTATGAGTTTTTAATAGGCTCCGTATCATCGTCCTGTTGAAAGATCCACCTCTGGCTCTGTCATATGACTTTACATTATCTTTAAGAACTCCTTTATACGTTCAAGGATTCATAGCTGAACCATCGACTGCAAGCTGCCCAGCTCCTGAGGCAGAAAAGCAACCCTAAACCATAACGTTTTTATCACCTTGCTTCACAGTTGCTATGAGGTTCTTTTCCTGTTATCATGTGCACTGTCTCGGCCAAACAACTCTTGTTGATTTGTCCATTAGAAAGACACCTATTCCAAAAGTGCAGGTTTTTGCCTGCATCTTCCTCACTCACACTCGTTTGCTTTACCACTAAATCCTGTTAGAGTCACGGTGAAGCTGGTTCCTATCTTAGTCAACACTGGACGAAGTCAGGGTCCACCCTGAACAGCTTTCTATACCATGACAGGGCAACACGTATAGAACAAGTCACACTCGCATCCATACCTAGCGACAATCTGGAACAGCCAATTAGCTTAACGTGCATGTCTTTGGATTGATCCAGAGTACACAGAGGAGACCATGCAAACTCCATACAGAAGCACTCAAGCATGGGACTCAAACCTAGGACCTTTGCTGCAAGCTGGACATGCTGATCATACATCATTGTGCCACCTTTGGCTAGATCTTTGTTGGCGATTTGTAGTCTGGCTCTAATGTTCTTTTGAGACTGCAAAGGGTATTTTTGGCATGTGTTCCATGCAGGTCGAATTAATTCAATCTCTGTTTGATGGTAGCTGTATGTACTTTCACTCCAGCGGTAGCGAGAGTTAAAATGCAGATCCTGTAATTAAGTTAAGGTTTCTCAGAGACTTATTTTCATTTTAAATGGTCTGTTTTCAGCCTGTTTGCAGTGAAATCCATTTCTGACCAGATTGGTAGTCATTTGAATTCTACACCACTTGTAAATTACACAGTGGAATAATTTATTCCAAATAACTAAATATCTTTATAAATTTCTTGCCATATTCGGTACTATCCACAACAGGCCTTAGAGAGCTCTTCAGCTCTTGGCCTAAGGGGACAATACGGGGAGGCTCTGGATGTCCGATTTAAATAAAACATGTTTCACCTGCTGTAGATTCACAAAGTAGTGACGCTTAACCTGAAACACCTGATTTCTGTTTTAAGGTTACTAGGCATGATAAGTTTAGGAATGTCCTTATTTTTTCCATGTGACGGGTCTATTTTTTAATTCAGTTTATAGAATGATGACAAAATATACATTTCATGTCATTTAATAGAGTAGGTACTGTAACAATGAGTAAAAACGTATTCACAACCATCATGAAAGAAGCTGTAAGTCATAGAGGATGGTGAGGAGTTCAGGGTACTGCAGATGACTAACGTAGGGAAGGAATATAGTGTCCAGTGTTCGGTACAAAGGCCTTGGTCAGAGTGTAAGTGTGTAAGACCTGGGTGTGGTGGAAATGCAGAAGAGACAGAGTGATGGATGAAAACTGGTTAGATTGAGGAGATGCCAATGGGAGAAGAAAGAGTGTAGGGATGAGAGAGAAGGAAGAAGGAAAAGAGATGGATGAGACAAGCCACGGGGGAATGACATGGACAGAGGGTGACTCTGCTCATAACTACATCTGACACTGACCTCTGAGGGGGAAGAGGAAGAGAATGAACACAAAATCCGACACTTGATCCATAAATCATGAGGGCATTTGAGTGTAAATGATGACTCAGCCTCAGCTGTGTGAAGAAAAACAATTTAAATTTCATGTGCATACAACCCTATATGTATACAATCCATATGAAGAACGCTCTGACTTATGTTGATTATTGATAATAGCTGGCCAGTAACACTGCACTAAAGCATTTAGCCATGGCAAGATCTCATGAAAAAAATTAAACTTAAGCAATATTCATACAATAAACGGTTTTAAAATAAAATATAAAGCAATTCATGGGTTACAGGATCATGGGACTTTTTTTTCAGGGCGTGTTTTTAAGGTTAAACTTTATTTTCCATTACCTATTAATTGGGTTACTATATTAATTCATTCTTAGTATACATTCAATTACAGTAACCTCCCGTTATTCGTGGGGGTTGTGTTCCGCCCCTTCCCTCGGATCCTGAAAATCCGTGAATTATTGATGCGGTTTTAAAACCCTGTGTATGTTATTACATGCACTAAAATATGCCTGTTAAACACATTCTATAGACAGTCTTACTCATTAATACAGTAATAAAAACTATTTATTTTTCCATTTCAAAAACATGACAATTATAACACCTGTTCTAAATGACCATTAAAAACCATGACTACTAAAGGCCAGATGTTATACCTATTTTCGGGACACCAGTTGCACACTGATGTACAACGTAAAAAACTTTTATAAAGCTGCAGCCCTCTGAAACGCTCATTTTGAGTGTGCACACTGGACAGCCTGTTTGGCTTCCTCCTCTCATTTATGGTCTTTCCACTGTCTGTGCCTACTCTGACTGGTTGACTTCTAACAACTGAAAGCTTCATAGTCAGTGTGCTGGAAGGCATGTGTGGTCATCCGAGCCATGGGCGAGCACAGTGATCCGATACTGTCACAACATTTATGGACTAAAAAGTGGGAAAAGCATACAGTCACTCCCTATTATTCGTGGGGGTTGCATTCCACCCCTTTCTGCGGATCCTGAAAGTCCGCAAATTATTAATGCTGTTTTAAAACCCTATGTATGATATTACATGCGCTAAAATATGCTCCTTAAATACATTGTATAGTCAGTCTTACTCATTTATACAGTAATAATGTAATACATATAGTAATGATTGAGTAAAAAACTTTTTAATTTTGTATTGTGACAATATTTATGAATAAATAAAGTGCGTAGGCTCCTTACCAGAAGATGCAGGGCATTTGAGTGACATAATAGAGCTTAAATAACATTAAAAACACACGATAAAACGTGACTTCACAATTCAAGCAATCACGTTGATGACATGTGCACGAAGGTGAAAGAGTTCTACACCTCATCTGCAACCAATCAGCAAGGATCGAGAAACAAAAGCTCTCAGCCATTGGCTAAATTTGAACCATGTGCCAGTAACTTCCGGGTTTGCCGCTAATCTGCGAGAATGTGGGGCCATGAGCACTGAACCGCGAATGGGCAGCGGTTTACTGTATTCTATATTGTTATTCATTATTTATTTTTTGTTTGTTTGATGGTTTGTTTTTGTTTTCATTATTCTTGTAAATAATTGTTGAATGCAACATGTTTTGGGTATTAGGAATGCAAAAATGGGAAATATCAACTGTTAAGTGGGTACATTTATTATCAAGAATGGATAGGTACTGGGTAGGATTAAATATGATTACAGGGGTCCCTCACTTTCCACGGTTAATTGGGCCCGCGTTCCCCCCCACGACCACCAATTTTCACAAAGTAGGATCGACCCCCCCCCCCCCCCAGCTCACATATACATGCATGTGTATGTGTATATAATATCAATAAATACATATTCAATGGTATAAATGCTTATAATGACAATTAAACATTAAAAATAATGCAAAAGATGTAAATCAAATATAAATACACAAACATACAGACGAACGCGCGGCAACAAACTCAGATGAACACCTTACAAAAATGTAACTAGTTTTGATGGGAGGTTTTGTGTTGTTTTTTGTGTTGTGTGATTAAGGGTTTTTTGTTGTTGTGGTTTTTTTTTTGCATAATTGGCCTTGTTTGTGCATCATTTTCCTTAACTTTTTCCCCCCTATTCTTCCTTAATTTCCTTATTTTTTAATTCAATGAATGTTAAAAAAAAAAAAAAAAAAACGCGATGCAATGAAGCTGCATGAATTGAAGCGTGAAGTAGCGAGGGATCCCTGTATTCTTCTTCTCGCTCACTTTCAAGTATGCTACAGTTGGTAATTTCATCACCTTTGTGCTTTACAGTGTTTTTTATTATTATTATTATTATTTATTTTGTCATTGTTGTTTTTTTATTGTTTCGTGTCTACTTTTTTATATAAATGAAATAAACATTATTCATAAACGGGGAGGAGAAAATACTTTTAATACTGAACTTCCTTACACATTTATACATACATCTGATTCTCAGTCTTATTGCTCACCTTAATTATTTCTAATACTTCTTCACTCCATCATTGTGATAATTATACTGATTTTGCTTTTGGTTCTTTACCTGGGTTCGACTAAGTCATTTAGATACAGTAGAAGAAAGTAGTGATGACTTGGCCATACTTAAAAGATAGAATATATATTATGTGCAGATGCACTATGATGTAGTTGTTAGCACGTCGGACTTACCGCGGGTTCCACCGTCTGGCTCAGCGAGGGCCAGATGATAACCAGGTGCTTGCATGGGTTTGCTCCAGGTACTCTAGTTTCCTCTCAAAGTCTAATGGACCTTATGCTAATTCGATGTTATAGATATAAATGTGACTGTGCATTTGTGTTGACCCTGTGATGGACAGGTAAGTTATTCAGGGTGTACCCTATCTTTGCTCAGAGATAGCTAAGATGGGCTCCAGCCATCCTGTATCCCTAATAAAGGATAAAGCAAATAACATTTCATTATTGAACTCAAAAGAAAGCGTTTTTCAGGTTATTAAAATGTAGCACTTAATGTTTACATACACTCCAACCACATGCAAATGTGATCAGACAACCTAGCCAAAGATTCAAACTTATAAAAGTGAACATTACTTGAATTTTTTTGTTTGTTTGTTTATTTTTTCTAACAATCACTCATTGGAGCCTATGTCAGCCAATGATGTGGGAAAGCTGGATACACTCTCGATAGATTACTGGGCCAGCACACAGCCATTCACATTCACACACACACACACACACACCCTGAGGTGCAATCTGGAACGGCCAATTAGCTTACTGTGAATGTCTTTGGACAGTAGGAGGAAACTGAACTCCACACTGACGCCCTTGAGACAAGCAATCAAACTCCGAGCCTTCTTGCTGTGAAGAGGACTTGCTAACCGCTACAAAACTGTGCTGCCCGCACAGACAGCTATAGTGTAGTATTTATTTTAGATGGATGGGTGGGTAGGGAGAGAGAGAAATAACTAGTGTACTGTTCAGCACAAATCAGAGCCCCGTCGTGAGCAGAATTATGGGATGGTTGTCTCTGAGAAGCCCTGTGACACATGCCCCTTTAAATTTGCCAAGAATTAGGAGCCGCAGAAGACGAAGAAGAAGCTGTCCTTATGCTGCCCTCAGATCTGGCTAGATTTCATCTCGGGAGCAAAAGTGCCGTGTAAAATTGTGCCTACCTCGGCAGCCTTCTTCGGAAAAGAACAGTCCATCTTAACATCTTAACCGGTTTTGATGAAATGAAGTCTTAAACGAGGTCAGGCTGCAGCACAAACTCATTCCCTCTGTCCTGGGGTTTAGCTGTGTCAGCTCCTCTCTCTCTCTCTCTCTCTCTCTCTCTCTTTCTCACTCAGTCTCTTAGACACATATACACATGGTCTGGACATTTCTGAGTGTTCTGCTTTAATGTAATGATGTGGTCATACAGCCCCACTTAATTCCCCACAATCCTTTGACAATTTTTGCATTTCCATTTATATATCGTGTGTGTGTGTGTGTGTGTGTGTGTGTGCATTTTCTGCAGTGTTATCAGATCGCACATTCCATATACATATGTATAAGCAGCAGGTTTTTCATGACGGCTGATTTAAGTCTCACATGAACTCTCCAATAGGCAATGCCTATAATGCATAATGAAGTGTGTGTCTGTGTGTGTGTGTGCACTATGATATCCATTTGCACAAATTCCCATCAGGTTTGGAGAAAATCCTTAAAATCTAAATAATGAAAAGAGATTTAGGCCCCACCTGAACACAGTTCGCGGTAAGATCATTTTGATTTGTGTTTCTTCATTCATTCATTTTCTAAACCGCTTAATTCTAATTAGGGTCGCGGGGACGCTAGCACTCATCTCAGCCGATTCTGAGCGAGGGTGAAATACACTCTGGACAGCTTGTCAGGCCATCGCAGGGTAGGAACATGCTGACGACTATGCAGCTACTCTTGACGAAAGTTTTCTTCAGGTTCTTTGACCTGCCTCTCGCAACACAGGAGTGACACACATGGCCAGCCTTTGATAACCCAGTTAGCTGCACCGGTAGGGGGGAGGGGGGGCAGCAGCAGTAACTACCTGGTGATAGTGGGGTTTGAACAGCACACATTTGGATCAGTGAACCACCACTGGCCAGATTTCTGTTTCCTTTCAAAAATTGATTATGCTGATGATTTAAAAGTTTGTCACATTTTCTGAAAAAAATCAGTCGAAACATTGAAAAGCTCTTTTGTTTGCTAAATTACTCTGTAATAATAATAAATAATCAGATACTGAGGGGCAATGGTGGTCTGGGGTAAGGTGCTGGATCACTGGTTGGGGGTTCAAGCCCCACTCTCAATGGGTTGTCACTGTCCCCCCCAGTGCAGCTAACTGGGTTATGAAAGGCCAGCCGTATCTCTTACTGTCTGTGTTGAGAGGTTCATGGAATAGAACCATTGCTGACTTTCGACAAGAGAAGCTGCAAAGCAGTCAGCATGTTGCTGCCCTCCGATGGCCCGGCGAGCTGTCTAGGGTGTACTTTGCTCTTTCCCAGAGTTGGCTGAGATTGGCACCAGCCTCCCCATGACCCTAATTAGGATTAAACGGTTCAGTAAATGAATGAATGAACTTTTTTTTTGGGGGGGGGGGTGTTGGAGCCTATCTCAGCCAGCTCTGAGCAACAGTAGAGTTGAAATGTTTCTCTCACCTCGCTGTGACCCTATAGGACAAGTCAAAGAAATAAAATCATATATCTGACAAATAAATATAAGTGAGGATATCAGACGAAGGCACTGCCTGGATAGCAGTGGAGTTTATACTGTTGAACTTATCCAGTGTATAATAATATGTAATTTTATATTGTTAGCAATTGGATGTTGTTTTGGTAAAAATAAAAATAAGAAAGCCTGGGAATCATGGGGCCGTAGTAGTGAGCACATCCGCCTCATGCCAAGAAGGTCCTGGTGTTGAGTGTTTCTGTGTGCAGTTTGTATATTCTTCGTGTGCTTGCGCAGGTTTCCTCCAGGAACTCTGGTTTCCTTCCACAGTCTAAAGACATACACAGACCTGGCTGTTCCAGTTTGCCCATGGGTGTGGACGAGAGTGTGAATGGTTGCGTGTATGTCTTGGCCCTGAACTGGTCAGGAAAGCTGTTCAGGGTGTACTCTGACTTCACCTGTTTGGTTGAGATAGGCTCCACACTACCCATTATTTTAACAGAAGCAAATGAGTGAGAAAATTAGCTTAAGATAACTTAACTTAATAATTTGGCTACAGGTGACATCATTACAAGAAATTATTAGCATGTGTCTGTCACCGCAGTGAGAGGCATTTCGTGCATTTCTGCTAGTAATTCTGAGCATTATATAATTCTCATGTGTTTACTGGTGCAAGTTACCAGTAAATTTGGCACCTGGCTAAATATAACAAGAATAAACCTTGCCTCTTCAACCTCTCCTTATGATGTACAGTGATCTCTCGCTACTGCGTGCTTCAGTTTCTGCGGCTTCAGTGCATCGCGGGTTTTACAAAAATATTCATCGAAGGGAAAAAAAAAGGAAATTGAGGAAAAATAGGGGGAAAGTTAAGGAAAATGCCACAAAACAAAAGCCAATTATGCAAAAAAAAAAAAACAACAACAAAAAAACACAAACAAACAAAAAACAACCCCCCCCCCCCCAATAAAACTATTTACATTTTTATGTGAGGTTCACATCTGTATGTGTGCACGTGCATCTGTATGTGTGTATTTATATTTTATTTACATCTTGTGCATTATTTTTGAATGTTTAATTGTTATTCAACACTATAAATGCTTATATGTATTTATTGATATTGTATACACATATAGATGTACGTACGTATACATCAGTCGGGGTCGACCCTACTTCGCGGAAATCGGTGGTCGCAAGGGGGGTGGGTCTCGGTCCCCATTAACCACAGAAAGTGAGGGCACCCTGTGTAGATTTTCTGGAAGAGTTCGCATTGAAAATGGATTTTAAGGACAGCAAGTCAATTTCTACTCCTCTTTCAGCCATTGTATCATCTGGAGTTCACTCCAGACTATCCATTTAGTTTTGCTCTGATCAACCAATCAGAGGACAGTTATTGTCAGCCCACTAGCAAGTCCCGTGAGACAAACTTGACATCTGATTGGTTGAAGAAACAGCCCCACTGCTAATATAGTTTAAGTGACATCAGCCAGCACTGCTGATTCTGAAGACTACTGTTCAGTTTAGATTCACGTAGCAGCACAGAGAAGCTGAAATCTGAGTGGACAGAAACCGAACCGCCACATACACGTACTAGAAGCAGTGCAGCTAAGAGACACACTACGAAGTGAAGAGATGAGACCGTGTGGAATAAATTATACAATTTAATGGAACAAATACTAGAATTTAAATTTTAAATGTAGGTCCGTGCTTCTGACAGTGTTTCGACCTGCAGAGAAGACCTTGCTGGCCCTGACAGCCCACAACTGATAAACATATATTTAAACATTTTTCTCATGGTGCTTTTTGCGTTATTAGAAAACCGCATATCTGGAACACACAACAGGGTTTTTAGGACCATGAGGAATATTCTGATTTATTTTTATGTTATATCTCCATATTATAAACCAATTATATATCGTGGTCATTTATTCATTTAATTTCTGAATGAATGACCACTATATATGATCGTTGTAGAATATGGAGATTCATGTACAATAATGATGTAATAATATATGCGTCTTTGTATTATTACTGATTTTTATATATATATATATATATATATATATATATATATATAATTGTATTTTCTTATGATACCACGAGGCTTTGATATTTACACTTCACTCCTGTGTAATATTTGGTGGACTATCACTATTTGTCCCCTAAGAGATTTTTCAAATCTTTGAAGATTTTTTTTTTTTTTTTTTTAAGTGGATCTGATGGAAGGGTTGAGTAAATATTATTAACAGGATGCTGAGAATGTGTTGGTGTGTGCACTCCTGTGTGTTAACTCAGTTTGGGAGAGAATGAATTAACTGGCTGGATAATGGATGATTTTACTCGAGCCTGAAAAGACTCCCAAACTCTCATTAGTGCCTGTTTTTGCTGGAACTGTGTGTGTGTGTGTGTGTGTGTGTGTGTGTGTGTGTGTGTGTGTGTGTGAGCAGAAACATTCAGACTGTAATTACTGATTAAAGGCCCAAACAAACATTTACTAAATACACTGCAGTAGATATTCGTCTTTCACAGTCTTTCGGTCTTTTTTCTTTTCTCTCTTTCGTTTAACATTTAATGGTTTATCAAGGAGGCAGAGGTGGCCCGGTGGTAGAGTGCTGGATTACTGACTCCTAGGTCAGAGGTTCAAGCCCCAGCATGAACGATTGTGACTGCTGTCCCCTCCAGTGCAGCTAACTGAGTTATCAAAGGCCAGCTGTGCCTCTCACTGTCTATTTTGGGAGACGTGTAAAAGAACCATTACTGACTTTGTCATCAACGTGTTTCTGCCGTCCATGGTCTGGCAAGCTTTTCAGGGTGTACTTTGCCCTCACCCAGAGTCAGCTGAGATGGGCACCAGTCTCCTCGCAACCCTAATTAGAACTAAGAGGTTCAGAAAATGGATGAATGGTTTATCAAGGCTGAGGCTAATCATGCAAATTAAAAATAACTGGTGGAATGAACACATGCGTTTCCTGTTTTCAGTTTTTAAAAGCATGAACATGATTTTACTTCTCGCTCCAAGTGACTGTGACAACCCACATTTTTTGCCTTTTTTTCAAGTATTACCCATTCGGTTAGCAATTATTGCATAAAGTCAAGTATAATTTGGAGAATTATACAGTATGATTGAGGTAACGTTGTTCACCGAGGCCACCAAAAACACACTCTGAGACCAAATAATTTGAATATCATGTGAAAGCCCTCTTCTAGAATTGTTTTAATATTCATTCAAAATATTTTTAAAATATGCATACATAATGTATGACATACTTAACAGTTATCCTCGTACTTGTAAGATGCTTGTGGAAGAACAAACAGTAGGAAGAAGTTGATGATAAAATATTAATAATTCTTTAAAATATACTCTATGTATTTGCAGTTAGTGAATACTGTAAATGAAGTTAAATGTAAAAAGGTAAAAGTATTTAAATGTGTCCTTTTGTTTATCATTCAATAAACAATCACATTACCATGTTGTTTTCTAGCTAGTTAGCATCAGTGAGCTACGAAATTATCACCTCTAACAGCAATACAGCTGTTGCCAATTCTAATACGTGAAAAGCAATAAAATATAGAATTAAAGGTTAACCCATCAAGGTTACAATATATTTTTTTAAAAACTTTTCTTCCAAAACTTTTTTTTGAAAAAAGAGGAAAACCTTTCCTCCATGTTGGGACATAGCCATTGTGTTTTGAATGACAGGAGAGCTAAGGAACATAGATATCATAAAACAGCTAAATACACCCGTCGGGAAAAAAAAATCAGGCCCTCCTGCCCAAGTTGGACATACAGCGGTGGAAAGAAGGTTGCACTGTTTTCCTCCTTGATGGTCTTGGTACTTTGTCAATTGGTGCAAATAATACTTTATTCGTAATAAAATAAAGAAGCTAACCACAACAGATGAGAAGAGGTAGGTATCCCTTTATTCCAAAAAATCAAAAGGATGAGTTGAAAGCAGGAAGTCAAATGTCTTACCGTCCCTGAGTCAGTCTGTCTCAGTCGGTCTGTCTGCCCATCTAAAAACCCCTTTGACTTCCCCTGCTTATATAATCTTCTTCAATAGTGCTGAGTCAGTTCCTCCAGCCTGATCCAATTTTACATTATGTTCAGTATAAGGCCTACTAGTCCTTCCTTCCTTTATTTTCCCTTTTTTTTCCCCTCATAATTGTTCCCTTTATTTTTAGCAGAAATTAGGAGGTACAGTATTTATAAACTAGGTGCTTAGTTATAAGTGCCGTCTTCCTGGTTTTTTTTTTATTATGTATTTATTTATTTTTTTAATTTGCTGGTGCTCATGAGAACTGATCACATGGATTACCGTTACCGTTAAATCATCATGTGTAAGTGCTTTATTTTTCTACATATTCTGATATTTCAATCTAACACAGTAAATGTATACTGTAACTATATAAGTGAGCCTCTTGCTATCTTTCTTAAGCTTTTGTGATTAAATATATTTGCATGCTCATAGCAATTAAGTGTATCAATGTCACATGTCACCATTACGTAGGCGCATGTCCTGGGCCCTGAGCCTTCAAGCGTTTCAATGTTGTTGTTTTTTCCTCTTAAAGCCTTTTTGCATAGGATTATACAATGGTACCTCACTTTACAAAAGTCTCATCAAACGAAAAATGCAGGTCACAAAACGAGTTACTGTTGTTTCATGCTTTATTTTTTTGACTCAGGCTTTTAACCTTCCATAAACATTTGTAAAATTATATCTCTGCCAAGAAGACATGGTCAACACACACACACACACACGCGCGCGCGCGAACACACACACACAGACACACACATGCATATGATTTCCGGTGCGAGTGAGAAGAAGAAACAGGCTTGATAGCACAAAGGAATAATGCCAAACCCGTCTACCATCGGTACGATATTGAAGCAGAACGAGGTCTTAAAAGATATGCTTTTATAATTTTTGAACGGTTTAGGGGTAGTATAGCCTTGGAACGAATCACGCATTTTACATGTAAAATGCGGTTAAATTTAGAAAAGTGCAGGTTACGAAAAAGGCGCTGGAACGGATTAATTTCATGAAGTGAGGTACCACTGTAATTGATAATATATTCACAGGACATGCACATTATATGACAATAATTTTCTTTTCTTTAGCTCAGTCAGCCTGTCATGCTATTTTTAGGAGAAGTGTCATACAATACAATTCCTCCTCACCCATTTACACTCACTGCTGATCTCCTGGATTTCTTATGCTTTCTGGCCCCCACCCAATTTCAGCCCCACTTCCTGTTACCCATAAACAGGGCACCCAGTCTCAATCAGAGACTTGTGACCAGTCTGCCCAGACTGACAGTCTTACTTCTGATGGTTATTCCACCACCACTTCTTCTTCTCCTCGTCCAGGGTCACCCTTTATTCTTTTGTCCTTGCCTGACTACTCTTCTCCAGCACCTTCTCCACTTCCTTCCAATGCTCGCAACTCCATGAATTGGCATGATTTCTCCAACCGATTATTCACTCACTTCCCCTATGGAGTCCTTGCCCCACTATCTCAATGTAGCTGTTGTTATTCCCCTGGACTGGGCTGACTGATCTGTCATATCCAATTTGTTTAATAAATTCTTTCTTTTCTTTACTTTGATTTTTTTTTGTTTGTTTGTTTGTTTGGTTTGATTATCTCACATTAGTATAATAATTGCCCTTTGGTCATACACAGTTATCATAAAATTACATCCAGCCATTATTTTTGCAACCTTTAACTAAATATTTTCTCTTGCCTTATTAGTATGACTATCAGGTTTTGCTAAAACGCCATGAGAAGTACCATAAAAGTAAGATTTTTCACACACAGCACTCCCCTCTTTGAGACTCTTGAATGTCACGTTCAACAAACATGCATCCCTCATGTATTACTTTGATCCCACTTCATCTCTTCTGGATGAGGTGATTTACCAAAGATCCCTAGTATTCATTGATACAGTTACCTTTGTCAGGAGAGGTGGTGTGGATGGAGTGCTCCGTCTATACCCTCGTTCGTACCCAAGTCACTGTATAAAGTCCCTTCCCTTATGTTTTCACTTTCCTCATTTACATGTACTATTTCAAATCTTCTCTCATATTTTTGTTCTCCATGACTGTCTGGTCGATTTTGTACATACATTACCCTGTTGTATGCTTCTTTATACCTTGGTGATAGGCATCATACGGTAAATTCATGAATCTCAGCTCTCCTCCTATTCCAAAGCCTACTAGGCATGTGAGAAAGAATTGAAGTCCTCCCATACCGTTTCTAACAACAAATACAATTAGGATGTACAGTAATCCTATCGATATTGCCTGACGACAATACTTGTTATAATTATACCAATAATTTTCCCCTGCCTTGATACAGGGGTTTTAGGTGGCCTTCCGTGATGTATTTAGATTCGCAAATCTCACAGCAGGTTGCGTCTGATCTCTTTCTCCATTGTTGCAAACATTCCTGATTTACAAAGTGTAGACTGCCCCGACAGCAGCACGATGTGATCAATGTTATATCCTTGGTACCCTCTTCCTGATAGATTCGGCAAGTATCCTGGATGTCCATCACCACAGCCATGTTACCGTTGTGTAAGTTTCTATTGTTTACAATTTCCTATGCTATATTATTACTTTACATTCCACAATCCTTTTGTCATTGATTAATCCAGTAGTTCATTGTCATACTTCTCATAAAACATCATAAACATTTATCACAAAACATTGTACCTGTAATCTTTTCGCATTAAATCCAACATATAATACCACATCGCTTCACATCAGCCACATCACTCTCCCATGTGTGCCTCTTCTCAAGGTCAACCAGGAGTGGGTGAAAAACCCTCAGTTTGCCAATGCCAGAGGGAAAATTCCCACTCTGCTCACATGCAGCATGACAGCCGGTTATGCCAGGGCCATAAGTAAAATAAGTATATACATAAATGTTTAATAATATCAACATTAGACAGTAAGCAATAAAGCAATATACAAATGCTTTCAAGACCACCACCAATAGTGGGTTTTGTGAAACTCATGAATTCAATACTATAAGGGCAGTAGAATCCGCTGACACTGGCACAAGACTTTCTACACATTTGTCCCATTCTTGTGCTTTTGTCCTACTGTCATGGTGGAAGCTGTAACTTTACACTCGAGCCACCACCTTGAAGGTGGCCACAGACTATTAACCATGTCCATTGGCCTTTAGAATGTGAGGTCCACAAGGTATATCCACAAAAAAAACTACAGTTACCACTTGCGTTGTTGTTGTCTGCATAACGTCCCCTGTGACAAATCAACCGTGTGCCTTCGCCATGCTGTAATGTTATGGCCTGGAGAAGCCCAAATGTGTGGACCTGTACGGAAAACTTCTTCGGCAAGTGGTATGTTCTAATGTTTGTGTTGAGGAAGCATGTCACATCAATGTAGTAGAGGGTGGCACAAGTGATTTATCTTATGAAGTGGGTCTGTTATTTCCATTTTGCATTCCCATTTGGTTTTGAAACGGCTTCCACCAAGCTCCAGGCTCCCTTCCCCATACATAGCTGCATACAGCACACTGGGATTGGTTCATGACTAGGCAGATGGCCTTTTTGTCATCATGCTGCATGCACACACATGGGAGGTCTGTCCATGTTTTACGTTGAAGTGGGCAATACATACTCTGGGGCATTGGAACTGGGTCGGGGGGGGCTGCCATAACACCTGCACACAACATGTAAAATACACACACAAACAAGAAAAGACAACATGCACTATATGGTGAGAGACAACAGTACTGTATGCATAAAATATCATCGATTCTGAGGGGGGGGTGTTGCTGATATGGAGGATACATTGGGGAATGCACATAATATACAGGTTGCGTCTGTTGTGGTGGAGTCATTGGCATAGCGGCTGGCTGTGGCACTGGGGTGCTGTTTGAGGTGCTGGGGCGTTGTTTCTGGTTGCGCCGCAAGCATTGCTGCTTACTTTGCTGCAGTCTTCTTTTCCTTCTTTCTTTCCATGCTTTCTTGTTTATCACCAGCCAGCTCACTCAACTGGGCCATCTGAAGTTGTGCCAGCAGGCCTTCTGCTACTTTCTTTACTTCTTTCCTTTGTCTTCTTTGGAATTCCATATGGTGTATCACATAGGCTTCAAAGGCTGACCAGGCCATTGTGCTCAGGCCCACTACTGTCTGTAGTTGGTCTTGTACTTCTGTTTGGATTTCTTTCCTTGTCATTATATGAAACAAAGTCTGGCTCACCAGGGTTTCATCCCAAGCTTCTCCCATTTCTTCATGCCAGGCTTTTTGCAGCTTTAGCACAAATTCAGCCACACTTTCATTCTCTTCTATCTTTCTCTTTTCCACTCTGCCTGAGTCTCTCCATGTTGGGTACATCTTTCTTAGTGATCTCCAATGTTCATTGTGATTTCCAAATGAGGCTGCAATGCATCATGTTTTCAGTCTTTGGCCAATGGCCTCAAGCCTGGCCCGTCAAATATCTGGGTCATTTTTGCTTTTCCAAGTGTCTGTGCCCATATGTCTTTAATGTCCCTTACTGCCAGAACCTGTCCCATCATCTTGTCTTCAAACTGTAAAATCCACTCATCTGCCCCTTCAAAGATACTACACAGTTTGCCAATCAGCCCCGTTAGGTCCATGAATGACCAGGGGACATAGTTTGCCACGTGTCCTTTCCCTATTACTGGAAACTGGGGTGTGTTCTCTTCTACTTCCTCATTTTCTCTCACGTGGAGGTTCTTCAAAGCCAATGTACTCGAGGCCCGTTTGTCTTTGTCTGATCTTAACTTCATGTGTCTGATCAGATGTTTCCTTCTGGCTTGATACTGTATCTTTTCTATATCTATATCTTGCAGGTTCTTTGTTTGATTGGCCTCATTCAATTTCTTTTGCATTTCCTCCCATGCTTTTTGCTTTTTTTTATTTAGGTCTTCTTGGATTGTCTGGAATTCATCCTCGTTCAGAAACATTCTCCTTTGGTCTATAAATACCAATGCTACTTGGGTCGAGTTTTGGTTCACCATGAGGTTAAGTATATGATCATGTCAGTTTTATTCACATCTGGTTCTCACCTCTAACTCATTCACTCACCTCTTTGTTTCTTGCAGTGCTTTTCCTGTTTGCTCCACAGCTATGGCCGTCAAATCTGCAATCACCAGGATATTTTCCTTGGTTTTTTTCTTGCTAGTCTTTCACTCAAGGTTTGGAGCTCACTCTAAATCTTAGTCTTAGTTACTGATATCATCTTCACCTTCTATGAAGTATTCAACCACATTCTCCATTTCCACTGCACTCTCATTGTCTTGTTCACTGTCCACTTCCAACTCGTCGTGCCGGTTTCACGCACCTTGGTTTCTTTCACCTTCACATCTAAACTCGCCAATCTCCTGGCTTTCTCTGTAAAATTCTGCTTCAGCCTCTTCCTCTCCTTGTCTCTTTTCTATGTACCTTGGTGTGCTTGCATAGGTTCTTGGTTGGTGGTGCAACGTTTCTGGCCCATAGTCCTTTTCTCAGCTTAGCTTAGAACTCCTTATAGATTTCATTTTGTTCTCTCATGCTGTTCCTGTTCTTTGGTTCCTATCCTGAGTTTGCATTTCCATTTGATTTTGGGCAGATCATGTGGGGTGCCTGATTGGTGTATTGGACTTTCTCGTCATTTCTTCTGTACTTTAGTTCACCTTGGAACCAACTCCTTACTATCTCCATGTCCACCATCTCTGTTTCTTCTTGGATTAAATTCCTGCTGGGCACACTACAGGCTTTTCTCTGTATGAGGTTGTTTTTTCCTTCTCCTTCAGCGCCTCCGCCACTGGAGCAGTAGGCTTACTCTTCTCCCTTTCCTCTTAAAGCTTTCTCTGTTTCTTCCCTTCTTCCTGAAACCACCCCACTGTCTCTTTCTTTCTATCTGACTTTTCACCCTTTTCCTTAATTTTTCCCCAGCTCGCTAACCTTTCCTTCATTTTTTTCACATCTTTCATCATTAAATGTACCTGTTGTTGGATTCTGCGACTCCCCTCATGTCCGGTCATTCCATTTTTTCATATATTTTTCGATTTCCTTTTTTACATCCTTATGTAATCACTTTTACAGGTGTAGATGGTAGTTCTTTCCTCCTCATGACACACCCTTATCTGGCTCTATGAGCACTGCTTTTATGTGCGGGATTTGAATTTATCCACGTCAATCAGGCGTCAATCCACCTTATGGTTTTACCTGGTAATTTTTGAAACTCAACTGTGTTAATGAATTTATTCCATCTGACACTATAGACATTACAAGACCACTCAAACCCTACCCACCTAGGTTCAACTGAAATCATGACCGTCAGCCACTGACAATAATTGTAAAGTGGTCATGTGTTCCCAAATAATTTTCTTCTTCATCAAATGGATCATGAACAATATCAAGCACTCACAAAGATACAAAAGCGCCTTGTGGTTGGTTGGTCCAATAAGGAAGTCAGTATGGAACTCAGCACTCTAGTCCTCCAGATAGCTCTAATTTGTCTTCCAAATATCTTCCATGAAACCGATAATTCAATTCATGTAACCTGTCCCACTTAGTTAATGTGCACAGTTTATATCTTATCTCTTCTTCGGTCTGTGGGTTTTCTACTCTGTTCCTATCGCTTCCTAAAAATGTGTCCTAATACCTCGTGTTTCTTCTGAGATATCCCTTTGTTCCTGACTGATCCACTGGATCATTTCACTTATCCATTATTATTTTAGACAGTCAATCATAATAATTCTTTTAATTTTTTTTCCTCAATCTCTTTTTATCTGTGTTTTACTCTCACTTCTGCTCTCTGCAGCAGAGATTTGTGTGTGTGTGTGTGTGTGTGTGTGTGTGTGTGTGATGTTGAGCACTCCAAACTGACAGAGAGAAAATACTCACTCGCTTACCTTCTGTTCTCCAGCCGTCTATCAATTAATACAATACAACAATCAATCCATTAACCACCTCTATCATCAATCAATGAACAATTCCTTCCTCCTCTCAGTTGCCACTCCCCTCCGCTGCCGAAAGCACCTTCACTCAACACATTTTATCTATGACAATTGTAATTATGCAAACCAATACAAATACCCAACCATGGTTCACAGTGACAATTCACATGCCAGAGCTATTTCCCTGCTTTCTCCGAGAATCCGCTCCGTTCCCAGAAAGTAATCCTCCTGATTCACAATACCTTCCTTTCCTGAGGTAAAACTGGTTGCTGCTGCTTTAGCCCACAGAAATCACTTGTTTATTTCAGATTATCACTTTCCAACCTTTAAATTCCTTCTTACCTGTTCTTTTTTTTTTTTTTTTTTTTTTTTTCCCTGATTTTATTAATAACACTTTCTACTTTTCAGTTCTTGGCATGAAGCCAACTGCCCGAACCTTTCCTAGGGCTGTCCACCACATGTTACAGATATCTATCTAAACAGGCAGCGAGTGTAACAGGTGTCTCTTACCTTTTTCCTTGTGGCCTTTTTGATCTGCAGCCTGAAGCGAACAGTCCTGAGGTTAGGTCTTGGACTGATGTCAGCCTGTTCACACAGATCCCCCGTACAGGCCACCAATAAATATGTCAGAAAAAAAATCAGGCCCTCCTGCTCAAGTTGGACATATGCCGGTGGAAAACAGTCACACTGAGTACTTAGTGAATTATCCCAAATAATACTTTAAACTGAAGAAAATAAAGAAACTAACCACAACAGATGAGAAGAGGCAGGTATCCCTTGATTCCTAAAAATCAAACAGATAAGTTGAAAGAAGACAGTCAGAGCAGTCAGTCAAATATCCTACCGTCCCCGAGTCAGTCAGTCTGCCTCGAAAAACCCCCTTGACTTCCCCTGCTTATGTACTCTTCAGTAGCGCTGAGTCCGTTCCTCCAGCCTGAGTCAATTTTCCATCATGTTCGCAGTATAAGGCCTATTAATCCTTCCTTCTTTAATTTACATAATTTCCCATTTTTCTATTATTTTTCCTGTTGTCCCTTTACCACCCTTAATTTGATGTCTGCCCCTCAGTGACATCATATCCCTCATCATTGTTCCCTTTATTTCGAGCAGAAATTGGGAGCGGTACTGTATTTATAAAATAGGTGCTTAGTAGTCAGTGCCTTCTTCCTGCTTTTCTTTATTTGCTGGTGCTCTCGAGAACTGATCACAAGGATTACCATTACTCCATTTCTCATTTTAAATCATCACGTTTAAGTGCTTTATTTTCTACATATTCTGATTTTTCATTCTAAGACAGTTAGTGTAGTATACTGTAAAATATAAATGAGCTTCTTGCTATGTTTCTTCGGCTTTTGTGATTAAATATTGTTGCATGCTCATATCAATTAATGTATCAATGCCACATGTAACCATTACATTACATAGGTTAGTAGCTGAGCTTTCAAGCCTTTCAATGGTTTTTTTCCTCTTAAAGCCTTTTTGCAACGGATTATAATTGATATATTCACCGGACACACACCATCTATACCAATTCTTTGTTTTCTTTCCTTTAGCTTAGTCAGCCTGTTGTGCTATTTTAGGAGAAGCGTCGTACAATACAATTCCGCCTCACCCATCTACACTCTCTGCTGATGTCCTGGATTTCTTACGCTTCCTGGCCGCTACCCAATTCCAACCCCCGCGTCCTGTTTCCCATGAACAGGGCACCCTGTCTCAATCAGAGACTTGTGCAGAGACTTGTGACCAGTCTACCCAGACTGACGGTCTTACTTCTGATGGTTATTCCACCACTACGTCTTCTCCTCCAGGGTCACCCTTTATTCCTTTGCCCTCGCTTGACTACTCTTCTCCAGCACCTTCTCCACTTCCTTCCAATGTTTGCGACCCCATGAATTGGACTGATTCTCAAATTCATGAATGAATGAATAATGAATACCCACTTCCCGCTGTAGAGTCCTTGCCTTGCTATCACAATGTGGCTGTTGTTATTGCCCTGGACCGGGCTGACTGATCTGTAATGTCCACTTTGTTTAATAAATCCTTTCTTTTCTCTCCTTTGATTTTTTTTTTTTTTTTTTGGTGTGTTTATTTCACATTAGTACATGAATTGCTCTTCAGTCATACCTAGTTATCATGAAAATACATTCAATCATTTGTGCATTCTTTAACTAAATATTTTTGCATACCTTATTACTATGATTATCAGTTATTGATAAAACTTCAAGCAAAGTACCATAAAAGTTAGACATTTCCTCACCCAGTGGCAAATGGCTATGTCGTATCCGAAGCAGTGTGGCCCTGAACTGTAAACTTGTAAATATGGAGAAAATTAAACTAAGTCTGCAGCTCAGGGCCACAGTACTTCCGAAATCTACTTAAGGGTTTAGCTGATCTATCTTACATGTTCTCTCTGAAAAGGAACATTACTACATGCCAATTGTGCAATATTTGTGACAATTAACCAATGACAATGAAACAATATCAAGAATTATTTGCTGGCTTTCTACCACTCAGAAAAAAACTTTCTTGGATGAATAATAACATTTAATCTGTTCCTGTACATTGCATTTATTCATATCTCAACAATAAACCATATGGTTTGGAAAGCCGTTGATACACCTGATGATATAGAGTATATGCCGTATTTTCCGGACTATAAGTTGCACTTTTTTTCATACTTTGGCTGAAGGTGCGACTAATACTCCGGAGCGTGTGAAATTATTACATATAATTATGTTCGTCATCATAACAAACATAATTTCACATGCTTGTTATTTTTACACTCACAACCACAAGAGGGCACTCTAGGCTTCGGTACCAGTACCTGCTCATCCACCATTGAAGAAATGTTCCCAAAAGGAAAATCCTATTCTGTGGATAAGTAGTGAAATATGCAGCAGAAAATGATAATCAAGCAGCAGAAACAAAGTTTGGAGTGAATGAGAAACTTGTGAGGGACTGGAGAAAAGCGGAGATTACTATTACTGCAATGAAGATAACAAAAAAGGCTAATCACAGGTAAATAGCTAGATGGCCACATCAGAGGAACGAGCTCGCACATGGGTGCTGCAGGAAGGGGCTTGTCAACTGTGCAGTTGCATCTCCACGTCCAGGTAGTGAAATTATTACATATAATTCTAACAAGGGCAGAAAAGCGGAGATTTTTATTACTGCAATGAAGAAAACAAAAAAGCGAAACACTAAAATGTTAAACGCTAATGGCGGGCTAAAAGCTAGATCAGGGGTCGACAACCTTTGCCATTCAAAGATCTATTTGGACCCGTTTTCCACATTAAAAAAAACACTGGGTGCCACAAATCCTTTTTTGACATTTACAATCAAATAACACTGCATATAATGTTTTTCCCATTTTTCCTTCATGTTAATATAAAACAACAATGTGTTGCATTCATTTAAACGACTGTAGAGACAATTAAATTACAGTTCTGCTTATAACAAAAATATTTAGATTTAAAAAAATCGCCAGCCTCCCCGCGACCCTAATTAGGATTAAGTGGTTCAGAAAATAAATGAATATGTTCGAATCCTTGTATTTTTATTAAAAAAAAAAAAAAGAATATCTGTCCCATGAAGCGAGAGACGGGGTGCAGCCAGATGTGTTAACGGGTTGGGTAGTCTACCTCACCATCACGCTCTTCGTGGGATCTTTTTTTTTTTCTTTATTCATTATACTAATGTTTTGTCATAGTTTTAATTTACAAAAAAGACAGCAACACAGTATATGAGGACTTATTTTAGACGGAGCCTGCTCAACATTCTTTTAAATAATATTAATGCTTAATGCTGCAATGACCAACCCATTATCAGAGTGGAGACTGAACCACACCCAGTCTTTTATTTTGTCACTGGGAGGAGAGTTATTTAATTCGGAGATTGCTGTGTATAAACAAATCTCATCCATCGCCTCTTACTTCAGCTGTGATTTCCGTTCCTGGATTACAAACCCCAGCGGCGGAAAAAATCTCTCGCCTACTGCGCTTCTGCTTGCCATGAACTCTTTTAGGTCTCTTTTATATTTATTTGGTGTGGGCGGGGTTTTGTGTGTTCTCGTGTTCTTGTGGGGACACACAAAATCACCCCGCCCACACCAAATAAATATCCGCCCACACCCGTGACTGTTAATTTTCATCTATGTAATTTTCAGCCCTAAAAGAGCATTTTTGGAAGGGTACCCACATCATTCAGGTGAAAGCTGGTTTAACTCGCTAACCCCTGGAAGCCCGAAGTGCTTCCGATGTGAGTAAATAAGCACCTTGTGGTGCACCCATCAGCCACCGTAAAGTACAACATTATTTTGGAAAGCCACGGAGCTGCACCATAGAGGTGAAAGAGCCACATGCGGCTCCGGAGCCGCGGTTTCTGTCCCTTGAGCTTGATGAACACAGCTAGAGGAACGAGCTCACACATGGGGGCTTGAGCAACGTGCTGCAGGGAGAGGCTTGTCTACAGTGCAGTTGTGTCTCCACGTCCAGGTAGTTGTCAACGAGATGAATAGAAATGACTTCGCGTGAGGACTTTCTTGGTGTTACCGCTTCATGCAACACAACCCCCTTTCTATCAGAGTGAGGACCACAACGTCACATAAACTGCCAGATTTCCAACCAAGGTAGACAGTTTCCATGAGTTTGCGGCTTATAGTCCAGTGTGACTTATAGATGTACTTTCTTCTTTATTATTCTTTTTTTTTTGCCAATGCAACTTGTATTCTGGAGGGGCGTATAGTCCGGAAAATACGGTACTGTAAGATATACACAGATGGTGTTAACTGCCTAAACAATAACATGTAATCCGCTAAATTTTCAAATTCTTTTTTGAGATCAACTTGGGGAGGGAAAAAAGGAGAAACCGATGAAACAATTCATATGAGAAAAAAAAAAATCTGGGTATAGAAATGTTTGAAACATTCATAGAGGAACATTTAGTTGGGAAGAATTTATTTTGAGTAAATTTTAAGCAAGAACGTAGCATAAGCCTGTCTTTCATGTCTTCTGTCCTCATGTTTATTTAGGCAATTTTTAATTTCCAATAATTTGTTGCCATTTAATAAAACATTTTACTTTGTAGGAACCTGGATCTCTCTCTCTCTCTCTCTCTCTCTCTCTCTCTCTCTCTCTCTCTCTCTCTCTATTCCTTTTCTCTCTCTTGCTTTCTATATTGCTTTTCTGTCTTTCTCTCACTCTCTCGCTTTTTCTATCTCTTTCTCTTTTTTTATTTCTCTCGCTCACGTTCAGCGTCTTGCTTTCTCTGTTTGATTTATATTTTAATCTTTTTCTATGCCACACAGTGTCCTTGTGCGTCACGTGTAAATCAGAAGTGGAGATAATTATTTCGCACAACCGTGCTGATTGTGTGTGTGTGTGTGTGTGTGTGTGTGTGTGTGCTTGCTTTCCCTGCAGGATTCCTGAAGGACAGTCCGTTAAACCTGTCTCTGCAGGTAAAGTTCGTCTTTTAGAGGAGCAGCTAACCAGAGCCAAACAGGAGGTCCGTAACTATCAGAGAGCATTTGGAGATGGTAAGTGCACAAGAAATCTACAGACACGTTACCCGGCTGCAGTGACACAATTCATGTTTTTTGCCTTAATGTGACAGACATGGTTATTACAGGACTGTGTAAACAAACACATCTAATACTTCCATTACCCTGTTTCTCTCTAACAGATTAATGCACACACACACACACACACACACACACACACACACACACACACACACACGGTGTAAATGATGTAAACTACATATAATAGAAAACATTTTTCTTTACAGCAAAATACCAGTGTTATTTATGTACATATATCATTAAGCTTAATAAACAAGCATTCATTTATTTATTTTCTAAACTGCCGAATAGTAATTATAATTTCGGGGAGGCAATCTCAGCTGACTCTGGGCAATGGTGGGGTACATCCTGAACAGCTTGCCAGGCCTAACACACACACACACACATGTGGGCACACACAATTCACTACAAACATTCACACTCGCTCTTAGACCTGGGGCAATTTGGAACAGCCAATCAGACTACTGTGCTTGTTTTTGGACTTTTGAAAGAAACCGGAGTACCGGAGGAAGCCCACACAAGCACATGGAGTTCACGCAAACTCCACAGAGAAACTCACGAGATCCTGAATGGAACCCAGGACCCTCTTGTTCTGATGGACATGCTAACCACTGGGCCACCGCGTTATCTGCTTATTAAACATCCAGGTACTAAAGAATCAAAGCAGAGATATGCAGAGGTCACTGGATGAGATTCTGCAGTCGTGATTTAAATATGATGAGAGTTTAAATCCCAAAACTGTCAGAGCCTCTCGAGCTCTCTGGAATGAGACTGTAAGGTCTCCACTAAGTACTTACCCGGAATCCCACTTCAGTTATACCTTTCATTCATTCATTCATTTTATGAACCACTTAATCCTAATTAGGGTCATGGGAGGGCTGGCGTCCATCTCCGCCGACTCTGGACGAGGGCAGAGTACGCCCTGTACAGCTCTGCAGGCCATCGCAGGGCAGAAACACGCTGGCGGCTATGCAGCCGACTCTTGACAAAAGTCAGCAATGGTTCTTTTACATGAACCTCACACCATAGACAGTGAGAGACATGGCCGACCTTTAACTCGGTTAGCTGCACTGGGGAGACAGTGACAATCCGTTGAGAGTGGGGCTTGAACTCCAACCTTGGGATCAGTGATCCAGCACCTTCACCACCAGGACACCAGTCCCCTGGAGTTATACCTCTCGCTTTTAACAACAAAAAAAAGTATCAAACAAATGTATAAATGTAAATGTAGAACAATAGAACAAGTGATATGTTCCGCGAGAACGGGGAAGCTATCTGACACAAAGTGTTTCTGCTGAATTTAGAGGACGGGACATGGCCATCTATCTGAGACTGGTCTATAAATATCATGTCCTGTAGTCCTGAGAGGGAGAGAGGACAGGAGCGTAGAGGAGAGAAGGAAATGCCTGATTCTTTATGTCCCAGCCCACACTGCTGAGGGAAGTGACCTGCATGATTGTCACACAGCCTTAATGTCTCCTTGACGCTGTCCGCTGTTTAAAATGAGGCTTGTCTCATCCAGGTCATGTGATAGGAGGCCAGTGTGGTTGTTTTGTTGTTGTTGTTGTTGTTGTTGTTGTTTTTTTTTATTATTATTTTTATGGAACATGACTCCGTAGATCAGCAGCATTTATGGAACAACGAACGTACTTCAAAAACCTCTGAAGCAAAAATGCTGAAGTAGTTACGGGGCTGAGGGGGAGGAAGCTGAGGATGAAGGAGGGGGTGGGGTGAGGAATGATGAGTCAACATGGGAACATCCCAAAACGAAAAATGTGTACAGTAGTTTCCTTACTCGCCAATTCTCACTTGAACTGGAAGTTCTTCTGGATCACCCCCTGGGTCGGATGTTGCATTTGTGCATCAAGCAGAGATGAGTGAGAATACACACAGAGCCGCTTTCCCAGACGAGGTGTACGCCAGCGAAGAAATTGCCCAACCCTTACATGACGTCAAATGCTTTTATACAGCATATCCAGCTGTGCGGCCATCATCAGATGTGGACATCAATCCAGGTGAAGCCTCAGATAAAATAACATCTCATCTGTGGCGACCCCTGAAAAAGGGAAAGGAAAAGAAGAAAATCTTTTGAAATAACGTTCGTTACTCCTGTGCTGCTCACATCAATTTCTTACGCAAGATGCAAGGAGGAGGCGCAAGTAAGGGACTCAAGGATGCGCTTGAAGGGTTCTGGAATGTACACCTTCATTTCAATACAGGGGTCCCTCACTTTCCGCTGTTAATTGGGACCGAGATCCCCCCGCGATAATTGAAATCCGCGAAGTAGGATCAAGCGTCCCAAACCCCCCGACTGACGTATACGTACATGTATATGTGTGTATATAATATCAATAAATACATATTCAATGCTATAAATGCTTATGATAACAATTAAACATTCAAAAATAATGCATAAAATGTAAATAAAATATAAATACACACATAAAGATGCGCACGCAGTTGCACACCTCACAAAAATGTAGTTTTGATGGGAGGTTTTGGGTTGTGTTTTGTTTTGTTTGTTTAGGTTTTTTTTGCATAATTGGCCTTGTTTTTGTGGCATTTTCCTTAACCTTTCCCCCTATTCTTCCTTAATTTCCTTATTTTTTATTTTGATGAATATTTAAAAAAAAAAAAAAAAAAAAACCCGATGCACTGACGCCGCATAAATTAAAGCATGAAGTAGCGAGGGATCCCTGTATTTAAAAATAGGTGGAGTATCACAGACTCCAATTCAAGGCCAGAACCTTGCAGCAATTGCAACCTTAGCATTTTAAAACTTCTCGAGAATGACATCGAGTACAAAACAGTCGGCCTCTGGATTATTTACACTACTAGATGGCACTTTGGATCATTTTAATCCATAAACTTGATATTATTTAAAGTTCAGTATTAGCATGAGCATTGAGGTGTTTCTTCACTGTACGCTCTCTCTGAACTGCTTCATCCTATAAGGGTCCTACTTGGTGTCTATTTCAGCCATCGTTGGGGGAAGGTGGGGTACACACTGAACAGTTCGCCACATGATCACAGGGCAACATACAACCATTCACACTCGTACCTCGGGTCATTCTGAAATAGCCAGTTAGCCTAATATGCATGTTTTTGAACTGTGCGAGGAAATCGGAGTACTCGGGGGAAAAAAACCCAAACAAGTGCCCAGGGCCGCCTTCCTTTCAGGAAGACTTGCTGCTTCTTCAGAGAACAGTCACATAATTTATTTCCCAGATCAGAAAGGTTTCAGATCCAGTGTGACCGAGATCAGGACAAATGATTACTTGAGTGCAGCCGATGCAAGTCTCACAATATCAGCTTTTTAATTTGAAATGCAGTTTGACGATCCAGAAAAACAAAACCACGTGGCTGTGTGTCTGTTTTGCAGCCTCAGTCCCAAACATGCCACAGTCCTGACGTAAAGCAGTAAATTAGCAAATAATAAGAGATGCAATCATGTAGCGTGATGGCTGAGGAAGGAGAATGCAGTGCCTGCCAGGGTTCAGAAAAGAGACGCAGGGGTCTTCAAAGAATGTGGCCAATGAAATAGATGATTGTTATGAAACACATTATGAATTTAGCGGTGCTCAGATGATAACCTACACCAGCAGATTCCTATCTATACATTTCCAGACTAATTGATGACATTGGAGACATGTGAGCGATCAATGCAGGAATTAAGTGAATCGGGACAGGATGTGAGACCTCAGAAGGAACAGCGTTTTAATGTGGAGTGTGAAATTAATATTAATTGCTACTCGTTTTCTCTATCTCTTACTTTTTTCTGCAGTAGGCCCAGGCCGCATTCAAGAGGACTACAGGAGGAAGGTGGAGAGAGGTGTCAGGGAGTTTTGGTATTTTTTGCGCAGTGAAGTGAAAAAGTTGAGCCATGTAGATTCAGCTGGGCTACAGAAACACACCGATACACTGCTGCATGATCTCGGCCACCAACAGAGGTTTTACACACACACACACACACACACACACACACACACACACTAAATGCATGACTTGTTTCCCATTATAACCTGTCACAACATTTAGGCACAATTTTAAAAAACCTGCTCTTTTTGTTTTCTTTATAATACAGTATATAGATTGGGTGCTGCCTAAAGGTTTTTCACCGTCATTCACTCATTCATTTTTGCATTTATTTTGGATCAAATATATATTTTAATTTAATTAGCCATTAATTTTTTTTGTGCTCCCGTGAATGAATAGTGTTGTTTGCTCAGCAAAAGCTTTTCTGCCTGAGTTAGTGTGTGTGTGTGTGTGTGTGTGTGTGTGTGTGTGTGTGTGTGTATGTGCGTGTGTGTTTTTATTCTGCACAAGTTTGAGTAATGTGCTTTTATTTCTATTAATAAATCTGTTTTTTTTTTTTTTTTTGGGTAATGTGGCTGCTTTATAGGGTTTCCTGTATCACAGCTGTTCTGTTTATATAGGGCTCAATACTATAGCTCCAACGAACAGCATGCAACCAGATAATAATATGAATGCCATCATGAATCTATGCTATTTTATGATTGTTATGCAATTGTAATTGTAAAATAATGTTTGTTGCCTCAGATTATCTGAATATGAAATGTTTTTCATTTCTACAGACAGGTTAGGCTTATCATGACATCATATTTGGAGTAATTACTGCTGAGCCAAAAAAAAAAACCCATGCTGTAATATTTTGTTGAATTGCCTTTAGTCTTCGATGACAGCGAATTTGACATAACATTGCTGCTTCGATTGGAGACGTTGAGGTTCAGAAACAATATTTTGCAGTAAAATGAAATAAGCTAATGACCTGAAAGTACAACTAAAAGACGAGGTCATCCTGTCCTACTCTACTGTTTCTCTTTGGATGACACAGTGGCACCTTAACCCTATTAAAAGTCTTTGGGGTCTGCTGGAGAAGACTTTATGGAGTGATTCAGTTTTCCTGTCATCAATTCAAGATGTCAATGCAAAAGGAACCCAAATCTAACTG
>CM045737.1:25239847-25527347 GCA_024760905.1 Plotosus lineatus | reverse complement strand
CACTAGCCTCTCCACATCTGTATTCGGATTAAGCAGTTCAGTAAATGAGTGTGTGAGTGAAACAAATAAAATATTTACCGTACATTCATTCATTCATTTCCTTTACCATTGGCTTTTTTTTATTATTTTTTTTTTTTGGCTTTTTATACCCGAGCCATATTGGCTGAAGCGACTAGGAGTACAACTCGTCCTGGATGGGACGCTATTCAATCGCAGGTTACCTTCCCAGTATATTTTACTGGTACCCGTTTATACTGCTGGGTGAACAGAGGCGCACTTATGATTAAGACCTTGCCCAGGGGTCTGAGCACAGTGGGAGTCTAACTGGGATTTCCTTTACTGCTTAATCCTAATTAGGGGCAAGGGGAGACTTGCACCCATCTCAGCCGATTCTGGAGAAGGGCACAGTGCACACTGGATTTCTTGCCAGGCCATTGCAGGGCAGAAACACGCAGATGACGATGCAGCCTACTTTTTACAAAAGTCAGCAATGTTTCTTTTACATGATTCTCTCGCCATATACAGTGAGAAACTTGGACAGCCTTTGATAACCCAGTTAGCTGCTCTGGGGGACAACCATGACAACCGTTGACAGTGGGCTTGAGCCCCCAACCTTGGGATCGGTAATCCAGCTCCTGGACCAGCCACCACTGACCCTATTTACAGTATTATTACTAATAGTAACATTTAATATAAGTAATTGTTACACATGCACTGTATACTGTACTGTATACCCCAGACATGTAAGAATTATTTTTATATACTCTATACATATTTAAACAAGTGAAAATTGCACCCTCTTAAACACAAGAAAAAAATTGTTTTTTTTGTCTTTTTTCAATTGTTTGCTTCACCGAAATTGCTTTATGTTGTGTTCTTCCTCAGAGAAAAAGAGTAACCCTTGGCCTCAGTAATTATTAATGCCCCGTTTAGCACAAATAACTTAAAGTCTACATTTTGTCCACGAGTCTCTTGCATTGGCTTCCTCAATGTTTTAGCAGTGGTGGCCTGGTGGTAACGTGCTGGATCACTGATCCTAAGGTTGGGGGTTCAAGCCCAACTCTCAGCAGGTTGTCACTGTTCCCCCAGTGCAGCTAACTGGGTTATTAAAGGCTGTCCATGTTTCTCACTGTCTGTGGTGAGAAACTGTTAAAGAATCATTGCTGACTTTCGACAAGAGTAGCTGCATCGCCGTCAGCGTGTTTCCACCCTGTGATGGCCTGGCGAGCTGTCCAGGATGTACGCTGCCCTCACCTGGAGTCGGCTGAGATGGGCGCCACCCTACCCGCGACCCTAATTAGGATTGAGTGGTTTTCTTACATGTTACCGTTTTCAAATTCCCAACAACATTCATCTGATTCACAATATTTTATTGATCCGGAGGAAATTGTGTAAATATTGCAATGAAATTCAAATCTAGGCTTTAACTAAAACATTCCTGAACAGCTCACTACACCACTGCAGGCAACACACACACACACACACATGGCTATTTATTCCTTTTCTGAACCGCTTAATTCTAATTAGGGTCGCAGGGAAGCTGGCGCCCATCTCGGCCGAAGGCACGGTACACCCAGCTCACCAGGCCATTTGCAGGGCCAACACTCGCACAATTCATACTCACACCTAGGGGCAATTTGGAACAGCCAATTAACCTACTGTGCATGTTTTTGGACCTCACCTTACGAAATTAATCCGTTCTAGAAGTGGTTTCATAACCTGATCTTTTCATAAGTTAAACTACTAACTAAACTAACTTTTTATTGTCAAAGTACATTACATACATTGAAATTTGCTTTGTGCGCTAGGCACCTGTTGCCACTGTGCAGCGCCAGTTATTGCGTTGTTCTATCCTTTTGATGCTGAGCGCCAAGCAGGAAGCAACAACTGCCAAATTGTAACGTCTTATGGTATGACGCGGCCGGATTCGAACTCCGACCTACCGGAGGATAAAGCTGACGCTCTACCAACTGAGCTAAATCCCCAGTCAGTTGAGCTGCATTTTACATGGAAAAGGCCTAACTTGTTCCAAGGCCCCCAAAACTACCCCCTGAACCTTTTAAAACTTATAAAAGTATACCTTTTAAAGCCTCCTTCTGCTTCAATATTGTCCCGATGGCAGACGGGTCGGGCCATATTCCTTTGTGATATCACTCAACCGCATGCCACGAGCCCACTTCTTCTTTTTACTCTCACCGGGAATCACACGTGTGTGTGTGTGTGTGTGTGTGTGTGTGTGTGTGTGTGTGTGTGTGTGTGTGTGTGTGTGTGTGTGTGTGTCCGTCCGTCCGTGTGTGTGTGTCCCCGTCCGTGCGTGTGTGTGTGTGCGAGCGTGTTTTGACCATGTCTTCTTAGCGGAGTTATAATCTTACAAATGTTTACGCAAGGTTAAAAGCCTGAGCCAAAAAATAAAGTTGCAATGAGCACACTCGAAAAACTCACGAAACAAAAGTAAGTCTGTCCTTTACGCGTGTTAGAACTCCATGAAAGAACAATGGATCGAAAAGCGTCATGAGTATTATGGAGATACAGCTCCCTCCTTGCCAGTGGGGCGGGATGCTGGGAGATAGCTAATGGGAGGCCAGCGGGGGCAGGATGTTGGGAGATAGCCAATGGGAGAGCAACTCGCACATTGTTTGAATTTTTGAGATGGCGCTTTCATAACGTGAATTTCTTTCGTATCCAGAGACGGAAATTTTAGGTAAATGCGTTTCGTAACCTGGATTCTTTGTTTGTTGGGAATTTCGTAAGGTGAGATACCACTGTACCTGGAGGAAACCCACACAAGCCCATTGCTGCAAGAACATGCAAACCGCCACGCCACCTCAAAGCAATAACTTGCCCCCCATCTCTCCCTCCCCATCCATCCACATACGCTAACACATCACAACCGGAAAGGTATGTACTGTAAACAAATACAGTACATAATTAGGTTAATTATTAAATACTATTATTGTTTAATTCTTTTGTACATTAATGTATGTATTGTATATTAATGTTTCATAAATACACCACAAGTATATAAATACATAGTAAACATCAGTATGCATCAGTATATAAATCAGTATATTTGAATTTCTTTTTGGGAGTAACGAGGATGGATAGGATCAGGAATGAGCACATCAGAGGGACAGCACATGTAAGATGTTTTGGAGACAAAGTCAGAGAGGCTAGATTGAGATGGTTTGGACATGTACAGAGGAGGGATAGTGAGTATATTGGTAGTAGGATGCTGAGGTTGGAACTACCAGGCAGAAGGCCCAGAGGAAGACCAAAGAGGAGATTTATGGATGTGGTGAAGGAGGACATGAATGTGGTTGGCGTAAGAGAAGATGCAGAGGATGGGGTGAGATGGAAGCAGATATTTACTGTAGGGAAAAGAAGAAGAAAGAAGTTTTCAAAGTGTATATACAACTGTATTGACAGTAGAAATTCATCTGAATGCATTAATCGACTTTTAACTATTTCTTATGAGCAATATTGTTTCACTATTCAAACAAATTGGTAATCGACCATATCTTTGGAACAAATTGTATTCAACCTCGGAGGTTCCACTGTGTGTATATATAAAACTGACCGCTATGCAGCCTACACGTCAGTCAAATGCAAATTAATCCAAAATGCTTAGTTGTGTATGGTAATTGGTAAGTTGTTCTAATGTTTTTGGGGGGTTTTCTGGCGTGTTCTCTATGCAGGTCAAATTTATCCAGACCCTTTTGATTACAGATGTGTGTACCTTTCACATAAACATTGCAAGAGTTTCTGTAATTAGAAAAAAGTATCGGTATTGATCATTCATAATTGATGCATTCATTAATTTTCTGAACCACTTAATCCTAATTTGATTCGTGGGGAGGCTGGCGCCCATCTCAGCCGACTCTGGACGAGAGCAAAGTACAACATGGACAGATGCCCTGGCCATCGCAGGACAGAAACACGCTGGCTATGGCTATGCAGCCTACTCTTGACGAAAGTCGGCAGTGGTTCTTTTACCACTTCTCACCATAGACAGAGCCATGGCCGACCTTTGATCACTGGGGGACAGTGACAAGCCGTTGAGAGTAGGGCTTGAACTCCCGACCTTGGGATAAGTGATTTTGCCACCAGGCCACCACTGCCCATTCATAATTCATGCCTATGCAACGAATGAACGTAAATGACCATACAAAGCACAAAACCTTCCTTTTATCCCATAAGTTACTCCTATTCTGTTAACTGTGGCGTATGTATTTGGTTATTTTTTCCCAAAAGTGGAATTGGACAGTTGGTTTAGAAACAAAAACGTGTTTCTCTCGATTTCTGCGCTTGATGTTTGTGCAGCTGAGCCCTGACCAATAATGTTATGCTACACGGGTCAATGACATGGTCCAGCCAATCCAACAAGTTCTTGTAACTAGCAGGCTGAACCAGCCAATCAGAAAGGTAACATGATTCTGAACATATCCAGTGTCATAACACTCATGTGCACTTTGAAGTCGAATATGAACTGATATGTTACGGGAAGGAAGCACTGACGTTATTATGTTGTCCTTTTTAACATAATTATTTTAAATAGCTCGTAACACAAATGCACCACAGGTTGCCTTTTACACTTTGTTTAAGACTTCACGTGAGTTCACATCAGATGGGCTGCTCTTGGGCCAAAGTTGCTGTGGTCTTGGAAGAAGTGTTAATCAAATGAAGTCTATACCAGTAGTGCTTTCTTTAGCGTGGAATTTCAAATAATTAAAAGGTTTTTTTCTTGCCAGACCAATAGGTATCCATAACCTAGGCTTTTCAATATACACACACGTGCACACACACACACACACACACACACACACACACACACACTTCAATAGAAAGTAAAACACGAGGTTCTAGACATCATGGTTAAACAAGACAGATTTCACTTGCCGGAGTTTCTACTCAATGGCACCTAATTTGGAACACGCACTTCAAATTCAGTTTGAGAAATGCAGTTGTAGCTTTTCCATCTGATTGTTTTTCTTTTTCTGTATGTTTCTTTTAGTTAAATTATGCAAATGAGCTCAAAGCATAAATGTTATGTAGCTATTTTTTGAAAACATCATCAATCCTACTTTACTTTAAATCCACTTTAGCTGTAGGCACTATCAAAGAGGGTAAAGATTTACCTGTGTAAGCATCTGAAAGAAATAAATTTTTATGGGCTGTTTTTATTTCTCCACAAATACTGTACACTGCTCAGGACCATTCTGTCAGATCTTTACTACTTGAGTCAAGCTGATGGAGCAGGTGATTGGCGGGAAAAGGAAGCAAAGGACCTTTCCAATCTGGTACAGAACAGGATCTCTTATCTCCAGGTAACCACACCTGCACCTGTTCTCTGACACCCCACCCGCCCTTAACACACACACACACACACACGCACGCATGCACGCATGCATGCTGCACAACTGTTTTGCATGTAAAAATAATGTGTGTGTGAGTGTGTGTGAGTGTGTGTGTGTGTGTGTGTGTGTGTGTGTGTGTGTGTGTGTGTGTGTGTGTGTGTGTGTGTGGTATTCGAGTCAGCAATGTTAATCATAGCTTTAGGCAGTGCTTAGGGGCTGCCATCTCTCTCTCTCTCTCTCTCTCTCTCTATTTCTCTCTCGATCATTACTAATTCAGCTCTCATCTTATCTAGTGTGTCTCTCCATTCCCGGTAGTGTAGAGTGTTATCTGCGCCTCTCAGAGTGGCTTCCTCTCCTATATTTTTCCCTTTCTCTTTTTCTATCATAACTAATTCATCTCTCGCATTCCCAACTTGTCTCTCTATTTCTCTGCATAATATAGAGCTTTATCATTCAATGTCCTTTGGTGGTGTGGTTGTTAGGGTGCTGGGCTTGTGATCAGTAGGTTGTGAGTTCATATCCCAGTTAGACCCCTGGGCAAGGTTTCAACCACAAGTGTGCCTCTGTTCACCCAGCAGTATAAATGGGTACCAGTAAAAAATATACTGGGTAGGTAGCCTGCGATGGCCTAGGGTTGTGGGGAGGCTGGCACCCATCTCAGCCAACTGTGGGCAAAGACTCAATTAACAGCTCACCAGGTGATCGCAGGGCCAACACATGTACAACTACTCACACCCAGGGGCAATTTAGAACCTGATTCAGCCTCCTGTGCATGTTTTTGGACTGGGAGGAAACCGGAGTTCCCAGAGGAACCCGTGCAAATATGGGGAGAACATGAAAACTCCACACACAAACATTACGAGCCCGGGAATTGAACCATTGACTTTCTTGCTGTGATAAGCTACACAGAGGTGATAGACTAGAAGCATATTCTCGTGTTTTAAACAAATTCAACACAACAGATTTGTAGGGTGTTTCCCCAAAAATACTACACCACTTTATCACCTATTTTACAAAGATTTTGCTTTGTGTATGTACTAAAAGCTTGCCCCTGTGGTGATTTTTAACATAGGGATCTTACTTGAGTGTTTATACTTTTAAATGCTGCAACTTCAACTACTGGATATCCAAGATTAACTGCTTTTCATAAACAGTAGCTAACAGCTAGCTTCGAGTCGTGCCAAGAATGCTAACCTGCAGTGAGCAAGCTAGCATCAGTAAAATAAGAAGAAAAAAGTCAGCACAGGACTTCCACAGATCAGTAATGTATGTATACAAAAGTGCTTTCGAAGGTGACCTTCTTACTAACATGCCGCTTGGGTCAGTGAGTAATATAACAGACAGTGACGGAAAGATTAGATAAAGCATTTTGTTTTGGTTGAAAAAAAACATTTCTCTGTTTTCAAATCGTAGACCAGAGGAAATATTTCCGAGTTTAGGAGTGACTGAATATGAGTGTGATGGTGAATATGAGAGTAACTGTTAATGGCCATGATTATATGGTTATTTATTTAAGTGTACGTCATTTGGCATTCCTACCCATGCTTGGATAATCAGAGATTATGAGGGACAGCTGGCAAACATAAGAAAACATGACATGAGTTCTCGGAGGATTTTCAGTGTTCACTGCAAACTTAACCAGTTTGCTTACATGAATTGATCTGTCTGCTGGAAATTAAGTCAAATATAAAAACATTGTCTGCACTTGACTAGCTAAGTAATCTTCATTCATTCATTTTCTTAACCACTTAATCCTAATTTGGGTTACGGGGAGGCTGGCGCTCATTTCAGCCAACTCTGGGCCATGGCAGAGTAGACCTTAGACAGCTTGCTAGGCCATCGCTGGACAGAAACATACTGACGGCTATGCAACCTACTCTTGACGAAAGTCAGCAATGGTTCTTTTATAGCCTCACACCATAGACAGTGAGAGACATGGCTGGCCTTTGATAACCCATTTAGCCACACGGGACGGGGAGGGGGGGGGGTTTAATTGTTTTTTTAAATTATGCTCCCCCCAGTGTAGCTAACTGGGTTATCAAAGGTGGGCTATGTCTCTCACTGTCTATGGTGAGAGGCATGTAAAAGAACCATTGTTGACTTTCGTAAAGAGTAGCTGCAAAGCCGTCAGCGTGTTTCTGCCCTTGCTAAAGGGTTGTGTCAGGAAGAGCATCCGCCATAAAAACCTATGCCAAATCACATATGCGAATCAGTCACTGTGGCGACCCTTGACAAAGGGAAAAAGCCAAAAGGAAATCTTTCCCTCTCTCTCTCTGTTAATTTTCAGCTTTCATGTAAGTAATTTGGTTGATACCTCAAAATGAATAACACAAATACTAATAAAACTCTGTCATTGTTCTGTTATTATTCATTTTTTCCACCTCTCTGGTAATAAGCACTTACCGTTCCACTCCGCTGGTCATCATTTTAAAAAGCACCCACATACTCCAATTTTTTAAGCGCCCTGCGTGCTTATTACGTCGATATATACACATGGATCCCTCACTTTCCACGGTTAATTGGGACTGAGATCCCCACGCGACCACCGAATTCCGCAAAGTTGGATCACCCCCCTAGCCAATGTAAACATACATGTATATATGTATAAAATATCAATAAATACATATTCAATGCCATAAATGCTTATAATAACAATTAAACATTAAAAAATAATTAATGAGATCAGATGTGCACCTCACAACAATGTAACTAGTTTTGATGGGGGGGGTTTGGGTTGTTTAGGGGTTTTTTTGTTTGTTTTTTTGTTTTGTTTTGGTTTTTTTGCATAATTGGCCTTGTTTTTGCGGCATTTTACTTTTAAGTTTTTTCCTATTCTTCCTTAATTTCCTCATTTTTTTAATTCGACGAATATTAAAAAAAACAAAACAAAAAAAAAACGCACTGAAGCCACATGAATTGAAGCACGAAGTAGCGAGGGATCCCTGTATGTATATATAAACATATATATACATTCATTTTCTGAACCGCTTAATCCTAATTAGGGTCATAGGAAGGTCGACACCCATGTCAGCCAACCTTGGGCGAGGGCGGGGTACACCCTGGACAGCCCGACAGGCCATTGCAGGTTTTTAAAACTGACACAGTTTGTCAAATTCACATCTATTTGGGTTATTTCTCAGTAGGAAATGTGTACAAAGCAAACAGCAGCTCACACAGATTTCCACCGGTCAAGCTAATACAGTCCAGTGAAGCAGCCAACAGTAGCACAAGGCACAACAGGCACGAGGGTTTATAGATCTCAGGTTCAGGCGTAAAGCGTGCCTTAGACTATCGATGCAAAAACAGTTCACCACGTTCCGTATCTTTTCTTTCGTTTCATTTCCAGTAGCCAAAATTCTTGATGTAGAAAGCTCTCGTGCATGTGCACATCCAATACACGCATCATTCAGCAATTCACCCTGCCCCCCCACACACACACACACACACACACACACTCTCTCTTTCCCTAGCATTTAAATTTTTTACCTCTTGTGTTCTTCTTGCTCTCTCATTTATCATCTCAACACTGAATTTTATATTTATTTTATGTGGAATGGTATTTAAGTGTGATTGATTATATTTGTAGTTCATTTAATGTGTAGTTCATTTAACTACTTTATCCCTAAATGTAATTTCTGTTGAATTAACAGGTAATTTTCTCTCTCTCTCTCTCTCTCTCACATACACTTGCTTCATTATTGCTGTTTAATTACATGAGTTATATTTGGAGCTGGATTTTTGGTAACCAGTTCATCTTTTTCATTAACTGCATCCTTAATTATTAATTAGGTTTCTGTTCTGTCTCTCACCTACTCAGAATCCTCCGGACTGCAGTAAGGCGCGCAAGTTGGTGTGTAACATTAATAAGGGCTGTGGCTATGGCTGCCAACTGCACCATGTGGTTTACTGCTTTATGATTGCATACGGTACTGAACGTACACTTGTCCTCGAGTCCCACAGCTGGCGTTACGCCCCAAATGGGTGGGAGACAGTGTTCAGACCTCTGAGCAACACCTGCACAGAGCGCACAGGAGCCTCCACCGGACACTGGACAGGTAAACAGTGGGCAGGACTTAAAGGAAAATAGAGCAGTATTAGTTTTACCATGTGATCCTAGTCAGGACTGTGGTAGAGAATGATCGCAAGGGTCTACGTAAAAGAAAATAAATTAAATAAACTTGTGGATTTGTTGTGAGTACTAGCAGGCGAGTAGTTGTGAAAAAGATTTCAATAAATTAATATAATGTCCAAACCATGAAAAAAAATAAGTACGCCAAATAAACTAATGAGGCAAGCCATCAGCAAGAAAAGTAAAGTAAGTGTAGAACAAATGCAATAGCCCAGGTTCAACAAAATTAACAAATTAAATTTCATCCCCAGTGTTCACTCTTTTTATTCTTATACAGGATGGCACAATGGCAGAGAGGTTAGCATGTCTGTCTGAATGCAAGAAGGTCATGGGCTCAGGCATTTTTGTGTCTAATTTGCATATTTTTCCTTGTGTGGGTTTCCTCTGGGTGCTCTGGTTTCCTCCCACAGTCTAAAGATACAGTCGGCCCTGTACTTACGAAAACCTCTGAATACGAAAAATCCAGGTTACGAAAAACATTTTCCTAAATTTTCGTCCTCTGTATACAAAACAACCTCTTACGAAAAGCGCCAAATGCGCCATTCAAACACATCATTCAAACATTAAAACGCGCCATTCAAACAATGCGCGAGTTGCTCTCTCATTGGCTGTCTCCCAACATCCCGCCCCGCTGGCCTCCTATTGGCCAGGAGGAAGCTGAACTGTACCCATTCCTGTACCCATACTTCCTGTTTGTCACACGCATGAAGTACAGTTGAACAGGACTGTTGGCTCGTGAGTTTTTTTGAGAGTGATCACATTGCAGTGTTATATTTTGTTATCCATCATGAACCCCAAGAAAGTGATTCCCGGTGACACTGAGAAGAAGCGGGCTCCGTTATCAATCGAAGTGAAGCAGGAGATAATAAAAAAATACGAAAGTGGGATGCGGTTGAGCGAAATCGCAAAGGAGTATGGCCGAAACCCCTTTACAATCGGGACGATATTGAAGCAGAAGGAGACCTTAAAAGTGGAGATACAGTGACGAAGGCGATTATTTTGGAAAAAGCAACCACCATATTTAAGGACCTCGTGAAGGGGGTGGGGATGAGGAGTCTTCAGACCAGCAATCCCCAGACTTTAAAGTGTCGCATGTGGGGTTCGAGAGATTTAAAAAAGGGTAAATCATTTTCTTTTACTTTTAACACATATTTCATACATATTTCATACAAAATGGGTGTACTTGTATAATTTTTAAAGGGTTTATGGGGTAGTCTTGGGAGCCTTGGAACAAATCGGGCGTTTTACACGTAAAATGCACCTCAATTTACGAAAATTCCAGGTTACGAAAAAGGCGCTGGAACGGATTAATTTCGTAAGTAGAGGGTCGACTGTATGCACATTAGGCAAACTAGCTGTTCCAAATTGCCCCAAGATGTGAGTAGGTGTAAATTGTGTGTATTGGCCGAGCAACGGTCTGTGGTTGTGTTGGCTGAAATAGGAGACGGTGGTTTGAGCAAATGCGTGAGAATGAGTATATGTAGGCCATTTTTTCTGGTCAATGTGTTGCCTAAAGCAAATTCAGTGAAGCCGTCATAAACCAATTTACAAATCTATCTTGTAAATTATACTGTAGAATTGTACCTTATTAAACACATAATAAAGTCCAATTCTACAGTATAATTTATAAGATAGATTTGTAAATTGACTCATGTCCTTTTAAAAATGTATTATTTTTTGTTTGATATTCATCCAGCTCAAAATTCTTGTTTCATTATTCATGTTTGTCACACAGAACTGGGGCAGAGACTTACAAATCCCATATTATGTAATAAATTGAAATGTAAATATATAAGTAATACAGGAATATGTTAAAATGTTAATGCAGTACTCTGTATTCAACTCGTGCAAGAAACCTTGTAGTTTTTCCAAAGAAACATCAGCTAAACCAGAACCCACAGCGATGAGTTTTCACCTGCTCATGGAATCCAGTTTAAGGAATGCAGGACAAATGCATTTGTGGTTTGTCATCATTCTGCACTGTTTGTCTGAATGGTCGTAGCACTCAAGGTTTCTGCCTGAAATTCCTTCTGTCTTGGGCGCACAGCTGCTGTTTCCTTTTTACTTTGTTAAGAATGAAATGCTTTGTGTAATACACTGTGGGATCCATATCAGTGGCTAAAAATGCATTTTCCACAAATTGACTCAATTACACTTTTATTATAGACTAAAAAGAGAGAGATACACTTCCATCTTCTTTGCTTAAAGTTAAAGTTTATACCTTCACATCTCAACATGTCCCTCACTGTGTGTCCTAATAAATACGACTGCTGGTCGAATCACTGAACAAAAAGATTCAGCCAATAGCTAAAAATTCTCTCCCTCTCCCTCTCTCGATCTTTCTCTCTTGCTCACTCTCTCACTATGTCACTCTTTCTCTGTCTCTCACACACACACACACACACACACACACACACACACACACATAAGTGAATGTCAGCATTTATTATGTAAATATGACAGGAAGGGATCAGTTAAGTTTTGAATATCAATGGGGAGATGCTGTTTTAAAGGTTTTTAAACAATAATGTGTGCAGTTACCAGCTGTGTAGTCCATTTAGAAAAGCCCTGCAAGAATGTGAACAATTCTAACTCATTCCTCAGTTTCTCCTCCAGGTATCCACTTAGCTATAAGCAGTCACTGCTAGCTAGTAAAGCAACAATGGTTTTATTTCAACAAATATTCAGGAGCACAGCCCAAATCTAAAGTTGAACTCGGAAAATCCATGTTAATGATTCTCCAAATTCTGAACAGTTGATTTCAAATTTGTTTGGTCACATCATGTGTGTTAGTTTATTGCTATGACTGATTGATATAATTTTATCCGCAGATAAAATAAATGTTAAAAAGTATCACAAAGAGATTAAACTGTAATATAAATAAATATATATATATATATATATATATATATATATATATATATATATATATATATATATATATTGTGATCTCTCACTTTCCGGGGTTAATTGGGACCGAGATCCTTCCGTGAAATAGGATCAACCCTCCTGACATATACGTACATGCATATGTATATATAATATCACTACATACATATTCAATGCTATAAATGCTTATAATAACAATTAAACATTAAAAAATATTGCATAAGTTGTATATAAAATATAAATACACACATACAGAGACACGTGCGCGCACACAGAAATATGAAAGTAGTTTTTTAGAAATATGAAAGTAGCACATAAAAATGCATGTAGTTTTGATGGTGGGGTTGGGTTGTTTTTTGTTTGTTTATTTGGGGTTCTTTTGCATAATTGGTTTTGTTTTGCCGCTTTTTCCTTAACATTCCACCGATTCCTTAATTTCCTTATTTTTTAATTCAATGAATATTTAAAAAAAAACAAAAAAAAAACTGATTCACTGAAGACACATGAACTGAAGTGCAAAGTAGCGAGGGATCCGTGTGTGTGTGTGTGTGTGTGTGTGTGTGTGTGTGTGTGTGTGTGTGTGTGTGTGTGTGTGTGTGTATGTATGTACTTGTCAAAAAATTAGCATATTCTGATGAAGTTCATTATTTTCTGTAATGTACTAATAAAAATTAAACTTCATGTATTTTAGATTAATTGCAGCCCAACTGAAATATTTCAGGTCTTTTATTGTTTTAATACTGATGATTTTGGCATACAGCTCATGAAAACCCAAAATTCCTATCTCAAAAAATTAGCATATCATGAAAAGCTACTCTAAACGAGCTATTAAGCTAATCATCTGTATCAACCAATTAACTCTAAACACCTGCAAAAGATACCTGAGGCTTTTCAAAACTCCCAGCCTGGTTCATTACTCAAAACCGCAATCATGGGTAAGACTGCCAACCTGACTGCTGTCCAGAAGGCCATCATTGACACCCTCAAGCAAGAGGGTAAGACACAGAAAGAAATCTCTGAGCAAATGGGCTGTTCCCAGAGTGCTGTATCAAGCCACCTCAGTGGGACGTCTGTGGGAAGGAAAAAGTGTGGCAGAAAACGCTGCACAACCAGAAGACGTGACCGGACCCTGAGGAAGATTGTGGAGAAGGGCCGATTCCAGACCTTGGAGGACCTGTGGAAGCAGTGGACTGGGCTACAGGTGCCGCATTCCCCAGGTCAAGCCACTTTTGAACCAGAAACAGCGGCAGAAGTGCCTGACCTGGGCCACAGAGAAGCAGCACTGGACTGTTGCTCAGTGGTCCAAAGTACTTTTTTCGGATGAAAGCAAATTTTGCATGTCATTCGGAAATCAAGGTGCCAGAGTCTGGAGGAAGACTGGGGAGAAGGAGATGACAAAATGCCTGAAGTCCAGTGTCAAGTACCCACAGTCAGTGATGGTCTGGGGTGCCATGTCAGCTGCTGGTGTTGGTCCACTGTATTTTATCAAGGTCAGAGTCAATGCAGCTCGCTATCAGGAGATTTTGGAGCACTTCATGCTTCCATCTGCTGAAAAGCTTTATGGAGATGAAGATTTCATTTTTCAGCACGACCTGGCACCTGCTCACAGTGCCAAATCCACTGGGAAATGGTTTACTGACCATGGTATTACTGGGCTCAATTGGCCTGCCAACTCTCCTGACCTGAAGCCCATAGAGAATCTGTGGGATATTGTGAAGAGAAAGTTGAGACACCAGACCCAACACTGGATGAGCTTAAGGCCGCTATCGAAGCATCCTGGCCCTCCATAACGCCTCAGCAGTGCCACAGGCTGATTGCCTCCATGCCACGCCGCATTGAAGCAGTCATTTCTGCAAAAGGATTCCCGGCCAAGTACTGAGAGCATAACTGAACATAATTATTTGAAGGTTGACTTTTTTGTATTAAAAACACTTTTTTAATTGGTCGGATGAAATATGCTAATTTTTTTGAGATAGGGATTTTTGGCTTTCATGAGCTGTATGCCAAAATCATTTCAGTATTCAAACAATAAAAGACCTGAATTATTTCAGTTGGGGTGCAATGAATCTAAAATATATGAAAGTTTAATTTTTATTAGTACATTACAGAAAATAATGAACTTTATCACAATATGCTAATTTTTTGAGAAGGACTAGTGTGTATGTGTGTGTGTGTAAATATATATATATATATATATATATATATATATACACACACACACACTCACAGACGCTCCTCAACTTACGTTTTAGTTCGGTTCCGGCGGCCAAACGTAATTTGATAAAAAAAAAAAGTAAATTGTTACTGTATGTTCCAATGATTTGTGATGTTCATACTGTACTATACATAAAAAAATACCATTACCGTATCTCATAAAACACCCCTAAATCAATTATTATAAACATAACATTGTGAAATAGTATCAAATATCAACATTTCAAGCAAAACAATTTCAAATAGATAAATTTTAATCAACTTCACTCATCAAATATCAAATACAGTATCAAATATAACCTTTAATATTCTCTATAATGTGATCTTTCTGCTTGTAAATGTTCCGATGGTCGACGGATGGTCACTTTACATAAAGCTGAGCTGAGTCACTTTATATGAAGCTTAAAACAGCCAATCAACGCTTACAATATGTGAGGCGCTCCACCGAAAGTAGTTCACTTGCTTGTGCCTGAGACAAACCGCGGGTCATACGGACTTCGGGTCTTTCAAGTGAGTAAGGGCGCCATTGAATACTCCTTTAGTACTTAGCCTGCACTGATGTGAATGACCAGCAGAGCGGAGAGTTCTCTTTCTTGTCTGTATCCGGGTTTTCATTCATTTTGCAACTCTTTTTGCTTAGCTGAGTATGCATGGTAGATTGCGCCGATCCGAGCAGATAGTTAATTCAGTCTTGGGAAAACCGGAAATTCCTGCATATTCCGGAAAAATTGCACCCATGCTAGTCGGCTTACGCTTCTGACCAACCATATTTGCTTCGGGTTACAAAAGTCCACAAAACAGTGTAAACACAAAGATCACAGAGACGCGTCTTAACACAAGGGTAACACGCACTAGTGAACTGGGAAGAAGGAGGGGCACGTCTGTCGTTTGTAAACAATGGACGCAGCGTCATTACGTCATTGCATCATTATGTCAGCGTACTAAGTCGGTATGTCTCGTACGACAGAGAGGACGCTAAACTCAAAATTTGACAATGTAAAAAAAAAAAAACAACAAACGTAAAATTTGAAAAAAAAAAACATAAAACAAATGAACGTAAGTCAGGGAGCTTCGCAATCCACTACCCAGCAAACGCTTCGACAGTCTCAATCACCAGACATCACATGACAACACACTTTTTTATTTATCTGGAGTTTTTTATTTCATTATTTATTTATTTTCAATTTTGATATGCTGTATTAATCCCACAATGTAAATTTTGGCTCTGCATGAGCACACACACACACACCTCTCCCAGAGCACATTGCAGCGCCCAGAAAGCAATTGGGGGTTGGATGCCTTCCTCAAAGACACCTCAGCCATGAAGGTGAAGGAAAGCAATGTGCTGCTCATTCTGGTTTTTAATTTGTTTACAATGTATCTAAAAATAAAACCATCAAATGCAGTTCCTAGTTTTGGGATGTCCAATGTAATGGACAGACCACCTAGTGGTGCTCCACCAGGTGCCAAACAACGTGTCCCTGTGTCACAATATCAAGGACCCGTGTCACAGTGTCTCACCAATCGATCACCTGTCTGACAGCTTTACCTACTGATTGACCTCCAAACTCTGTAATGATGTCAGGCCACTACCACCCTTCAACATCCCACCTGCAGTTCTTTACACACTGCTTCCAGTTTGTTTGTATCCTCTGATCTGATAATGATCAAGAATCACCTGTTATATTGCTCCACCAGATAGAATACCAGGATAAAAACTTATTTTATAAGATTTGCTGTGCTATTAATCGAGTGGTTGGCTAAAATAAAAAGTGCACACAGAAATATGTTGTTCCACCTTTAGCCTTGTCTGTAGCAGGTAATTGTTCTGCCACAGTTTCAGCAAACTTAAGCATCATAACATTCATTTCAAATCAGTGTCAGGTTCATTTCTCATTGATGTCTTGAATTGATGAAGGAAAAATTTAAAACCATCCATAAAGGGTTTTCCGGCACTTCCTGAAAACATTCAGTCGTGTTAAAGTCAGGACTCTGGCGTGCCAATGCATGTGTGAAAATGATTCCTCTTGTTCTGAACCATTCTTTTATTATTTGAGTTGAAATTTTATACCCGTGCCATCAGGGCATAAAAAGGCTATTGATGTGCTAACCTGCTCATTCCGTGCATTCAGGTCATCAGCTGCTTCATTTTTATTGCCAACTTAATGTTGTGAGCCTCGACCGAACCAACTGGAGCATCAGTGCCATGGAGATAATATGCTGAGATCAAGGCTAAATGCTCTCTATGAAATTATTACTGTGTGCCTTTTTTTCTTTTTTTTCTTTTTTTTTTAAGTCGGGCCTTATATTTAAGTACTTAACAGACACAGCTGCATTTTGTTGTTTAAGTCTGGGTTGTATAAGGCATACGCTATTATTCTTTCAAGTGTTCAGATCATCTCTGTCCTTGTCCATGTGTACTGGGGGAGGGAGGGAGGGGGGTAGAGCGAGAGAGAGAGAGAGAGAGAGAGAGAGAGATTTGATTACTTGTGATTGGTTGACTATGGAAGCTAAAATCCCACAGAGGTTTCTTATGTGCAGTAGGTAAAACTAATTATGAATATATACATAAATTCAGTAATGTATTCTATGTGCATGTATTCCAATATTCGAGTACAGCACCTTAGAGACACAGTACAGGTGTACGTTTCACATCCCTTTATAAATCAGTCATTATTCAGGCAACCTTGGAAGCCTGAAACATCTATTTTAATGTTTTGTTAGCAGTTTCGCTCTGATTTACCAAGTTTTGGAATTCCATTATTTATTCACATGCATTTATTCATCTTCATTAGTTGCTTCACACTGGGGAGCATTGCAGTGGATGCAGAGCCTATCGCAGGAACACTGGATACACTGCAGGGATTAACACACACAGGCTTATTTACAATTAAGATTAGAAATTTAGGGTTTCGAACATGTGAACCTCTCAACAAATGCTCGCCAAACTCCGGCCTGAGGTACTCCGCTATATCTTGTAGATCTAGCTTTCTATAGGAATTCTACATTATTTGAAGGTAATCTGGGTTTATTTTTATCCTGGTACAATTAGACATTGAACCATGAAATTCTTAGAAGCAGGAAAAAACGAGTTACAACAAGACATGTCCTGGATGCCTGAAATGCATCTTTTTACCGTATTAATTCATAGAAGCATCATTAACCACCTAAATTCAGGTTCAAATTGAACTCTGGAACAAATTTCACTCACATAATTTGTTTTATAAAAGCTAATTATGTTCAAATAAAAGTGAAAATTCACAGAAAAGGGGTTAGCGTGGCTGCCGTTTCAATGTAAATATCACAGCAGTACATTTTGTATGCAGAGTTTGCTTATAATGTTGAAGATGAAGGTTAAGAACAAGGCGAAACTATATTGAATTTTATAATTCACAGTAACCTCCTAGTGTGATGTGGAGTGGGATGTGAACGTTGAATTGAATTTTAGATTTATATTTATAATAATGAAAGTCTGTATCAGACATTTAAATATTAAGGGCAAGGAAATGTAACCACAGTCAAACAAGATCAGATAAAATAAATAATTGAAATGTAGGGAAAGTTTCACTTTAATCCACGTTTTCTTTATAGCAAGCAGAAATTCCATCTTTAGTGAGAGATGATGACGATGATAATGAGAGACAATGTCACCTTCTGATGTAATACTCAGCAAATTCGGAAGCATCTTTCTCACAGCATGCTTCGAGCATATGGGGGTTCAGCATGTGGATCCTCTCTCTCTCTCTCTCTCTCTCTCTCTCTTACTCTCTCGTTCTTTCTCTGTGTGTCTCCTCTTCTTTGTAATCCAAGTAATTAATGAACTCTTCTCTGTTCAGCTGAGTGTGCATATGCAGATTAGCGCTGTAGTTAAATAGCATACCGGTCAGCAGCATTGTACATTTATGAATGCAGGATGATATATTGAGACTCCATCCTTTACAGTCCTCATTTCAATTTTATATTCACTGTCTCTGTTCCCAAGAGACAGGGTGAAATCGAAACATGACATCTTACTAATGTGCACGCAAGACAATATTCACAATACTCAATACGCAACACTAACTTTATTGTGCTTTAACATATGGAAATTCAAATACATACCCAGACGCATCGGGAACAACTCCAGAGACAACACAATAACCTCAGTATGATAAGTCCTGAGCACAACAATTACATCTATTATTACAGATAATTACATCTGAAGTACAGATCGGTAAGTAGTTCAGATCAGTATATTTTTTATTTAATGATAATAATAAAATACACTATCAATCTATAAGCAATTTACATAAAAAGTATAAATTCTTAGTCCTTAACTTTTCTCATACAGTCGGCCCTCCACTTACAAAAGGCTCTGAATACGAAAAATCTAGGTTACGAAAAACATTTTCCTAAATTTTTGTCCTCTTTTTATGAAAACCTCTTTTAAAAAAAAAAAAAAAAAAAAAGCGCCATACGCGCAATAAAAATTCAAGCAATGCAAGTTGCTCTCTCATTGGCTCTCTCCCAACATCCCGCCCCGCTGGCCTCCCATTGGCCAGGAGACAGCTGAACTGTACCCATACTTCCTGTTTGTCACACGCATGAAGGAGAGTTGAACAGGAATGTTGGCTCGTGAGTTTTTGTGAGATTGATCATTGCAGCGTTATATTTCGTTATCCATTATGGACCCGGAAAATACAGAAAAGCAGAAATACAGTGACTGCAGTGGTTATTTCTGAACGATATTGAAGCAGAAGGAAAACAGAGTGCTCCATGGGACAAGACCTCCGATCTTGCAAGAAAGCAAGTTAATATTGAATCAGGACCTCTGATCTTTCAAACAGGTACTATAATTCCGCTTTAAATACAAATGGTCCGTCGGCTGCGCTCTGCACGCTGCGTGTGGGCGGAGCCCGCATTCGGCAAAACACACCAGAGAGAGGTGTGTGTGTGTGTGTGTGTGTGTGTGTGTGTGTGTGTGTGTGAGAGAGAGAGAGAGAAGGATGGAGAGAGACAGTGTTGTGTGTATGTGCGTTAATAAAAAAAAGTTTAATAATGGTTTAATTATTAAATATGTTAATAATATGGTTTCATATGTTAATAAAATGTTTAAATGGTTTAATAAATACTTTTCTTTTATTTTTAACACATATTTCATACAAAATTGGTGTACTTTTATCATTTTTAAAGGGTTTATGGGGTTGTCTTGCGAGCTTTGGAACGAATCACGTGTTTTACATGTAAAATGCGCCTCTACTTACGAAACCTCCAGGCTACAACAAAGGCTCTGGAACGGATTAATTTCGTAAGTGGAGGTCCGACTGTATTTATTTGCATTTAAATTTGTATTATTTTTATTGAGACACAGGAAAATTTAAAATGGATGATCAAAAATTAAATAAGTTACACTTCCCATGTAAACATGGTCACTGGAATGGTATGTAAACAGTAATAATATGCATGATCACTACACTGGTTGTGTTTTATTTGGAATTGACCTACAGTAATAGTAGATAGTAGCTGTAATCGTCTTCTGTCCGTTTCTGTCTTTTTTATTTGTTTATTTTTTGTGACTATCCAGAACCTATACCTCAGAACCTGCTTGACATATCACAGTGAAAATTTCAGGGAACCAAAGCTTGAAAAAGGTTTTATTCATAATTAATTCGTTCATTTTCTAAGATGATTAATGCTGATTTGGGTCTCAGGGAGGCTGGCACCTGTCTCATCTGTGTCTGTGGGGTACACCCTGAACAGCTTACCAGACCATTGCAAGGCCAACACACACAAAACCATTCACACTCACACCTTGGGTCGATTTGGAACAGCCAGTTAGTCTACGGTGCATGTTTTTGGACCCTGAGCCCAGGAATTGAACCTGGAACCTTCTTCCTGTGAGGCAGATGTGCAAACCACTGTGCCACCCCTGAGATGAAGTCATAGAAATTATCATAGGAGAAGTTCAAGATCACCAAAATGCTTAAAAATTGTTTATAATATGATAAGTCTGTATAGGTCGCAAGTCCAAAGAGGCTGTATGGCTATTCGTGTTTTCAAGTTCTTTTGAGTCTGGTCTAAACTATTGAAAATTTCCGCATGACCTGAGAAGAGAAAAAGGAACTGATAGTCGAGGATAAATTATGGTTTGGTTTGCAGAACTTTATCAACTGTCTGTTCATGAGGATTTGTTTTATCTGTTGCCCTCAGGCGAGGATCACGATCGGGATGTGCAAGTGGTGGAGTTGCCCATCGTGGACAGTCTTCACCCTCGACCGCCCTACCTGCCTCTGGCTATCCCTGAGGATCTGGCCCCACGGCTTCAGAGGCTGCATGGAGATCCCTCTGTCTGGTGGGTGTCTCAATTCGTCAAGTACCTAGTGCGTCCTCAATCTTGGCTGGAGAAAGAGATGCAGGAGGCTGGAATCAAGCTGGGCTTCAAACACCCTATCATTGGGTCAGTGCCTTTCTCTCACAGCATTACATTTATCATTTATTGACAAGACTCGGCTACAGTTATACAAAATCCTTTGGATTAAGAGTACTTCAAAGTTTATATATCTATATATATATATATATATATATATATGTATATGTATATATATATATATATATATATGTGTATATATATATATGTAGATGTATATATATATATATATATATATGTAGATGTATATATATATATATATATATATATAGATGTATATATATATATATATATATATGTAGATGTATATATATATATATATATATGTAGATGTGTATATATATATATATATATATATATATATATATACATATACACATACACACATGCACATTCAGAGAGGTAGTGAGATGAAGTAAGGCGAAGAGGTTGTGAAGTTTGCTCTTATTCACACTTGCGTTACAGCAACTAAACAGTTTGGTTTGCTCAAGGGCCCTTTTCGAGTTTTCATTTTGACAATATAGATAAACCTCTATCCTCACATTGTTTTAATTGGTACAAAGTGCTGCCACTGGAAACTCCTCCCGTAATGTTAAAAATGTCTTTGCTTTAAAAACCAACAGGCAGACAAGGAAACAAGTGCATCTTGGAGACAAATTCAAAGGGGGGCAGACAGTGGTGTAGTCGTTAGGACGTCAGGTATACAGAAAGAAGGTCCTGGGTTACAGTACTGTATATATCTGTTCTGTGCGTCAACAGATCTTCTGTGGTTGGGTGTCCACATACCTATGGCAACATACTGTACCTGTGGTTGGTGTTTATCAATATAAGCATTTAGCTAACAGCTTACTGTAGTGGTTAGCATGTGTGCCTTACAGCAAAAAGGTTCTGGGTTCGAGTCCTAGGCTTTGGCGTTTCTGTGTGGAGTTTTCATTTTCACTGCGTGCTTGCATGGGTTTACAGTAAAAAAAAAAAAAAAATAGGCAAGATATCACAGGAATAGCAATAATTAAATCCAGTAAAGTCCCTTTAATAATCTTTAAAGACCGATAGGGGTGTGTGTGTGTGTGTGTGTGTGTGTGTGTGTGTGATTGGAAGAAAGCGCCACAGTAATCAGTATGATGGTGGATTTGATTGCATGATATTTATCTCGTGGTGTTATAAACATCAATCATGGTTGATGAATTCTCTGTTCCTAAGTGTTGCTGGGAAACAATGTCCATAGTACAGTACTGTATGCTCCAATGTGGATGTGACGCTTACAGAAAACTGTCCACATATTAACGATTATAAATCCCATCATATCAATGGTTCTGTTGTTCTATGGTCAATTGCAGCATATTTTTATTCTTTTAATAATTAGGTTTTCATTATGTGACCGACCCACCATTCCAGTTCCTATGAATGAGTTGTTACTGTAGAAACAACATTACATCATCATCTTCCGCTAAGTCCAGGGTCGGGTCACAGGGGCAGCAACTTAAGCAAAGAAGTCCAGACGTCCCTCTCCCCAGCCACTTCCTCAACTCTCCCGGGGGGACACCGAGGCGGTCCCAGACAAGCTGAGAGACATAGTCCCTCCAGCGTGTTGTAGGTCGACCCCGGGGTCTCTTCCCGGTTGGACATGCTCGAAACACCATACCAGGGAGGCGTCCGGGTGGCATACAGACCAGATGCCCGAGCCACCTCAACTGTCCCCTCTCAATGCGGAGGAGCAGTGGATCCACTCCGAGCTCTCCACGGATGGTAGAGCTTCTCACATTATCTCTAAGGGAAAACCCCACCACCTGGCGAAGGAAGCTCATTTCAGCCACTTGTATCTGTGATCTTGCTCTTTCGGTCATTACCCAAAGCTCGTGACCATAGGTGAGGGTTGGAACGTAGATCGACTGGTAAATTGAGAGCTTCGCCTTGCGGCTCAGCTCCTTCTTCACCACAACGGACCAGTACAGGCACCGCTTAACAGCAGAGGCTGCAGCGATCTGTCTGTCAATCTCTCGCTCCATCCTTCCCTCACTCGTGAACAAGACATTCCCGACCCGGAGGGTGCATTCCACCCTTGTCCGACTGAGAACCATGGCCTCAGACTTGGAGGTACTGATCGTCATCCCAGCTGCTTCGGACTCGACTGTGAATCGCTCCAATGAGAGCTGGACGTCCCGACTTGATGAAGCCAAAAGGACAACATCATCCGCAAAAAGCAGAACCCCTCAATGCCTCGACTGCGCCTAGAAATTCTGTCCATAAAAATTATGAACAGAATCGGTGACAAAGGACAGCCTTGGCGGACTCCAACTCCCACCGGAAACGAATTCGACCTGTTATTGCCAATATGGACCAAACTGTGGCTCCGGTGATACAGCGACCGAATAGCTCGTAGCAATGGATCCGGAACGCCGTACTCTCGGAGCACACCCCACAAGATCTTTCGAGGGACACGGTCGAAAGTCTTCTCCAAATCCACAAAGCACATGTGGACAGATTGGGCAAACTCCCATGCCCCCTCCAGAATCCTGTGGAGCGTATAGAGTTGGTCAAGAGTGCTACGGCCAGGACGAAAACCACATTGTTCCTCCTGAATCCGAGGTTGGACTATCGGTCGGATCCTCCTCTCTAGTACCCCTGCATAGACTTTCCCAGGTAGGCTGAGGAGTGTGATTCCCTGATAATTGGAACACACCCTCCGGTCCTCCTTATTAAAAATTGGGACCACACCCCAGTTTGCCAATCCAGAGGTACAGCCCCTGATGACCACGCGATGTTGCAGAGACGTGTCAACCAAGATAGTCCTACAGCATCCAGAGCCCTGAGATATTCTGGGCGGATCTCGTCCAACCCCGGAGCTCGACCACTCAGGAGCTTTTTGACCTCAGTGACCTCCACTCCAGTGATGGGCGGACCCCCACCAGAACCCCCAGGGTCTTCCTCTTCCACGGAGGGCATGTTGGTGGAATTGAGGAGGTCCTCAAAGTATTCCCTCCACCTCTCGATGACCTCCCCAGTCGAGGTAAGCAGCTCCCCACTTCCACTGTAAATAGTGTTTGTGGAGAACTGCTTCCCCCTCCTAAGGCATCGGATGGCGGTCCAGAACCTTTTCGAGGCCAACCGATAATCACTCTCCAGGCCTCCAGGTATCTCTCCACCTCATGCACCAAATCAGGCTCCTTACCCGCCAGAGAGGTGACATTCCATGTCCCAAGGGTCAGAGTAAGTAGCCGAGGATCGGTCCGACCGAACCCATGCCTTCGGCTGCCACCCAAATCACACTGCATCCGACCCCTAAAACTCCTCCTACGGGTGGTGGGTCCATGGGAGGGCAGACCCATGTCTCCTTTTCTTGCCAGGCCCGGCCAGGCTCCATGTGCAGAAGCCAAACCACCAGGCGCTTGCCTTGGAGCCTCTCCTCTGGGCCTGGTTCCAGGAGGGAACCCCGGTGACCCACGTCCGGGCAAGGGAGACTGCTTCCTTTGATCTCTCTGAGATGTCATAGGGGTCTTCTCAATCGCACTTTATCTGGACCTTCACCCAGGACCTGTTTGCCTTGGGTGACCCTACCAGGGGCATTATGCCCCTGACAACATTGCTCCTAGAATCATTAGGTCACGCAAACCCCTCCACCACGATAAGGTGGCGATTCAGGGAGGGGAACAACATTACAATCAACTTTAATAGAAAGGAACAGCTGCTTTTCAGCTGTTTTTGAAAATGCTTCCTTCAAAAGCATAATACAATAGCGTATAGGTTATGATTTTTGTTGATTTGATCAGGAGCGAAGATTCGTTCAGTTCAGTATTCTTTTATTTTCTTCATTTCTTGCAATAAAACTCTATAAATTACAATGACTGTTTGTATATCCATATAGTGCTATGGCTTTCAAAACAAATATAAACCAAGATTTCTGGCTTCACAACACTTTTAATGTGTATACAGTTCTGTCATTTAAATACATGTTATACATTCATTCATTCATTTTATGTAACCAGTTAATCCTAATTAGGGTCACAGGGAGGCTGGTACCCATCCTAGCCGACTCCAGGCGAGGGCAGAGTACAACCTAGACAGCTCGCCAGGCCATTGCAGGGTGGAAACATGCTGACAGCTATGCAGCCTACTCTTGTTGAAAGTCAGCAATGGTTGTTTTACAGCCTCACACCATAGACAGTGAGAGAAATGACCGGCCTTTGATAACCCAGTTAGCTGCACTGGGGATCTATTATACATTTAGCATTAATTCATTCATTTTTCCACACCCTAAACAGCTCGCTAGTCCATTGCAGGTCCAACACACACACACACAATCATTCACACTCACACCTGGGGTTAATTTGAAACAGCCATTTAGCGTACTGTCTTTGGACTGTGACAGGAACCATAGTACCCCGAAGTAGCCCATGCAAGCCCAGGAAGATCATGCAAAGACCGCACAGAAACACCCTCACCTTGTAATCATACATATTAGAAGTACTAAGTACTACACCCCTGTATCACTCACATTATGTATATTTTATCATAAATCAAGTAATCACTCTTTTCTTTTACTGAAACTTTTTTTTATTTATGCTGTTTTCGGTTAATTTTCAGCTTTCCTCTAAGTACAGTGGGGCCAATAAGTATTGGGCAATGTAAAAATGTGCAAGTTCACCCATTTAAAAAAAATAAGAGGGGTTTGTAATTTTCATCATAGGTACACATCAAGCTTGAGAGACATTAATGTAAAAACAAATCCAGGAAATCACATTGTATGATTGCATTGCAGCCAGCAAAAGTTACTTTTAATACTTTGTAATGCCGCCTTGGTTGGCATCGACAGAGGTGAAATGGTTCCTGGAGTTCTTGATCAGGTCTACATACACTTTAGTTGGTATTTTGGCCCACTTCTCTGCACAGATCTTCTCTAGAGCTGTGATGTTTGAGGGCTGTCGTTTGGCAACTCAAGTTTTTACTACTTTCACAGGTTTTCGATTGGGTTGAGGTCTGGAGACTGGCGAGGCCACTCCAGAACCTTGTTATGCTTTTTACGGAGCCACTCCTTGGTTTTCTTGGCTGTGTTCTTTGGATCGTTATCATGCTGGACGACCCAGCCTTGTTTCATCTTTAATGCTCTGACCAAGGGAAGGAGGTTTTTACCCAAAATATCACAATACATGGCCCCATTCATGTTGCCATTGATACGGTGCAGTCTTCCTGTCCCTTTTGCAGAAAAGCATCCCCAAAGCATGATGTGTCCACCCCCATGCTTCACAGTAGGTATGGTGTTCTTGGGATGCAACTCAGCATTCATCCTCCAAACACGGCGAGTGCCATTTCAACCAAAAAGTTCGATTTTGGTCTCATCTGACCACATCACATTCTCCCAATCCTCCTCTGGATCGTCTTTAGCATATTTCAGATGAGCCTTTACATGTTTTAGTTGAGTAGGTGAACCTTTCGGGCAATGCAGGATTTCATCTCATGACGACGTAGTGTGTTAGTTATTGTCATCTTTGTGACGGTGGTTCCTGCCGTCTTCAAATCATTGACCATTTCCTGCCGTGTAGTTCTGGGCTGATTACTCACTGTTCTCAGGATCCTTTGAACCCCACGAGGTGAGATCTTGCATGGAGCGCCACTCCTAGGGAGGTTGTCAGTGATGTTATAGTTCTTCCATTTTCTAATAATGTTTCCAACTGTTGATCTTTTCTCACAAAGTTGTTTACCAATTGCAGTTTGACTCATCTCAGCTTTGTGCAGTTGTACAATTTTATCTCTGGTGTCTTTGGGAAGCTCTCTGGTCTTGGTCATGGTGAAGACTGCAGTCTGACAGTTTGAAGGTGTGTGCAGGTTTGAAGGTGTCTCTTATGCATCTAATCAGTTCAAACAGTGTCATTCATACTGTTAACGAGTGGGGGCCGAAATAATGTTTGTTTTCTAGCTGCCCAATACTTATTGGCCTCCCATTTTCACAAATAAATTGTTTAAAAATCATATAATGTAATTTCCTGGATTTTTTTTTTTTTTACATTCTGTCTCTCAAGCTTGATGTGTACCTATGATGAAAATTACAAACCTCTCTTATCTTTTTAAATGGATGAACTTGCACATTTTTACATTGCCCAATACTTATTGGCCCCACTGTAGTTTGGGTGATACCACAAAATGAATAATACAAATACCAGTAAAACTCTTATCTTTCTGTTATTATTCATGTTTTCCACCTCGATGGAAATAAGCACTTATTACCGTTCCACTCCGCTGGTAAGCGCTCACCCACTCCAATTTTTTTAAACGCCCTGGGTGCTTATCACATCGAATACGGTAAATTGCCTAGTCTTAACTTGCTTCAATATGCACCACGACACAAATTATGTTTATAAAGCTATAGTTCTTCCAATATTCTTGAAGAGCTTGTGCAGTCTGCACAGAGCCCCGACCTCAACGATGAACACCTTTTGGGTGGATTGAAATATCAACTGGGATATTTTGTAGTCAGGTGTCTATATACTTTTGGTAATGTAATATACCTGTTGTTGACATCTGAATGTATACTCTGAAGGGGTTAATGGGGTTAACATCGTTTCAAATGGAATTCTTTTGTTTCATAACTCGGTATACTGTAAATCCATTAAGTACTCTGTCGAAGAGACAACAGGAAAAATATTTTAGGGTGTGGATATGAATCAAGTGAAGCCCCTGTGTTTCCTATTTGTGCTTATTTCACACAGTTAAACATAAACTGTACGTTTGAGCCTGGATTTCTGCTGACAGATAAGTGATAGTCCAATCAGACAGCATTATATATTTTTCTGAAGTAAATTTTTTACACGAAGCAGATGTCCTTGAGCAGCTCAAGGTCTCCAGTATGGAAAATACACAGTGCCGTGCTATAATTAGATTTATACGCTCGGCGTCTGGAATGAGATTACAGGATATTCTCTATCTCCAGAGATAACATTTCCCTCTTTACTGATTCATTTATTCATTCATTCATTTTCTGAACCGCTTAATCCTGATTAGGGTCCCAGGAGGCTGGCGCCCATCTCAGCTGACTCTGGCAAGGGAGTTGTACACCCTGGACAACTCACCGGGCTATCGCAGGGCCAACACTCACACAACCATTCATACTCACACTCACACCTAGGGGCAATTTGGAACAGTCAGTTAATCTACTGTGTATGGTTTTGGATTGTGGGAGGAAACACACACAGGCACGAGGAGAACATGCAAACTCCACACAGAAATGCCCAAGCTTGGAATCGAACCCAGGACCTTCTTGCTGTGATACAGATGTGCTCACCACTACGCCACCATGCTGGATATATAAAAATGAAGAAAAGCAAAATGTGGTCAAGGGAAGAGTAATACATTAGTGAAAACAGTTTTGTTTTTTGTTTTTTTGCTTTACTGTATCCGGGTGAGTAGTTTGCAAGTTCTTCCTGTGCTTGAGTGTGTTTCATCTGGGTGCTGCAGGTTTCTCCCACAGTTGAAACATATGAATCTAATTGGCTATTCTGGATTGTCCCTTTGATTATGAATGCCAAATAATTTTCATCAACTTATTTGGGACCGATGATGATGATAAATAATAATAATAATAATAATAATGTCGTGTATGGTGACACATTGTCGTAGTGGTATGAATGGCTGCCTCACATCAAGAAAGTTCTAGGTCTGAGTTCTGTTTCTATCTGGGGTTTCCTCCCACAGGCCAAAGCCATGCACATGAATCAAATTGGCTATTCTGGCTTGTCCTTATAAGTGTGACTATAAGTGGGAATGACTGTCTGTTTGTGTTGGACTTGTAGTGACCTGGTGAGCTGTTCAGGGTGTGCCCCCCCCCCCGCCTTTTGCACAGAGAGAGCTAGCTTCCCCACGATGATTAACAGGATAAGCAGTTTGGTCAATGAATGAATGTCTCTAGTTGAGATTGACGCTTTATGTGGAAGACACGAGATCAGCACTAATACTAATAACTTGATCACATCACACAAGCACCAAAGTGTGGATTCATTCTCATGTTTTCTTTATTTTCCTCATTCTTTAAATTTTGGTGGTTTAGATTTTTAAACTGTGCCTGTTTTCTTTTCTATATTTTATTTTTGTTATTCTTAATCTGTGCGATCTGTTTTCTCTCCCAGCGTCAATCTTCAGCACTGCTCCGCCACTTCTACCTTCAACACTGCAGCACTCACTGTCATGCTCTCCCCCTCTCTCTCTCTCTCTCTCTCTCTCTCTCTCTCTCTCTCTCTCTCTCTCTGTCTCTGTCTCTGTCCCTTGCTTCACTGCAGTATTGAGTGAAAAGATGAGTGTTGGCCATTAAGGGGGCTTTCAGACTCCATTCAGGCTCCAACTGCTGTACCGTGATCCAGACAGAAATATACTTTATGCAGTTAAAAGAGTGATGTGCTGTTCTATTTTTCATGATTTTTCCACTTCTACTAAGTCAAAGTGTACGGACTGAGGGTTCTGAGGCTTTTTTTTAATACATATATTCTTTTCATGGGGGGGGGGTTAGGGTTATGTTCCCTATGTTTCATATTCCACAACCTGAGCCAATGACATCCTTTATTTTTATTACATCCCAAGACCACTTTCAGTATAATCTGAAAAGCATAACAAACCTTGATTGTGCTTCTTTTAAAGAATAATTACGGTGACTGTTTACATCTTTGGTCTGGAGTCCAATTCAGAATATAATTTGATCCATTTGCTATCTGGAATGGTTTTGTATTTGTAGGGCTGACAGTGTGAAAGCTTGCATATAAATCTAGATTACTTCAAACTTGGTAATGGGATAGAAACAATATGGTAAGTACACTATTGATTAGTGGGGTTAACTTTAAATAGATTTACTTTTATCAAAGCTACATAACTTTCAATTAACATAATTTGTATAATACATACAATTGCATTTTAAAACTGATTGCTAAATTTATTCTTGGCAAATATTTCCATTTATGTATTTGGGATCAAATGTGATAGAGAATTATGTCCTCTTGTAAGTACAGGTATACCTCACCCAACGTCATTAATTGGTTCCAGGAGAGACGACTTAAGTCGAAAAATGACTTAAATTGAATTAGCTGGTCTCTGTGCTAGCCTAGGCTAGGCTAGGCCAAATTTACTTGTCTAGATGAAACATAAAATAACCATTCCTCGTTCTGTACTTTATTCATGAATGCAATTTTCAATATGGTTAATAATGTTGCGCCTGGAGCATATGCGTCGGACCCAAAGATGCAGAAGACCATGTAAGAAGATTCAACGATTTTATTTTGCACTTTGGAAAAACTAAATCACTGGAAATAATTAATTGATGGTAACTGGTCAAGCATGAAGCAGTATACCAGGAGTCAGAGAGATCGCAGGGAAACGAAATCATTAGAAAGGACAATCTTCTGACGTCGGACGGAAGCGTGCCGGTCCTATTTATAGTTCGCTGATTGCTGAATGGAAACAGGTGCGCTCTCTGGACCTCACCTGCAGATAGCAGCCACGCCCCTCGCCAGCACTTGCAGTGAATGAACAGAGAGTTAACGCCTCCAGCCAGCACAGACCATAACAAATAAGATCTATTTTATTAAACTTTTTATTTTTATTTTATTTTTTTATTTTTCTGTACTTTTTGAAAACCGACGTATCAAGAACAAATTAACTCGAAACGACTTAAGCCGAGGTATTCCTGTATTGTACATCCTGATCACGATCCCTATGCCACCTTAAAATATCCTGTTACATCATCTGAATTTATTCTTCTGTTTTACATCATGGTATAGGCTCCATTAATACATAATAGTAATGCTAAAAAAATTAGTGGATTTTTTAAAATATTTTTGCATATGCATTTTACTAATGAATAGTTGAAGAAAAATAAATTTAATATTTTGGAACAACCAAATCAAAATTCTGACCTGAAAGGTGCATTGTCACAAGAATGGTGTTCTAAACAAGATCTAATAATTAATGTGAATGGAAATTTGGTTTAAGAAGCATACTAGACAGGAAATACATGAAGTGTTTGTTTAAATCCACTGTATGTATATTATAATGAGAAAGACAGCTTGTTGTGTAAGATCTTTAAGTACCTTATTTGTCTGTGTTGATTGTTTTCCACATCCAAGGTTAATAAGAGGATTATGGGCCTGGCAGTGGCAGTACTGTAGAACAGGAATTTGAACTCTTTAGTAAGCTCAGACCAATTTATTATAAGCATTGAAATATTATTAACTTGTGTAAATTTAATGAACCCCCCCAGTGCGGCTAACTGGGTTATCAAAGGCGGACCATGTCTCTCACTGTCTATAGTGAGAGGCATGTAAAAGAACCATTGCTGACTTTCGTAAAGAGTAGCTGCAAAGTCGTCAGCGTGTTTCTGTCCCTTGCTAAAAGGGTTGTGACAGGAAGGGCATCCGACGTAAAAACCTCTGCCAAATCAAACGTGCGAATCAGATGATTCGCTGTGGTGACTCCCGAGTGAAAGGGAAAAAGCCGAAAGGAAGACAGACAGACGTGTAAATTTAATGAACAGCTTTCTTCCATTGATTCATCTTCAGTTATCATATTTGAGCTCGAGTAACCATATTAAATATTTCACAATGGGTGATCTGTAAAAGTTTGTAAATAAGAATTACAAATGTGATAGTCATGTTCATATCAGATTTCTACTCCCATCTCATCAAAAACAAGCCCTGAGCATGTGAAGTTATTTGTACAGAGCCAAGTAATTACAGGTTCAGTGCTATTTTGCTTTAGGTCTCAACATTGCCTCTCCATTTCATCAGAACATGGCTAAAGAATCTGTTCCGGATCCTGTTCTGTATTTGAAGGGCTAAAATAATTGTACAATTGCTGTAAAAAGTCAAGTGTACAGTATTTTAGTACAGTATGGTAAAATTGGATTGCATCATCATGTGTATGATGTCACTGATTCTACATGTTCTACTGTTTGCATTGAGCAGACTTGAAGTCGTCACAGGTTTACTTCTACAGTGCGTGTTTAAAGTGATTCTACTGTATTACATCCAAACACAATGTTTTTTCGAAGAATTATCAACCTCTCAAAGCAACCATCCTTCCGTAGGTCGAAAATATGAATTTAAGTGTATATCCGTGATTTGAATAATATAGTTCATTTATTGTATAGAGTTCAGTACATTGTGTTAGTGTATACAATAACTCATAATATATGAAGAGTCTGTTTGCAAAAACAGGGTCAATTGTTATAATTATGCAAAATGGACAATTATTTTAATTATGAGAAAAACTATTTTTTTAGGTAAATAAATAAATAAACTTTTTTTCCAGTAGCTTTTCAAAAACTTGCTTGAGTAGCTTAAAGTTGTTTTTCTTATTATAAAAACAGTTGGACTTCATATAGATTTGCTCGCTGCCTAAAAGCAGAGCTGCCATTAGATGGCTGTATGGATAGGTGTCCAAGCCTGGGTTTCCTTTTCAGCACCACTTTCCATTTTAATTTGTATTACCTTTTTAAAAAAATTTTACTTTTCTGTGTAATGACATCATGTTCTGTCAACATCTGATTTCAGCATTTGTTCCATGAAAAGGAGTTTGCAAGCCGGAGGTATATACCAGCCATCAGCTTAGTATTGCAACAGCCTCATTGGGTTTCCTGTGCTGGGCACTCATGAGATAATCATCCAAGCCATATACCTACCTATAGAGGTTTTGCAGCTGACGTCATGCATACATTATCCCAATGCGGGATAATCCGCCATATTGGTGTGAAAACAAACCATTCACTCCGGCCCCAACACAATAGCACAAGCGTGTGTAAAGGTTTAATACTGCATTTATTTATTAAACAAGTGCAAAATGGTACTTAACTGTGTTGCTGTCGGTTGTACAAATTGTGGAGGAAAGAAACCAGGTGTTAAATATCACAGATTCCCTGCTAATAAGGCCCGACGAGAGAAATGGATTTCTGCTTTGAAAAGCGCTGATACCGACAACAAAAGGAAAGCTTGGTGACCGACTCCTACCGGTCGTGTATGTAGCCAACATTTTGTTGGAGGCAAGTAATTTTTATCAGTAGATATATTATTATTTATTGTCTTAACCACAGTTTGATTCTATTTAACTGTATATCTGGTGTTTATTTATAAGATGAGAGCAGCTAAAATGCTATTTAGTCTTTATTATAACATGTACAGTATATATAACTATTATAATACTTTATAAATTTAGATCCACATGTTTGTGCTTAATATATAATGTAGGCAAAATGATTAAAAAAAAGTGAGTCTTAATTACCTTTGCCATGATTAATACTTTGGTGTCCTCACACACCTTGCCATGGCCGATATTAGAGGCTTTCCTGGGTATAATATGCTCGCCAAGTGCCGAAACCCGTCCAGATAAAAAATACTCATACGTTTCCCAGATTTAACTTTAACGGTCTTTAATACGTGTTCTAATACACACAACAAAAATGCCGTTCATTGGTTTCCACTTCACTTGTTTAATCCCATAATGCATTACAGAACCGGAAGTTCTGGGGGGAATAATCATCAACAATGATTGCTACACTCGAAGCCCTTTGAAACTTTTCAGTTTTTTGTGAGTATAATCAGATGTGTGATTAATCAAATAATTATAGATATCTGGGTATGTTAAACCAGGTATCCTGTCCGTTGCTTCATCCATGCAGTTAACAAACAAACCATCGGGCAAAACGTATGGGTCATTTGTTAGCCCTGATAACTGTAGTTTTTGAATAAACTGTTGTTTATGATCGTTATCCTAATTACCAGGGAGCTCGGAAAGCACTGGGATTGTATTATGGCTGTCAACATTCATATTTATATAATCTACCACGCTAAAAACAGGCACTTCAATTGCAAAGTATACGTTTGTTTTCACTCCAATATGGCGGCATAAACGGAGTTGCTACTCGGCATGTCACGTGACTGCAAAACCTCTATAGGTGCTCTCACACCACTCCACTGCTACGCTCAAGGAAAACATGCATATAAATTCTTCTCTGTTTTGGCAGTGAGGTGATGGAATAACACCACCACCACCCCCATGACAATTGAAAACCCTGGATTGGCACTTTCAATACCTACCCACTGAAGTTTGTATTGATGGTATATAAAGTGATATACCATCAGTGAACCACCTAGCGAACCATTATGACTGAATCACTGATGGTGACTTCAAAACAATTCTTTAAGTTGCTTTGGATAAGGAAATCTGTCAAGTGTCATAAATGTAAATCATCCATCACTATGGTGCGCTGCTCAAGAGCTCTGCTATGAAAAAGAATAAGGATTGAAGCAAAGTGAAGACCATAAACATGCCGTGATATTTTTTGCTATTTTGAGGAAAAAGGGAAAACTGTGTACGTTTGATTTTTGGCTGCATTGTTACTTATACAGCAACTGAGCTAATGAATTTTTATGCATTAGTGAGTGCTTGAACTCCGAGTAGCCGCCGTCTGAGAACATGATGTAGAATGTAGAAGCTTTGTGATGAGCTCTTCACCAACAGATGAAAAGTGTGAAAGTGTTCGTTAGCAGCGCAGGAGATGAGGGAGTATCGATCTCTGTATGCTAAGCAGCTCTGTGTAGCAGAGAATCTGCGCTGAATAAAAGACGTGAAGTGAGAAAGAAATACATGACAGAAAGATGAAAGGAAGTGCATGTGAGGGAGAGAAAGAAGCTGAAAAGTCCTGGCTTTGTCACTTCAGACAGTGAGAACAAGTAGGAGATGCTCCCCAAAGAGAACACGAAGAAAGAAAAGTGCTTTTGACAGGCTTTCTGATGTCGCGCTCACCGCTATGGTACCACAGCAGGGAAATGAGTCTCCTTCACTTGTTAATCCATTAATTAGTTGTAAAAGACTTTTTAACTTGGTTCTAGGAGTAAAATATGACTGTAAAAATAATGTCAAAATGGAAATCTCCATTAGAGCCAAAAAAAATTATAAAGGAAATGTTATTCTGAATAAATTAAAAAAGCGACTAAAGCAGTTGTAAAGCCTTTTAATTTCATGACCACAAAACACACAAATGTTTGTTGTTGGTTTCGACACAAAATAAATGATGATAAAGCCAATAAATCACTATAAATTGTATGATATATAATTGAAATTACAGTTTGTTTATGCAATTTTAAATGCTGATTTGAGACTTTGATAAATCTGCCAGTTTGCATGATAATTCTGTATTATTTAGTCTAATGTCTACAGATGGGGTTTCGTATTGAGTCAGAGCTTTTCAGAAACGTTTTCAAAACGAACATCAGAACTTTAAAAGAAAATTAAAGCCAAACTTAATAAAACCTTGCATACATCATGTATGCCTTTGCACATCGAAATACATTGTTATTATTGTTATTATAATTTTTGCTATTCTTATTGTTATTCCAAGCTTGTTCTTGAAGCGGGGGTGACAAAGTACTGAGAAAAGTTGCACATTAGCCACGTGTGTGTGTGTGTGTGTGTGTGTGTGTGTGTGTGTGTGTGTGCGCGTGTGATGGTAAATATGAAAGTAGTTTGTGAGTAAACGACAAGACACACCATTCATCCCCAGAAACAAGCAGACACGTGTCTAACCATAAGCTCATGTTATGTGTAAATGTGCCTAATTTTATTTTCTTTAGAAGTTCACTGGTTTATATCTGAGCTGATATTTCAATATTGGTGTACTGTACTGTAATTTTTGGGGGACAGTGGTGGTCTAGTGGTATAGGGCGCTGGATCACTGATTCTAAGGTTGGGGGTTTGAGTCCCACGCTCCATAAGGTTGTCACACACACACACACACACACACACACACACACACACCCCCCCAGTGCAGCTAACTATGTTATCAAAGGCGGGCCATGTCTGTCACTGTCTATGGTGAGAGGTTCATGTAAAAGAACCATTGCTGACTTTCGTAAAGAGTAGCTGCAAAGTCGTCAGTGTGTTTCTGTCCCTTGCTAAACGGATTGTGTCAGGAAGGGCATCCGGCGTAAAAACCTCTGCCAAATCAAATATGCAAATCAGATGATTCGCTGTGGCGACCCCTGAGAGAAAAGGGGAAAGCCGAAAGGAAAAGAAGAAAAAGTAGTATGCTGTTATTTTTGCCCTTGTATGACTGATTCATGTCCTATTCTTGCAATTTTTTTTTTTTTTTTTTTTTGCATTTGAGTGAAGCAGACTTCAAATGGTGGCCTTTTTAAGGACAGTGCAATTTATCAAACAGGGTTTAGTAGATTTTCAACTTTGGGATCCCTCGCTACTTCACACTTCAATTCATGCGGCTTTAGTGCATCTCATTTTTTTTTAATATTCATCGAATTACAAAATAAAGAAATTAAGGAAGAATAGGGGAACGTGAAGGAAAATGCTGCTAAACAAGGCCAATTATGCAAAAAAACCCTCCAAACAAACAGACAAAAAAAACAAAACAACCCAAAACCCCCCATCAAAATTACTTACATTTTTATGTGAGGTGTGCATCTGTATGTGAGTGTATTTATATTTTATTTACATCTTATGCATTGTTTTTGAATGTTTGTTATTATAAGCATTTATAGCATTGAATATGTTTTTATTGATATTGTGTACACACACACACACACACACACACACACACAAATATATATATATATATATATATATATATATATATATATATATACTTACACCTCAATTTGGGGGGTTGATCCTACTTTGTGGAAATTGGCGGAAATAAATATATATATATACACACGTGTGTGTGTGTATGTATGTGTGTATATGTATGTGTGTATATGAATGTGTGTATATATATATATATATATATATACATATATATATATATACACATATATATGTGTGTGTATATATGTGTGTGTGTGTGTATCTATGTGTATATGTATGTATATGTGTGTGTGTGTATATATATATATATATATATATATATATATATATATATATATATATATATATATATATATATATATATATTTATATATAGCTTAGTTATTTGAATATGTCAGGGCTTCAAACCTGAATAGCAACCAACCTGCCACTGCTGGGACCTTGACCAAGGTTTCTTCACTTTAAATTGCTCAGTTGTATAAGAATGATAAATGTAATCTGCTGTGGATTACGGTGTCTACCAAATGCTGTCAATGTAAAGTAACTTTTAAAGTACAGCCCTTGTTTTGCTAGCAGGCTCAAACGTAAAACCTTTGGTGTCCCGTATCTCAAAGCAGCTCTTTATCCCAACTTGAATATATTAAAATATTTAGTAGTAAGCACCCAATAAACACTAAACCTGAAGAACAATATTTAGGCAGCATTGTGTCGTGAAGCTGAAATTTGTAAGATATTAAAAGTAAGAATGCCGTTCTGTATCTCATTCCTCTCCTCATCTTACCTCAAAGCACATTGCTCTCAATAAATACAGCAACACTGAAAATGCTTAAATCTCGTTCCACAAAATCGCAGGTTGAAGGAAAGCAAAACATGTTTGTGTTTATACATTCGAAACTTTCTTGAGAACAGGATTTCTCCATTAAGTTTCTGTGCATATGTCACTATAGGATTAGGCAAGACTTTGCGTGGTTGAGTACAGTGTTTTAATCCAGTGTGCATTGTGTGTTTGCAGTGTGCATGTGAGGCGCACAGATAAAGTGGGAACGGAGGCAGCGTTTCACCCGATAGAAGAATATATGCTGCACGTAGAGGAACAGTTCCAGCTCATGGCCCAGCGCATGCAGTTGGACAAAAAGAGAGTGTATTTGGCAACTGATGATCCTTCACTCTTACAGGAGGCCAAGAGCAAGTGAGTGATCTAAATGAGGTGGTGGTGGGTGGGTGGGTGGGGTGTGGGGGGGTTGATTTTTATTTTCTTTGATTGCATATAAAATACAAGTAAATCTGGGTACCGTGCCAAAATTCTAGCGTAGGCAGCAGCCATAACCGTGTCATGGCTGTATACTAAGGGCAAAAAAAATCCGCAGTAGAGGCACAAAGTTCTTTCTGCAGGTTGTTTTTATTGAGACGCCATCTCGAGCTCGCTGGCCGTTGACTGTGAAGAGTTCATCCGCCCTTTGATAGGTCTTGTTTTTCTTCCTACTGGGTTGCTCGCCACCCTGCCAAATTTTATATGCATTTTATTTCAGGCTTAATTATTCTCACAAAGGAATAACTGACCATTTTGTTCTTGTCCGGGTATCTGCTTGATGTCCTTAAGAAATATTCGTGTGTGTCTGAGTGTGTGTGCACGTGCGTGTGTTGCGTACATGTGTGTATGTTTCTTTTTCTACTATTAGGTTTAATCTTGTGTGTGTGTGTGTGTGTGTGTGTGTGTGTCAGATATCCCGATTATGAGTTTATCAGTGACAATTCCATCTCGTGGTCGGCTGGACTGCATAACCGCTACACAGAGAACTCTCTCAAGGGAGTTATATTGGATATCCACTTTTTGTCACAGACTGACTTCCTGGTCTGTACATTTTCCTCACAGGTATGCACACACACACACACACACACACACACACACACACACACACACACATTTTAAGGTAATGAGTCACACCTACAATAAATCTGGAGTGTGTTTCAGACTTCAAGCCATCTGTCTCATTTCATTTTTTGTTTTATTATTAACACACCTTTTGTGGGTGTATAATTAGTTTGCTAATGTCTATATACAGCATGATGTGTTCTTCAGATAATTATGTATTCATTCTGAACTTGAATTGTGTATTAATTACTCTCTGTACAGAATTTTGCAGACTTGCCTTGTGTCTGTATGGGTTTCCTCACACATACATACATACAGTACACACATACATACACACATAGACACATACACACACGTGTGTGTGTGTGTGTGTGTGTGTGTGTGTGTGTGTGTGTGTGTGTGTGTGTGTAGGTGGATATGTTGTGCAAATGACCTTTTGGAGTGAACGTTAGGGATCATACAGGGTGCAGTGCTGTCAGTGTTCCCTTGAATCCAGGGCTATCCTGACCAAGAAAATTGGTTATTTAAGACCTGCAGTTTGTCAGACACCCTCTAGTGGCTGGCAACAGTACATTTTTTTAAAATCCTACTCCAACCAACAGTTACTCTAATAGGAATTAATGTATGCCGTTATCAGGTCAGTAAATCATGTGACAGCAGCACAGAGCATAAAGTCAGGCAGAAGCAGGTTAAAAGTTCCTGTTAATTTTCGCAACAGGAGAAAAAAAAAAGTGTGATTTCAGTGACTAACCATGGCAAATCTGCTGCTGCCAGATGGGCTGATTTAAGTATTTCAGAAAGTGCTGATGTCCTAAGATTTTCAACAGCATATAGGGTTTACAAAGCAAAAGTGCGCGTCCTCTCTGTGGGCGGTCTGCTGACGGAAACAGCTTGTTGATGATGCAGAAGAGAGGAACATCTCCAACCTGGTTTTAGGAGTGTGTTTCACCCCGGGGCAAAAATCATGGTCTCAACACAGACCATGTTATTCACTGACTATTCAGAGGAAGAAATCGAGACTGAATTGTTTGAGGACACTGACAGTGGAAGCATCGGTGTCTAATTCAACTTTATTAATGCATATTTTAATTTACTAATTTTAACCAGATTTGATGATATCACACCTCCGTGTTCATGTTTCTTTATATTAAATCCATTATGTGGCAGTTCATTTGTTAAATATTACACTTTATACTTTTGTATGCAATCTAATAGGTAATCCACTGGCTGGGTAAATAAACATGGTGCAGTATTATATTCTCTTGGAGCAGCTTTAGCCTTGATTGCACCACATAGCATTGTTTTGATAAACTTTAGCAACATCACAACATTTATTTCTATCCAGTGTTGGGTTCATTTTTTACCTTCTACTGACGGGGAAATTGAACCGCTCCGTAAAGTGTTCTCCAGAACATCCCAGAGACCTTTAATAGGGTTAAGTTCAGGACTCTGTGGTGCCAGTACATATATGAAAATAATTCCTCATGCTCTATGAAGCACTGTTTCATTATCTGAGCACCAATATTAAATCCTTGCCATCAGGGAAGAAAAAGGCTATTGATGAGATAACATCCTCATTCAGTACATTCAGGCCATCAGTTCATTTCATTTTATTGCCGCATAATATTGCTGAGACTCGATCCGACCAATTGGAGCTACAATGCCATAAATACCATAATTAACGCTAGTGGAGGTGCAACAAAGTATTTGAATGCAGAATAATGTTTGGCGAGGCAGTGTATTTAGCAGGTCATACCAGACAGCTTTTTGTTGAATACATTGTTTTGGAATTGACTGTAATTTCAGTCTGTGTCGATGTGTGTAACAGGTGTGCCGTGTGGCCTATGAGATCATGCAAACTCTGCATCCAGATGCTTCATCTTATTTCTATTCTCTTGATGACATCTATTATTTCGGCGGGCAAAATGCTCACAACCAGATCGCCATCTATGCACATCAACCGCGCACTGCCGAGGACGTTGCCTTGGAGCCTGGAGATGTTATTGGTGTTGCCGGAAACCACTGGGATGGTTACTCGAAAGGACTGAATCGTAGACTAGGGCGCACTGGCCTGTATCCATCTTACAAAGTGAAGGAGAAAATCGAGACAGTGAAGTACCCCATCTACCCTGAGGCAGATAAACTGCTCAACTCAGAAAATAAAGGAAAATAGACTGATAGAGACAGTAAGAGACTTTAAAAAAAAGAGAAAGTGAAACATGAAGGGACTGAAACAGACTGAGACAGAAAGAGACAGGGTGGAAATAATCCCAAAGTACTTTTTCCTGTATAAAGCTTCATGACAAAGGTGAGATAATAAGACAGTCCACAAAGAGGTACATGATGTCTGTGTGTGTGTATGTGTGAGGTAATAGGGATGATGTCAAGACACAAAGAGAAATAGATGAGAAAAATAGGTGGAAGGGCATGGAATGAAACAATGGTACCAAAAGAAATGGGTGTTGAGAGACAGAGACGGTAAGAGACAATACGAGGCACGTAAAATGAGTCCAACAGAGGAAAAAGATAGAGACGATACAAAAAAGACCAGAAGGACAGACAGAAAATGACAGAAGATGGAGAGAGATTGAGAGACACGGAAGGATGGAAAAGGACTGATACAGAAAGACATTGACACAGGACAAAGTCAGAGATGGAAAAAGAGGAAGAAATGAAAAGCAACAAGAGACAGAGACCGAGTCAGACTAAGAGATAGACAAGACAAAATCTCAGAATTCTGAGCGAGAATGGGGGCAGACAACAGGAATCATCAATTTTGGGCCGGGAAAGTCAACAAAATCATGGACACACATGAAGGACGCTGCTGTGTATGACTGTATTATTCCCTTGGAGAGAAACGATGGAGACAAAAAAACCTAAATGTAAAAAAAAAAAAAAAAAAAAATCCCAGCCTAACTTGTGACTAAAGCTACAGATTACACACAACAACCTGTTCCGAGCGTGCTGAGACCGGAGGGATGATTATATAATCCTTAAAGCCACATCGAGGACATGCACTCGCGCTTTGACTGAGCGCGGGCTCTGATATGGATGAAGGCGGAGGTCTCTGTGTTCCACTGCAGGCTATTTGGACTCAGCAACTCCTGAGCATGTTTTCCAAACCCACAAGTCTGCCTCTCTTTATAATTTTACTGTTCTTTAAATGCCCCAGGGTGGTTTGAAGTCATTTTTAAGCTCTCCTGCCTGTTTGTCTCATCACTGAGAAATCAAGGGAGAACGGTCCACTAGTGAGATCCACATAAGGATAACTATTCGAGTTCTTCTTATTTCTTGAATTGCACCTCCTCGTTTTGTTTCCTTGCTTCCTGATTCCTCCTTCTGGGGTAGATGGGAAGTTTTCAAGGAAGGAAAAAAACAGAATAATGGACACCAAAAATTGTGCCATGTTAGGTTATGTTAGGTATACATCACTATCACTCGCCATCAATTATTGATGACTTCCTGTCCAGCATGTTTTAACCTCTCCGATATTTACTCTGTTGTCATCACTGACTTGGCGTCTGAATTCAAGCCCTTTTATTGACTTTGCGTAGCCATTGTTTCATTATTAACAGTATACATTTAGAGATTTTTTTGGTGTTGTTCCTATTTTATTGTTTATCTGAACCCACAATGAAAAACGCTAACTGAGTCTTCTTCATTTTAATCTTTACATTGGTTCGACATTAATGATTTTAGGTGCATACTGTTGTTTTTTTTTTGTCCTCCATGACATGTTAAGGTTTATTTATTTATTTATTTATTTTTTATCCCTAGAATAAAACCAAACTCCGTGTATTCACCCAAACTCAGGATCAAACCAAGGACCCTACGCTTGTGAAGCAGTAACATTATCATTGTGATGTTATTAATGAGGTTGATTATGTTAATTGAACCCTACAGTATGTAAATTCTCCTGTCGGCTCTAAAAGCCTTGTGAGGCTTAAAAAAAAATTGATTGGATGACATGAACAATATGTAAATTCATCACTATCACTCTACATATTTCTAATTAGTAGACTAGATTATGTATTTGGTTAAAAATAAATTAGGTCAAAATAATAAAAATCATGATTGAATTGCTTTTATGTAAATTCTCATAATATGTTCTTTTAAGTCCGACCCCATATTACGTTTTCTCCGTGTAGGTGGTTTTCGAAAAATAGTAAATACGTGTCCACAAGAGCTTATTAACCATGTTACACACTGAGGTCCGTTTTCTTTTCTTGGAAAGGCTCTTTGAGCATTTAATGAGTTGATAATTAGTGATTCAACATGTTCACTCTTCCCGGGGTAAAGGAGCTGGCGCTCAATAAGGTAGCTTGTACGGAATTTATGGCGCTTCAGGGCAACTTTAGTGCTCATTGCCAGGAACAATGTCAATACTTGGAGGGGACATTGGTGCAAGCCACTGATTTTCAATATCAAACAGTTTGTTGAAACACATGTTTGTTTATAACTGTATTTGCGACCAGAGTCCCTTAGATTCTGTGCTACTTTCATTGGAACTGAGATCGTGTGTTTTAATCTCGCAAGTAAAGAGGTAGACAAGACACAGCTGTCCGCTTGGTGGAGAGCTGAATTTATGGGCTGCTTTCTGGGTTGTTTGGCTTCACCGAGAGAAATTCTCATGTCTCTCATGACTTCTCTGTTGTACCAATTTAAGTTGGGTGCATTAATTTAAAGTTCTCAATCGTCGAGTCAAATGGCTGCAGCCTTTTGATTGAAATGAGAGCTGTACAGCCTGAAGGTCTGCTGCATAGGCAGCTACAGAAACGGAAGACCAATCACAGACTTTGGAAAGACCGTGGGAAGATTTATGATGGGCCAAAAAAAAAAAAAGTATCTGGGGAAACTGTATACTGTATATGATTGAATTTTTAAGACATCTTAGATAAAAATGTTTATTGAAATCACTTCAGAAAAACCAACAATACATTTCTTTGTTCATCCAAACACCACTTCGGGCCACAGGGGTGAGAATATGCACATGAGATGTTAAAGACGCATGACTCATTAAGACTGAAGTGCGTTTGTCAGAGAAGATGGTTGGACAAAATCAAGAGGTTCTTGTATCTTACCTGTGATAATTAAATATAATGTGCCAAGAAAAAAAAAAAAGTCCATTAAAAAGGCTGGAGGTCAGTTTGAGTCTGTAGTTCTTTCCTGGAAGAATGGGATGCTTTCCACAGTTGACAGGACAGACCTTATGCTGGTGAAGGTCTTGAGATCTTATTCAGTAGGTATGGAATTTAGAGTGTATGAGATGATGGTAGCTCCAATAAGAGGCAGCAGCGTTCACTATTATACTTGTTGTATGAAGAATAAACAGGAGCTGGGTTTAAGGATAACATTTATCTGTCAGTCAGTAAATGTGCATTTTTGAAACTTTTGGTCATGGGTTCTGTGTGGTACTGATATTTATGTGAATATGACAGGCTTTGACAATTTGGGAGAATCCCAGAGTACGGTTACTGCTCTTTCAAACTGAGAGGAGGCAGTAGAGGCACCTTGAAAAGGATGCCCAGGTTAGCTCCAGATAGAGTTGCATGGACATGTCCTTTCCTTTTCTCCAATGGGACCCATGGAGTAAATATATTTTCCAGTTGACTTGGGTACATCGAGGAAGCTCACCAAAGGAGGTGTAGTCAGTGACTTGGAGTAGAGAAGTCTGGCCTCACCTTCTCACAATTTGTTGGCCACTTTAGCACACAGGCTGAAGACTGAATGACTGTACTGTATTGGGAGGCACCCTGAGAATGTCTCAGGAAATGAGGAGAGCCTTAGAAAGTCTATTGGGCTTTTACACCAAGTCCTATTGGCCTATTCATCAGGCCAGAGCTTATCTAAAGTATCCTTAGCAGGAAGTAAATACGAGTTGTAGATGGGAAGCGAGGTTACATTCCCAGTGTTTATACTTGTGTATTGTCCTGTTCAGTGGACAGAGGAGCTCGGACTTTTTTCAGGGATATTAGTACGGTTTGTGGGGCGAGGGGGCTGGGATTCAAACCCACAACCTCTCAATCGTGAGCCAAACACTCCCACCACTACATCATCGGTCCTACAAGCAGAACATGTTAGCAGACTTTAAAAAGAAAATAAATGACAGATGCCCAATCAAATATGAATCCATGAGAATTAAAGATGAAAAGCGAGGAAAGTCCAAGCAAGAAGTAGCGAGGATCTAGCAATTAATGAAATGAGGGAACTTTAAGAACAAAGATAATTAATTATGAGACCTGGCATTGGACCTTAGAAACTGGGGAGTTTAAAAAGAACAAGAAAACTTTTTCATTTTCTAATTGCTACGGAGATGAACTACTTTGTCACTCAGCCATCACTTTTTGTTTACAAGTCAGGAATTGTGTTTAAACTATTACAAAATGTTTCAGACGCAAAGCTGTAGACGTCGTGTTCTACTCACTAACCAGCAAAGTGTGGAAAGAATATCAAAATATAGATCTGATTAAACTATTCAAACATCAGCTGAAATGGCTGAGACTGGTTCAGTTACGTTGGACTACAACTCCCATGAGCAGAATTGAAATTTGTTCCTCTGCCTGAACACCATTCAAACACTAAGACATTCATTCATTCATTCATTCATTCATTTTTTTAACCAATTAATTCTAATTAGGGTCGCGGAGAGGCTGGTGCCCATGTCAGCCGAGTCTGAGTGACGGCAGAGTACATCTTGGACATCTCACCAGGCCATCGCAGGGCCAACAATCAAACACCACCATTCATACTGGCACCTCGGGGCGATTTGGAACAGTCAATTAACCTACTGTGCATGTTTTTTGACTGTCGGAAGAAACCGGAGTACCCGGAGGAAACCCACGTAAGCATGAGGAGAACATGCGAACCGGGCAGGGAAACGTCCAAGGTGGGAACTGAACCCAGGTCCTTCTTACTGTGAGGCTGCTGTGTTAACTACGCCACCGTGCCGCCCACACCACTAAAACAATTAATAAAAGTTAGGATTGTTCAACCATATCAACTCGCTTTCGTTTAGACTTCGCACTTCTTACATTGCTCAGTAAGTTTCTTCCTTCCTTTCCTTCTTTCTTTCCTTTTTCTTTTGGAAAATACCCTGGTTATGAACACGTATAACAGAATGGGTGCTTTATGAATGTAATAATTCAGACTATGACAGGACTAGGGACTAAGTGCATGAGAAAACTAAGAATGTAGAAAACAAACAAATAAACTAGAAATAGGAGATAAGAGTGTACAAAATACACAGGCAACCATTAAAGTAATTTACTAGAAACTGGAAACAAGTTGAACTGTGACACAAGAAATAGAAAATTAGAAAAAAATAGGAAAACATTGCAGCTGGAGTGAAGAATAGTCAGAAATTTGAAAATGAAATGTGCATCGACTCTTATTGTGAATTAGTAAGAAACAGGAAACAAACAAGTGGCCTCGAAGACCCAACTAATTATTGTTTAGAAACACATGGGTGTGGTCTTAAAGCCCCCTTGCACCGCATTGTAAGATCAGGTGTGTTTTTATTAATTTACTTTCTACTTGTGGTAGCACTTCAGCTGGTTGTCTGGGATTTCTATTTATATTGACTAATTTTCTGAACCAAAAGAGAATGTTTTCACTGCAGATGTTTTCCTACTTTATGTTCCACTGTATTGTGTTTGATACTCCACAGATCAATTAAAGAGGTTGTAAGGCATTTGCTGTGTTTGAGTCCTACACTGATTATTTTTAATGCTGTTTGAAGATAATGGCAGCAAAACAGTTTTTTTTTTTTTGCTTTTACTCTGTTACTCCACACGGTTCACAGCTTTTGATGCCACAAGGAGAAATGTTTTTATTTCCACTTTTCCTCTGACATCTATTCATATTCAGTTTAGTCCACTCAGACCAGCACACACTCACTGACGTAGCAGTTCAATGAACTGAAGTCCAAAAAACATGCCCCCTACAGGTTTATATGTCTGTCTGTCTTCCTTTCAGCTTTTTCCCTTTTACTCGGGAGTCGCCACAGCGAATCATCTGATTCGCACGTTTGATTTGGCAGAGGTTTTTACGTCGGATTCCCTTCCTGTCACAACCCTTTATAGCAAGGGACAGAAACACGCTGACGACTTTGCAGCTACTCTTTACGAAAGTCAGCAATGGTTCTTTTACATCCCTCTCACCATAGACAGTGAGAGACATGGCCCGCCTTTTGATAACCCAGTTAGCTGCACTGGGGGGGACAGTGACAACCTTGTGGAGAGTGGGACTCGAACCCCCAACCTTTGGATCAGCGATCCAGCACCCTATACTACTAGACCACCACTGCCCCACTCCCCCTACAGGTTTATATAAATGCCTAAAATAACTAGCAGGCCCTCGAAACAAACAGTTTCTCACTGTACATATGCCCGCTAAGATTAACTGTTTGTTTATAAAAGTGTTGAATTAATTGTCCACCCATCCTTGGTGGTTAGCATACTAAATTAAAACTGTTTCCCTGGTCCTCTAGAGCTTCCATATTTACTTCCGCAGACTCTATATCGACTGAAGAGGAGAACGAGAACATGCAACGCTAATGCGAGAACAGAGCAAGATATCCAGATACAGTCCTAAGATTTCAGTTGATGCTTTTTTCCCCATGGCACCATTATCCATTGGCACCATTAACAGGAGATTGACAGGCAGATCAGTGCAATTTTTGCTGTAATGCAGAGCTGTCTGTCTCTCGTGGTGGAGAGGGAGCCGAGTCAAAATCCAACATTCTCAATGTACAACTCGATCTACGCTCTAACTCTCACCTGCAGTCACAAGCCTTGGGTAGTGACTCAAAGAACAAGATTGCAGACACAAATGGCTGAAATGAGCTCCCTTTGAAGGGGGCGGGGCTCTCCCTTAGAGATGGTGTGAGAAGCTCAGCCATCTGAGAGGGGTTCAAAGTAGCTCAGATTCTGCTGTTCCTCGTTGAGAGAAGACAGTTGAGGTGGCTTCTGAATCGGATTACGATGCCTCCTGAACGCCTCCCTGGTGTGGTGTTTTGGGCATGTCCAACTGGGAAGAGATCCCAGAGTTGACCCAGAACATATTGGCGAAACTATGTTTCTCGGCTGATCTGGGAACGCCTCGTTCTCTCCCTGGAAGAGCAGCTTTAGCTCTCTACTTATACTTTATATCCAGGTGTGAAATGTTTTGTTAATGAATGTGGTCACCTATACACTTAATTTTTGCTATACATCTTTTTTTAAGATGGCGGTAAAGACCACGTCTAATCTCAACACACACTTGAAAACACTGCTTGACCAACTAGCACCAGTCTTTTCAAATACTGTATTGTGAGTCCTTGGATGTCTGCTCTGTTCTAACCGGTTTTAAGTCCATCACTGCCCCATCCAGTCTCCAAAATTGCACCAGAATTATTGGCTTTAAGCCAATGTTCACTGTCCTCATCTTCAAACATCTGGGGTCAGCTGCACAAAATACCTGAGGTGTCCCTGTACAATATGACACTTGTGACTTAATTACTCCTCACACGAGGGATTTACTTGAGCCCATTGCACAGAATCTCTTAAAATGGTTTAGTTATGAAGAAATGGTAAGGAATTGACTACAATGACTGTGATTTTATAAGAGTAAAACCCTCATTTCCACAGAGACGATTTGCAATCTTATGATAGCGGTTATCACCTCACCTGTTATCATGTCACTGCCTTGAGTTAGGAATTATTTCTTTCATATCCTCACCATTTTTTCCTTCATTGGGTTCACGATAAGGTTGAAGCCCATCCCAGCTGACCGCAGGCAAAGGCAGGGTTCACCCTGAACAGCTTGCCAGTCCATCGCAGGGAGTAAAGAACATTAAAGCATAAGAAAAAGTGGTCAGAGAAGAAAAAGTTAGTATTTCGTGTACAGACGCTCCCCAACTTACGTTTTAGTTCGGTTTCGGACAGCCGAACGTAAGGTGAAAAAAAAAAAAAAACGTAAGTTGTTACTGTATGTTCCAGTGACGTATGACGTTCATACTGTACTATACATCCATAAATACCATTATCGTATCTCATAAAACACCCCGAAATCAATTATTATAAACAGAACATTGTAAAATAATATCAACATTAATTTCAAACAAATTAAATTCAAACAAAATAATTTCAAATAGATAAATCTTAATCAAATTCACTAATCAGATATCAAATATAACCTAACACGCTCTATGATGCGATCTTTCTGCTTGTAAATGGTTCCGATGGTCGACGGAGCCATTTGGAAGACACGTGCAACATTCACATGTTTTCCACCAGCATCAATTTCTTCGTTTCTAACGAGATGGCTTGCCGTTTTTTTTTTTTTTTAATTATTATTACCACTATCATTAGTAGGCTTACGCATCTGACCAACCATATTTGCTTAGGGTTGCAAAAGTCCGCAAAACAGTGTAAACACACAGATCACAGAGACGACGTCTTAACACAAGGGTAACACGAGGTGAACTGGGAAGTAGGAGGGGCACGTTCAGTCTGTTGTTTGTAAACAATGGACGCAGCGTCATTACGTCAGCATACTACGGAGGTACGTCTCGTACTACAGAGAGCACGCTAAACTCAAAATTTGACATAATTAAAAAAAAAAAAAAAACGTAAAATTGAAAAATACGTAAAACGACTGAACGTAAGTCAGGGAGCGTCCAGGGTGGCACAGTTGTGCAGTGGTTAGCATGTCCGCTTCGCAATAAGAAGGTTGTGGGGTTTTAGGCTCAGGTTGGGGAGGGGCATTTCTGTGTGGAGTTTGTATGTTCTTGTGTTTGTGTGGGTTTCCTCATAGTACTCTGGTCTCCCACAGTCCCACACAGTGTGCTAATTGGCTGTTGCAGTTTACCCCATTTTGTGAGTGGGAATGGTTATGCACGTGTTGGCCATGTAAAAGTCTTGCAAGCTGTTTGGGTGGTATCCTGCCTTCGCCTTCGCCTTCGCCCAGACTTGACTGAGGTATGCTCCAGTCTCCCCACGGGTCTAGCAGAATTATCCGGTTCAGGAAATGAGTGAGTTGATGAATGTGATCCGCAAACAGAACATCCTGAATGTCAGAGGATTGAAACAAAAATTAATTTCAGATGTTTTTTTTTTTTTTCCAGCTGATGCCGGTGTTTTCTGTACTTTTGGTGCTAAGGTCTTTTGTGCAGTGGTTTCAAAGATTCCTTAAATTATAAAACTAAAGTGAGGTAAAGACCTTTTTTTATACTTGAGTTACAGTTTTAAAGAAAATCTCATGGATAAGATCTCCAAGCGATTTAATGGTATGGAAACCTGAACTCATAAAATCTTACTTAAGGTGCCGTGTACAGATAATCTCTTTTATTCGTTCATCTAAAAGCTAAACCAAACTACTCGTTGGGCTCTGCAGCAGAAAAGCATAAGTTTCTGAGCCTGCACTTTATGCATCTTGAAAGTCTAGAAAGTTATGTTGGGTGAGTGAACTTCAGAGCATCGGCTTTTTGCAAGTAAAGCCTCGAGTTGAATGTTCCAAATCTCAATTATCACTGATCACTGCAAAAAGGACACGGCAGACTCTCAGCCCGGAATCATCTGAAAGTTGTTTATTTTGATTCGTTATCCCGATGAAACATTCTGAAATTCAGAGCTGAACGTACCAAAGGTTGCCTTTTGTTTAACAAAGTTAATAAGGTCGACAGAAATCAACTGGGAAACTTTTACCCAACAGTCGCAACCATTTAAAGCTCAATGTCATAAAGAATCTGGAACTGATTGTAGACTTTCCTCACAGCTTCTACCCCCTGAAATATATTTATGTCTTTCTGTCTGGAAGCTCCAACATATAAAAATAAGCTTCTGTTAGTGTCAAATGACAGGCAGATGTTTGGACAATATTACACCCATTTTTAATTACATACTTATCTGTCTATTTATGTGTCTGTCTGTCTGTCTGTCTTGTTTGGCTATCTGTCTGTCTCTTGTCTGTCTGTCTTGTCTATCTATCTGTCTGTCTGTCTACTTACTCCTATTTCATCTACAACACGATGATCTAAGTATCCTTTTTTACATTGATTATAAAATACTATCATCTAATTTACACGTCGTAGTAAATGTCAAATGACCAATAAAACAATGGCCTTGTCTTACAATTCCTTATTAAACACGCAGTACGTGTTCTATTCGACAATGAACCTTTATGGATGTCGTATGCGAGTTGGTGCTGTACATCCCATGCTCTCCTGCTTTGATCACATGATTAGTCAGCTTCATGTGTTGTATGTGCACATACAAGAGGAATTGTATGAACAAATTGTTTTCCACAAAAATAAAACCAAATTTTGTCAAGTTAAGTGCTTCAAGCCTTCTTTAATTTACTCTGATTTTTCAAAAAATCAAACTTCATCAAATAATTTGGAAGGCATTGGTTCATAAATCATAGATTTATGGTGGTCTAGTGGTATAGGGTTCTGGATTGCTGATCCTAAGGTTGGGGGTTCGAGTCCCCACAAGGTTGTTACTCCCCCCCCCCCATCTTTTACATTAAAATCCCCCCCCACACACACACACACACACACACACACACACACAGGTGCAGCTAACTGGGTTATCAAAGGCAGGCCATGTCTCTCACTGTCTATGGTGAGAGGTTCATGTAAAAGAACCATTGCTGACTTTTTGTAAAGAGTAGCTGCAAAGCCGTCGGCGTGCTTCTGTCCCTTGCTAAAAAGAGTCGTGTGAGGAAGGACACCCGACATAAAACCCTATGCCAAATCAAACGTGCGAATCATTTGCTGTGGCGACTCCTCATAAAGGAAAAAAGCTGAAAGGAAATCTCTTTGGTTCATAAATCATAGATGTTTAAATGGCAGGGGCAAGTTGTCGTTGTTTTGATCAGTTTCTGAGGTAACACAGTGTTTGGTATTACGAACCAATGGAAATGAGGTATTATGAGCCATGGTAATAGACAGCAATTTCTGCTCTTTGGAAAACTGGTAACTACAATAAATTTACAAGCAAATTCAAAGATTAAAACTGCTAAAAGTACCTAGCCAGTATTTTTTATTCTTCAAAGATAAATAATTTAAATGTTTAACTTAAAGCAATGGAGCTGTAGGCCTGCGGTTCTGGTCATGCTTTCGTTTCTATCTGAATATTCCTACATAAGGTTCAACGGGGCAGTGGTGGTCTATTGGTATAGGGCGCTGGATCGCTGATCCAAAGGTTGGGGGTTCGAGTCCCACTCTCCACAGGGTTGTCACTGTCCCCCCCAGTGCAGCTAACTGGGTTATCAAAGGCGGGCCATGTCTCTCACTGTCTATGATGAGAGGTTCATGTAAAAGAACCATTGCTGACTTTCGTAAAGAGTAGCTGCAAAGTCGTCAGCGTGTTTCTGTCCCTTGCTAAAAGGGTTGTGACAGGAAGGGCATCCGACGTAAAAACCTCTGCCAAATGAAATGTGAGAATCAGATGATTCACTGTGGCGACTCCCGAGTAAAAGGGAAAAAGCCGAAAGGAAGACAGACAGACAAGGAGGAGCTAATTCCAAATCAAGCTTAAAGTTTGATGAATTCCTAATTATTGGCAAAGGCTCATCACACCCTGTTATGGTTCGTATTACCCTTAAACATGTTAGTATGTTGAAGTATGAATTTATCCGACATATTTGCTTTAAGAATTTAATAATGTCATTTGTCTGGAGCTTATATACACTGGCTATAAGTAGAGTATGATGAAGGTGTAAATGTGCTATATGGCATTCACAATACCCGTCATTCATATTACCCCATTCTCCCCTAATTATGAAAGTACCGACACCCAATTTCAACATCCCTGCTGTCATAGTTTACTGTGTAGTAGCTCATCAGTATCATTCTAAACAAGCTCTAGGTATGGCATCCAGACACAGCCTAATTTTTTGCTGGGCACTTCAATCACAGCAACCTACATACATGTAAGCAAATGTTTTACATCTACAAAGCCACTGTCTACCCACACCAGTAACATATTTACTTGATACTGCTTTCTAGTTAGAGCCCACTCATTAAAGATGAAAGGCCCACTATGAGGACGGTCAAGATTTGGTTATAAGGTGCTGGTTCTACTCTAATGTACAGGTCCTTCTCAAAAAATTAGCATATTGTGATAAAGTTCATTATTTTCTTATATTTTAGATTAATTGCACACAACTGAAGTAGTTCAAGCCTTTTATTGTTTTAATATTGATAATTTTGGCAAAAAAAGTAAAGAAAAACCAAAAATTCCTGTCTCAAAAAATTCGCATATTTCATCCGACCAATAAGAAAAAAAAAAAAAAGTGTTTTTAATACAAAAAAGGTCAACTTTCAAATAATTATGTTCAGTTGTGCACTCAATACTTGGTCGGGAATCCTTTTGCAGAAATGACTGCTTCAATGCGGTGTGGCATGGAGGCAATCAGCCTGTGGCACTGCTGAGGTGTTATGGAGGCCCAGGATGCTTCGATAGCGGCCTTAAGCTCATCCACAGTGTTGGGTCTGGTGTCTCTCAACTTTCTCTTCACAATATCCCACAGATTCTCTATGGGCTTCAGGTCAGGAGAGTTGGCAGGCCAATTGAGCACAGTAATACCATGGTCAGTAAACCATTTCCCAGTGGTTTTGGCACTGTGAGCAGGTGCCAGGTCGTGCTGAAAAATGAAATCTACATCTCCATAAAGCTTTTCAACAGATGGAAGCATGAAGTGCTCCAAAATCTCCTGATAGCCAGCTGCATTGACCCTGCGCTTGATAAAACACAGTGGACCAACACCAGCAGCTGACATTGCACCCCAGACCATCACTGACTGTGGGTACTTGACACTGGACTTCAGGCATTTTGGCATTTCCTTGTCCCCAGTCTTCCTCCAGACTCTGGCACCTTGATTTCCGAATGACATGCAAAATTTGCTTTCATCCCAAAAAAGTACTTTGGACCACTGAGCAACAGTCCAGTGCTGCTTCTCTGTCGCCCAGATCAGGCACTTCTGCCACTGTTTCTGGTTCAAAAGTGGCTTGACCTGGGGAATGCGGCACCTGTAGCCCAGTCCACTGCTTCCACAGGTCCCCCAAGGTCTGGAATCGGCCCTTCTCCACAATCTTCCTCAGGGTCCGGTCACCTCTTCTGGTTGTGCAGCGTTTTCTGCCACACTTTTTCCTTCCCACAGACGTCCCACTGAGGTGGCTTGATACAGCACTCTGGGAACAGCCTATTCGCTCAGAGATTTCTTTCTGTGTCTTACCCTCTTGCTTGAGGGTGTCAATGATGGCCTTCTGGACGGCACTCAGGTCGGCAGTCTTACCCATGATTGCGGTTTTGAGTAATGAACCAGGCTGGGAGTTTTTAAAAGCCTCAGGAATGTTTTGCAAGTGTTCAGAGTTAATTGGTTGATTCAGATGATTAGCTTAATAGCTCGTTTAGAGTAGCTGAACATGATATGCTAATTTTTTGAGATAGGAATTTTGGGTTTTCATGAGCTGTATGTTAAAATCATCAGTATTAAAACAATAAAAGACCTGAAATATTTCAGTTGGTGTGCAATGAATGTAAAATATATGAAAGTTTAATTTTTATCAGTGCATTAAAGAAAATAATGAACTTTATCACAATATGCTAATTTTTTTTAGATGGACCTGTATATACAGTTCTAGTGGGTTTGCCCACGAACTCTCAGATTATCACTGAATCATGTACCGACTCTGACCTCAAACATATCATACCTTCAATGTCCTCCAGACTACAATATGGTCAAAACGTATATGTTCTCATTAGAGAAAAATACATTAGTACCGTCACTTATTTCTAATCTGTTGTTTGGATGAACTGCTGATAGTTCTGATGGTACCAATTGCTCTGTATTCCTATTTATAAGTAGCAGTGTGAGCATCTCCTCTCCCCAAGAGAGTGTTCGGTCTCATTCCATTGCAAACCTGCACTGTCCTCCGCCTGCTGTGATGACCATTAGTGTGTGTCTGTGGTCGGCGGGAGATAAACTGTGATTTAGAGCCATGTTCCTCAGCGCTACTGTTATCAGCTACGCCGCCATCCCACAAATGCTTTTACACTCTTACCCACCGTTCCAGGCCATCTGTCTCTGTCCGGGGGCTTAGATAAAGGTAGGTGTGCCACATGCTGGGGCTCCAGATTTCTGTCTCTGTGTATTTATTTAGCGAGTTACCATCTCTCTGACCCAAGACGTCGAGATGTGTTAGTCGCTAAAGTAGTGAGGAAAGTTACTGTAACACTGTGTGATGAGTTTGCTTCAGTAAATCAGACACTGTAGTCACTTTATGAAGGACTCCTCTAGCCTTGGATGTGACAGATCTAGTACTTTTGAAAAGTAATTAATGCGAGCTCAGGTTGCCATTCGAAATACAGTTTAACAAGTACAACTAATGACTACATATGCCTTCAAAAACCTTCCATGCCAAGGGCGTAGGCTGGTCTGACCGTGGGCGGGTGCACATCTTGGTTGACCGGAAATCGAGTCCCATGGGCTATAGGCCTAAGCCTTAAAGGAATGTAGAGAAACACAAGAACAAATTGAACACCAGACTGTTTTAATTATATACATAATTTGGGTCATAATTAAAATTGGCGTAGAGGTCTTATAAATGATGTTATACAATTATACAACACTAATGAAGCTCAATGCACCAGAGTTACACTACACACTACAATTTAACAAAGATGTATTTACAGTTCAATTATAAAAACAATTAAATATATTTTACAACATTTGCACTTTATAAACACTTTCACATAATTTTAGCAATTTAAGAATTATTTTATTAAGCACTTTGGGGGAACCAGGTACACCCATAGGTATAATTTTAAACTTTAAAAAATGGCTGTCTATACAGGGGTGAACTGCAATCAAATATTATAGTTCAACTAAAAACATTCTCCACTATATTTAAAACTACATCTGCAAGTACATGTGCTAAATACATTTACAAATTGAGATAAAGTTATTTATCTATTCCAAGGCACAAACAAATATTGATACATATTTACAGCACAAAAACATACTCTTAATTTTATAAAGGTACTGAGTATTAGGCTGCAGATTCAGGCTGGATGGCTTATGATTATTTTAGCCATTCATTCTCTGTGCGTCAATGTTTGTGTTCTAACACATGTGCAGGAACCGGAGGCGGTACTAACAAACTGTGCTTTATTCTCACACTCGCACTTTGTTTGATTGACAGTGTTCAGCTATTATTGCTTACTGATATTATGTGAAGTAGGCGAAAGTAGGTACTTGTCGTTGATTGTTGATTGTTCAGCTCGGGTTTGCACATGTGCAGTTTCCGTTACACATTAACTTCCGGTTTACTGCATGCTGAATTTATCTCCGACTTTCTCTTCAGTAACAGTCATTAAGATTATTTATAAGATTGTGAATACACATAATTTCTTGTCCAGCGGAACTCAACTCCTGATGTGGGGGGGGGGGGGTGCAGCACCCTGTGCAACCCCCCAGCCTACGCCCTTGAATGCTGACAAAAGTATTCTAAAAAAAAAAAAAATTGAAACAACAAATCTTTCCATTCCAAAGCAGAAACTGTGAGATACGACATGTGAAGGAATGTGCCAGAGGGCCATCTTTTTTCCTGATCAATCTCATAGATGAGTTCTGCATCATTTTCAAGCTATTTAAAGCTTGATATTGCATCACTGAAGTCATTTCTGCCTGGTGAACCCATTTAGTGTATATCTTCCACCTGCCGATTCCCCCGGTTCCATCTGTAAGTGCTACTCTGTCAATTCACACATATTAACCAGGAAGGATAATGTTTCATCAGACATAAGTCCCGGACTCAGTGGGAGTGTTTCTGTGTAATGTTTGCATGCTCTCGGCGTGCTTGCATGTGTTTCCTGAGGGGACTCTAGTTTTCTCCCACAGGCCAAAGACATTTCGAGTTGTCCCTTGGGTGTGAGTGTGAATAACTGTTTGTGTGTCATTGTGTGTGTGTTTTAGCCCTTCAATGAACACTTCAGTGTATGCTCCTCCTTTACTCAGTGTTGGCTAAGATAGGCTCCAGCCTCCCTGTCGTCCTAGGAGATTGCGTGGTTTAGAAAGTAAATAAGTAAGTGATGCATAGATCTCAAGTAAACCTTTAGTGAGTCTATCAAAGCTCATTAACTTTAAACGTACTGTATTTACAAAGCACTTAAAATCTACTTTTCTCTCCGCCCTGATCGACTGCCAGAAATGTCCAGTGTTTGAGCTCTGTACAGATCTTATCATTGCATAAAGTGTTCTGTGTATTTGTGTGTATGTATAAATATAATCCATTGCCTGTCGATTAGTAACATGCCCAGTCAGGAAGGGTGTACATGAAGTCCTACCGTATGGCTACATTCGCTCAGCCACAATTTTTTTTTTTTTTTTTTTTTTTTCCCTCCCACCAGTCAGCTTTGGAGAAAACTCAATTTGGGCACACACAAGCCTTGTCACTGACTACCCCGGCAATCGAGGCACCTACGGCCTGAACTGGACAAAATATTACCGTCCAAACAGGTCACTTCACCACCAGGTCCTTCTCATTAAGGGCCACCCCACCTCTATCATGAAGTCAATTCTCATGTCATATCAGAAAGAAGGCAAACTGAAATACAGTATGTGATCCATTCCAGCAACTAAGTTGGTTCTTTCAAGAACAGTTTTTCACATAATGGCTTAATATATTAATTACCTTCAAGAGAAAGATCACCAAAAATTACAACAAATCCAACCCTGACGGTGCATGATATACGCCCCCAGAATGATATAGAACAGTAGACATGCACAAACAGGGATCAGACCCAGTATGTATAACTGAGTACATGATATCAGCAAGACATAATTGTTTATCAGTAAATATTTTATTTTAAAGATATTCTATTCCATAAATAATTGAAATTCCCTTTTGAAAAATATTTAGATAATTAATATAAATTCCCATTTGGAAAATATTTCACCTGCCACACTGTGCCGTGTTAGATTTAGCTGCTGGGGCCTGAGAACTTCATACTGCAAAGGTTGGCTTGTTCACTCATTCTCAGTTGAAGATAAATCATTATAACTGGCCTACATCTGGTTTTGCTGGAATGGTTGCCATATCTGATCATATATGAAGGTCGTAAACCCAAAGAGCAAACCTGGGCTCTGACGCGTGATTATCCTGACATTGTACTATGCCAACACTTATGCCAATACTGCGACGTATCACAGCAAACCTGACCCCTGTCCACAGGAGCACCCAGTAAAAATCTTCCATGAACATGCCAAAATCCACTCCAAACCTCAGAACCCTCTGTGGCCTACAAGCACGTCCGTCACTGACTATTTTCCTGCTTGTTCATTAAGATTCTGCCACACATTTTATGTTTCCAGCATGTTTTATTCAAACCTGCACCAGTATTTGCATCCATCTACGTCTGCTCTTGTGATATATACATACTTGTATTTTTTGTAATTTTTTTATTTCCATTATTATACCCATATTCGCACAGTGGCGTAGTGATTAGCACGTCCGCCTCACAAAAAGATCATGGATTTAAGTCATATGCCAGGGAAATGCATTTCTATGTACGGTTTTCATGTTCTCCTTGTGCTTGCATGGGTTTTATACTGGTGCACCAGTTTCCTCTCACAGTCCAAAGACATGCGGATAAGGTTGATTGGTTGTCAGAAATTGCCCCTAGAAGGTCCCAGTCTTGGCAATTTTGCAGGTTTTCACTATGCTTTCATAGGTTTCTCCAGGTACACTGGTTTCCTATCACAGTCCAAAGACATATAGACTTATTGGACTTATTGGCTGTTCTAAATTGCCCCTTGGTTTGAGTGTTAATAGTTGTGTATGTTATCCCTGTGATGATCTGGCAAGCTATTCTGGGTGCACCCCACCTTCACCTGAAGTTCAGTGGGATACACTTCAGCTTCCCCGTGACCCTAATAGCGTTGAATTTTACACTATGTATTGGCTTGTTTACATTTTATCAAAAATATTTGATATGTTAAAATGTAGATGGTGCTTTATAGATTTGAGTGGATGGGGGAAAAGTTACACAAAACATAAAAATAACAAATTTTCAAAAGAGAAATAAAAGGTACATGCATTCACACAGGGCATTTTATATTGCTGGCAGTTGTAAGAGATCATTGATGCGTGCAGGACCATTTCTGTTACTCAGTCCAATTTATATGCTTGTCAACGCATAAGCCTTTGGAAATACCATCTCTCCACTGAATCGAATAATTCACTGGAGACGACTCCTCAAATCCAAGTAACACCTGCCACTAAATGTAGGAGGATTTAGAAATACGCTTGTGGGCTGACAGATCTCTGAGGCCTATAAAATGTCCTGTACCAGAGATCCTCCAGTGTGTACTTCTGTGTGCATGCCACGGTCAAAATTAGTGGACCCTCTGCCAAATATACCCAGCCTTTTACTGCTCTCTCAAAAAGTCCAGAAAATTATCAAGAATGCCAGTTTAGCTTTTCCTCAGGTTACAAGAAGGTCACAACAAGAAGGTCCTGGGTTCGAGTGCCAGGATCGGACATTTCTGTGTGAAGTTCATATGTTATCCTCGTGCTAGCATGGGTTTCCTCCCACAGTCCAAAAAGATGTACATCAAGTTAATTGCCTGGTTCAAATTGCCCCTATGTGTGTGTGTGTGTGTGTGTGTGTGTGTGTGTGTGTGAATGGTGCATTAGCCCAGCGATGGTCTGGCGAGCTGTCCAGGGTGTAGCCTGCCTTGGCCAAGTGTTGGCCAAGATAGACTGCAGTCTAACCCTAATAGAATTAAATGGTTTAGCCTCGGGTTCAGCAACTCGCGGCTCGCGAGCCGCATGCAGCTCTTCGGCGCCACCTTTGTGGCTCCATGGAGCTTTTACAAAAATGTTTGAAAATCTAAAAAGATGGGGGTTTTTAAATATGGTTTCTGTGGGAGGACAAACCTGACAAACATTCTCCAAGATTTTAAACATTTGTATAAAAACTATTAGTCCTACAGTTCAACATTTTTGTCAGCGAAGATTTACGTCATAGCCTGCGACACACGTTTTCGCGCGACGCGTTGCCAGGCAGATTGCAACGGGGGGGGGGGGGGTCATGGGCCATGGATCCTAAAGGAAAAAAAGAGAAAGATCGATGATGAGAACAGAGGATTCAAGGAAGAATGGACCGAATCATTTGCTTTCATTGCCAACGCGGAAGGATTGCCTACATGTTTGCTTTGTAATGAGAAGCTGACAAATAACAAAAAGAGTCATTTCTAAAGACATTAACAGGGAAACTGTGCTAAATTTGCAGCCGACCACCCTGTTGGGATTGAGAGAAAAAGTGTGGTTGCAGTATTACTGGAAAATTAGAGGAGCGCAAAGATGGATTTACGAAGTGGACTGCATCTCCAAACTGTACTGAGATAATATTTGTTAATGAATAAAGCGCTTCGGCTCCTTACCGGAAGCAAGTGAAGATTCAGGGCGTTTGAGTGACATTATAGGTCTTAAAGAATCATTAAAAACTCACTAAAAAAAACGTGAATTCACAATTCAAGCAGTCACGTTGATAACGTGCGCGAAGGAGAAAAAAAGAAGTGTACACGTCATCTGCAACCAATCAGCAGGAGGAAGAAACAAAAGCTCTCAGAAACAACCGCCAGTAACTTTCGGGTTTGTCGCTAATCCGGAAGTATAAAAATAATGTAGTAAAATGTAGTAATGATTAAGTAAAAAGTTTTTAATTTTGTGCTGTGATAATATTTATGCATAAATAAAGCGCTTAGGCTCCTCACCGGAAGCTCGAGAAGACGCAGGGCGTTTGAGTGGCATCATAGCGCTTAAATAATCATTAAAAACACACGAAAAATGTACTTCACAATTCAAGTAATCTCGTTGATAACTTGTAAGCAAAGGAGAAAAAAGAGGTGTAAACATCATCTGCAACCAATCAGCAGGAGGGAGAAACAATCTTTGAACTCAATCGCCTGTGAGGAGTCATGTGACGTGATTGACGTTGAACTGTCAGCGCTGTTGTGAAGGTATGTAAACTCTGATGGGCTGCTGATTTCTTTATTGAATTTCTATAATTTCATCAAATGCAACAAAACATAATACATTAATATAGTAATGGAAGTTAAACTTAAAACACAAAATATCGTACAACAGAGTAGTCACGTGGTGTCATTCTGTCCACGATGCGCTGCAGGGAAATAAACATTTACTCATGAATGTTCATTATGTACTTGTAGCCTGCTTAGTCATTTTGATAGTAGAACAATATACACTTACAGCCTGTGTTGCCTCCATAGAAAGCTGAGGGTTTTATGTTTTGCGGCTTCAGACAGATTTGTTTTTATTTTTTATTTTTGGTCCAATCTGGCTCTTTGTACATTTTGGGTTGCCGACCCCTGGTCTAGCCATTGAATAAGTTACTGAGTGAGGTTTTAAACAGTTCCTGTTCAAAATGGATCTTGGGAAGAGTGTTATTGCCTTTCGCATTAAGGTACTGTGATGCGACAATTTTCATTCTGCAGAAAATTTTGTGTGCGAGATTGTCCACAAGTGTGCGCTCAGCTCTAGTAGTAGTATTCAGTTTGGTAAGTCACTGATTACATGAATCATATGTTTAGATTATAAGAAGTTTAACATGCACGTGTCTTTACACTTGGAAGAGGTAAGTTTTTAAATCCAAGTGTTTCTCCATTATTGATGTAGTAACTAATATCCTGACAGCAGTGATGTTATTAGTATTAGCATAAACACATTATGTAGGTAACGTAACCTAACATTAGGCTATATTATACAACGATTTCTTATTTAAAATAATATACTTACAAATGTTGCATAGTTTTCCCACTTAACATAAAATTTGAGAGTTGCCTGTACTCATTGGTGCCATCAAGTCAACAAATTTGTGTTCACCAGTCATTTGTATGTGTGTGTGTGTGTGTGTGTGTGTGTTAAATCTTGGGTGAAGGAAAGTCATTTTCTACATTCTGTAATGTCATTTTTTTTTTTAGCTAAAATAAATAAAATCAGGAGGAGGGGGTGATGGTGTTGATTTAAAAAAATTATGTATGCAAGACCACGATTTTGTTTTGGGCTCTACACCAGTGCTTCCCAAATAGTGGGTTGAGCCTTGGGGAACATGCTTTTCTGGAATAGTGTGAGAATTAAGTGTAATTGCACCTCCACTCTACTAGTTGGCAGTGGCGCTCTTATTGTGGCGTTGTGGTGTAGCGGTTTTTAGCACGAGCAAACAATACTGGTCCTTCTCAAAAAATTAGCATATTGTGATAAAGTTCATTATTTTCTGTAATGTACTGATAAACATTAGACTTTCATATATTTTAGATTCATTGCACACCAACTGAAATATTTCAGGTATTTTATTGTTTTAATCCTGATGATTTTGACATACAGCTCATGAAAACCAAAAATCCCTACCTCAAAAAGTTAGCATATTTCATCCGACCAATAAAAAAGTGTTTTTAAATACAAAAAAGTCAACCTTCAAATAATTATGTTCAGTTATGCACTCAATACTTGGTTGGGAATCCTTTTGCAGAAATGACTGCTTCAATGCGGTGTGGCATGGAGACAATCAGCCTGTGGCAATGCTGAGGTGTTATGGAGGCCCAGGATGCTTAGCGGCCTTAAGCTCATCCACAGTGTTGGGTCTGGTGTCTCTCAACTTTCTCTTCACAATATCCCACAGATTCTCTATGGGCTTCAGGTCAGGAGAGTTGGCAGGCCAATTGAGCACAGTAATACCATGGTCAGTAAACCATTTCCCAGTGGTTTTGGCACTGTGAGCAGGTGCCAGGTCGTGCTGAAAAATGAAATCTTCATCTCCATAAAGCTTTTCAGCAGATGGAAGCATGAAGTGCTCCAAAATCTCCTGATAGCCAGCTGCATTGACCCTGCCCTTGATAAAACACAGTGGACCAATGTATTAACGATTGCTTTCTCCCCATTCTTATCGATCATGTAAACATTAAGTAAAGCTCCTGACCTGTGTCTGCATGATCAGCTGATCACCTGTATGAATACGCAGGTGTAATGTAAGCGGATGGTGGGTGTACGTTCAAAAATACACTGCAATCTTAAAATTTATAAAATATATAAAAATGTATATAAAACTATTTAGGGGCAGTGGTGGTCTAGTGGATAGGGTGCAGGATCGCTGACCCTAAGGTTGGGGGTTCGAGTCCCCACAGGGTTGTCACTGTCCCCCCCCCCCCCAGTGCTGCTAACTATGTTATCAAAGGCGGGCCATGTCTGTCACTGTCTATGGTGAGAGGTTCATATAAAAGAACCATTGCTGACTTTCGTAAAGAGGAGCTGCAAAGCCCTCAGCGTGTTTCTGTCCCTTGCTAAAGGGTTGTGACAGGAAGGGCATCCGACGTAAAAATCTCTGCCAAATCAAAGGTGCAAATCAGATGATTCGCTGTGGCGACTCCCGAGAAAGGGAAAAAGCCGAAAGGAAGAAAGAAATATAAAACTATTTACTTTATTTTTATAAAACCATGACCTTCAGAATGTGTTAACGTAAGAAACATTTATAAAGTGAGTACAGTGAGTCGTCGACTTACAACCGCATTTGGTTCCAGCAAGACCGGTCGTAACTCGATGTGGTTGTATGTCGACTTTCCATCCAAATACACTCACACCAAACAAAAACAGATGAATAAATCTCGCGCATTTAAATCTATACATCTATTTTCGATTCCACGTCAATGTGACACGCAGCGGAGAGCCAATCCTTTCTGTACTCCAGTGTGTGGGTGGGTCCCATAGCTTCAAACTCCAATTTTATTGGATTATAACAACAGCTGACTGCGCGTGTTGTTTGGGTAAAGAGATAAATTTCCCCCGTTTTGATCGGCTCATTTCCACAAAGCCAAGCACAGCTGGCAGGCAAACACAAATGGACAGACATGGAAAAACTTCAACCCGCAGACCAGCCGATTGCCAAAACTTGGGACGCGCTTCCTGTCATATAAACACTGCAGCATGTGAGTCCAATAAAATTAGAGCTTCAAGGTATCGGACCCGCCCACACAGAAAGGATTGGCTCTCAGCTTCGTGCCACAGTGACGTGGCATTGAAAGTAGATGCATAGATTTGCTCTGAGCTGTTAGAAAGTGAAGCTGCATCATCTCCTGCTTGGCCTTTTAAGATGCTGGCGCTGCCGGCAGCGCAAACAACCATCGTACACAACACTCGCGCTGTACTGCCATGAATCATGCTTCACCACTTTTGCGGTCGTAAAGTCGATCAGACGTAACCCGCATAGGTCGTAAGTCGACGACTCGCTGTACTAGGTTGTATGTATTGTATGTGTGCTTGTATTAATACAAATAGCTGTTTAAATTCTATTCCCACATTGACTCTGGTTATATCATCCATGATTACATGTTAATCGAGGTGTAAATAATGCAATTTTTCTTTTTAGCCTTCAGTCTGAATCTAACGAGCGAACAGACAGGTTTGTTGTGTTTGTCATGAATTCTCCTCCGTGCTCGCCACGATTCCCAGTGTGACAAACATTGCTTGATATGCACTTTCATTCTGACATTCTTTTCAAATCTTGATTGTGTCTCTGTCTCTGATCCAATGGATCCACACGTCCGTCATACACACCTGATTACCATTTTCACACAAAGTGTCAAGATGTTGCTCAGTGTATTTAGGGAACCCTTTTTGTTTGTTTTTACCTTTCTTGTATGCATACAACTGTCATCATTTTTATGGAATAGTGTTCATTTATTCTTTCATTTTCTGAACAGCTTCATTCTAATTATTTTTGTTTTGCTTGTTGTGTACTGTATTAATCCTGTAAGGGAAATTATTTTCTCTGCATTTAAGCCAATCCAAAGTGAGCACACACACACACACACACACACACACACACACACACACACAAAGTTGGAGCAGTGGGATGCCACACACATTGGGAGCACCCAGAGAGCAGTTAGAGGTTAGGTGCTTTGCTCAAGGGCACCTCCATCATTTATGTGGAGGAAGGGAAGATGCAGCTCACTCCCCACCACCACACATTGTTCCTGCTGGTTCTGGAACCGAATAAGTGACCTTTCGGTCCCAAAGCCAGTTCTCTAACCATTAGGCTACAACTGCCCCAGTAATTGCCCTAATAATTTCCCCAATTATCATAATCGGTTGGTGCCTATCACAGCCAACTTTGGGTGAGGGCAGAGTATACCCTGGACCAGGCCATCACAGGGCTGGAATATTACTATGCTCAAAAAAAAATAAAGGGAGCACACAAACAACACCTCCTGGATCTCAATGAATGCCATATTGTGGATGATGAGAACAAAACATAAGAAGGCCGTATGGAAATCAAAATCTTCATCCCATGGAGGTCTGGATTCGCAATCGCACTCAGAACCAAAGTGGAAAATCAGCTCACAGGCTGATCCAACATCTGAGGAGATTCCTCAAGATGAGTCAATGTGAGCCTCAGTTGTGTGCGAGGCCTCCACGTGCCTGTATGCATTCCTACAACACCTGGGATCTCCTCCCAGACCTGAATCACATTCACATGGTGTTGACTTCATTGTTACCAGAACTGAAGCAATTAAAGTCAGGCATCGTAACACAATCAGTTACATACAGGGTTCTAAAGTCTACCGAGTTGTTCACTTCTTCCACCATTTTAAAACCCTTAAAAAATGTATGAATTAATTTTAAAAGGCATGTAGCATGGTTGATCGTGACAAACTCCCCATTGTTATATATGAATGGTGTGAGTGAGTCTTTCTTGAACAACAGACCCCTAACGTCTAACTTCTCTGAAGTATAATGAACATGCAGCTCGGCCAATAAACTAGCATCGAGCGTCGCTAATATATTCTGTAGCTCACCTCTGAGAACTCCGTGTTTTCTTATCATTAAACAAGGCAGACCAACACTCGGTGGTTCACTGATGAATCTCGCCGCGATCCTTGCCCTCGGTTATGTCTCCAGTGTGTTTCTTAAGAGAAAAGTCAGATATTTTATTGTAATACAGAGTTGTCACTTTAATCCCGGACTATGCTGCTTTTTATCGTCTCAGAAAAAAATGTGACTTTATATGTAACCCGGCATTTTCATCCGACTTTCAGAGTCACTGTTTGAAATATTGTGACTTGCTGAGCAGGCAGGCACGAAGTAGCAGTGTGCGGCTGTATCCCTATGGTATTGTAAGAGTTCGGATGATAACACGTTCTCTCTCTCTCTTTCTCTCTCTCTCTCACACACACACACATTCTCAGCTCTTTTTTTAGCTGGCAAACCTGCAGGAGTAAGTATTTAATGTATTTCCGCGGTTAATAAGTTCCTTTATCCTACAGCCTCCTGTGTGACTCACATTATCCCCACCATCACAAGGGAATGGATCACAATGTCCTCTGCTCATCACATCACCTCTTCTCTCATTTTTCTTGTCTTCCTCTCCCTCTTTCATCAACCTTTTATACACTTTACAATATTAATCAGCTCTTTTCAACTCAAAATAATTAGTATTTAAGCAATGGGTTGTATTAAGAACAGTAACCTCGACCTATAAGAGTGAAGCTTTCAGTCATTCCAGCTACAGTATTGTAAAATAATAATAAACTAATAAATCATTTCTCTATCATTTCATTATTATTATTATTATTAATAATAATAATAATAATAATAATAATAATGATTTGATTTGATTGATTGATTAACTGTTTGGGTTTTTACACCCGAGCCTAGCGGCTCATCAGGCTGGTGCTTATTCCCGGTTTCCGTAGCGTGAAGCAATCAGGAGTTGAACTCCTCCTGGGTGGAACGCTAGTCCATCGCAGGTTACCTTCCCAGTATATTTTACTGGTACCCATTTATACTGCTGGGTGAACAGAGGCACACTTGTGGTTGAGACCTTGCCCAGGGGTCTTAGCACAGTGAGGGTCTCAGTGGGATTCGAACTCACAACCTCCCGATCATGAGCCCAACACTCGAACCACAACACCACCGGCTCCACCCATTGTTATCCATTATTATTATTAATAGTAATAATAAAATGTTTACTATTAGTACAAGATTATTATGCATCTTATTATTTCTCATTTATTTATTTTCTGAACTGCTTAATCATAATTAGGGTCATGGGGAGGCTGGTGCTCTTCTCAGCAAAGTCTGGGCAAGGGCAGAGTACACCCTGGACAGCTCACCAGGCTATCGCAGGGCAGAAACACACTGACAGCTCTGCAGCAGCTACTCTAACATTAATAGCATTCTGAGCACTAAAGGGTGGAGGGAATGGCATTTGATGATTGCGTTACCATGGCACCTGGAATGTATGAAGCACAAAGTGAAAACTCGGTTCTTAACTTGATGTGTCCGAAGCAGGAAAAATGGGCAACTGTAAGGATCTGAGTGACTTTGACAAGGTGTGTATTTTGCAGGATAAGCGAAGGGGTTTATTCATTATTAAAATAGCAGGGCTTTTGTAGTGTTCCTGGTATGCAGTGGTAAGCATCTGCCAAAGGTGGATCAAGGAAGCACCACCAGTAAATTTACAGTAATGTCATTGGTGCCCAAAGAAGATGTGCGGTAAGAGTGAAGGCACAGCCTGCTGTGTGTGGGGTAGTCACAGACCACTTAGACGGTGTTAATATTGTGAATGATTAGTATATAAGGATATATAGAATGATATAGAACACATAATGTGAAATTTGCAGAATTGTTGGTGTCAAAGTGGTACAAAAAATGCTTTTCCTTTGGGCTCATAATAATCCAATCACTGATCGTTCGAGATGAGCTCGAACACCGAAACCATGGGAATATTGCACCCCTGCTATTACTGAACATTTAGAATAGACCAATATTATTTTTAATGAGATTGATGGCCTGGTTAAATGGTTTAATCAGACCGGCTGGATATAAAATATTTGTTAAATTTAATTGTAGTATAAGTGGCCGTATAGTCCTCCAGCGATTCCACCATTTGGATCACGTGGATGACCCTGGGCATTTTTGGACATCATTCAAAAACACTGGGAGGAGGGACATTCACACAGTATAAATGAAATTTAACCATTCTGAACCTAAAAGTGGAAATCCACACATTGGACAAGGACTGGTTCAGGTCAGGTGGCAAGATGGAGAATAAACAAAGGATTTTTTTTTTTTTTTTTTTTCGTTCAGCACAGGTAATGAAATCCTATTCATAGGCACTTCCTGTTTCCCTAAAATAACATTTCTAGACAGGAAGGATGTAGAACTCTGGAAGAAGGAATTTGCTCAGTGAGGTGTTTTAACCTTGCACTGATGTTTGGAATACCTCATTGAGACTCGTCTGGGAATGATTATACACAGCGGTTAGTAACACAAACAATAACGAAATCTGAACTCAGGGCAGTGGTTGAAATTCGAGTAATCAAAGAGTCCCACAGTGATTGAGGAATTATTGAGGTGCCTTAGGAATATCTTGTTCTATGCAGATGGTATAACTGTGGTGTTTAAATTTGATCTAATTGTAAGGCCTAGTATCCCGGGGTGGGGGTCGGGAGGAATGAGCTTTTCCTTTCTCTCTCGGTTGTAGAAATTTAAACACGTTACCTTTCCATTTGTTTGAAGCTATGCTCATGTTCCCGTTGCTAATGGGTTCATTATATCACCATCACAATTCTGAGCAGTATTTGAGATATGTTGCCGTATGAGGCCATCTCTCTTTTGTTTCATCTTCTTATTTCCCAGAAATGATGAAGCAGCCACCTAGACTTCTATGTCTGATTTCTGTCAATTTCATATAGCGAGAAAGAGACTCCCTGGTCCTGATAGGAAAATAGTGTGCATGCATGAGAATTAAGGGAGGTCCATATTAAACCCGTCTGGATTTGGTTGGACAGAATTCTTTATGATCACATTGTTCATGCTGAAAAAAACGTGACATCTGAGGCATGAGACTGGAAAGACCAATGCACGCAGAAGCTGTCAATATAGAAGTTGTCACCAAAGTGTTTGGCCATGTTAAGCCTCTGAGGTTTAATAATAAGGCTTCCAGGTTTCTTTGTGGTATGAAACTTTTATTGGATATTCTTCGTCCTCGTTATGTTTCTTGTTCAGACTGTTGATTTCGGATCACTCAGTTCAGTTTTAGCTTTGACTGGCTTTTTTTCTAAAGATATCGAACTAGTTCCACCTGCTGATTTAAGAATGTATAATAACTCTCACTCTGAATTAAATGCTGTGGGATTCAGTTCTAGTTACTGCTGTGTCTTCAGTGTAGTCCACACGTTTTTCTAAACATCATCCAATCATGAATTTGTAATCATTCGCTAATTAATTCCTCATAAAAATATACACAGACTCGTTTTCTCTTCCTTTGATGAAAATGATGATTGGGAATGAAATAGAGAGTATTTTTCAGAATGCTTGAGCACACTGTTTATCAAGTCCTCCACAGGGATTTTTTTCTACCCCAGATCATGCCATGCTGACATTCCCTGCAATGTGCAAACATTTACAGATTTATTCAATATGCTAATTTTATAGCACATTTTAAGTCTGCAATAAATAAATAGTTTTGCATTTTTAAATTGGATTTTAAGTCATATTTCATGCAGAAAGCTGAGTGGAGTTAATCTGAAGTCATTTAGGAAATGTCTTGTTTTCTTCTTTAATTTAGTCGTATCCAGTTCCCTCCCATCAATTACTGCCTTTCTATTACATCCAAAAGAAATCATCAGCCAGAGACGGGTGTAAACGTGCACATGCCCCCTCTGTGAGATGCAATGCTGCCACCCACATCTTTATGAACTGCTGTGCATTTGGGGTGAACTTCAAAATACTGATAATTATTTATTTATTTATTCATTTATAATTAATCAATACATTGTAGCTGAAATTTTACTTTCAAAGTACTAATATTAATTTGTTTATTTATTTTTAATTTAGCGATATGTTGCAACCCAAATTCTCTCATCACAGCACTGGAGGTGAGGGAGGGATTCACGCTCCCCAATACCATTAAATCTGATGGTCACAATAAAACGAACAGTTTTCAGTCAAGAATGTAAATTTAAATGTAAATATTCTTAAAAGAACAAGTAACACATATTCATTACTCTGTACAGTCGGCTCTCTACTTACAAAAACCTATGAATATGAAAAATCCAGGTTACGAAAAACATTTTCCTAAATTTTCATCCTCTTTTTACAAAAAGCGGCAAATGTGCCATTTAAAAATTCAAACGCGCCATTCAAACAATGCTCGAGTTGCTCTCTCATTGGCTGTCTCCCAACATCCTGACCCGCTAGCCTCCCATTGGGCAGGAGGGCGCTGAACTGTACCCATACTTCCTGTACCCATACTTCCTGTTTGTCACACGCATGAAGGAGAGTTGAACAGGACTGTTGACTTGTTTTGAGAGTAATCATTGCAGTGTTATATTTCGTTATCCATCATGGACCCCAAGAAAGTGATTCCCAGTGACTCAGAAAAGAAGACGCAGGCTCCGTTATCAATCAAACTGAAGCAGGAGATAATAAAAAAAAAAATACGAAAGTGGAATGCGGTTGAGCGAAATCGCAAAGGAGTATGGCCGAAACCCCTCTACAATCGGGACGATATTGAAGCAGAAGGAGGCCTGAAAAGCAGAGTGCTCCGTGGGACAAGACCTCTGATCTTGCAAGAAAGCAAGTTAATGTTGAATCGGACCTCTGATCTTTCAAACGTACTGTAATTTCGCTTTAAATACATTACCCTAAATGAACGCTTTAAATACATTACTCAAATGCTCTGTTGGCTGCGCACTGTGTGGGCGGAGCCCGCATTCGGCAAAACACACCAGAGAGAGAGGGAGAGAGTTTTGTGTGTGTGTGTGTGCGCGTGTGTGAAAGAGAGAGAGAGAGACAGTGTTGTGTGTGTGTGTATGTGCGTTAATAAAAAATGTTTAATAATGGTTTGATTAATAAATATATTAAAATGTTTAAATGGTTTAATAAATAATTTTCTTTTACTTTTAATACATATTTCATACAAAATTGGTGTACTTTTATCATTTTTAAAGGGTTTATGGGGTAGTGTTAGGAGCCTTGGAACAAATCAGGCTTTTTACATGTAAAATGCGCCTCTACTTACAAAGACTCCAGGTTCCGAAAAGTGCTCTGGAACAGATTAATTTTGTAAGTAGAGGGCCGACTGTATATCACTGATGCTAAAAATAGCCCGTGTGGTCCTGAGAAGGTATGGACTTTCTCACATGTGTTGAAGTGTTGAAGCCTGTGTCTGTTCATGCAAGTGTAGAAAGGTCTCTGTGAAAAAGACTTGATCTTGAGAATAATTCCTTTTTTTTTTTTTTTGGTATATTTAATCATTGTTTTTAAACAATTCTGTGATACCATAGGTGCTCACGTTTCTCTAGAGCAAATAACGGATTAAAATTTTCATCAGCACCCAATCTAATATCAACAGAAGATGCTACATTATCATCTCAACAAACCTCGTTTCATGCTGTTCTCCTTAAGCTGAGCTTTTATATCAAATTTCAGTTGACTGCTAACTGCATTGGCAGCTTTCTGGTACGATGTCTTCTGAGCAAGTAAAGGCAATTATCTGTTCGGGGACAGTGTGTCTCTTCTAGCATGCTGGAACACAAGACAATCTGTTTCTCTCAAGAACAGCAAAATATTGAACATCCAGTGTGTGATGTGCTGACACACTAGGTTGTAAATTCCCACATGAGCAGGTTTGATTTGTGATCTGGAGCCAGTGAGCAGCCTGAGGCAGGAATAAAGAGAAATGAGTGTGTATGAGCTCTGAATGATGCCTGGTTTAATGCGTCCTTATAACTAGGCTTATAAAGCCCACAGGAATGCACTTCCTGTAAAGTACTTCGGGGGGAAAGGGGTGAACCGGTTTGCAAAAGTGAATTTCCAAAACAGAAATGTCCCTACTGGCAGCGTACCGGAGTGACTGACTATCAGCAGTGGATTAGTGATGAATGTGGTCGTCTGCTGTTGTAGCCTATCCACCTCAAGACTCGATGTTATGTGCATGTCAATTGGCTTTTCTACATGCCTCGCTTGCAAACAGCGACTATAAGAGTTAGAACCTTTTTCCTCCTGCTAGAACCAGTCGGACGATTTCGCTGACCTTTCATCATTTTTATGTGAGCAATAACTGAAGCTCTTGTTCTGCATGTGGGATTCTTAGTTTATTTGATGCTGCATGTGGCTCTTTTATTAGGTGTACTGCTAAACATACCGGATACACAGAGTGGAAGATTTGGCCTCATAAATTTCAGATTTCATGTGCATCACCACTGCATAAATGCTCGCCAGACATCAGCAAATAAAGATCCATTACTGCAGGTATTCAGTCCATCATCTTATTTTCCAAAAGACTATCCTTCTATAGTCATTAAGAGGTTGGAGCCTAACTCCGTCAACTCTGAACTGGGTGCCAGTCCATCTCGGGGCCAACACACACAGAATAATTCACACTCATTTTGTTCGGCAAATGAGTGCGAGTGACTGAGAGCATGTCTTTGGACTGTATGAGGAAAGTGCAGCAGCCGGAGAAAACCAATAAGCATGGAGAGTACATGCAAATTCGAGACGTACGCACCCTTACCAGACCTGTGACTCAAATCCAGCACTTTCTTCTTGTGAGGTGGATGTACTATCCTCTATGCCACTGTACTGTAGATCCTGTGACAATGCATCTTCAATATCATAGTGATAATGCTCTGGTTTAATTATTTTGCCCGAAACAATGTTATGTCGTATTTGAGCGCCCAGGACATACAACACCAATGTGGCCAATGCATTTAGCAAGAGGGACAGCTTTGATTTCAAAGGAAATAACAATTTTTTTGATTGCGGTTAATTTACCATGTCATGTCACAACTTCTAATGGAAAAACTCTGTGTGTGTGTGTGTGTGTGAGAGAGAGAGAGAGAGAGAGAGTGTGTGGGGGGTGAAGATGAGGATGATTATTATTATTATTCTGCTAAGTGCTCAGCAAACCCCCAAGAAGACAGAGAAGGACAGAACCTTATCTAACCTGACGTGTGTGTGTGTGTGTGTGTGTGTGTGTGTGTGAAAGAGAGAGAGAGAGAGAGAGAATGTTTTCCAAAATAAATAGGGCTAACTGAAATGGATGCATCAACTATGTCTTGAATAATTTACTCTCTCCAAAAACAAATGAATAAATTCTAATAAATAAACAATCAGTTGCTTTCCCCCAAGGAATGGACTATGTAGGTCCATCATGAGTGTTAATGGAAAGTAGAGCATTCTTCGTGGCAGATTTCATGAAATGGGGACCCGTATTTCGTTTGCCTGAGCCTTCTGGCAGGCTTCGGGCCTAAAGAGCAGAACACATGTTTTTTTTACACCGTCTAAAGGCCATGGTGCATTAAGTCCAGATTTTTAAATTAAATATTCACATGAAGTCTTGCAAGTCATTAAATACATGTGCGCTTCTTAATCATTACACACCAAGAACTTAATTAAATGCAATAAAAGTTTCATTTGTCAGAAATGATTATCTGACCAATCAAATGAGAGTTGCACTTATTTGTTGAATGACTTTATCTGGATATATATATATGGTTGCAGGGAGGCTGAATCCTATCTCAGCCTACATTGAGCAGAGGCAGGATATACCCTGAACAGCTTGGCAGATCATTCCAGGCCCAACATGCACCATTCACACTCACACTTTAGCCCAATGTTTGTCTTTGTCCTTTGGAAGGAACCCAAAGTACATGAGCTAACTCGGCCAAGCATGGGGAAAACATGCAAATTCCAAAAAAGCACATCCAAGCCCAGCTATCGGACCTTGAGTCTTCCAGCTCTGAGGCGGACGTGCTAACCACTATACCACCATGCCGCCCACAAAAGAAAAAGAAGCTGAAAACTCCGGAAAAACAGCCGTGCCTCTTGTACTGAGCCTGTTGCTACGTCCCGGCGTCACTCACATCTGAGTTTTAAGCAGCCTGAGAACATAACACGGTGACTTTTTTGTTTGTTGTCCAGCATCCCATCTCATCACTTCAACTTCAAAATGAGACTATAAAACACATTGTTTTGTCCTCTCTGTTCCAACGATAGGTGTACCCAAGACTTTCTTTTTCTTGAGACCACGGTTATAATGTTTTCATCACTAATAGACATTGTAATCATTCAGTCAGGATATTACATTACGGACCCAGCGCAGTAACAGTATAAAATCAACATGAAAGTGGTTAAAACTTTACATTGACTTTCTGCATAACTTTTGGTATGACATTGTTGTGTGGTATCTGGTGTATAACAGCCTTAACACATAGACTCCGTATCACACAGACACTTTTATATTGTGCTTTATAGCTGAGGTTGCTGAACCTAGCTGTATACATAGCCTGTTATATTGAGTGAAATGGATTTTATAGCCCAACACTAACCAATAACTGTGGAAATATGAAAAAGAAAGGTCCAAAAAAATCGGTCATGGATGGCCACTGCAATCCTATTAAAAAATGCCTGAGAAAAAACTTCCTCATAATCCACTAAAAAATATCCAATCAAATGCTTCCCTATCTTCCCACTCATGCATGACCCTAATGTGCATTGACTCGGTCAGGTGGATGCTCTCGTGTGTTGAAGGAGGGGTTTTGAAGGACCTCTGAGGGCCTGAAGAGATGCCATGTTCACACTTTACGAGCTTTTCTCATGAAAAGTGATCAGTCAGGAAGGGGTTAAAGCCAGTCTGTCTGAAACAAAAGCCCAAGAAGTGTGACATTCTCAAACAGAATTACAGCTCAGACCCTCAAATCATTTATTATAACACTATGGGACTATAGAAGATTAATTTGATTCAAATACACAAAATAATCATGAAATAATATTTTAACCGATTTGCATATTTTCCAGAATGAATATGCAAACCATTGTTGGAGTGTTTTTAGTGAAAACTGCTGTTTATAGATTGATTCAGCATTCATAATGTGATCTATAAACCTTCCATTATAAAATCCTATAAAGGAATTTAAAATGAAATTAAATAAAAGCGGGGGAAGTGGTGGCCTGGGGGTAAAGTGCTGGATTACCAATCCCAAGGTTGGGGTTTCAAGCCCCACTATCAGTGGGTTGTCATTATCCTCCCCCCAGTGCAGCTAACTGGGCTACTGGAAGGCCGGCCTCCTCTCTCAATCTGTGTGTGCTGAGAGGTGAGTGGCATGTAAAAGAACCACTGCTGACTTTCATCAGAATTAGGCTGCATAACCATCAGCGTGTTTCTGCCTTGTGATGGTGTACTCTGCCCTCGCCCAGAGTCGGCTGAGATGGGTGCCAGCCTTCCTGTGACCCTAATTTGAATTAAGTGGTTCAGAAAATGAATAAAACTCAGAGAATTTTTTATGAATGAAAGGCAGGTATTAAAATTCACAGTAGCCCATTTCCTCCACTTCAGGATAAAAATATAGTATGCTGTATGTTTTACTAATAGTGCAGGATGGCATATATCGCTATGGAGAGTAAAATACCCAAGAAATAAAGGGGGGAGGGAGAGAGTGAGAGGAAAAGAGAGGGGGGAGAGAGAGAGAGAGAGAGAAAGAGAGGAAGAGGGAGGGGGAAATGAAGCGAGAGAGAGAGAGAAGGGGAGAGAGAGAGAGCGAGAGAGGGGGAGAGAGAGAGAGGGAGATGGAGAGAGATAGGGGAGAGAGGGGGAGGGGGAGAGAGCATGAGAGAGAGAGAGAGAGAGACTTGAAGTTGTTTGGTTTTGTTCTTTGTTTTCTTTGTTGTCCTGAGTCCCTCTTATCTCACTCACTCATTTTCTGAAGGTTTAATCTGAATGAGGTAATGGGAAGGCTGTAGAACATCTCAGGTGACACTGGACTCCACTCTGAGCAGCTCAGCAGAACATCACAAGGTTAACACAAGCAAGCACTCACACTGCCCCCTGGGGGTAATTTGAAACAGCCACTTCATCTGCTGTGCATGTCTTGGGACTGTGGGAGGAAACCAGAGTACCCCAATGATCAAAACCCAGTAAACATGTTTTGTATTAGTTTTAGTTCTTTCATCCTTTTCACGTAGAAAACCATTTTAAGTGACCGAGCACAACACTACACACAGCTAGAATCTGTTTAGCTAAGATCGAGCAACCTGCTGAGTTACAAATCGTCTCAAAGATTCATTTTAATTGCTGATATTGACCCAAAGATAAATATTATCCACATTTTCAATTAAGTCCCGATTCTAGTTTCTCAGGGCTATAAATATTTTCATTCTGAATGCAGCCATGAGGTGGGGGGGCACTAACCAGTGTCTCTCCCCCTCATGCCGGTCCCAAGCCCGGAGAAATGCAGAGGGTTGTGTCAGGAAGGGCATCCGACGTAAAACCAATGCCAAACAGTTATGATGCAAATCAGAAGTATTACCCCCATACCGGATCGGTCGAGGCCCGGGTTAACAACGACCGCCATCAGTGCTGTCAATCAACAGGGTGCTGATGGAAATTGGACTACTGTTGGTCGAAGAAGGAGAGGTGGGAGGCGTGTCCGTAGGCAGAGAGAGAAGAGGAAAGGCGTGAGTCTAGGACTGAGAGTGGGGACTTTGACTGTTGGAACTATGCAAAGAAAAGGTAGAGAGCTGGCTGACATGATGCAGAGGAGGAAGGTGGACATACTGTGTGTTCAGGAGACCAGGTGGAAAGGTAGCAAAGCTAAAAGCTTAGGAGCAGGGTTTAAGCTATTTTATCACGGTGTGGATGGGAAGAGAAATGGAGTAGGAGTCATCTTGAAGGAGGAGTTTGTCAGGAATGTTCTAAAAGTGAAAAGAGTGTCAGACAGAGTGATGAGTCTCAAGTTAGAAATTGAAGGTGTAATGCTCAATGTTGTTAGTGCTTATGCCCCACAGGCAGGATGTGAGCTAGAAGAGAAGGAGAGATTCTGGAGTGACTTAGATGAAGTGATGCAGAGTACCGCCAGAGGTGAAAGAGTGGTAATTGGTGCAGACTTCAATGGACATGTTGGTGCAGGCAACAGAGGGGACGAGGAAGTGATGGGCAGGTTTGGTATCCAGGACAGGAACGCAGAAGGACAGATGTTGATAGATTTTGCAAAAAGGATGGAAATGGCTGTGGTGAATACTTTCTTCAAGAAGAAACAGGAGCATAGGGTGACTTATAAAAGCGGAGGTAGGAGCACACAGGTAGACTATATCTTGTGTAGGCGATGTAATTTGAAGGAAGTCAGTGACTGCAAAGTAGTAGTGGGTGAGAGTGTTGCCAAACAGCATAGGATGGTGGTGTGCAGGATGACTCTGATGGTGAGAAAGGTGAAGAAGGCAAAGGCAGAGCAGAAGACATAGTGGTGGAAGCTGAAAAAGGAAGAGTGTCGTGTTGTCTTCAAGGAGGAATTGAAACAGGCTTTGGGTGGCCAGGAAGTGCTGCCAAATGACTGGACAACCACAGCAAATGTGATCAGGGACACAGGTAGGAGAGTACTTGGTGTGTCCTCTGGAAGGAAAGTAGATAAGGAGACTTGGTGGTGGAATGAGGAAGTGCAGAAGTGTGTACAAAGGAAGAAGTTAGCTAAGAAAAAGTGGGACATTGAGAGGACCAAAGAGAGTAAACAGGAGTACAGGGAGACACAGCGTAAGGCGAAAGTAGCAGTGGCTAAGGCCAAACAGTATGATGACTTGTATGATAGGTTGGATAGTAAAGAGGGAGAAAATGATCTATACAGGTTGGCACAGCAGAGAAATAGAGATGGGAAGGACGTGCAGCAAGTTAGAATGATAAAGGACAGAGAGGGAAATGTATTGACTGATGACAGAAGTGTGCTGGGAAGATGGAAAGAGTACTTTGAAGAGCTGATGAATGAGGAAAATGAGAGAAAAAAGAGTAGAAGAGGTGACCATTGAGGAGCAGGATGTAGCAAAGATCAGTAAGGGTGAAGTGAGAAGGGCATTGAAGATGATGAAGAATGGAAAGGCAGTTGGTCCTGATGATATACCTGTGGAGGTATGGAAGTGTCTAGGAGAGGTAGCAGTAGATTTTCTGACAAGAACATTCAACAAGGTACTAGAGAGTGAGCAGATGCCGGAGGAGTGGCGAAGAAGTGTGCTGGTGCCAATTTTTAAGAACAAGGGAGACGTGCAGAGTTGCGGCAACTACAGAGGGATAAAGTTGATGAGCCATACGATGAAGTTATGGGAAAGAATAGTGGAAGCTAGACTAAGGGCGGAGGTCAGCATTTGTGAACAACAGTTTGGTTTCATGCCAAGAAAGAGCACCACAGATGCAATGTTTGCTTTGAGGATGTTAATAGAGAAGTACAGAGAAGGTCAGCGAGAGCTACATTGTGCCTTTGTGGATCTGGAAAAAGCATATGACAGGGTGCCAAGAGAAGAACTGTGGTATTGCATGAGGAAGTCTGGAGTGGCAGAGAAGTATGTTAGAGTGGTGCAGGACATGTATGAGAGATGTAAGACAGTGGTGAGGTGTGCTGTCGGTGTGACCAACGAATTCAAGGTGGAGGTGGGACTGCATCAAGGGTCAGCTCTGAGCCCCTTCTTGTTTGCTATGGTGATGGACAGGCTGACAGACGAGGTTAGACAAGAATCTCCATGGACTATGATGTTTGCAGATGACATTGTGATCTGTAGTGAGAGCAGAGAACAAGTGCAGGAAAATCTAGAGAGGTGGAGGTATGCCCTGGAAAGGAGAGGAATGAAGGTTAGCCTCAGAAAATCAGAATACATGTGTGTGAATGAGAAGGACCCAGGAGGAACGGTGATGTTACAGGGAGCAGAGATAACGAAGGTGGAGGATTTTAAGTACTTAGGGTCAACAATCCAGAGCAATGGAGAGTGTGGAATAGAGGTGAAGAAGCGTGTGCAGGCAGGCTGGAATGGTTGGAGAAAAGTGTCCGGTGTGATGTGCGATAGGAGAGTGTCAGCAAGAATGAAGGGAAAAGTGTACAAGACGGTGGTGAGGCCAGCGATGTTGTATGGCTTAGAAACAGTGGCGCTGAGGAAAAGGCAGGAGGCAGAGCTGGAATGGAGCTGGATGGAGGTAGCGGAGATGAAAATGTTGAGGTTCTCTCTGGGAGTAACGAGGATGGATAGGATCAGAAATGAGTATATCAGAGGGACAGCCCACGTAAGATGTTTTGGAGACAAAGTCAGAGAGGCTAGATTGAGATGGTTTGGACATGTACAGAGGAGAGATAGTGAGTATATTGGCAGTAGGATGCTGAGGTTGGAACTACCAGGCAGAAGGCCTCGAGGAAGACCAAAGAAGAGATTTATGGATGTGGTGAAGGAAGACATGAAGGTCGTTGGAGTCAGAAAAGAAGATGCGGAGGACAGGGTGAGGTGGAGGCGGATGATTTGCTGTGGCGACCCCTGAAGGGAGCAGCCGAAAGTAAAAGAAGATAAATATTTTCATTCTGAAATCTTGGTCCTAACTGAGTCCTTCCTCATGCTTACATGCAACACGAGCCATAACTGGGTTTGTTGCTTCATATTCAACTAACATACTACATTTCATTTCATTTTAATTTCACTTCACTCTCTCCTTCATCTTATCTCCTTACTCAGATATTCTCCTTTGTCCACCTGACCTCTGTATCTCTGCTCTTTCTTCTATAGATTTACTTTTCTTTTTTCAAATCTCAGCAGAACTCTCACAACACAAAAGCATAAATTTTATATTTCCTATCTGACTGTACATGGTCTTGGTTTAACTTGGGTTCTGTTCTGTTTGGTGTGTAACTAGAATGTTCCATTTAATGCATTACTGGGGGGGGGGGTGTCTAAGAAGACTTTTTACAATAAGGCTGTGTTGTGAAGAAAGCGTCTACAATGATCTGAAAGTTGACCAACCTGATAATTTTTTTATCATTGTAATATACTGAGGATAGGAAACCCCGCTACACAAAGGTATCTGAGCATACACAGGCAGACACACACACTACACCCCCCCCCCCCCCCACACACACACACACACACACACACACACTGAGAAAGACAGAGAATTAGGTGTTGAGCCACAACTAGCTGAAATGCTCGGTGTCATTATTGTCATGTATTTCCACAACTTTGCCTTCTTCTAATCTTTCTTATCTTCTAATCTTTCACGTAAAGTCACACTCAGTCCTTTAATCCATACTGCACTCAGATCTCTCTCCTTTCTGACAATCTGCATACTTCTTGATTGGCTGCTCTGCTGTATCTGTCCAAGGTGCTGATATGTTTCCTTCAGATTTTTAAAAATATGTCCAGGTTTTTTAAATACAGTTTCTTTTACATGTGAGCTTCGACAAGCACGACCTCAGAAGGACTTGAGTGGAACACCATTTGAGTTAAATCTCTAATAAAATCTGAATTTCTGGATTGGTGGGCCACTGCACTATATGGCCCCTATTTTATACATCATTACTTAATTTTTGCTGATAATATACTATCTGGATAATAAATTAAAAAAATATAAAGACACATACTTATATTTTATGGAGTACATTTAGCATTGATCACAGCATTTAATCTCCATGGCATTGTTTCTCCAGTTTTTCAGTTGGATGCTCGGCAACATTAACCTTTTGAACAGGTTAGTGTGGCATATCATCCATCGGCCAGCAATGCGTATAATCATGCAGAGTATAATACAGACGCTCCCCGACTTACGTTTTTAATTGGTTCCGGACGGCCCAACGTAAGTTGAAAGTGAACGTAAGTTGTTACAGTGACGTATGATGTGTGACGCTCATACTGTACTATACATCCATAAATACCATTACCGTATCTCATAAAACACCCCAAAATCAATTATTATAAACATAACACTGTAAAATAATATAAAATATATCAAATAATATAAACATTAATTTTAAATAAGTCACTTATTTATACCGAGTCACTTTACATTCAGCTTAAAACAGCAAATCAAAGCTTACAATATGTGAGGTGCTCAAAACCGAAAGTAATGTACTTGCAAAAGTAGTGTACTTGCTGTGGGTTATATGGACTTCTGGTCTTTCAAGTGAGCAAGGGCGCTGTTGAACTCGTTTAGAACTCAGCCTGCACTGATGTGAATCACCAGCAGAGCACAGAGTTCTCTTTCTTTTCTCGAATCGGTTTTCATTCATTTTACAACTCTGCTTAACTGACTGTCTGCATGGTAGATTGCACCAATCCGAGCAGATAGTTAATTCATCTCTGTGTATGAGACTTGCACCCATGCTAGTAGGCTTAGGCTTCTGACCAACCATATTTGCTTAGGGCTACAAAAGTCCGCAAAACAGTGTAAACACGTAAACACAAAGATCACAGAGACGACGTCTTAACACAAGGGTAACACGCTATATAACCGATATATAACTGAACTGGGAAGAAGGAGGGGCACGTTCAGTCTGTTGTTTGTAAACAATGGACACAGCGTCATTGCGTCATTACGTCAGCATACTCAATCTAAACTCAAAATTTGACTTTTTTTTTTTGGAAAATAAGTGTGATGGGAGTCAGAGAGCTCATATGGTGTGATACATAACACCCAGTAGCTGGGGTTAATTGCAGTTTTCCATGTGTCACTTTATTGAATGTGGTTCAGTTTGTATGTACTTCTGAGAACATGTGTCGTGAAAATGCATGCTTGTTTGATTTGTTTTTACCGATGCGGAGTCATCCTCTCCTTTTCTCCTGTAAAAGTACGAGGTATGGAAGGGCAGATATCATTTAAGGAGATTAAATATTGCAATATTTGATTTCATGACTTTGTGCTCAGCCACCAGAAAGGGATAAATGTGGTTGTGGTAGACTAGTGAGCAGTTCAATAACATTGTATTTGTAGAGCCTTTGAAAATAGTTGGATTTTTACCTGTTGCTGTTTGACAAGGTTGTAGTCAATGACGTTCCTGCCACACATGTGTCAGAATTGGCCTGAAGCAATAGAGGAGTTGCTTGAATTTTTCATGACTTAATGAAAAGTGAAACAAGTTGAGAAGAATGTTGTCCTTGAGCAAAAGGAGGTCTGTTCCAGGAAAGTGAAAGACTTCTCTCGGAGACGTATTGATTAACTGGGCTATGAGATGCAATCAGCTTCTGAAATAGAAGTACAATACTGTGCAAAAGTCTTTGGCACCTTTTTTTTTTTTTTTTGCATTTATTTCTTTTAATTCAAACTTATTAATTGGGAAAGTTGATAGCACGTCTGCCTGATAGCAAGAAGGCCTGGCTTCGACTCCTAGTTCAGGTGTTTGCGTGTGGAGTTTGTATGTTCTCCCTGTGCTTGCGTGGGTTTCTTCCGGATATGCCGGTTTCCTCCCACAGTCCAAAAACATATACAGTAGGCTAATTGGCTTTTCCAAATCATCGTGAGTGTGAATGGTTATGTGAATGTTGGCCCTGCGATGGCCTGGTGAGCTGTCCAGGGTGTACCCCTCCCTCGGCTGGAGTTTGCTGAGATGGCCGCCAGCCTCCCTACAACCCTAATTAGGATTAAGCAGTTCAGAAAATGAATGAATGAACTGTGGCAGTGGTGGCTCGGTGGTAAGGTGCTGGATTACTGATCCCAGCGTAGGGGTTCAAGCCCCACTATCAATGTATTTTCACTGCTGTCCCCCCAGTGCAGCTAACTGGGTTATTAAAGGCGGGCCAAGTCTCTCACTGCCTATGGTGAGAGGCATGTAATAGAACCATTGCTGACTTTCATCAAGAGTAGCTGCAAAGCCATCAAAGTGTGTTTCTGCCCAGGGTATACTCTTCCCTTTCCAGCATTGGCGTGATGAACACCAGCCTCCCCGCAACCCTGTTTAGGATTAAGCAGTTCAGAAAATGAATGAATGATAAACTTACTCCCTTCTTCACTTGTTTTCCAGATAGGTTAATCCTACTATTATGGTCACATGCAGGCTGGAGCCTACCTCAGCTGACACTGACCAAAACTGGGGTACACCCTAAACAGCCCACCAGGCCATTGCAGGGCTAACACACACATATACACACACACACACACACACACACACACAATCATTTACACTCACATCTACAGCTAGGGGCAATTTAGAAATGGAAATTAACCTACTGTTCATGTCTTTGTACTGTGAGAGGAAACACGAGTACCTGCAGGCAGCAAGCGAAACACATGCAAACTCCACACAGAAACATTGAGCCAGAGACTTGAACCTAAGACCTTGCTGTGAGGCAAAAGTGCTCACCAGTATGCCACTATATCACCCTCGTGAATGAGTACAAATATAAATTGTTTGTTTGTATGTCAATAAAGACTGCAGTATCTTGCAAAAGAGACCACTTTTCAGTGTAAAATAACCCAGGAGAGGCTGTTAGGGTTTGCATATAAATAAAGAAGAAAGTGTGAGAGTTGAAATCTCGAGAACTTTGGCTGGCTCTGCTGGATACTCAGGAAAATGTTCAGCTCATTACCATTCAAAAACTGCACAAAATGTACCTGAGATAATTATTTTTAAGTAAAAGTGTCCTCACACAAAATATTTATTCATATGTAGGGCATCTTTGCTCTAAGGCATTTCTTTTCATGCACCTAAAGCATTGCAAAGGACTTTATGAATTCTTCTTGCTGTATCTTACATGTTGGCGCAGTAGAGTAGTGGTCAGCAGATTGGCCTCACAGCAAGAAATTTCGTCACATCCCGCATACACAGTCAACCGTATCCTCGATGTACGCAGGCGGAGTCGAGGGTTTCAGTACTCAGTGGACTGGGAGGGTATGGTCCTGAAAAGTGTTCATGGATTCCCCGTTCCCTAATCCTGGACCCGGACTTATTCGACGAATTCTATCGACAGTTGGTCTACTATCGACTATCGTAGATAGTAGATAGTAGAACTATCGACTGGTCGGGCGCCAGGTGGCGCCCCTTAAGGGGGGAATACTGTTATGGTCTTTGCCGGCTGGCGGCATTAATTCTCTTCTCTAGTCATTGCAGGCACTGGCGAGGGGCGTGGCGGTTGCCCGCAGGCGAGTTCCAGCAGAGCGTACCTACTCCCAATCTGCAATCAGCAAGCAGCCAGCTATAAATGGGAGCGGCACACTTCTCTCCGCTGTCAGAAAATTGTTTTCCCCATGATTCTGCTCCTCGGATTTCTCTTTGACCCCTGGGTCTTGCTTCGTGCTCGACCAGTTCCATTAACTTAGTATTCCCGTGATTTACAGTTCCTAGTGCTTAATAAGTCATTTGAACCTTCTTTTGGTCTCCTGCATCTCTGGGTCCAACGCATACACCCCAGGTTTAACACTTCTCTCCATTTCTCTGCTGTGCCAACCTGTATAAATCATTTTCTCCCTCTTTACTTTCCAACCAAGCATACAAGTCATCATACGCCCTCTGGTTGGTCTTTGACACCGCTACCTTCGCCTTACGCTGTGTCTCCCTGTACGCCTGTTTACTCTCTTCGGTCCTCTCTATGTCCCACTTCTTCTTAGCTAACCTCTTCCTTTGTACACACTCCTGCACTTCCTCATTCTACCACCAAGTCTCCTTATCTACTCTCCTTCCAGATGACACACCAAGTATTCTCCTACCTGTCTCCCTGATCACATTAGCTGTAGTTGTCCAGTCATCTGGAAACACTTCCTGACCACCCAAATCCTGTTTCAACTCCTCCTTGAAGACATCACGACACTCTTCCTTTTTCAGCTTCCACCACTTTGTCTTCTGCTCTGCCTTTGCCTTCTTCAACTTCCTCACCATCAGCGTCATCTTGCACACCACCATCCGATACTGTTTGGCAACACTGTCACCCACTACTACTTTTCAGTCACTGACTTCCTTCAAATTACATTGCCTGCACAAGATGTAGTCTACCTGTGATGCCTTAGATGCTTCTTGATGGACGGTCCAATTTGAGTTTCTTTTATCGGTTGAGTACATCTGTTGGCTTGGACTATGATTTTCTCTACTCCAGATAATCCTGACAAATTAACAGGTAGGTCTGGTGACCTGTTCAGGGTGTACCATGCCTTCGCCCAGTGTCAGTTGAGATAGGCTACAGCTTCCTAATAGGATTAAGTGGGTCTGTAAATGAATGAGAGAAAAGAAACGAATAAATAGCACGTGACAGGATGTTTCATAGTCCTTGTGTGCTACTTATTTGATCATGTCCCATCTTAAACCCTGACAGAAGGCAACCTTAACTGAGAGTTCACTGTAATCACTTCCCACAGCTAATGTTCTGAACGTGAGTGTGTTGTCCATTGCTGCATGTCCCCTGTGAGATGGCTGCTCAAATTGTCATCTGATATGTGATTAAAGACTCACTAAAACAAAGCCATAAAGCAGTCCCAAAGTCCCAGCATTGCGAAGCTGCCACGGTTGGATGTTTGGGTCTCTCAGCAAGACTTTTAACACACTGCTCAGGTCTATTCTGTTACTTTAGATGAAAGTTACTTTGGATAAAAGTATCAGCCAAACAAGCAACTGTAATAAAGTTTAAATTAAACTGGTTCCCCAAAGTTTTGATTAATTTTTATCCAGGTAAATTTCACATTATTTCATTATATTAATACCTGCACTCAGCTTGCCTCTACTGATATAACACCTACACTGCCTTGGAGTCAGGTAATGCCTTCCTTAATGGAAAAACATTCCCTTGAGTTTAGTACAAGTTCACTGTGTTTTCTTCATTATCTAGTTCAAGTCCTCGCAAACTCTCTTAATTTGGTGATTCTGGAGGTCAGGCTATTTCATTATTCCTATGTGCCTTAGCAGAAAATTACAAGTACTTACAATCTAAATCGCCCAAAGGCTCAGAAATCAGGAACAGTTTACATCACGGAATTCACATAACATTTGCAAAGACGAGGGTTAGGGGGTAGGTTTGGGTTTGTAGTATTTCATGCACTTTTATTTTGTACAAAATCCACCAAAGTACATCCAGCATTACTTGCTTATATTCACATTGATTTCTGGTGAGAGCAGGTTTACTCAGTCAGGCATGTCCAGACCTTTTACTGTTGAGTTTGAGCGTAGGTGTGTGGGTGGGTGTGTAAGGGGTGAGGGTGTCGGCAATCTAAATCACCTTCTCATAAATATGTTCCCTAGTCAAAGGTTTGAGATTTGTGTCAGCACTACTGACCACGCTGGCATCAACCTTGGCCTCAGTGTCATATACAATTAGTGTTGTATACAGAAATCAGAGCTGACAGTGCGATTTCTTATGCTGTTCCAGAAGTATTACAATTACTGAGTGGAGTTCATACACACATACACACACACATCCACATACACACAATATCCTATCATGACTGGGAGTTGTTCACAGGTCTTTTCTATGTGTTTTTCTAAGATTCTGAAGGACAGAAAGGATAGAGACTGAGAGATCATCTGAACAGGTAGATTATACCTGATCACTTGATAAAATTAAATAAATTTAAAAAGATGGGATAACTTAACTGGATTATATGTACCAGTGGCCTTTTTATGAAAACCATCTGAGGGTGATGGGGTTTGGCAATCTGGCTAACTTTGAGAAGACATGGGTAAAGATTTCCATATAAGAACATGATGCAAGATAGGTCGGTGGCATAGTGGTTAGCATGTCCACCATACAGCAGGAAGGCCCTGGGTTTGAGTCCCATGCTTGGCAAGAGAATCTCTGTGTCTGTCTGTCTGTCTGTTTTCCTTTCGGTATTTTCCTCGGGAGTCGCCACAGCGAATCATCTGATTCGCACGTTTGATTTGGCAGAGGTTTTTACGTCGGATGTCCTTCCTGTCACAACCCTTTTAGCAAGGGACAGAAACAGTTCATTTTCTGTAACCGATTCATCCTAATTAGGGTCGCGGGGAGGCTGGTGCCCATCCCAGCGAACTCAGGGCGAGGGCAGAGTACATCCTGGACAGCTCGGCAGGCCATCGCAGGGCGGAAACACGCTGACGACTTTGCAGCCTACTCTTTACCAAAGTCAGCAATGGTTCTTTTACATGCCTCACACCATAGACAGTAACTATTTATATTATTATTTTGATAACCCAGTTAGGCGCACTGGGGGACAAGAGAATCTCTGTGTAAAGTTTGCTTATTCTACCCCACACTTGCTTTGGCTTCCTCTGAGTAACTTATGTTTCCTCCAACAGCATAAAGACATGTACATTAGACTAACTAGCCATTCCAAATTATCCATAGGTGTGTGTGTGTGTGTGTGTATGTGTGTTGGCCCTGCAATGGTCTGTTGAGCTGTTCAGGCTGTATTCCGGCTTCCCAGTGCATATGCGCCAGCCTTGTCTTGACCCAACTAGTATTGAAAATGAGTGAGAGAACATGGATCAATTTTGGCCTGGATCATGTTGGCCTGAAATGTGTTAGCACTGATTGACAGACCACCAACCACCACTGGACACCAGCTTACTGGACTGCTCGATTCAGTTTTGCTGTATTTCATGCCATCAACAATAAAATAAGCAAATAAACAAATTAATAAAATAAACCATAAATGCTATGTTAAATCAAATACTGTCCCCTAATATTTGTAAAGGTAAAGTCTGTTGGGCATAGTGGCTCATCGGGCTGGAGGTTATCCCCAGTTTTTATAGCGTGAAGCACCTAGAAGAGGTGGGTGGGTTGCTAGTCCATCACAGGTTACTTTTCCAGGCTTTTTTAAACTGGTACACATTTACAGGGCTGGGTGGACCAGGATACTTGTAAACAAAGCCAAAACCTGACACCCCACACCAGTGTTAATAATAATCACACCACCGTTTATGACTTGACCTTTCACCCTTGAAGGCGCAAAGATGATAAACGTGAGGACTTAATAGTCAATTCCATGTAGTGGGATGAAATGGGTCCCTTGAGGTTTCTTTATATATTAACTCTGACTCCATTTTTTTTAGCTTTATGGTGTCTTTAAACTAAAGTTGACCTGCACAAGCATAACAATTATGACAGTCTATATGTCACTTTGGATAAGAGCATCTGTCAAATACTACAAGTAGAAATATAACACACACACACACACACACACACACACTAGTAGTTATTTCTGGACTGCAAAGCAGATCTCATCCATCGTGTGTGATGGCCGCAGTGAGCTTAGTACTGTTGTTATCACACTGTTTTGATGTCACACAAAGTTGAAAGTAAACAGTCGATACCGCCATCAATCCCACATCTGCAAATCTGGGCTCGGCTTCCTCAGTCTGCCCATCACTACAGCCTAAATGAGGCCTTCTGTTTCCCCAACAACATCCTCAAGGGGATGCGTGCTGATAATAATGAAGATTCATGAGCTATAAATCAAACCGAATCATCTGTTTGGGCCTCCTGGCACTCCCTCATGGCTGATTGATAGGACGGGGAGCTCAATGGAGGGCTGCTTGTGATGGATGGGTTAGCTGGGGCACTTAGAGGAGTGCACACCACTTGTCTGAATGTGATTACGGGGGTGAGTTCCATCCACCTGATTTTAATGCAAATTGGCATAGTAGTATGTGTTGATGTCCAGGAGATTTTGATTGTTTGCTACATAACTTCAGGGTTCCTACCCTCTTACATTGTTGCACTGAAAAGTAGGACAAAAATACATTTAAAACATGAGTTCAAAAATTCAAATCAAACTGCAAAAATTTTATGTGCAGTCAAAAACATGTAAATCCATATTTGATTATGTTTTTGGGTTCAGACCTTCTATAGCCTGGAACACCACACATGGAATACAATGCTGTATCCCCTGAACAAATGTTCAGTTCATCAGTTCATTTTCTGTAACCACATAATCCTAATTACGATCGCGGGGAAGCTGGCACCCATCCCAGCTGACTCCGGGCAAGGGCAGAGTACACCCTGGACAGCTCGGCAGGCCATCGCAGGGCGGAAACATGCTTTCGGAAACGGGAACCTTAGGATCGACGATCCAGCGCCCTATACCACTAGGCCACCACTGCCCTCTGAACAAACGTATGAAAGGTAAAGGGGGCGTGTTTAAAATTAAATTTAAAAACAAAATTAAAATGTTCTTTTAAATTCATCACTCTGAATTATTCACATAGAAAACAAAACCCACTTGGCACTTGTTTACATTACCTTTGTGTATACAAGGAAATGTCGTGTACACATATACGGTATTATGGGATGCCAAGACAGTAACAATGATACAGAGAATGATTTGCTGCAAATGAAAACATCACTTTCACATCACAAACATCAGAATTTCTTTTCTGCAAATACACGTAAACAACAACGAGCAGCGGTATATAACCAGAGTAGAAGATTTTACTGACAGGTTTTGAGATCGTCAGATCGGAGAAAAGCAACTACAGTATACATCGAATTCTCTTTTACAAAATTCCCCTTTAAGCAGTAAAGCATATTAATGGTATAAATTGAATAAGTCTGACCATGTCATATTGAATTTACATTTCTCTTTTCATTTACAAACCAAGACACATACAGTCAGTGACACACACAAATCACAACAACACCATTCTGTCATCATGGGATTTTATTTCGGTCTCACCCTCTCAAAATGTATAGAATAGTTTTCTCTTCAAGTAAAGTTTTACCTTATAAGGTCATGTTTAAATCACTCTCAATCTCCATCGAGTCCAAATCTGATGATTAAAATTGCTGAAAGTGTTTCTGATCTTACTTCGACGTGGATCACATGGCTCTTCCTCTTTGCTCTTGATGTTTTTCTCCCGTTTTCTTTGTTGTATTTGGCTCTTTTGCTCAGATGTAGAAGGTAGAGAGTTGAAAGTAAACAACTTTCAGTCAATGTCTTCAGCTTGCTTTATGTCCCATTCTCAGAAGAGAAGAAGTGAAAGGAATGTTACAATAAAGAAAGCTTTATAAAAGAAAGCGAGAGATTCTTCATGATAAAGAAAAACAGCCAGAGAAGGTACAGGACTAAAAAAAGCAAAAACATTGGAGGAATACAAAAGGTATCGACCGTGTCTGCATCTTCCTGTTAACTTGCTGATTTAATGCTTTGGAATTAAAGTTATACTCACAAGTATGATTGTGTATGACAGATTTTTTGCAGTCTGTATAATGCGCTGATAATGAAGTGGAAAGTTCGGGGGATCTCGTATTAAAAAGCACTGAAACGCTCTCAAGCATAAAACCACTCAGGTATTTTAGTAACAGCTTATCCAATAATCCAACAATGTTACGAGAGAAATGTGATTTTTTTTATTTATTTTTTTTTTATAAAGTTTGGCACATTGTAACTGTAATGTCTGACAGTAAAAACAGTGTGACATCATTACCCTCTAAGTGTTTTAGAGACGGCAGCAAGTATTCACAAGAGTCACGAATTCAACTTAATAATCGAACGATTAATTACCTGTCTTGGATTTATCACCCGTCTCTTGTGACCGAGCACACCAAGGATAGGCTCGTAACGTTAACCCTATCATTTCTTATATTGAGTGATGGCAATCGGTTCATGGGCTCCTGTTAATATTTGATCCCAAGGCCGAGGTGTAAGCTGTCCCTCTGGTGCACTTAACTGGGTTATCAACGGCCAGACATGCACTCAGTGTCTGTGATGAAACGCAGATAAAACTACCATTGCTGTCATTCATAAAGAGTAGGCCACTTAGTTGCCGTCAGTTTGTTTCTGCCCTGCGATGGCCTGTTGAGCTGTCCAGGGTGTCATCTGAGACGCCAGTCTTCCCACTAACCTAATTAAAAATGAACCAGAAAATGAATGAATGAAGAATGTACCGAGACACAACTTTCTCAGCATTTTTAATCCGTTTAAGATATGCAAGCTTTCACTGGTCCTTTTAGGCTTGAATATTTTCATTTAGATTTGCAAGTGAAACTACATTAATGGAGTTTTATAAACTAGATGCATAGCAGCAATCACACACACACACACACACACACACACACATACACAAGAGCACACACACACACACACACACACACACACACACACACACACACACACACACACAGTCACTAGGTAATGAGCTGAGACTATTTTTGCCGTGAGCAGCATGCCATTAGGAACATGTACCCACACACTCCAATATTGTTTTCAACTCACTGCGTTTTGTTAAAAAAAAAAAAAAAAAAAAAACCCAGACTGGTGAAAATGTTCTGCTTTGCTGGCTGTGCTAAGCCTATGGCTGTACTTCAATCAGAGAGATTTCATGAAATCACTTTGCTCCCCTAAATTCCCCTTTCTTCTATTTCTATTCTTGTTTTATTTAGGGATTTTATTTCTTTCTCTTTTTAGTTTACTTTTGTAATCTCTTTTAAATCCTGTTCAGAGGGAACTCGTTTGGAAGCATGTGTGTTATTTTTGTCTTGTCTAAAGCTATTTTTATTGTAGTAATCTAAATTTGCTCTCATGACATTATGTTCATTATGCTTGGTGGTTAGCACACCTGCCTCACAGCGAGAAGGTCCTGGGCTCAAGTCTCGATCTCAGTGAGGTTGTGGAGTTTGCATACTCTCCCCATGCTTGTGTGAGTTGCACACACACAGGTTTCCTCCCATAGTCAAAAAAATGCACAATATGCCAACTGGCTGTTTCAAATTGCCACAATAATCATTTAATATCTGTGCTGTGTGTGTGTGTGTGTGTGTGTGTGTGTGTGTGTGCACATCTATCTCACTGCAAGAAGGTCCTGGGTTCGAGTTCTCGGCTTAGTGAGGCTGTTTCTGTGTGGAGTTGGCTTGTTCTTCCCGCGCTTGTGTGGATTTCCCCAAGTTAGTTTGGGCTTCATTCTGCAAGTATTGAGAAAATTGTCTTAAAAGTTTCTTGATCTTCAGAAGAATCCGCCTTTCAATGCAATCAGTAGTAATGTAGTCAAGCTCCTGCCACCTTCTTTGGCCAAGAGAATGGGACACTTCGGTAGAATGCTATTGCACAAGAATACAAATTACACAAAAAGACATTACTGATGACTGTATTCCTCTCATGTGATGATTTGCTGTTCCAAATTGCCCGTGTGTGTGTGTGTGTGTGTGTGTGTGTGTGTGTGTGTGTGTGTGAGCGCACATGTGCATATGTTTGTGCATGTTTGTGTGTTTGTGTTGCCCTACAATAGACTGGTGAGCTGCCCAGGGTGTAGCCCTCATTCTCCCAAAGTTGGCTGGGATACACTCCAGGCTCAACACAACCCTAGTAGAATTAATTGGTTTGGCGAATGAATGAATGAATGAATCTTCTTAATGTGCAATTATGTAACCTGCTAGCAAAGTGCAATTCAATAAGTCGTGCAGAGCCCGACCAGCATCTTCATGTAATAATTATAATGTGTAAAACTGTGATTTCAGTGGTGTTCACCTTATCATGGTTGTTCAGGAATGGGAATTTTCTGGCAGTCTGTTTATTTCCACTTTTTCAATAGTCAAAATGTCCATTCTTGATCGGAGCAAATTTGACGTAAAATCCTGGTCAAGCCAGCTGCTGCACGGCAAGCCTGGCGTATGGCAGTCATTACCCCCAAACTACGCTGGACCTGCTGCGTTGCTGTCTGTTGTAATAAATCTTTTACCGCTTAGGCCTGCCTGACATGGCTTATTACATATGCAAATAGCAATATATATATATTCAGATATTCACTGAGAAGCAGATGTTTGACTGCCATAGACCTGTAGTACATAAATTAATTAATTCCTGATTGGCTGACTGGTGGTTGATGCATCCTGTCGATCCGATCACAAGCAGTGTTAAAACACACTGACTCCTAAAGCTTCTGTTGACGTCTTATTAAATATTCATGATGTGCTCAAGCTTTTTTCCCACGGTAACAGCAGTAGAATGACTTTTATTTGCTACTCAACAAGAAGGTAATGCAAACTTTGTCAATATTTTATGTCATTTTATATATTATCATGTAAACATTTCTTCCAAGGGATAGAATTTCCCCTCATTGTTTCTTGAGTACCTTTTCCCTGAACTCCCCGGCAAGGGTGTTGTCCCTGCACACCCCTACCCCTTCAGCCTGTTTTCATCCCTGATTGTTGCAGTCAGGTAGGCAGCTCGGAGTATTTATGTAACTTCTGATCTCCTGGGATTTTGACAGACAAAAATCTGTACAGATTTCTCAGAGTGGTGTTCTAAAGAGAAAAACATCCAGTCTACTGCGGTTCTGTAGACTGAAACAAGTTGTTGATGAGGGAGGCGAGTAAAGAATGGACAGACTGGTTCAAGCTGTCAAAAAGGCTACAGTAACTCCGATCACCAATCTGTACCACTGTTGAGTTAAAAAAAAAAAAAAAAAAAAAGAGCATTTCAGTATTTCATACACAACATGTTGACCCTTGAGGCAGCCGAACTTCAACTACAGAAGACCGTAATGAGATCAGTGTTCTTCAGTGGCTGTGCCCAGTCGCTGGATCGAACCCGATTAGAACACGACTGGGATGTAACAGACAAGAGATTTCACATGAAAGTGCACTTGGAAAAATCTACAGGAAATGCTATGCACTCCTGCCAACATAAACCAGAATTTTGAAGGAATGTTTCCAACCTTTTTAAGCATGTTCCATGAAGAACTGAAGCTATTTTGAAAGCAAAAGAGGGGACACTTTATTAGGAACACTGTAGTAATACCCTACCCAATAGTAGGGGCCGAGTGAATCCGAGTGAATACAGTATAGAGTTAAACATGCACATTTTTGTCTTTATATTGGCTCATTTTAATACCTGTTTTGTTGACACATTCATAACACATTATCATCAGTGATCAGGGAAATAAGAAAAAATATTTGGTTGAATGAACACTTATTAGGCAGCAAATGCAATCAAAGGGCCTTTCAAGGAGAAAGTAAAATAGGCAAAATACCCCCTGGGTCCTTGCTCATTAAATTTAGATTGGGTCAATTCTGAGTAGCAAAGCGAGCTTGAGCAACTCCTTACACATCCATTTTATCCATGGAATAATTGCTAACTATTTTTGGAGACACACTGAAGCTGATTTATTTGAATTTTTTGTATAACTTAATGCTACTGGAACACATTAGATGATTTTATTTACATTTTCAGTGATTAAGTAACATCTCTGAGCATTTATTTACATAAAGTAAAATTAATTAGTCCCAAACAGAAACGGCAGAGGTCATGCTCTTGTGTGACCTCTGACCCCACTTTCTGATTTGTTTATATGTTCGAAGCTTTGTCGATATTCCTGCAAATTAATTCTCAGCAATTTCTGTTTGATGTGTTTAAACTCCTTCATACCCGATGGCTGTCAGACTGATGCTGAACAGCAGACCCGCCCAGACACAATGCAACAGAGTGCTCCGTGCAGACCGAGGCTGTGGGCATCATACCAAACAGCACACCTGCTTCTGTTTTCATCCGAACCCTGTTCATGTAAACCTTGATTTCAGTTCCATGGATCTTGCCCCTGTTCACATTCTTGCCTATTCCACATTTACATTCCACATTTACATTTACATTTCTGACGATAGCCTTGTATAATCAGTTTTGTACTGGAATTATTTAGTCAATAAATCCCTCTTGTATAGGAAATATAGGGCTGTATAAGAAAGTGGAGGACCTGGCAGAAACCCACACAAGAGCAGGGAGAACTCCACAGAGAAATCAGGCAACTGTATTAATTCATTATTTAATTAATTCAAGTTGAAAACAGGATAAAACCTTTTGGCATTAATACCGTTCCCCTTGCTATTTGAATGAAAAATGAAAACACACAACGGCAATTACTTCTGATTGAAAAAAATAATTACTTAATGAAACACACAGGCATTGCTAAATATTTAAATATATATATATATATATATATATATATATATATATATATACACATACACTGTCTGTCCGTCTTCCTTTCAGCTTTTTCCCTTTTACTCGGGAGTCGCCACAGTGAATCATCTGATTCACACGTTTGATTTGGCAGAGGTTTTTACGTCGGATGCCCTTCCTGTCACAACCCTTTTTAGCAAGGGACAGAAACACGCTGACGACTTTGCAGCTACTCTTCACGAAAGTCAGCAATGGTTCTTTTACATGCCTCTCACCATAGACAGTGACAGACATGGCCCGCCTTTGATAATTCAGTTAGCCGCACTGGGGGGGACAGTGACAACCTTGTGGAGAGTGGGACTTGAACCCCCAACCTTTTGGATCAGCGATCCAGCGCCCTATACCACTAGACCACCACTGCCCCACACATATATATAATATATATATACTGTGTGTACAGGGATCCCTCTCTACTTCGTGCTTCAATTCATGTGGCTTCAATGCATCGCTTCTTTTTTTTTAATATTCATGAAATTAAAGAAATAAGGAAATTAAGGAAGAATAGGGGAAAAGGTTAAGGAAAATGCCACAAAAACAAAGCCAATTATGCAAAAAAATAAAAAAACTTAAACCAACACAAAATAAACAAACACCCCAAAACCCCCATCAAAACAACTTACATTTTTATGTGAGGTGCGCGTCTGTATGTGTGTGCATTTATATTTTATTTACAGCTTATACATTATTTTTTAATGTTTAATTGTTATTATAGACATTTTTTTAGTGTTGAATATGTATTGATTGATATTATATACACACATATACATGTATGTATACGTCAGTCAGGGGGGGTCGATCCTACTTCTTGGAATTCAGCCAAGTGAGGGATGGATGGATAGATAAATATTTGCTATGTTGATATATTAATATATACTATGCTATGTTATGATACATTCCATTTTATATTTAAATATGAAATTCATATTAATTATCTCACAGACATCAGTGATACTTCAGAAACAGAATTCTCTCTCTCTCCATCTCTAAAATAATAAAATCAAATAAATGCTGTAATGCACATCAAACAACAAACTGCCACAAAAAAAATAATGCTGAAGCTGCAGGAAACACAATTCTCACTACATAGGTTTCAATGTTAAAAGAAGAAGAAAAACTCAAATCATTCTAAACAATAAAAAGAAATAAAACCTACAAGATAAAGATCTTATATTCACTAATCGTTACACTCTGTCATAATTCATGCACTTCCCATCATTATGGAAGTTTTAGCAATAAACATTTCAGATTGAAATCCAAAAAAAAAACAGATACAACTTCAACACCTGGGCTGAATTTCACAGCCTGTGTGCGTTGCCCAAACTCATAGTTGAATTCAAAACGATTGAATATATTTTGCTATGTCAGAGCACTCTGAGGCTCTGTGTGGAGGATGACATTTGTAATCAGAGTGCATTTGTTTTTCATCCATGATAAACTAATTAATTGTTCTGTCATGCTCTGTTGAGTTCACCTTCATTTTCCTAAAGCAAATTTAGTTTGCAAGTTACTCAGTGTCTTTGACTCCTTGATGAATAGACAGCTGGGTGAAAAGCTCATCACTGTGGGAATGAATCGAGCTACTACGTGTAGTTTATGATGCATTACATGATGAGATGATCATTCATGCTTGCAGCAAATGTCCTCATAAGCATTCTAAATCACCCATATAAAACTGATTTTTTCAAAATTCAATATCTTGTCTGACTGCAACAGTGTGATTTGATTAGAGCAAAAATGAAAGTGAAGGTTTCGGCCTCTCTGATGAGAAATGAAGTGAAGATACTCCTTATTGTAGATGAACAAAATAATAAACTTCTGTCTCAGCACTATCATTAATTTATTATTATCAGAGCGGTTATTATTTAATCTCTCATGAAGGGTTTCTTTTGATGAGTAGATAGTGTTACGTATGGAAATTTAGAATAGGAAAAGTGAAACCAGCAAAACAAGACGAACAACGACATAATAATTTAATAATATTAACAAAGTAAGACAAAATAATAACTTAGAGTTTAGACCTAAACAAAATACAAATAGGACAAGTGTCACAAAATAAGGATCGTCACCAAGCAACTGCAGTAAATGGTATATTTAGAGACGGCGCGCATGCTGGCGGTCAAAAGCTTGGATTCACACACATCAAAAGAAACGAATGATGATAATCCTCGCGTTGGATGTGGGTGAATGCGGATGATGGACTTGGGTGATGAAGTCTTGAAACTTGGATGATGTGCGCCCTTGGAAGCTCCGCCTTAGATGATTCCTCTTAGATGATTCTCTTGAGCCGGCCAACAACGGGTCCTTGTATAGAGTCTCTAAAGTTCGGGAATGTACCTTTTCTCGAATGTTCTAATCACATGACCCATCACAGGGCGCATGCACAACTAGGTCAATCTCGAAGTTTCCCTAATATGTTGGAAAGTTCCAGACCCAATTAGACGACACCGGCAAAATAAGTGTGACCCAAAAACAGCTGAGTAATACCATGTGTTAGCATTTACAACACACGAACTGAATATAATTACATACAACATTTATACATTCATTACATTTATATTTACATTTATACATTTATTATTTACATACTCATAACAATAGATAGATAGTAATCTGCTCAGGTGGATACGTAGTCAGGTGGATGCTTTGTTAGGTAGTTGGACAGATGAATAGGAAGAAAGATTGAGTACGATGGACAGACATGATAGACATGGAGAGAAATGACTGAAAGGATGAATGGATATTCAAAGAGTTACACCAAACCACAAGTCAACATGTTTACTCAGAAGGATGGAAAGTAGAATCAGAATCATCTTTATTTGCCAAGTTTGTGAAGATAAACAAGGAACTTGACTACGATTCAAATCACTCACTGAAGAGAAGCATTTATATCGGGAGGACATCGTCAGATCTACAGTGTGTATTCCCAGATTTACACACTGGATGGACGTCAAGTCATATACAGTCGGCCCTCTACTTACGAAATGAATCTGTTCCAGTGCCTTTTTCGTGACTTCGAGTTTTCGTAAGTAGAGGTGCAATTTACATGTAAAACACGTGATTTGTTCCAAGGCTCCCCATACTACCCATAAACCCTTTAAAAATTATAAAAGTACACCAATTTTATATGAAATATATGTTAAAAGTAAAAGAAAATAATTAACTTTTTTTTTAAATCGCTCATGCTACCCATGCGACACTTTAAAGTCTGGGGGTTGCTGATCTGAAGAACCCTCACCCCCACCCCCACCCTCCTTCACAAGGTCCTTAAATATGGCGGTAGCTTTTTCCGAAATAATTCATCAATCGCATCCCACTTTCGTATTTTTTTTTATTATCTCCTGCTTCACTTCGATTGATAACGGAGCCCGCTTCTTCTTTTCGGTGTCCCCAGGAATCACTTTTTTGGGGTCCATGATGGATAACGAAATGCTGCAATGATCACTCTCAAAAAACTCATGAGCCAACAGTCCTGTTCGACTCTCCTTCACGCGTATGACAAACAGGAAGTATGGGTACAGAAATAGGTACAGTTGAGTTCCCTTCTGGCCAATGGGAGACCAGCGGGGCGGGATGTTGGGAGACAGCCAATGAGAGAGCAACTCGCGCATTGTTTGATTGTTTGAATGGCGCGTTTGCATTTTTGAATGGCGCATTTAGCGCTTTTCGTAAGTAGAGGTTGTTTCGTATACAGAGGATGAAAATTTTTGAAAAATGTTTTTCGTATTCAGAGGTTTTCGTAAGTAGAGGGTTGACTCTGTGCAGATAAATAACATAAAGCAGACGAGTATTCTGAGAGTTCTATAGTAGAGGCATGACCCTTATTTAGACCTTCCATGGTCACTCAAAGTCAAAAGTAATTATCACAGTGAAAAGTCCGTATATGGTTTCTTAATTGTGTTCAACAATAATGAATGCTAAGAAGCAAACACACAAACCGAGGTTAAAACATAACCTTATTGATAGAGGTAATGAGGAACAAGCATCATGTTGTTTCTGTGCTGTAGAACAACCAACGAATGATTTATTAAACCTTCCTTTGCATTTTATTTGCCAGAATACCTTTCAATGTTTCCAAGCTCTTTCAATTTATAGATTATCTCCAAGATTATCTTTAATACTTGACTCCCATTAAATGATCTGCTGGAGTGTTCAGTTTGCTTTTTGTAATTGTTATAAGCAAGGCATTCTAAATGATCGTGCTGTGATATAACAGCAGTTATCCTCCAGAACAAGTTTAAAAGGAAGAAGCGTTACCGAGGGAATTAGTTTTTATTCAAAGAGAGCAACCCTCATGAATTCTTCATTAAATCAAACCCTGTATGTATTTGGGGAGAAGACATTTATAGCATATACAAAGAGCACAGGAGCTATTTGGGGTACATCTGTGGAGTTGCAGTGTTTGGATGAAATAATGAAGAAATAAAACAGGGACTGTCAGGCTGTAGTGACGGCTGATCTATACACGCAGGTGGTGCGAGCCATAATGGTGCATTTACCATGCATTTCTGTTGAATTTAAAAATACTTGAGTCACCATTTAATCATGGAACTATTTGACAGATATAAGCAGATGATGTCTTTCTGACTCTTGCAATTTTAGATTCTCATGGTAGGCTTGCATGATACCGATTTTTTTTTTTTTTTGGACGATGTGCCCAAATGTTTGGTCCCAAAGTCATGCCATCTTTACCAATTGTCGTGCCAACCTTTACTGATGATGTAGAAATCTTTACCAGAGTTGTACCAGTGGCACGACCAATGTTGCAGTAGTGGTGGCCCAGGAGGTTAAGACTTGATTAAGATTGATTGAAACATATTTTTTTCATTGAAGAAAGGGATTGGGCACAAGTTATCCAACTTTGTGAAGCCCTCTCCGCAGATTATTTTAGCCAATTAACCTACTGTGTATGTTTCTTGGACTGTGTGAGGAAACTGGAGTACCCAGAGGAAACCCACACAAGTACGGGGAGAACATGCACACTCCACACAGAAACGCCCAGGCCTGGATTTGAACCCAGGCCTTCTTGCGTTCTTACTGTGAGGCAGACATGCTAACCACTACACCACCGTGCTGCCGAAGTTGCACCGTGCTGGTTTAGACTCTGATTCAAAGGTTAAGATTTACTGATCCAAAGGTCAGTGGTTCAAGCACCAGTACCACCATGCTGCCATTGTTGGGCCCTTAAGCAAGGCCCCTAACCTTGAATTGCTCAGTTGTATAAAAATGTCAATCACTCTAGTTAAGGATGTCTGCCAACTGCTGTGAGTATAGATGAATTTAATTGTACATGTATTTGCTGATGTTTAACCCTAATAATAATTCAAATATTTTGATGATGCTGAAAAATTCTCAAAGATCCCCCCCCCCACCCACCCACCCCCACCCCCCACCCCCCACCCGTGCAGCTAACTGACATCATTGACAGAAAACACACCTGAAATTTAAAACACATCAGCAAACATAGGCCAAACAACTGTCAAGTTGGATGAATGTGTTTCAATTCCCAATTTCCTAGTTTCGGATTGGATGGAAATTTCATGAGTTGATAGCCAATCCGAACCCAAAGACACCGGAACATTCACATCCAGTCCCACTGTATCTGTTATCTGCATTATTTTAGAGACACAGTCCTTGCTTGATGAGATTTTATATGTAAATGAGATAAAAGGAGAATTTGGATGGTGCTGTTTTCTTTTTGATTCTCTCTCTCTCTCTCTCTCTTTTATTCCTCCCCCCAATATCAGCTGGTGGAAAAATAACTTTGTGTTTCATAACACAATCATCTCGCTTCAAAATTTATATTCTGGGCTAAACTAAATATAATCTTTTGTTTACCACCAGCTCATGCAAACAGCATCAGTGTATCTTACCTGTGTTGACTCAAGATGTTAATCATTTTTATTTTATTGACATTTAAAAAAACATCTATATTTAAATTCTTACATTTATTATTATTTATCTTCCAAGTAGACAGTTTTCAACTTAAAAAATTAGTGTTTAAAAAATACAGGTTAAGCATCCAGGCCCTTGAGGAATAGGAAAAGGAAACTGGTATAATTTTATTTACGTGATATTAATAGTCTTTGATTGGATGCTTCTTAACGTTTATTTATTTGCCGAATTGCTTAATCCCACTAAGGTTGTGAGAAGACTGGAGCCTATCACCTCCAACTTTGGGTGGCCATACACATAATTATTCATTCTCACATCTGGGGCAATTATTATTAGCCTAATGTGCTTTTTTTATTATTGGAGGAACCCAGAGTACCCATAGTAAAGCCAAACAAAGACGGGGAAGACATGCAACCTCCATACAGCAACACCCTCGCCGAGCCTGGGACTCAAACCCGGGACCTCCTTGCTATGAGGCAGATGTTATAACCAGAACATCATGGTGCGACCACAGTGCAAGACTTTGGAAACGCGTAAGTAAGAAGAACTAGAACCCGAAAAGTCTTGTAAGTGACATTCGCGATACCTTGTATGAGACAACATTAATTTCCTTGAGCTCCTCATACGACCAGATTTGTATTAATTTTCAGCCTTTCTGGAAGCAGGAGGTGAAATGTTTCATTGTCGGCCATGTTGGTGTATTATTGTATGAGATTAAAGATGTAGTTCCTTAAGCAGTTACAAACAAGGGTTTCATACAAAACTGTTCATTTTATTACCAGATACATACTTTGTTGTAGTTGCAATTGTCTTTTAAGTTCAGACATCAGATGTGTTATTCATGGTGTAATTTAACTGTAAGGTGGCATGGTGGTGTCATGCAAGTTTGGCTCACAGCAAAAAGGTCCTGGGTTCGATGCTTCGGTGTTTCTGTGTGGAGTTTGTATGTTCTCTCCATGCTTGTGTTGGTTTCCTCTGGGTAAACACATCGGGATGTACAGTTGGCTAATTCATTGTTCCAAATTGCCTCAAGGTGTGAGAGTGAATAGTTATGTGTGCTGATCCCACGATGGCCTGGCAAGCTGTGCAGGGTGTACCCCGCCTTCATAAAGTCATCTGAAATGTCAGTAACACCTGCCAAACCAGAATATATAAATTTATATAAGCTCCATGCACGTTCTCATATTGTCATGGTTTGGCCATTCGCAGTCTTTATAATGATTGATGCATCCAGGAAGCAAAAATAATGTTTCATAGAAGCCTGGTGATGTTGTTGGTCTGCAAGTGAACAAAAAAATCATTCTACCATGGGGTAAACCATTCCCCTGATACATTCAATTTCATTTTAAATTAAAATATAAAAATAAAAAGATGCAGCACAGGTGCACACAGTGTACTCCCATTTGGAAAAAAGGCTTGTCGACGTTCCTAATTTAAAAAGAAAGAAGCATGATGGTCAAGTTGGATGGCGTCAGACTCAAAACCCAATGATTTTTGGCTCGAGTCCCACTCGTACCTTACTGAATCCAACATGTCGATTGTTCACAATTTCGGGGGTATCTTGGTTTGTGGTGGTGTAATGGTTAGCATTTTCACCTCTCATCCAGAAATTATTGGGGTCATTTCCTTCTATGCTAGCATGGGTTTCCTCCGGGTGCTTCAGTTTCCTCCAACAGTCACTTTAAGCTAATTAGCTGCTCCAAATTGCCCCGAGTTGTTATTGTGAGCGTGTGTGTGTGTGTGTGTGTGTGTGTGTGTGTGTCTGTGTGCGCGTGAATATTTGCATGTTGGATCTGTGATGGTCTGGCGAGCAGTTCAGGTCGCACCCCGACTTTGCCCAGAATCGGCTGGGATAGGCTGCAGCCTCACTAATAAAGAATTCAGAAAATAAGTGGTTCAGAATATGACCTGACATTGAAACCATGAAACACAGTATAATGCCATGGTTTTGATCTTTGTTGTTGTACAAACAAAACAAAAACAAAAAAAAAAAAAAAACGCACAGCTTTTAGGCCGTAATAGTTCTGCTCTGTAGGATGTCTGCAGCATGAGTACTGGTATGGGTAGGTTCTATATCTCTAAATTCTTTTTTATGAGAAATGAAAACCCTAAAGGAAACTTTGACCAAAGCCTGAGCACATTATGATGATTAGTGAAATATGAGAAGCCAGCATAGCATCCAACTTTTAATGGGTCATAAATCAGCAGAGAAGGTTGGCTAGTTCCGGGCATTCAGCCTCGGTGTTATAATTGAAACAGGCCTGCAGAGTTCTGCTGCCATCTACAGATCAGAATCGATATTACAGCTTCTAATATCACTGAATGTTATTCCAATCCACATGAACACATGGTTGGAAAGGATTTTCACTGGGGAACTGTTTCAGTTGTTGTAAATATTGAAGTCTGGGTAAGAGTTTCAAAGTTTACATGGAATTTGATTTCTATAAACTGCAGCTAAACAAGTTTTATTTGTGTATAGATAGAGTTAGAACAGTGAGAGAAGCGTGTGATTCAGTAGTTAGCGACATCGGCTTCACAACAAGAAGGTCCTGTTGTTTCCCTTTTGTCTTGAGTCCAATTGTTTCCATTTGCCATTCCTCATGCTTGTGTGAGTGTACTCTGGGTACTGTGGCTTCCTCCCATAGTCCAAATGTGCACATTGGGCTAACTGCTTGTTCCCAATTGCCCCAAGGTGTGAGTGTGAGCATAAATGGTTGCGTGTGTTACCCTGCAATGGTCTGGCAATTTGAACAGGTGAAGGGTGTACCCCAACTTCACCCATTGTAGTCTGAGACATTGCGATTCAGCAAATAAGGGAGTGAGTGAGTAAGAATGAGGGAATTATGAATTAAGCTACATGAATGAAAAATAATTTCAATTAAACAATTCATATTGTTTTCAAAGAATATTTTCCTTTAAATGGGTTAGAAAAGAATAATCTTGGATATTTGTTCGGTGGGATACAGAGAAACATATTTGAACAATCGTTCGACATCAACCAGTCACCAGGGGCAGTGGTGGCCTGGTGGCATAGGGCACTGGATCACTGATCCTAAGGTTGGGGGTTTGAGTCCTACTCTCCACAAGGTTGTCACTGCCCTCCAAAGGTGCAGCTCACTGGATTATCAAAGGCGGGCCATGTCCCTCACTGTCCATGGTGTGAGTCATGTAAAAGAACCATTGCTGACTTTGGTAAAGAGTAGCTGCACAGCCGTCAGAGTGTTTCCGCCCCGTGATGGCCTGGCAAGCTGTCCAGGGTGTAGTCTGCACTTGCTCGGAGTCAGTTGGGTTGGGCGCCAGCCTCCTCGCGACTCTAATTAGGATTGAGCGGTTACAGAAATGAAATGCTGCTAGATACAGTATCTGACTGGTGAGACGAACCTGAGTGTTGAAGTTAATAGTGAAAGTGCAAATAAATAAAAGGGTTAATCTTCATGAAATTAACATTTCATTTCTTTTTTTTTCTGAACTGCTTTATTCATTATGAGAGTCATGTGAAGACTGGAGCCTATCTCAGCTCCGAGAGGTCATTGTGCAGAGTTAATTTAAAAGATATTTCATACATTCCAAAGGACAATCATAAGAGGTGAAGTAGATTCATTCTCGTTTCCAGCAGTGATCATTACTATGCAGGAAGGCAGGTAGAACAGGCTGCCGCACATTGGCGTGATTCAGCATACACAGAAACACACACAAGGAGACTGTAGCAAGATTTTGCAAAATTAGGTCAGTGTGCATGGTGATGAAATATAGTTTAATAAGGGTAAATTACACATGTGCATATGAGTGGTTAAGAAATATGACCTCCTGTGGTTGGGAGGAGAAGTGAGACCTCCGCCCCAATTTAATCAGAAATAGATAGCCAAATTTAATTATATATTATAATTCATCACATCCAAAGACTTTGAATTTGGTTAAAGTTTAATTCATTATATTTATAGAATAGATAAAATAATTGAGACATTAAAATACCAAGACATCTGTTTTTCTTTCTCTCTCTCTCTTTTTCTCTCTCTTTCTTTCTTTCTTTCTTTCTTTTGTATTCCGTTATTCTCAGCATTATACTGAATTAGTATCTCATCAAAGATGTATTTCCACTTCATACTCAGGAACCCATGATTCCTGGGCCTGCTGGGACCATGATTCAAACCAGGACAAAGAAAGTGTTTAGGTTTACAATGACACATACTGCAGGATGCACATTACCGAATATAGATTTTGTTTTGTATACTTTTAACTCTTGTTATTTGTAAACAAATCAAATACGCCCCTTCCACATCCTAATTCCACCAATTCATTCATTCATCAATCCATCCAAATCCAAAATGCAACCAGGAGGGGTGGCATAAACGAGTGTCCGTCCTCACGACGGTCCCAAGCCTGGATAAATGCAAAGGGTTGTGACAGAAAGGGCATCTGGCGTAAAACTTTTGCCAGAAAACAGAATGCGAACCGTCAATACAAATTTCATACCAGATCGGTCAAGGCCCGGGTTAACAATGACCGCCATCAGTGCTGTTAACCAACAGGGTGCTGGTGGAAATTGGACTACTGTTGGTCGAAGAAAGAGAGGTCAAAGAAGGAGAGGTGGGAGGCATGTCCGTAGGCGGAGAGAGAAGAGGAAAGGTATGAGTTTAGAACTGAGAGTAGGGACTTTGAATGTTGGAACTATGACAGGAAAAGGTAGAGAGCTGGCTGACATGAGGCAGAGGAGGAAGGTTGACATACTGTGTGTTCAGGAGACCAGGTGGAAAGGTAGCAAGGCTAGAAGCTGAGGAGCAGGGTTTAAGCTGTTTTATCATGGTGTGGATGGGAAGAGAAATGGAGTAGAAGTCATCTTGAAGGAGGAGTTTGTCAGAAATGTTTTAGAAGTGAGAAGAGTGTCAGACAGAGTGATGAGTCTGAAGTTAGAAATTGAAGGTGTGATGTTCAATGTTGTTAGTGTTTATGCCCAACAGGAAGCATGTGAGCTAGAGGAGAAGGAGAGATTCTGGAGTGAGTTAGATGAAGTGATGCAGAGTACCCCCAGAGGTGAAAGAGTGGTCATTGGTGCAGACTCCAATGGACATGTTTGTGCAGGCAACAGAGGGGACGAGGAAGTGGATCCAGGACAGGAATACAGAAGGACAGATGTTGATAGATTTTGCAAAAATTATGGAAATGCCTGTGGTGAATACTTTCTTCCAGAAGAGAGAGGAGCATAGGGTGACTTATAAAACTAGAGGTAGGAGCACACAGGTAGACTACATCTTGTGTCGGCGATGTAATTTGAAGGAAGTCAGTGACTAAAAATTAGTAGTGGGTGAGAGTGTTGCCAAACAGCATAGGATGGTGGTGTGCAAGATGATGCTGATGGTAAGGAAGGTAAAGAAGGCAAAGGCAGAGCAGAAGACAAAGTGGTGGAAGTTGAAAAAGGAAAAGTGTCAGGTTGTCTTCAAGGAGGAGTTGAAATAGGCTTTGGGTGGTCAGGAAGTGCTTCCAGATGACTGGACAACTACAGCTAATGTGATCAGGGACACAGGTAGGAGAGTTCTTGGTGTGTCCTCTGGAAAGACAGTAGATAAGGAGACTTTGTGGTGGAATGAGGAAATGCAGGAGTGTGTACAAAGGAAGAGGTTAGCTAAGAAGAAGTGGGACATAGAGAGGACCAATGAGAGTAAACAGGAGTACAGGGAGACACAGTGTAAGGTGATGGTAGCGGTGTCAAAGGCCAAACAGAGGGCGTATGATGACTTGTATGCTCGGTTGGACAGTAAGGAGGGAGAAATTATACAGGTTTATACAGGTTGGCACAGCAGAGACATAGAGATGGGAAGGACGTGCAGCAAGAAGAGCTGATGAATGAGGAAAATGAGAGAGAAAAAAGAGTAGAAGAGCTGACTGTTGAGGAGCAGGAAGTAGCAAAGATTAGTAAGTGTCACGTGAGGAGGGCATTGAAGAGGATGAAGAGTGGAAAGGCAGTTGGTCCTGATGACATACCGGTGGCGGTTTGGAAGTGTCTCGGAGAGGTAGCAATCGATTTTCTGACAAGAACATTCAACAAGATCTTAGAGAATGAGTGGATGCTGGAGGGATAGAGGAGAAGTGTGCTTGTGCCCATTTTTAAGAACAAGAGAGATGTGCAGAGTTGTGGCAACTACAGAGGGATAAAGTTGATGAGTCATATGATGAAGTTATGGGAAAGAATAGTGGAAGCTAGACAGTGGTCAGTGGTCAGCATTTGTGAACAACAGTTTGGTGTCATGCCAAGAAAGAGCACCACAGATGCAGTGTTTGCTTTGAGGATGTTAATAGAGAAGAGAAGTCCAGAGGAAGCTGCATTGTGCCTTTGTGGATCTGGAGAAAGCATATGATGGTGCCGAGAGAGGAACTGTGGTGTTGCATCAGGAAGTCTGAAGTGGCAGAGAAGTCTGTTAGAGTGGTGTAGGACATGTACGAGAGATGTAAGACAGTGGTGAGGTGTGCTGTCGGTGTGACAGAAGAGTTCAAGGTGGAGGTGGGACTGAATCAAGGGTCAGTTCTGAGCCCCTTCTTGTTTGCTCTGGTGATGGACAGGCTGACAGACGAGAGCAGAGAACAAGTGCAGGAAAATCTAGAGAGGTGGAGATATGCCGTGGAAAGGAGAGGAATGAAGGTTAGCCTCAGTAAGACAGAATACATGCGTGTGAAGGGGAAGAGGTTACAGGGAGCAGAGATAAAGAGGGTGGAGGATTTTAAGTACTTAGGCTCAACAACCCAGAGAAATGGAGAGTGTGGAAAAGAGGTGAAGAAGCGTGTGCAGGCAGGTTGGAATGGTTGGAGAAAAGTGTCCGGTGTGATGTGTGATAGGAAGGTATTGGCAAGAATGAAGGGAAAAGTGTACAAGATGGTGTTGAGGCCAGCAATGTTGTATGGTTTAGAAACAGTGGCACTGGGGAAAAGACAGGAGGCAGAGCTGGAAGTAGCAGAGATGAAAATGTTGAGGTTCTCTTTTGGAGGAACGAGGATGGATAGGATCAGGAATGAGTACATCAGAGGGACAGCACATGTAAGATGTTTTGGAGACAAAGTCAGAGAGGCTAGATTGAGATGGTTTGGACATGTACAGAGGAGGGATAGTGAGTATATTGGTAGTAAGATGCTGAGGTTGGAACTACCAGGCAGAAGGCCTAGAAGAAGACCAAAGAGAAGATTTATGGATGTGGTGAATGAGGACATGAACATAGTTGGTGTAAGAGTATAAGATGTAGAGTATAGGGTGAGATGGAGGCAGATTATTTGCTGTGGTGACCCCTGAAGGGAAAGGCCAAAAAGAAAAGAAGAGATTCATTCATCAATCCATTATTATCTGTCCACTTCTTCCAGTCAGGGTCATGTTCCAGCCAATTCCAGGTAACTTGGGTGAGAGGTCAGGTCCGCTAGTGAACAGGGCGCCAATCTGTTGCAGGGTTAACACAGACACAAACAGTCACATTCACATCTCTGGATAAATTAGAGTAGCCAATAAACCTAATCACGTTTTTGTATTATAGATGGAAATCACATTACGCAGAGTAAACCCACACAGGGATTAAAAAAAACCCTAAAGCCGATACAATAATGTTCCATTTAGCTTTGAGGTTTAAACTGGGAAGTTTCAGGGTGTGGGACACCATCGTGCGGATCACATGTAGTAGAGACAGGTGGCACGTTGGCGTAGTGGTTAGCACGTTCGCCTCACAGCAAGAAGGCCTGGGTTTGATTCCCGGCCTGGGTGTTTCTGTGCGGAGTTTGCATGTTCTCCCCGTGCTTGCGTGGGTTTCCTCCGGGTGCTCCGGTTTCCTCCCACAATCCAAAGACATGCACAGTTGGTTAATTGGCCATTGTAAATTGCCTGTAGGTTCACATCGTGCAGAAGGCAACGGCAAACCTCTGCACTAATCCTGCCAAGAAAACCTCCATGAAGATGATAACCAGGGTGTTATCCTTCACGGCGGGTCACCAATGGTCATCCTACAACTCAGGCACTAGATAGATAGATAGTCGAGATCCTGGTCAATCAAGGTCCCATGATTTTTTTCAAGGCAGAACAGTGACTCATGGGTGTCTGGAACTTATCTCAGCCAATTCCAGCCAAGGACAGGATATAACCATCGCACAGCAACGCACCCAACCATTCGCACTGACATTCACACCTGGGGCAATTTGGAATATCCTATTCTCACTATTTGCAGGCTTTTGAACTGTGGAAGGAAACTGGAGCACCGACAGAAAACCCATGCAAGTATGGGAGGAACATGAATACTCCACACAGAAATGCCCTCTTTGGGCACCAGACTCACACAGCCAAGACCTTACTGTTGTGAGGCAGAAATAAGAACCCCTATGGTACTGTGTTGCCCCTTGGTGGTCATTTGCCAAAATATAAAATCTGTATAGCCTCACTCACTCATGTCATTTATTTGTTTAACCACTTAATCCCCTAGGGCCATGGGGTGACTGAAGCCTATGTCAGCCAATGTTGGGCAATGACAGGGTATACCCTGAACAGCTTGCCAGAGCATAGCAGTGCAACACACACACACACACACACACACACACACACACACACACACACACACACACACACGCGCGCACGCTTAGATCTAGGGGAATTTTGGAACAGTCAATAAGCCCAATGTGCATGTCTTTACAGTGTGGGAGGAAACTGGAGTACTCAGAGGAAACCCACACAAGCCTGGGGAGAGCATACAAACTCCACACATAAACTCCCGGGATCTCTTGCTGTAAGGTAGACATGCTAATCACGACTCAACCGTACTGCCCTATGTATACGCTGTATACTGAAATGCTCGATTGGGTTTTTTTTGTTTTTATAACAAAAATGAAACTTCTATTACTTGAGGATTCCAGCATATCTGGTCACAAAACATTTCACAACACATCCTACAAAATAATTCTTTGAATGTGAACTGAAGACTGTCATCAATAAACTGCATTTATTTTTCCGTTAATCAGACAGAGCATTCAGTAAACTGCATAGACTTGTTGGCTGACTGTCAAAGTCCCACCCACTCCTCTTCTCACTGCTTCTGGTTTTCGCTTTTGTTCACCTTCTTTCTTCTTTTTCTTCTGTGAGTGGTCCATTATCAAGAACACTACCATTCATTAACTATTGATCCGCAGTAGATTCTTTCATGCACTACATTTTTTGTCTGTTGTAAAATGCTGAAATGGGCTCAGTAGAAACACAACTTTTTTGACAATAAAGGAAATATGTACGAAGGGATGAAAACTGTGTGAGAAAGTTTTTTAAATCGACCAGTCACACTTCAGAGCCATCTCTTGGTCAGTCATAACCTGATTTAAATAAGTTCATGCAGTATATACTGACATTCAGTGGGGACTCAAACCCAGGACCATCTTGCTTTGAGGTGGACGTGCTAACCACTACGCCACTGTGCTGCTCTCTCCACAGGTAGGTAAGGTAAGTCTGTTGGGTTTTTACACCCGAGCCTCGTGGCTCATCAGGCCGGTGCTTATCCCCAGTTTCCATAGTGTGAAACGACCAGGAGTTCAACTCCCCCTGGATGGGACGCCAGTTCATCACGGGTTACCTTCCCAGTATATATTTTTACTGGTACCCATTTATACTGCTATTTATACTGCTGGGTGAACAGAGGCACACTTGTGGTTGAGACCTTGCACAGGGGTCTCAGCACAGTGAGGGTCTCAGCACAGTGAGGGGTCACAGCACAGTGAGGGTCTCGGTGGGATTTGAACTCACAACCTCCTGATCATGAGCACAGCACCCTAACCTCCTCCGGCCCCCCTCTCCACAGGCTGATTTATTTTTATTTCTCTACTCCCTCGGTGCTTAACAACAATGCAAAGAAGAAGAAGAAGAAGAAGAAGAAGAATGTAATTTAGACAGTTTAAGTAGACACTGCAGAAATTGTTGCATTTTTATCTTTTGTGTGTGTGCATCTCACCATGACAAATTACAATTAGTTATATTAATACTGATTGGTCGATGCGTGGGAAATAGCTTGCGGTATCATCCTGGACTGGTGGGTATTTCCCTACAACTTATCCAGTAGCTATCTGCACTATGTGCTATGATCTTTAGTATCTTTTATGGGAGGAGAAACAAGCCGAAACGTACCTGTCATGAATGCATGCGGAGATGGGGAGTTTGAGTGGCAACCCAAAAAGAAAAAACTAACTTAAGTATTCATATTATGTAGCCAGGCAGTATGGTGGCATAGTGGTTAGCACATCCACCTCACAGCAAGAAAGTCCTGGGTTCGATTCCCAGCTGAAGCGTTTCTGTGTGGAGTTTGCATGTTCGTCCCGTGTTTGTATGAGTTTCTTCCAGGTACTCTGGTTTCCTCCCACAGTCCAAAAACATGCACAGTAGGTTAATTGACTGTTCCAAATCACTGAATGGTTGTGAGTGTTGGCCCTGTGATGGCCTGGCGAGCTGTATGCTGTCCTCACTCAGAGTCAGCTGAGATGGGCACCAGCCTCCTGGTGACAATTCTTAATCGAGTTAATAGGCTTAAGCAGTTCAGAAAATGAATAAATGAGCATGTAGTCAACTAACAAGAATCAACTAAGGCAGTGGTGGCCTGGTGGTAAAGGGTGCTGGATCACTGATCCTAAGGTTGGGGGTTCAAGCCCCACTCTCCACGGGTTTTCACTGTGTCGTCCCCCCCCCCCCCCCCCCCCCCAGTGCAGCTAACTTGGTTATCAAAGGTCGGCCATGTCTCTCACTGTCTATGGTGTGAGGCTGTAAAACAACCATTGCTGACTTTCGACAAGGATAGGCTGCATAGCCATCAGCGTGTTACGTCAGTCACATGACAGCGAGCCATTTTACTGATCTTACAAAGAGATTTATAAATAATCACAAATGTATAAATCCATATGATAGATTGGTGACCTGATACGGGTGTGCCTCACCTTTGAACTGAAGTTACTTGGGACTGGTGCCAGCTTCCCTTAAAAGTTTGATGGATAAGTAGTCTCAAAAAATATATAGTTGGCTGGGTGGATAAATAGGCCATCGACCATAGACCAGTAACATTCAGAAAACGTGCTGCTAACTTAAAATTGTTACTGCAAATCTATTGCTATATTCATGTGAATGTAATCTAATTAGGAGCTTATTGTCATGGGTGCTGTGCCTTGCCGAACTCCGAGTGTCTATTCGGTTATGAAAGAGACATTTTTGATTATTTTACAAGACTCTTATGTCTGGCAATGCATGAGGGAGGAGATCAGGGAAATGAGTAGAAAAAGAGTAACAAACAGAAACTGAGTGATGGATGGAGAGGTCAGTGGAGAAAGAGAAGGATGATCGAGTGAAATATGCAGCAGGAATTCTCCACTCGAGGAGCTTTTAGCATGCACCATGCATAGTTCAAAACTGCAGAACAGCTTAGCATACTGTGCTAGGTCAACTGTGTGTGTGTGTGCGTGTGTGTGTGTGTGTGTGTGTGTGTGTGTGTGTGACTTATTGAGTGAGTAGAGAGAGAGAGAGAGAGAGAGAGAGAGAGGTCATAGTAGTTCAGCACTTATTTCTTTCACATACGTATTTCTCTTTTTTTTTACTCCCTACTATTAATTCCCTTCCTTCCTTTGTCCCCACTTCTTTTTTTTCAGCAGCACACCACACTCATCAGACTGCAGCACACATAACACTCAGCTCCTCTCTCATCCTTGCTTTCCTTCCACTCCGTCTCTCGCTCCATCACTCTCAATTTCAGTTCAACACCACACTACTGTCATAAATGTTCCAGATCATAATAGTAAATAAACTAGAAGTAATAAATTTAATTTTGAAATTCAATTCTTAAGAATGGTTGTGTGTATTTAGAGCAGAGAACACATAAATATCCACACATACCTAACATTCAAGGACCCTCAGACAATAATTTAAGATCAGAAGCTAACCTCAGACCCTAGAGCAATAAGGCTGCAATGCTGCATCACCATGTGACCCAGTAGTCACATGATGAAGTATAGTAAGTACATACTAAGTGTACAGTGTTTTTACTTTTGTGTAAAACTGTGTATATTCTGACTGTATGGATGGCTGACCGGTTTCGTGCTGTCCCATTTTAGTATGGGTCTGATTTTGATGCTTTTTACAACTCCTCTCTTATTTGTAGGATTGTGCTACTTTCTTGGACTATACTCTCCTTGAACTGTATGATCTCCTTCTCCAGCAGGGAGAGGCACTCCTGAATGTATGACACAGATACAGCACCAGGTGGTGTGAGCAATGTGAGAAGTGGACAGCATGTGGGGGACAAGGATTAGGAAGGAACACAAGCTTATAAGCTTGGGCTCTGGGTTGGACTATGCGCTCAGGTTTCCCGATCATTTGAAGCAAAAGCTCTTAGTTTATTAAAATTTTCCTCAAATTTGAGGGATACTGTTGTGGGACAATAAATTCAAAACATTTCCTAAATTACAACATGCACTCAGAATATAATCATTAATAAATGTAATAATAGCTTACCATATTGCCTTTATTATGCTAATTATATGTAATACAGTATATAATATAATTCTAGTAATAGACACATCAAGCCATTGCTTGAAAGTAGAGCCTATGATAGATGTATTAAGTGATAGGTGTCTGGGTCTGGGTTTGATTTCCAGCACCTTTTGAGTTCACTACATAATTTCCAATTTCATTTGTATCACCCGTCTTATTACTTTATGTATCTGTTTGATGATTTCATGTTCTGTCCTCTTTTCTCAGTGGTTGATTTGTGTTTTCTCATTACGCGTTTGCTGAGATTGACACCATTTGGTTATTCTGCATTATGTCATCATCATCACCATCATCTTCCATTTAATTTGAGGTTGGGTCGTGGGGGCAGCAGTCTAAGTAATGAGGTCTAGACATCCCTTGTTCCAGTCACTTCCCCCAGCTCTTCCAGGGGCACACCGAAGCATTCCTAGACCAGCTGAGAGCCATAATTCTTCCAGCGTGTTCTAAATCGACCCCGGGGTCTCTTCCCGGTTGGACATGCCCAAAACACCACACCAGAGAGGTGATTGTGAGGCAATCTAACCAGATGACCGAGCCATCACAACTGGCTCTTTTCAATGCGAAGTAGCAGCGGTTCGACTCTGAGCTCTCCCTAGATGGCTGAGCTTCTCAACTTATCTCTAAGGGAGAGCCCCACCACCTGGCGAAGGAAGCTCATTTCAATCACTTGTATCTGCGATCTTGTTTTTACGGTCACTACCCAAAGCTCGTGACCATAGTTGAGGGTTGGAGCGTGGATCGACTGGTAAATTGAGAGCTTTGCCTTGCGGCCAAGCTCCCTCTTTACCACAATTGGCTAGTGCAGGCTCAACTTTACAACAGAGGCTGCAGCAACCCAGCTGTTGAGCTCCCTCTCTATCCTTCCTGTCAGTTGTGGTCAATACTCCGAGATACTTGAAGTCCTCCATTTGGGGCAGGACCGCACCCGGAGGGTGCATTCTACCCTTTTCCAACCGAGAACCATGGCCTCGGACTTAGAGGTGCTGATTTTCACCCCAGCCACTTCGCAATTGACTGCAAATCTCTCCAATGAAAGCTGGGGGTCCTGACTTAATGAAACCAAAAGGACAACATCATCCGAAAAAAGCAGATACGTGATCCGATGGCCACCAAACCAGAATCCCTCAACGCCTCAGCTGCAACTACAATTTCTGTCCATAAAAATTATGAACAGAATCATTGACAAAAGACAGCCTTGGAAGACTCCGTCCTTCACTGGAAATGAATTCGATGTGTTATTCCCAATACGGACCAAGCTCTGGCTCCGATGATACAGCAACCGAATGGCCCGTAGCAATGGGTCCAGAATGCCATACTCCCGGGGCACACCGTGCAAGATAACCTGAGGGACATGGTCGAGAGCCTTCTCCAAATCCACAAAACACAAGTGGACAGATTGGGTAAACTCCTATGCCCCCTCCAGGGTCCTGTAGAACATATAGAGTTGGTTGAGAGTGCTGCAGCCAGGACAAAAACCATACTGTTAATTCTGAATCCAAGGTTTAACTATTGGTTGGATTCTCCTTTCCAGCATCCCCACATAGACTTTCCCAGGTAGGTTGAGGAGTGTGATTCCACAATAATTGGAACGCACCCTCCAGTCACCCTTTTTAAAAAGAGAGACAGCCACCCGAGGCCCCCCACCCAACTCGCACAGCACCCGACCCCTGTAGCTCCTCTCACAGGTGGTGGGTCCATGGGAGGGCGGACCCATGTGTCCTTTTCAGGCTGGGCACACCCAGGGTCCATGTTCAGGAGCCCGATCACCACTTGCTCGTCTTTAAGCCCCTCCCCAGGCTTGGCTCTCGGGGTGGGTGGAAACTGATGACCTGCGTCTGAAAACGGGAAACTCTGTCCTTGTTTTTTGTTTCATCATGAACCGACACACTAACCCTTCCACCATGATAACATGGTGATTCAAGGAGGGGCATTTATTATGTAAGTACATTTAAATAACAGTTTACATATTCAAATTTAGTCAAACATCTTCATTCCTTCACAAAACCAAAAACATTGAAATGACCCATCCAAAATTCTCAAAGTATGGTCTTGATTTTTAGTTTATGGCTTCTGATGTGATATGTCTTTATACAGTCTGCTATTTTTTATTAAGTAAGTACGGGGCCCATCTCTGCTAACTCTGGGCAAGGGCAGAGTACACCCTGAGCATCTCGCAGGGCCAAAACTCGCATAACAATTCATACTCACACTCACACCTACGGGTGATTTGGAACAGCCAATTAGCCTACTGTGCATGCTTTTGGGCTATGGGCGGAAACCTGAGTACCCGGAAGAAACCCACTCAAGCATGGGGAGAACATGCAAACTCCACGCGGAAATGCCCAAGCTGGGAATTGAGCCCAGGATCTTCTTGTTGTGAGTCGGATGTACTAACCACGACAACACTGTGCCACCCCATTTTTCTTAATTTTTGCAATTGAATTACAACAGATTTAAATACAGCGGATGATGAATTTTAAGTTTCATATTTTCTCAGACAAATGCGAAACAATGTGCAACATTTTATGTGCAGCAGTATTCATCTTCTAATCCAAAAAATGGATCTCTTTGGTGTAAAGGCTAGCATCGCTTTGTTTAGGAATGCACTGGTTGAACATTGCACCAAGCATTCATGGCCTGATTGGACTGGATTTGGATTTGCTGACATGCATAACAAGGAACTTACACCTGTACACATTAATGTATGTGTGTATAGCGTATAGCCTACCTCAGCTGACTCTAGGCAAAGACGGGTGCCAGACAGTTTGCCAGTCTATTTCAGAGCCGACAAAGACCACTATTCACACTGACAACTAGGGGCAATTTGAAACCGCTAATTATAGTAATGTGGCAGTGGTGGTCTAGTGGTTAGGGCGCAGGCTCGCTGATCCTAAGGTTGGGGGTTCGAGTCCCCACAGGGTTGTCACTGTCCCCCCCCAGTGCAGCTAACTGGGTTATCAAAGGCAGGCCATGTCTCTCACTGTCTATGGTGCGAGGGATGTAAAAGAACCATTGCTGACTTTCGTAAAGAGTAGACTGCAAAGCCGTCAGCGTGTTTCTACGACCTGGAGAGGGATGGGTTCCGCCGGGCCAAATCAACCCAAGTCTCGCCATGAAGGCACCCCAACGACATCCTCGGATGTTAAGGGATAAGTGAAGTGAATTATATTAATATGTGTGTCTGTGGACTGTGAGAGGAACGCTGTATATTAATATGTGTGTCTGTGGACTGTGAGAGGAACGCTGAGTACCCCGGGGAAACTCAGGGACAAAAAAAAAAACATGGAATCTTCACACAGAAATGCCCTTGCCGGGCTCAGTACTCAAACCCAGGACTTTCTTACTGTGAGGTAGACTTGCTAGCTGATACAATACTACCACAATGCTCAGCACTGGAAATCTTGAGGAATTTAAATATGCTGCTTAATTACGACCTTAAATTTACATTTTAAGGGTGTAGCAATACTATCTCATTTGTGTGTATGAAGGGATATTACCTTTACCTCTGCTTGCTGCACCTTCATCTCAGTGACTGTGTGTAATGTGAAGTTGGGAGTGGACATGAGGGAGGAAGTGAATTAATGAGCTGCCTCTCTCCCCTTTTATTCTATCAGCAGATGCTCGCTACAGAACTCTCACTGTGGGGCCATGTCCTATTTAATCAGACCCCCCTCTCACTGATCCCTGCAAGTGCTGACTCGGCTCCTCAGACACAAACAATCCTCTTTCCACTCACCTCGTCTCCACTTCACCTCTCCTCCGCTTGCCCTCCCATACCTCACGTCTTCCTTATTACTTTCTTTCATCTTTTCTTTCTTTTCTTTTTTCTCTTCCTCTGCTTAACTGCCATCTTTTTGTTTATCTGTCTTTTACCTCTCCTCCCCTTCAGCACTTTTCCTCCTCTTCCATCACACTTTAACTTCCCTTCTAATTTTATCTTCATAATGTTGTCATCTTTACCTTTTCTTCTCCTTCTTTTATCTCCTATCATTTTTTTTTCTCCTTATCTTCAGTTATCACACTTCTCTTTAGGTTTTCATGATGCATGCAGATCTTCTCTTGGATTTTCCTCCTATTGAGTGGAGCTGCTTATACACAGCACAGTCATTTATCTCACTGAAATGGGTATATCAATATCATAAAATTTCCACTTTATTGCATACAGAACTCTGTGGCCTTTTCTATTCAGTACATTCACTGTTATACTGAAACACAATAATAATCAGAAATTATGATCCATTAAACTAGTGATTCATCCCGCCGGTATTTCAGTTATACTGTATATCACCTAAAAACCAACTTTATCTGATGTCAATTTCAGCTTTTATATTTTATTAATGTATTTCTTTTTTGATTGATTGATTGATAATAGTGATCTTTTTTGCCTAAATTTAATTATAATACAATCAGTTATGTGTTTGTACGGAAGAGTTACAATTTTTCCCAGTCCAGATTAATCAGCCTAAGACAAAATTCACAGGTATTCACCCAAAATAAATTAATTATAGATAATAAATTAATAACTAAATAAATAAAATACACACATTACGATAACTGAGAACTTGTGCATGTGAATTCTGAGAAATCACAAATGTTCAGTTGATCTAACCAGGAGTGATTCCCAAGTCACTGAGATTTCCTTTCGGCTTTTTCTGTTTATCAGGGGTCACCACAGTGAATGATTTGCACGTTTGATTTGGCAGAGGTTTTTACGTCGGATGCCCTTCCTGACACAACCCTTTAGCAAGGGGCAGAAACATGCTGACGGCTTTCCAGCTACTCGTTACGAAAGTCAGCAATGGTTCTTTTACATGAACCTCTCACCATAGACAGTGAGAGACATGGCCAGCCTTTGATAACCCAGTTAGCTGCACTGGGGGGACAGTGACAGCCTGGCGTAGAGTGGGACTCAAATACCCCAACCTTAGGATCAGCGATCCAGTGCCCTATACCACCAGGCTGTCACTGTCCCCCCAGTGCAGCTAACTGGGGGGACAGTGACAGCCTTGTGGAGAGTGGGACTCAAACCCCCAACCTTAGAATCAGCGATCCAGTGTCCTATACCACCAGGCCACCACTGCCCAATAGTGAATCTCAGTTCACTAAAGGGTTAAAATAGAAAAGGTGCTTTGGAGGCTGGAACTTTGTCCTTCACCCTCCTGATGCTGTGTAATGATAGTGAAGGGAGTGAAGAAGACAGTAGGAGCCATCACAGTCTTTCTCATTAGTAGGTGATCTTAAAAAGGCATTGATCTCATTCCTCCTGTTCTCTTCTACTGTATTCTCATTTTCCATACCCTTCTTTCTTTTTCATTTTCAGTTTTTAATATGTTCCTCAGCTATTCTGTGCAGTTTTCAAACAAATCACATAAATCGTTTGTTTTGACATTTTACATATTTTCATTCATTTTACAGAAAAAGAAAATGGAGTTCTTAAACTAGGTTGTAAATAATTAGTTATAACTGAGAATAAATTGCCTGGGATTTACTGATATCTTTTGTTTATAGTGCCCTGCCATGGCCTGGTGAGCTGTCCAGGGTGTACTCTGTCCTCGCCCAGAGTCAGCTGAGATGGGCGCCAGCCTCCCAGTGACCCTAATTAGGATTATGTGGTTCAGAAAATAAATGAATGAATGATATTCATTTTGTTTAAATTATTTTAGCCTGCCATGGGCTGAAACTTATTAAGGAGAGGGCAAAGAAAAGGGGAGGAGCTTGTTACTTAAGGGGAAAAATAATACTACATTGATTTTAGGTGGCTGAGAAAAAAGTCCAAAGTAAGAAGAAGGAGAAACCTGTACAGTTCCTGCTGAGTAACTATAATATTGCATATGTTTTTGTAGCTTTAGGCTAAAAACTTGGAACAATTTCTCATCCAAATGTAAATGTGAATCACAAGGTGCACTGCAATCTTTATGGGAGCACATCCAGGAAGGAGATTTTTGTATTCAGTGCAGTGACTCGTGAGATGTCCTCTTTGTTCTTGCTATTTTGGCTTGGTGAAGAATTTTGTTATGAGGAATATTAAGCTCAGACATGTTGTGGGATTTTTATTTATTTATTTATTTTATTTTGGAAACCTTTTTTTAGGCTTTTTGCCCAAGGCATCTAGTAAAATGTTTAGTTTAGTGAAGCATTTCAGTTTGTTCTTCTTACATTTGGTGAATTTATGAACTGTTTTTGGTTGTTTGAACTTTCTGCTCTATTAGGTGTCAAAAGATAAATCACGTATTATTATAAACAGTGTGACAAATAGATCCTACCCTTTAGTTTATTATAAGCTGCTTTAGTATAAAAAAATACTATTTCTAGTATTGAGATGTTTTTAGCTTTTTTTATAAACACCTTATACTAAAACATCTGTCGTAGAATAATTTTTATTGAATTCATTTGTTTAAATTAAACAATGCTTTGGGATATATTGTTCAACTTTGTAAAAGATGTAAAAATGCTCAGCTTCAGGTGGAAAAAAGAAAGAGAAAGAGAAATAGTAGTTAAGATCATACCTGAATTCATAGTCATGTCATACATGAAGTCCACTCGGCAGGATTTCGACTTCAGTTGAGTAAGGAGACAGTAATGCTTCTTCTTCTTTTCCTTTCGGCTGTTCCCTTCAGGGGTTGCCACAGCAAATCATCTGCCTCCATCTCACCCTGTCCTCTGCATCTTCTACTCTTACGCCAACGACCTTCATGTCTCCCTTCACCACATCCAGAAATCTCTTCTTTGGTCTTCCACTAGGCCTTCTGCCTGGTAGTTCCAACCTCAGCATCCTACTACCAATACATTCACTATCTCTCCTCTGTACATGTCCAAACCATCTTAATCTAGCCTCTCTGACGTTGTTTCCAAAACCTCTTACATGTGCTGTCCCTCTGATGTACTCATTCATGATCCTATCCATCCTCGTTACTCCCAAAGAGAACCTCAACATTTTCATCTCTGCTACCTCCAGCTCTGCCTCATGTCTTTTCTTCAGCGCCATTGTTTCTAAACCATACAACATCGCTGGCCTCAACACCGTCTTGTACACTTTTCCTTTCAGTCTCTGTGCTTGTGTTGCTCAGGCTTTATATGGCTTTTGATTAAAATTGGCACAGTATGGTTCTAAACTGGACAGTGGTGGTCCGGTGGTAAGGTGCTGGATTACCAGTCCTAAGGTTGGGGGGTTCAAGCCCCACTGTCAACAGTTGTCACTGCTGTACCCCCCAGTGCAGCTAACTGGGTTATCAAAGGTCAGCCATGTCTCTCACTGTCCATGGTGTGAGGCTGTAAAAGAACTATTGCAGACTTGCGACAAGAGTAGCTGCATAGCTATCAGCATGTTTCTGCCTTGCGATGGCCTGGTGAGCTGTCCAGAGTGTACTCTGCTCTCGCCCAGAGTCGAATGAGAAGGGAACCAGCCTCCCCGTGATCCTATTAGGATCACTTAATTAGGATTAAGTGGTTCAGAAAATGAATGAATGGGTCTAAACTATGTAGTTAATGTTGTTGGAGTGAAGGAAAGGTCCTTGACTTGCTCTGGTTCTGCAAAACTGATCAAATTTGTAACTATTAGCAGAGCTCTGTTGAGCTCAATATTTATGAAAATGTTGGAAAGCCATGAACTCCAATTTGCTGTCACATCCAATGCTAATATGCCCACACAGGCAACCCAATAAATGAAGAAAATTGTATGGAAAAGTATACCGGTACTGCCGCTACCAACAGCGCTGAGTGCACTTGCACCTTGCAGAAAACTTTCTTGTTTAGTCAATGTATTTTCTTCTCGAGGAGAAATGAGTTTTTGAATACCATTGAGAAACAAAAGTAAGTTATTTTTCAGCTTCCTTTACAAAAAAATATATAGAAACATTTCCAGAGTGCTGGATTTAGGCAGTGCCTAAGTATTGATATTAACTGCTCGAAGCAACCAAAAGTATAGTTTGGAGTTTCACAAGCTTTTGCTTTATAGAACGTATCTGTCAAGTACAATTGTTTATATATAATAATAAGTCTCTTTAAATAGAGATCTAATTCTACTAACGTTAAGAAAATCTCTCATTATGCTGCATTCACTAAACAAAACAACACTATATGGACCCAGTGTGTGCTTTTACATAGCATGTCAGCATTCCAGAACCAGAGGCAGGATGTGTAACACAATGGAGTGTCTGTTTCTCCTGCGATGTATAATATACCCATCTGAAATAACAATCCTGAATAAATAATTAATAAACAATAAGTATACAGGTGTTTTTTTCCAAAAGAAAAATAACAAATTAAATGAACATTGAGATGTTTTCACTAGCCTACCGATTACCTGAAAATGTCTTCATCATCAGATTAACAGAAGACTCTTTCTTCACAGATTGTTAAAACCAATAGTGGTAGGATGTGCATAATGTCAAATCACCTAAACATCTCGCGCCTATTCAATTACTGTGCCACTTGTACTACTGTATTCCAACTTTGTATCAAAATTTTGGAACATAACCTCTGCTGGCATGGTGGTGCAATGCACTGATTTGAAAAAAATGTAAGAATACAGTGGGAAAAAAAAAAAAAATATATATATATATATATATATATATATATATACATACACACACTAGTGGCGGCACGGTGGCGTAGTGGTTAGCACGTCCGCCTCACAGCAAGAAGGCCTGGGTTCGATTCCCGGCCTGGGCGTTTCTGTGTGGAGTTTGCATGTTCTCCCCGTGCTTGTGCGGGTTTCCTCCGGGTGCTCCGGTTTCCTCCCGCAATCCAAAGACGTGCACTGTAGGTTAATTGGCCGTTCTAAATTGACCGTAGATTCTCTCCTGCAACGGCACCGGAACCCAGTCGTATCGGCACTTGCCTTTCCATTGGATCCTTCCGGTGGCGCCGAGACGGGGGACTTGCTGCTTGGGTAACAGCCTGTCCCTCATTACTCCCTACCCGGGCTCTGCGCACTGGGGAGTATCACCAGCCGGGATACCAGCCAGAGTGCAGCCATGGTCCTTCGGGACTGACGGAGGCCTACCATATATACTAGTCCTTCTCAAAAAATTAGCATATTGTGATAAAGTTCATTATTTTCTGTAATGTACTGATAAAAATTAAACTTTCATATATTTTAGAGTCATTGCACACCAACTGAAATAGTTCAGGTCTTTTATTGTTTTAATCCTGATGATTTTGGCATACAGCTCATGAAAACCCAAAATTCCTATCTCAAAAAATTAGCATATCATGTTCAGGTAGTCTAAACGAGCTATTAAGCTAATCATCTGTATCAACCAATTAACTCTAAACACCTGCAAAAGATTCCTGAGGCTTTTCAAAACTCCCAGCCTGGTTCATTACTCAAAACCGCAATCATGGGTAAGACTGCTGACCTGACTGCTGTCCAGAAGGCCATCACTGACACCCTCAAGCAAGAGGGTAAGACGCAGAAAGAAATCTCTGAGCGAATAGGCTGTTCCCAGAGTGCTGTATCAAGGCACCTCAGTGGGACGTCTGTGGGAAGGAAAAAGTGTGGCAGAAAACACTGCACAACCAGAAGAGGTGACCGGACCCGGAGGAAGATTGTGGAGAAGGGCCGATTCCAGACCTTGGGGGACCTGTGGAAGCCGTGGACTGGGCTACAGGTGCTGCATTCCCCAGGTCAAGCCACTTTTGAACCAGAAACAGCGGCAGAAGTGCCTGACCTGGGCTACAGAGAAGCAGCACTGGACTGTTGCTCAGTGGTCCAAAGTACTTTTTTCGGATGAAAGCAAATTTTGCATGTCATTCGGAAATCAAGGGGCCAGAGTCTGGAGGAAGACTGGGGAGAAGGAAATGCCAAAATGCCTGAAGTCCAGTGTCAAGTACCCACAGTCAGTGATGGTCTGGGGTGCCATGTCAGCTGCTGGTGTTGGTCCACAGTTTATCAAGGGCAGGGTCAATGCAGCTAACTATCAGGAGATTTTGGAGCACTTCATGCTTCGATCTGCTGAAGATGGAGATGAAGATTTCATTTTTCAGCACGACCTGGCACCTGCTCACAGTGCCAAAACCACTGATAAATGGTTTACTGACCATGGTATTACTGTGCTCAATTGGCCTGCCAACTCTCCTGACCTGAACCCCATAGAGAATCTGTGGGATATTGTGAAGAGAAAGTTGAGACACCAGACCCAACAGTGTGGATGAGCTTAAGGCCGCTATCGAAGCATCCTGGGCCTCCGTAACACCTCAGCAGTGCCACAGGCTGATTGCCTCCATGCCACGCCGCATTGAAGCAGTCATTTCTGCAAAAGGATTCCCGACCAAGTATTGAGAGCATAACTGAACATAATTATTTGAAGGTTGACTTTTTTGTATTGAAAGCGCTTTTTTTATTGGTCGGATGAAATATGCTAATTTTTTGAGATAGGAATTTTGGGTTTTCATGAGCTGTATGCCAAAATCATCAGTATTAAAACAATAAAAAACCTGAAATATTTCAGTTGGTGTGCAATGAATCTAAAATATATGAAAGTTTAATCTTTATCAGTACATTACAGAAAATAATGAACGTTATCACAATATGCTAATTTTTTGTGAAGGACTAGTATATCTATATACAGTGGCACCTCACTTTACGAAATTAATCCGTTCCAGCGCCTTTTTCGTTACCTGCATTTTTCGTAAGTTGAACCACATTTTACATGAAAAACACTTGATTCATTCCAAGGCTCCAAATACTACCCCATAAATCCTTTTAAAAATTATAAAAAATACACCAGTTTTGTATTAAATATATATGAAATATATGTTAAAAGTAAAAGAAAATTATTTACCTTTTTTTAAATCTCTCGAACCACCCATGCGACGACGCTTTAAAATCCGGGGGTTGTTGGTCTGAAAACCCCCACCCCCACCCTCCGTCACAAGGTCCTTAAATATGGCAGTTGCTTTTTCCAAAATAATCGCCACCGTCACTATATCTCCGCTTTTAATGAATCTTTCTGCTACAATATCGTTACAAAATAATCGCCTCCATCACTGTATCTCCGCTTTTAAGGTCTCGTTCCGCTTCAATATCGTCCCAATTGTAGAGGGGTTTCGGCCATACTCCTATGTGATTTAATTCAACCGAATCCCACTTTCATATTTTTTTATCATCTTCTGTTTTACTTTTATTGATAGCCGAGCCCGCTTCTTCTTTTCAGTCTCACTGGGAATCACTTTCTTGCGGCTAATGATTAATCACAAAAAATAATGCTGCAATAAGCACACTCAAAAAACTCACGAACCAACAGTACAACTCTCCTTCACACATGTGTCGAACAATGGGTCGAAGGCACACGAAAAGCATTATGGGTACAGTACTGTATTATGGAGATTCAGCTCCCTCCTAGCCAATGGGAGGCCAGTGGGGCGAGGTGTTGGGAGACAACCAATGGGAAAGCAACTCGTGCATTGTTTGAATGTGTGAATGGCACGTTTTAATTTTTAAGATGGAGCTTTAGTAACGTGAACTTGTTTCATATCCAGAGACAAAAATTTTAGGAAAATGCATTTCGGAACCTGAATTTTTTGTTTGGTGAGACTTTCGTAAAGTGAGGTACCACTGTATATAGATGCACCCTGACTTACGTTTTTAATTGGTTCCAGATGGCCGAACGTAAGTTGTTACAGTGACATATGACATATGACACTCATACTGTACTATACATCCATAAATACCATTACCATATCTAATGAAACACCCCTAAAACAATTATTATAAACATAACATTGTAAAATAATATCAAATATATCAAATAATATCAACATTCATTTCAAATAAGTCACTTATTTATACCGAGTTACTTTACATGAGCTTAACAGCCAATCAACGCTTACAATATGTGAAGCACTCAAATATAGTAGTGTACTTGCAAAAGTAGTGTACTTGCTGTGGGTTATACAGACTTCCGGTCTTTCAAGTGCACAAGGGTGCCATTGAACTCGTTTAGAACACAGCCTGCACTGATGTAAATCCCAGCAAAGCGGAGAGTTGTTTCTTTTGTGTAAGTAAGTAAATAAACTTTATTCAAGAGATGCATACAAAGAACAAGTATAAATCCTAATGAATATTAATATAAAAATAAGTATACACTCTTAGGATTCTGCTAAAAGATAATAATTATCTGTAATTGTTCTGTAATTTTTGCATTCGGTTTTCATTCCTATTACAACTGTCTTTGCTTAACTGAGTATGCATGGTAGATTGTGCCAATCTGAGCAGATAGTTAATTCATCTCTGTGTATGAAACTTGCACCCATACTAGTAGGCTTACACTTCTGAACAACCATATTTGCTTAGGGTTACAAAAGTCCACAAAACAGTGTAAACACAAAGATCACAGAGACGATGTCTTAACACAAGGGTAACACGCTATATAACGGATATATAGATATATACATACACACACTCAGTCTGTAGTTTGTAAACAATGAATGCAGTGTCATTACGTCAGCGTACTACGTAGGTACGTCTAAACTTAAAATTTGACTTTTTTTTTTTTTTTGAAAAAAAAAAACATAAAATCGAAAAAAACGTAAAACAGATGAGTGTAAGTCGGGGAGCGTCTGTATTTAATATCTACTTTCTGAGATGACCCAAAAACTTACTTGCAACATATCATAAAATACAATGTTATAAATTCCTAAAGAAATACAAAAAGTCATGTGATGTACATTGAAGAAATTACATTCCTTTTAGCACAAAAAAAATTCAGTGAGTGTCTTTAATTTTAGCATTCAACTTGCATAACTTGCCTATTATTGCAAAAAGTTAGCAATGCAAGTAACAGGAAGTGTCGATAAAGTTTCTGAAAACTCATTATAATTCATAATGTTGATGAGTTAAGTAGCTGATTACATACTCATTCATAAAATTATTCATACTTTAACTTTCAAACATTCTCCTATTATAGTAGGATGACAGGTTATTTGCATGACTTGAATTAGAAAGTGATTATTGTATTTCTTTTTTTGTGATTCAGAAATGTGGTGGGGCGTCTTGTGTGTCTCACTTAGTGCCAACTGTTTTTAGTTTATAAAATACAGAGACTTGAAGACACTTTACACACCTGTGCGTGTGATTGTCCAATGTCAAAATGAACTCTCGTATGACTGAGACTATCTTAAATAAATGTAATTGTCATCAAAAAAATTTTCATCAAAATATGTACACAGGGTGGCACGGTGGAATACTGGGAAACACATCTGCCTCACAACAAGAAGGCCCTGGGTTCAAGCATGCAGAGTTTGCATATTCTCCTCGTGATTGTGTGAATTTCCTCCAGGTACTCTGGTTTCCTCCCAAAGGTGTGTGTGTGTGTGTGTGTGTGTGTGTGTGTGTGTGTGTGTGTGTGTGTGTGTGTGTGTGTGTGTGAGACTATAGCCTGTGTGATCAGTGTGTGTGTGTGTGTGTGTGTGTGAGACTATAGCCTGTGTGGTGTGTGTGTGTGTGTGTGTGTGTGTGTGTGTGTGTGTGTTCCTTTGATGGTGTGGCAAACCATTCAGGGTGTACCCTGCCTTTGCCTAGAGTCGGCTGAGATAGCTTCCTGCGAGCCTAGGAAGAGTAAATTGCTTTGCATGAGTCAGTGAAAGAGTCAAAAAGATCTATACAGATGATGACAGATAGGGCAGTGGTGGTCTAGTGGTATAAGGCGCCGGATCGCTGATCCAAAGGTTGGGGGTTCGAGTCCCACTCTCCACAAGGTTGTCACTGTCCTCCCAGTGCAGCTAACTGGGTTATCAATGGCCATGTCTCTCACTGTCTATGGTGTGAGGCATGTAAAAGAACCATTGCTGACTTTCGACAAGAGTAGACTGCAAAGCCGTCAGTGTGTTTCTGCCCTGCGATGGCCTGGCGAGCTGTCCAGGGTGTACTCTGCCCTCGCCCTGAGTTGGCTGGGAAGGGCACCAGCCTCCCCGCGACCCTAATTAGGATGAAGCGGTTACAGAAAATGATGATGAACTGAACAGATGATGACATTATTTGATTTATTCCATCAAGTTACTTGGAAGCCAGACTGGTGATCCCTGTTCATACTGGTTTCAATGAAAAAGAAACAATGGTGTATGGACATTCCCAAGCAATGCAGATAGATTCGCTGTGTGTGTGTGTGTGTGTGTTTGACCACAGCCTGCTTAGAGTGCTGATTTTATAAAATTCTATAAATATCTGAAATGCATTGTATTACGTTGTACAACAGAAAGTATCTCTCAGGGGGTCTGAGCTAAAGTCTCATATTGAGGCTCACTGGTGTTTCAGGGCAGTACTGCATACGATACAGAAGAATTAAGATTTACAAAGCATGTTGTTGAAGACCTCTATCTGAAGCTGTGACTGACGCAGTGCTGCAGGAGAGAGAACTGAAGTGTGTTCTGGGTGTATAATGGATTAGGGATCTGGACCCAGATAATGCTATATGTGGACTTAATAACGCAGCGTTGTAGACTTTGATGAACCTGTCCTTTTAGTTTCGGTCATTTCATTTCTTTCATAAAGCACCAGAAGGCCTTCTGGATTCTTTGCGATTCTGATTTTCAAAAAGTTTTGATTTATTTATTTATTTTTGTTTAAATTACTGGTGACCAAAATTGCATTTTGATCGAGACCACCATAGTGTGATTCTCAAATGGTTCTACTGTTTTACTTTATACTTTCATTTTCCAAACAGCTTTATCCTTCTAAGGTCAACAGTAGGCTGAAGCCTGGGTCAGCTCTCAATCACACTCTCAATCACACCTGGGGCAATTTGGAGCAACCACTCAGCTAAATAAGGATGGCTGTGGACTGTAGGAGGAAACTGAAGTATGCAGAGGAAACTCACATACAAATACAGGCAGAGCATGCAAACTCCACAAGTAAAATACCCTTATCAAGCCTGGGATTCAAACCAGGACTTTCTTCAAACATACTAACCACTGTGCCGTCATGCCACCCCATATTTTTTACCAGTGAATATAGTGAGCATAGTACGTTGTGGTTTTTCCATTAACTTATTCTATCATCAGTGTCGCAACAGAGTTACAGCTAACATTTCAGTGTGTTTGTGTGTGTCTATATATATATATAATGTGTATATATATATATATATATATATATATATATATATATATATATATATTAGTCCTTCTCAAAAAATTAGCACATTGTGATAAAGTTCATTATTTTCTGGAATGTATAAGAAAAAATTTAACTTTCATATATTTTAGATTCATTGCACACCAACTGAAATATTTCAGGTCTTTTATTGTTTTAATACTGATGATTTTGGAATACAGCTCATGAAAACCCCAAATTGCTATCTCAAAAAATTAGCATATCATGACAAGGTACTCTAAACGAGCTATTAAGCTAATCATCTGAATCAACCAATTAACTCTAAACACCTGCAAAAGATTCCTGAGGCTTTTAAAAACTCCCAGCCTGGTTCATTACTCAAAACCGCAATCATGGGTAAGACTGCCGACCTGACTGCTGTCCAGAAGGCCATCATTGACACCCTCAAGCAAGAGGGGAAGACACAGAAAGAAATCTCTGAGCGAATAGGCTGTTCCCAGAGTGCTGTATCAAGCCACCTCAGTGGGACGTCTGTAGGAAGGAAAAAGTGTGGCATAAAAAAAACGCTGCACAACCAGAAGAGGTGACTGGACCCTGAGGAAGATTGTGGAGAAGGGCCGCTTCCAGACCTTGGGGGACCTGTGGAAGCAGTGGACTGAGTCTCTCGGCTACAGGTGCTGCATTCCCCAGGTCAAGCCACTTTTGAACCAGAAGCACCTGACCTGGGCTACAGAGAAGCAGCACTGGACTGTTGCTCAGTGGTCCAAAGTACTTTTTTCGGATGAAAGCAAATTTTGCATGTCATTCGGAGATCAAAGTGCCAGAGTCTGGAGGAAGACTGGGGAGAAGGAAATGCCAAAATGCCTGAAGTCCAGTGTCAAGTACCCACAGTCAGTGATGATCTGGGGTGCCATGTCAGCTGCTGGTGTTGGTCCACTGTGTTTTATCAAGGGCAGGGTCAATGCAGCTAGCTATCAGGAGATTTTGGAGCACGTCATGCTTCCATCTGCTGAAAAACTTTATGGAGACGAAGATTTCATTTTTCAGCACGACCTGGCACCTGCTCACAGTGCCAAAACCACTGGTAAGTGGTTTACTGACCATGGTATTACTGTGCTCAATTGGCCTGCCAACTCTCCTGACCTGAAGCCCATAGAGAATCTGTGGGATATTGTGAAGAGAAAGTTGAGAGACACCAGACCCAACACTGTGGATGAGCTTAAGGCCGCTATCGAAGCATCCTGGGCCTCCATAACACCTCAGCAGTGCCACAGGCTGATTGCCTCCATGCCACGCCGCATCGAAGCAGTCATTTCTGCAAAAGGATTCCCGACCAAGTATTGAGTGCATAACTTCTTTTCCTTTTGGCTTTTTCCCTTTCTCAGGAGTCGCCACAGCAAATCATCTGATTCGCACATTTGATTTGGCATAGGTTTTTACGTCGGATGCCCTTCCTGTTACAGCCCTTTTAGCAAGGGACAGAAACACGCTGACGGCTTTGCAGCTCCTCTTTACGAAAGTCAGCAATGGTTCTTTTACATGCCTCTCACCATAGACAGTGACGGACATGGCCCGCCTTTGATAACCCAGTTAGCCACACTGGGGGGAACAGTGACAATCTTGTAGGGACTTGAACCCCCAACCTTAGGATCAGCAATCTTGCGCCCTATCCACTAGACCACCACTGCCCTGTACTAAGTGTATAACTGAACATAATTATTTGAAGGTTGACCTTTTTTGTTTTAAAAACACTTTTTTTTTTGGTCAGATGAAATATGCTAATTTTTTGAGATAGGAATTTTTGGTTTTTCTTTACTTTTTTGCCAAAATTATCAATATTAAAACAATAAAAGGCTTGAAGTACTTCAGTTGTGTGTAATGAATGAATACAGTCGGCCCTCAACTTACGAAAGTAATCCGTTCCAGAGCCCTTTTCGAATTGCGGGGATTTTGTAAGTAGGGGTCGCATCTTACACGTTAAACGCCTAATTTGTTCCAAGGCCCCAGTCTTTGGACTGGACAAACTCCATAAACCCTTTAAAAATGATAAAAGTACACCAATTTTGTATGAAATACATATTAAAAGTAAAAGAAAAGTATTTATTCAACAATTTAAACATTTTATTAACATATTAAACCGTTTTATTAACATTTATTAATTAAACCATTATTAAACATTTTTTATTAACACACACACACACACACACACACACACACACACACACACACATACACACACACCTCTCTATCGCTCTCTCTTTTTCTCTCTGTCTCTCTCTGTCTGGCTGTCTCTCTTGCGCGCGCTGCGGGCCATGCCCACAAGACGTGAATTCAAAGCACATTTCCTGCTTAACAAACTCAACTTTAATTTGATTCCTTGAATGATCGGAATATTCCAGATGAGCTCCAATGCGCCCACATTTATTAAACATTTACTGAATTAAAACAACTTAAAAAACTAAACTAAAATCTAAAGAGTGAAGCTTCTTTCTGTCTCTTATCTGGGAGGCCAGCAGGGCGGGATGTTGGGAGACAGCCAATGAGAGAGTAACTCGTGTGTCGTGTGAAATTTTGATTGGCGCGTTTGAATTTTGAATTTCTTTTCGTAAGAGGGGGTTGTTTCGTATCTTGGGGACGGAAACGCAGGGGAAATTGTTTTCGTAACCCGGGGATTTTGTACACAGGGGCCTTCGTAAGTTGGGGGCCGACTGTATATGAAAGTCTAATGTTTATCAGTACATTACATTCTTCTATAATCACCTGAAGAGAGAGGATGGTTTCACCACCCCTCGAAACAGATCTGTAGTGAAAAATGAGGTTTCAATAGAAAGTCTTTTTATTTTTTCTTTACATTTATAACTTCAACTCATGGTGTGAGGACAATTTCCTACAGCTGAATGTAAAGAAAACGAAGGAACTCATCATAGACTTTAGAACAAAAAAATCTGATCATGCACCTGTCGTAATTAACTCGGAGACTGTTGAACAAGTTGACCAATACAAATATCTGGGAACTATCATTGACAATAAGCTGACTTTTACCCAGAATACTGATGCCGTGTACAACAAGTGTCAACAAAGACTGTTCTTCCTTCGCAAACTCAGATCTTTTCATATTGATAAAACCATTATGTTGTTAATTTACAAATCATGTGTGCAATCTGTTTTACTTTTTAGTGTACAATGTTGGTATGGCACCCTCTCTGTCAAAAACAAAAACAAACTTGGCAAAATTGTAAACGTAAGCAGCAAAATCATTGGAACTCCTTTAGACCCTATTGATTACTTTTATGAATCTCGCGTACTAAATTTAGCATCCAAAATTATTAACGACTTAAACTCATGTTCTTCATTCTGAATATATCCTTCTTCCTTCCGGCCGCAGATATCAATTACCCAAACTTAAATCAAAGAGAGCCCGTACATCCTATATACCAACTAGCATTTTCCTTTTAAATAAGTAGCCTCCACCTTTAGTCTCTTGTATATTGTTACATTTTGTACCACTGTTTTTATCTGTTGCGTTATCTAATTTAAAAACTCAGTTTTATGTCTTAAGTCGTTACATGTCCGTTTAACATACAGTATTCTTTAAAGTATTTTTAAATTTTATTTTTGAAATTTTAGTGCTAGTTTCTTACATTGCACCTTAAGATATTTAATATTTAATATTTAATGTTATATATGTATTATGTCTTCATGTTGTAATATGTTATGTATGTATGTTTATGGAGCCTGTGTACGTGCAAGACAAATTCCCTCCTCGGGCAATAAAGTATTGTCATTGTCATTGTCATTTGTCCTGTCCTTTTATTTTTACTTTTATATTTTTATATATATATATATATATATATATATATATATATATATATTTATTTATTTATTTATATTTGCAAAAAGGATGGAAATGGCTGTGGTGAATACTTTCTTCAAGAAGAAACAGAAGCATAGGGTGACTTATGAAAGCGGAGGTAAGAGCACACAGGTAGACTACATCTTGTGTAGGCGATGTAATTTGAAGGAAGTCAGTGACTGCAAAGTAGTAGTGGGTGAGAGTGTTGCCAAACAGCATAGGATGGTGGTGTGCAGGATGACACTGATGGTGAGAAAGGTGAAAAAGGCAAAGGCAGAGCAGAAGACAAAGTGGTGGAAGCTGAAAAAGGAAGAGTGTCGTGTTGTCTTCAAGGAGGAGTTGAAACAGGCTTTGGGTAGTCAGGAAGTGCTTCCAGAGGACTGGACAACCACAGCCAATGTGATCAGGAGACCGGTAGGAGAGTACTTGGTGTGTCCTCTGGAAGGAAAGTAGATAAGGAAACTTGGTGGTGGAATGAGGAAGTGCAGGAGTGTGTACAAAAGAAGAGGTTAGCCAAGAAGAAGTGGGACATTGAGAGGACCGAAGAGAGTAAACAGGAGTACAGGGAGACACAGCGTAAGGCGAAGGTAGCAGTGTCAAAGGCCAAACAGAGGGCATATGATGACTTGTATGATAGGTTGAACAGTAAGGAGGGAGAAAATGATCTATACAGGTTAGCACAGCAGAGAAATAGAGACGGGAAAGACGTGCAGCAAGTTAGAGTGATAAAGGACAGAGAGGGAAATGTATTGACTGATGACAGAAGTGTGCTGGGAAGATGGAAAGAGTACTTTGAAGAGCTGATGAATGAGGAAAATGAGAGAAAAAAGAGTAGAAGGGGTGACCGTTGAGGACCAGGAAGTAGCAAAGATTAGTAAGGGAGAAGTGAGGAGGGCATTGAAGAGGATGAAGAGTGGAAAGGCAGTTGGCCCTGATGACATACCAGTTGAGGTATGGAAGTGTCTAGGGGAGGTAGCAGTAGATTTTCTGACAAGAATATTCAACAAGGTCTTAGAAAGTGAGCAGATGCCAGAGGAATGGAGGAGAAGTGTGCTTGTGCCCATTTTTAAGAACAAGGGAGATGTACAGAGTTGTGGCAACTACAGAGGGATAAAGTTGATGAGCCATACAATGAAGCTATGGGAAAGAATAGTGGAAGCAAGACTAAGGGCAGAGGTCAGCATTTGTGAACAACAGTTTGGTTTCATGCCAAGAAAGAGCACCACAGATGCAGTGTTTGCTTTGAGGATGTTAATAGAGAAGTACAGAGAAGGTCAGAAGGAGCTGCATTGTGCCTTTGTTGATCTGGAGAAAGCATATGACAGGGTGCCAAGAGAAGAACTGTGGTATTGTATGAGGAAGTCTGGAGTGACAGAGAAGTATGTTAGAGTGGTGCAGGACATGTATGAGAGATGTAAGACAGTGGTGAGGTGTGCTGTCGGTGTGACAGAAGAGTTCAAGGTGGAGGTGGGACTGCATCAAGGGTCAGCTCTCAGCCCCTTCTTGTTTGCTATGGTGATGGACAGGCTCACAGACGAGGTTAGACAAGAATCTCCATGGACTATGATGTTTGCAGATGACATAGTGATCTGTAGTGAGAGCAGAGACCAAGTGGAGGAAAATCTAGAGAGGTGGAGGAATGCCCTGGAAAGGAGGGGATTGAAGGTTAGTCTTAGTAAGACAGAATACATGTGTGTGAACGACAAGGACCCAAGAGGAACTTTGAGGTTACAGGGGGCAGAGATAAAGAAGGTGGAGGATTTTAAGTACTTAGGCTCAACAATCCAGAGCAATGGAGGGTGTGGAAAAGATGTGAAGAAGCGCGTGCAGGCAGGTTGGAATGGATGGAGAAAAGTGTCCGGTGTGATGTGTGATAGGAGAGTATCGGCAAGAATGAAGGGAAAAGTGTACAAGATGGTGATGAGGCCAGCAATGTTGTATGGTTTAGAGACAGTGGCCCTGGGGAAAAGACAGGAGTCAGAGTTGGAGGTAGCAGAGATGAAAATGTTGAGGTTCTCTTTGGGAGTAACGAGGATGGATAGGATCAGAAATGAGTACATCAGAGGGACAGCACATGTTAGATGTTTTGGAGACAAAGTCAGAGAGGCTAGATTGAGATGGTTTGGACATGTACAGAGGAGGGATAGTGACTATATTGGTCGTAGGATGCTGAGGTTGGAACTACCAGGCAAAAGGCCCAGAGGAAGACCAAAGAGAAGATTTATGGATGCGGTGAAGGTGGACATGAAGGTCGTTGGAGTAAGAGTAGAAGATGCAGAGGATAGGGAGAGATGGAGGCAGATCATTTGCTGTGGCGACCCCTGAAGGGAACAGCCGAAAGGAAAAGAAGAAGATATATATATATATATATATATATATATATATATATATATATATATACACACACACACACACACACACACACACAACACACACATTCATCATTCATTAATCTTCTGATACTCTTAATCCTAGTTCGTAGTTAGGGTCACGGGGAGGCTGGTGCCCATCTCAGCCCACTCTGGGCGAGGGTAGAATACTATCAGGATGACTTGCCAGGCATTCACAGGGCAGAAACACGCTGACGGCTGTGCAACCTACTCTTTATGAAAGTCAGCAATGGCGCTTTGACAGCCTCTCACCACAGACAGGGAGAGACATGACCGGCCTTTGATAACCCAGTTAGCTGCATTGAGGTGACAGCAGTGACAACCCGGTGATAGTGGGCTTGAATAATCAAATACTCCGAACACAACGTGGATGCACTTTACAACAATTTTACCCATCGTTCTGTATGTTCTGTATGTTCACCTATGCTCTATATGTATCCCCAGGCTTGTGGTGAAAATGTAAAAATAGAAAAAAAAAAACTTTATTGGTAGAAATGCTTCAATGGTTCCTTTTGAACATCGGCAGAGTCCCCTTAGAGACCCACCAACAATAACCTTAAGCAAAAAATAGGAAACCACTAAGCATTACGCCAGGGTAATTCTTCAGTTATCCAGCTGAATGATGGGATAAATTCGAGTAGACTTTGTATATTACAGACACATTAGATCATCCATGTACTGTCTGAGTACTATTAAATGCCAAACATTCAGACGAAAGTATGCACAAAGTAGGACTAATAGGACGCAGTCACTTTTTAATGGTGAATCCTAGTCTTTTTTTTGTAAAACCAGCTGAAAATCTTAGACTTTTGAAAACTTTCTTTTTATGAAGTGCTTTTTTTAAACCCTTCAAACAATTTAGGTTTAAATAATTATGCTTTGTGTGTCTGCCTGACTTAATTGAAAACAGGTATATTCAGACAGATGCAGTGTCTATAAAAAGGTGAACAACAAATAAACAGCATCTAAACTGTTAGATGTCATTTTCTGACATTATATCAATTTATCAAAAATAAATAAATAAAACATTGGTCCCTTTGGCGTGGTTATGAAATGACTGGATCAGAGTTGTTTGAATGAAGGTTTGGATTTGCATTGTTTTTGTTAAAACCGTGTGCTTGACCTGTGCTGCAGTCTGCCTTTAACCAATTTGTTGCATCTGGATTTATCAAATGTTTGCAGAATTTGGAGCAAATGCTTTATTTGAATTCATTATTCAAGTATTTTTATTACTGCTGTGTATTTAATAAACTAGAAAGCATTGGGACCACAAATCATAATTGATTGTCGTAACTAAATTCTCCAAATAGACTTATGGATGAATGTAAATGAACACGTTGGCGTGAAGTGTTAAAACTCTTACCGCTGCATAAAATGAATTGGACAAAGCTCAATTGTTTGTGCAACAAAAGGTAAGTAATGATGATAAAATGTTGAAAATGCAAAATGAGAAGAGTGAGCTGTAATTTGACATAACTGTAAATTCCAAAGTTTAGATGTTTGAGAGATATAAGAAACCATTATGAGTTCTTAAATTTAAGTCTCCCACTCAAAATCACCTGAAAATGATATGGATAATTATCTGACAGTAGAGGATGGAGACCTACAGTAAACTGCTCTGGATGCAAAACCACCAATTTACATAATATGTGAATATGTAAATAGCTCCAAAAAGCACCACTTTAAATGATTATGCTCCCAAAACAAAGTCACTCATTTGCCAAACTACTTATTCCTACTATTTTTGTGCACAGTGAGGATGGAGCCTATCTCGAGCGACACCTTGCATGAACAGGTCTCGAGACCACTACAACAAACACTGCCGCAGCACTGCTTGCATCGTTAGTGAATGATTTCCTTCATGTTCAGCACAGTTCTCTTAAGTAAGGTAAGCTCTATGTTTATGTGAACGGTTTCTTTTGAAACTATGCATGAGCTTCTGGTCTCGCCATTTAATCGTGTTTTCCATGAGAACACCTATGATAAACATGACATATCTCAGGAAGATCTTAAACATGGATAATAAACAGCTTTGAGCTGAAGGATTGCCAGCTGACACTGCTATGCCTGAGGAATGATGCTCAGATGCCAAACGCTCATCAGATGGCTGAACAAACACCAGAGTCCGTAAAAAGAAAGTTGAGCAAATACAACTTTTCTAGAAAGGAATACATGGTCCCTGGGTTCAAATCTCAGGCTCAGTGAGAGCATTTTCGTGTGGACTTTGCATGTTCTTTCAGTGCTTGCATGGGTTTTCCCTGAGTATTCCAGTTTCCTCCTAAGACGTGCACATTAGGCTAGTTGGCTGTTCCAAATTTCCCCTAGGAATGACTGTGTGTGTGTGTGTGTGTGTGTGTGTGTGTGTGTGTGTGTGTGTGTGTGTGTGTGTTGCCAATGCAATGGTTGTGCAAGCTATTGAGGGTGTACCCTGCCTTCACACAGTCAGCAGCAGCCTACCAATTGCACTGTTAGGACTACTAAGTGAACACACACAACTATTCAGGCTTCCACCGACGGTCAATTTGAATTAGCCAGTTAGCCTAATGTGCATGTCTTTGGACTGTGGGAGGGAACTCGATGTAAGCACTGAGAGAACATGCAAACTGCACACGGAAAACATAAAAAACTGGAAATCAAACCAAGGACCTCCTTGCTGTGAGATGAATATGCCAACCACTATGCCACCACTCCACCTGCAGCAAATTGTATAATCCAGTACTGAAGATTATATGTTAATTAAGCGGAAAGATTAAATAAGGTGAAAGAGTTTTTAAAAATTTGTATTAGGCTAATTTGAATATTGTTTTCGCACCCAAACCATTGCTCAAGTGATTGGAAAATATTAAAAAGCTCTCACATAAAATGCTGCAGATGAACAAAATTGGGTATGGATTTGATATTACAGCATGGCATTCATTTGCAATCTCTGTAGACAGAAAATCACATCTGAATATTTATAACCTCAATGTTGTAGAAAGAGGTTTCTGCAAATTTAATACCTACTTCAGCTGCATTCAATTACATTCACAATCCTGTAGTGACTTTCATGCTTAATAAATCACACTGTGAATTCCAAATGAATTATGTATGAAAAATCCCCCTACACACACACACACACACACACACACAAACACACACACACACTTTTAGGTGTTTTCGGTGGATACACCCGATGAGATATGAAAACACAAAATATGTTACGAATGACGGGTTTGCTAAATTTAATATTGATTTGGGATTGTAGAGTGATATTCACATAGAATTACTGGTGATAGGAAATTGCAATGATATATTTATAAAGCAACTGTAGGGGAAACCCCACATGTACTGCCTATTTCTGCTTGCCATGAAGTCCTGCGTCAGGATTATGGTTGGTGTAAATTAGCTTGATATTTAGCTGAGTCTGGGATTTAGCACATCTTTGCTAGCTCAGCAGAGATGCTTGGTTTCAATCCAGTGGTTTGAACCAGTGCTCATTCTGGAATATCCCAATACTCATGCCCTATCCTCTGATTTTCTCTTGTTTATGATATGACAGCAATGGGATGTGCATTCAGATATAAAACACTGTAGTAATGCAGGGTCTCAGTAATTTGTTACAGTATTTTGCTCTCCACTGAACTGTATGTACAAGTATTGTAAGTTATGTATATGATAAAATAATCTTTGTTCAGCCTTCCTGGGTAAATTCACTTGTTACACTTACAATTATGCATTGTTTCTTATGGATATAGCAAATGATTGTCTTTATTTGAAGTAATCATATAGAAATGTGGGGGCAGTGGTGGTCTAGTGGTATAAGGCACTGACCAAAAAAAAAGTGTTTTTAAAACAAAAAAGTCAACTTTCAAATAATTATGTTCAGTTATGCACTTAGTACAGGGCAGTGGTGGTCTAGTGGATAGGGCACAGGATCGCTGATCCAAAGGTTGGGGGTTCGAGTCCCACACTCCACAAGGTTGTCACTGTCCCCCCCCAGTGCAGCTAACTGGGTTATCAAAGGCCAGCCATGTCTCTCACTGTCTATGGTGTGAGGCATGTAAAAGAACCATTGCTGACTTTCGACAAGAGTAGGCTGCAATGCCGTCAGCGTGTTTCCGCCCTGCGATGGCCTGGCGAGCTGTCCAGGGTGTACTCTGCCCTCGCCCTGAGTTGGCTGGGATGGGCACCAGCCTCCCCGCGACCCTAATTAGGATGAAGCGGTTACAGAAAATGAACTGAACATATAGAAATGTATTGTCAGTCAGTATTCCAGTCTCCAATCTGTAATAAGTGTATCTGTTCGCAGCAGTATTTGTGCTAGCATTGGCTGTCTATAACTTATAAGTAGCACAGATCATCTGTTAGATTTGTCCTGGAGCCAAATTCACATCGAGCAAATCTGCCCTCCCAAGCCAGACCGCAGTATCTGCAATTTTAGCCAAATTGGCCTTTTATGTTTTTCTGACTAAGTGCAATCAGCTCCACCTAGTGATATAAATATTAACTATGAAAGACCTCTAGATACTGAGAAAATGCCTATGACAATGTGCAGTATCTGCAAAAAGGCATGCGACCCCCAAGTCCTCAGTTTCATGATTTTGCAGATACTGCGGTCTGGCTTGGGAGGGCAGAAATGTTGTTTGGGCCACACCACATCCCCATTTCTTAAAACACACACACTCAATCACGCCAACAACCAAACACTTCACACACTTTGAAACGCACAATCCATTGTTCATTCTCCTTGGTCTTAGTCACGTTTATCCCATTAATCTCAGTTTGACCTTCGACATGCACTGGATGCTTGAAAATAACACTGCATGTATAGTAGACTCCTATAATTAAAATGTGTAAACTTTTTCATTTTTAAAAAAAACATGTTTCATGCATTAGTGTTTTTGTTTAAAATTTTGAGCGCCAACAAGTGTTGCTCCTCTACTTTACTTCATCTCCTTCCTTCGCTACGCTTTTTTCCGTTTTCTAATACTTGGTTCTACTAAACTCACCTTTTCAGGCTAACAGCTAAGAATAGCAATATTTTTGTTTGTCCGCATCCTACTCTAATAATATCACCTGCATATAGCTTCATGAAATGATTGCCTATACAGTCGGCCCTCTATTTACGAAATTAATCCATTCCAGAGCCTTCTTCGTAACCTGGAGTTTTCGTAAGTAGAGGTGCATTTTACATGTAAAACACGTGATTCGTTCCAAGGCTCCCAAGACTATCCCATAAACCCTTTAAAAATTATAAAAGTACACCCATTTTGTATGAAATATGTGTTAAAAATAAAAGAAAATTATTTACCCTTTTTAAATCTCTCAAACCACCCATACGACGCTTTAAAGTCCGGGGGTTGCTGGTCTGAAGACCCCTCACCCCCCATCCCCACCCTCCTTCGCAAGGTCCTTAAATATGGCGGTTGCTTTTTCCGAAATAATCGCCTCCATCACTGTATCTCCGCTTTTAATGCCTCCTTCTGCTTAAATATCGTTCCGATTGCAGAGGGGTTTTGGCCATACACCTTTGCGATTTCGCTCAACCGCATCCCACTTTCATATTTTTTTATTATCTCCTGCTTCATTTCGATTGATAACGGAGCCCGCTTCTTCTTTTAGGTGTCACCGGGAATCACTTTCTTTGGTTCCATGATGGATAACAAAATATAACGCTGCAATGATCACGCTCAAAAAAAATTCACGAGCCAACAGTCCTGTTCAACTTTCCTTCACGCGTGTGACAAACAGGAAGTATGGGTACAGTTCAGCTCCCTCCTGGCCAATGGGAGGCCAACGGGGCGGGATGTTGGGAGACAGCCAATGAGAGAGCAACTTGCGCATTGTATGAATGTTTGAATGGAGCGTTTGAATTTTTGAATGGCGCGTTGGGAGCTTTTCGTAAGAAGAGGTTGTTTCGTATACAGAGGACGAAAATTTAGGAAAATGTTTTTTGTAACCTGGATTTTTCGTATTCAGAGGTTTTCGTAAGTAGAGGGCCGACTGTATGTAGTTATATATTCCAAATGGACCATATTCAATAATGACTATACAGTATATTTAAATGAACTAGAAAGTTTAGAAAGTGGATATGCTGTATCTTTTACAAAACGGACTACCCATCTGAACCATTCAGACAAGACAAGCTTATAGCCTTTAGGGCTACTTCACTGTGGAAGTCTGTATCCAGACTTAACAGAGATAAGTGTTCAGTTCATTTTCTGTAACCGCTTAATCCTAATTAGGGTCGTGGGGAGGCTAGCACCCATCCCAGCCAACTGTGGGCGAGAGCAGAGTACACTCTGGACAGCTCGCCAGGCCATCGCAGGGCGGAAACACACTGACGGCTTTGCAGCTACTCTTGTCGAAAGTCAGCAATGGTTCTTTTACATGAACCGCTCACCATAGACAGTGAGCGACATGGCTGGCCTCAGAGATAAGTGGGCACATCCAAAGTTTGAATTAATTATTTAATGCCCATCTGTTCTTTCCAGTTGCCCATTAAGGTTTAAAGTATGGTGAAGTCCATTGGAAAATTGTGCTATAGTTTATGAAGCCACTAATCTGTGAAACCTATGATCAGGATTGGTTGGTTGGTTGACATAGATACCAAATGGATGGCACAAGTGAATACCAAATTGTATTGCTATCTGCTTGCTAATGCATTATAAAAGTATTTGTTTCTCGCTAGCTCAGTTTTTGTATTGATGGCCAGCAGTTTGTGTGCTCGGATGATCAGGGGATTACTCAAATAAGAGTTCCTTTAATGCATGGTACTGGATTGCTGCCTGAATCTTTTGAGGATAAAATGGACATGGACTAAATAAATAAATGTGAATGGTAAGTACATCTAGTGCATTCTGTTGTATATAATATAGTCCTATTAAATATTGCCAATATGAATCATCTTTTAATCATAAGAGTTTTGTTATTTTTATTAAAGGATGATTATTATATAAGCTCAGTCAAAAGTTAAAACAATTAGTTGTATAGCATAATTTACCATGGTACAGTATTTAACTAAAAGTAGCCAATATTTCTTTCACTTACTATTCACACACACTTGCACTACAATTTGTGGCAATCCCTTTTCTAAAGTCATAGATTCAGTCTGAATGCTTGTGTGTGACCAGAATGAAAAAGTGATGAGGATTGCAGCATCCTAACAGCCTGAATCACAAGTGGTTCAGTGTATTGAACATACACTGCATTAAAAACTATTATTTAAAGACCCTATGTACTGCACTCGTATGGGCAGTAAGGGGCCGTTTGGGATTAAGCTCTGTACCAAGTAGCGTCAGGCGTAGTCCAGTTTTCTGTGTCTTTATTAGATGAGAATAAACAAGAGGAAATTATATGCTACAGAAATGTAGAGTTGGGCTATAAATAGAAACATGGCTTTTGCCTTGGGAAGTGGTTGCATTTAAACAGGTCAGGCCATGAGGGCAGATGACTGTGAGGGCATCTTGGACAGGCTAATAAAAATACAATTATTAATTCTATCTTAATCATTTAAGAGTTTGAAGGTATTATACTGGTAGAGTCCAGTCAGAACAAGCTGTTGATGTGTTCCCATATACACCTTCTTTACCTTCAGGGTAAATAATAAATAAATAACTAGTACAGGCAAATCACTTAAAACCTATTGCATTTAATGATTTTCCTATCATGATCCAGCTCCAGGTCTTATTTCCATACAGTACATTCTTATGACGAATAAATCTGGCACACTCAAGGGTTTACTGTTCTGTCCCTCTTTGCTGAGAGACGCTTTTCTTTCAAGGAGGTACAGGTGTATTTACAATAAAATTATGCAATTCTATAATTACACAACAATGTTCTGCATTTAACTGATTTTGGGACTTCCGATGGCAGTATCAGGGGATTACAATAAATGGCATGAAGTGTATGCTGCAGTTAACTAAGGCATGGTTTCATGTGTTTGGGGTTAAGGCAACTGATTTCCTTTAATATATCTGGCAACAGTTCGTGTCATTGGAAAAATATATGTTGTGGTTGTGAGAAAAGATGATATGGTGCACCAGAAGTGTGACATTATTGGTCTAATATCAAGCAATCAATTTTTTTGAAGATTGGGACTCACCCTGGGTTTACACTCGGGCACAAAGCCCACAATCCCCACAATTTATGAGAACTCGGTGGATTTTGTTATGATTTTCAGAGAACTTGGCGGATTTTGTTTTAATTTTGAAGGAACTTGATAGATTTGTGATGATCAAACTGATTGAGACAACAAAAAATTCCAGTGTCAACATATTCAGACTATGTTGTTCAAAATGTATTCAAACATTTCATTCTCATTTCAGGTTGCTGTATAAACATAAGTGTGTGTGTGTGTGTGTGTGTGTGTGTGGGTGTGTGTGTGTGTGTGTGTGTGTGTGTGTGTGTGTGTGTGTGTGTGTGTGTGTGTGTGTGTGTGTGTGTGTGTGTGTGTGTGTGTGTGTGTGTGGCTGTCTCATAGGAATTATAGTTGTTTTTTGTCAAGCTGGCAGAAGCTTTATCAGGAGAATAGGTCATAGTTTCTAAAAGAATGGGAGACGCTGCCAGGTGGAAATGACCCAGAAGGCCCAAAGCTATCTCAAGTATGAATGACAGCTGAAATTCATGACTTTGAAAAACAGCAAAAAAAAGTACTTGAAATCTGGAAAATGGTTTCAAGACCTCTGGCAACCGAACTGTTTCTATAAGAGAGATTTAAAGAAGACTGCTAGTTTTTGACGCTAAAAAACCTTTTAAAAAGATGGCAGAAAGTGGTTTCAACAGAATGTGGAAGGATGGTTTGATTGTATGGTGATGATTTAGGGATTTAACAGTAAAGTAATGATATAACAATGTATATTTCGAAGAGCAGGAGGTTCCTGATCTGCTGTGATTTGTTTATTAATGCTATGTATAAAAAGATGTACTGTATCCTTAAAGGTGTCCAAAAACATCACTTTTTGTCTTTACAAATATATAATTATAGAGAAATATAAAGTACTTAAAAATAATAGGGGGAATTAAAAAAAAATGAAAAAAAATTGGGACAGTATAGGAAATTCATCCATGGATTGACACTGTGGGAGGAAACCCAGAGCAGCACAGAGGGTGCCCTTGCCTGTCCTAAGACTTCAACCCAGGACCTTCTTGCTGTGAAGCATACAAGCTAACCACTGTGCTCCTGTGCTACCCCAGTATGGGACATGCAAATAAACAAAGAATTGATTTCAAAAATTATTTTGACTTGTATTTCAGTGCTAGCTAGCAGTAGAAAAATTCATCTGTTTTCTGCTCAGCCTCGTTTGTAAATATACATCCATTTATGCATCTCGGACATAAAACAAATTCCATAAAAAATAAAAACAATAAGAAAATAAATACTGTAATGGTATGATTTGATGATTTAAAAGACAGGGCAATGGTGGCCCAATGGTAGGGTGCTGAATTACCAAAGTTGGGTGTTCAAGCCCCACTGTCAGCGTTTATCACTGCTGTCTCCTATCAAAGGCCAGCCATGTCTCTCACTGTCTGTGGTGAGAGACCCGTAAAAGAACAATTGGTCTTTTGTCAAGAGTAGTCTGCATAGCCGTCAGTGTTTCTGCCCTACGATGGCCTGACGAATTATCCAGGGTGTGCTCTTCCCTCGCCCAGAGTTGGCTGAGATGGATATCAGCCTTCCCGCAACCCTAATTAGGATTAAGAGGTTCAGAACATTAATGAATGAATGATTTCAAACAGTTCACTGTAGTCCCAGCTGTGGGTCAATGGTTAAGGCTCTGGGTTATTGATCAGAAGGTTGAGTATTCAGACTCCAATACCACCAATACACAATCTGCCACTGTGGGCCCTTAAGAAACGTCCTTAAAGGGGACCTGTAGTGAAAGCGCTCATATATCTAATTTGATGTATTGTGTATATAGCTAGTGACAATTACACCTATAAGGCGTTTATTATATTCTCTCACAAACCAGCTTTAAGCGATTTAAGGGCTTCACTTACGTCAAGCTTCAGAGCACAGGAGTTTTAAAACGGCGCATTTGCCGTGACGTCATATCTTTGACATAGCCTCGACCGGAACTGTGAGATTGCAATGTAAACGTAAGGCTATACATCTGATATATACAAACAAGCTCACGGAAACTTGGAAAAAACAGACATTATAGTAATTTTTTTTTTTTAAACCATGGACGAAGACAATTTCATCAAAGGATTAGAAGGTTATTTATATGAAGCACTGAAGAAAGACTAAATCGGACCAGGAAAGTGACGACTCGGAGGACGATATTGCAGAGTTGGCAGAAGCTCTTACACGGGAAAATCGTAGCAAACAAGCAGCAAATATTTGTTGCTCTTGTGGAAAATGCGTTTGTCAAAAAACCGATCAGGAGTGCTAGTGTTGTAAAGAACATGAATTGCTTGAGGAAAATATACTGACATTCTGCAATTGGCGATACGACTGTCAACGATGTTACGTCACAATGACCTTTAACCCCGGTGAAAACAAGCCAACATGTCCGCGCGCTCAACTTTCATGAGCAAGGAATGTCATATACGAGAAAAGGAACTTATAAACAAACTACCGACATCACGCGATGTTTAAAAGTTAATAATAAAGTATAGTAGATATTTTTTGAATGCTATAAATTTTGGGTACAGGTACCCTTTAACCCTCAACTGCTCAGCTGTATAAACCAGTGTTTCCCAACCTTTTTGGGCCAAGGCACACCTTTTACATTAGAAAAATCACGAGGCACACCACGGCACAAAAATGATACTGCCCTCTAGCAGAACAGCACTGTTACTACACGCTAAGTGAACTTGGTTAATCTTCCGCGGCACACCTGATGATTTTTCAAGGCACACTAATGTGCCGCGGAACAGAGGTTGGGAAACACTGGTATAAAGGAAATCAAAAAATGTAAGTCATTCTGGATAAGGGCATCTGCCAAATACTGTAATGATAATGTAATCATGTCTGGGTCCAAACACTGTCCAGATAAGGCCTAGTCTTTGTGGAGGATAAACAGAAAGGGATTTCGGTATATTACCCTCCATGGCACATAATAATTGAGAGCTTTCCTATAATAAATATTTTCGTGAAATGATTCAAGGAATTTGAAGAAATTTTAATGGGTAAAGTAAAAAGGCCCAAGCTTAAGATCAATGCTGCTAATCATTATCATTCAGATGGCACTGCATTATTTATCCAACACTATTATTATTATAGAGTAACACTTTTTTGGGAGGATAACATTGGCAAGCCTTTATCAAGCACCACAGTATAGTTGTTCCACAAATTCCAGTTGCTTTACTTTACTATTAAACTTTACTGTTTGAAATGGAAGCTTTATGTTCACTGTGTCCAAAACTGCTGTCAGCTTCTCTGTGCTCTGAGAGTTCTTGAGTTGAGCATCCCACGGTGGAAATGTATATTGTGTACAGACAAATCATTCAAATTTGATGAATGCATATTCCAGATTTTTTAAGGAACATACAGCAGGAACAAGTCCAAAATCCAGGGTATCTCATTGTACGGGTTGTGTGTCAGTGACCTTGACAAAAGTAACTTACACTTCTATGATGACCGTTTTAATGACGATAAGATTTAGGAGCAACATCCACGCATATTTCATCCTTTCTGTACACAATACAAAGACATTGCTGCAGAAGCAGAGGGTGCAGGTGCTGAACTGGCCTGCCTGCTGTCCTGACCTGTCCCAATAGAGAATGTGAGGCAAAAAATGTGACAATGAGCTCGGTTGTTGCACATCTTAAGCTCTGTTTGTAGAGTTTAAACATTTCATCACTTGGTGTGTTTCGTCCCTCGACAACTTTCAAACGTTGTGAGAGCTGCAACATTACAAAGTATTAAATGCTTTATTCTCACAACTTTTTTATGCTTTGATTGTGTTTATTCATTGATTTTCTAAACTGCTTCATCCTAATTTCGGTCACGGGGAGGCTGGCACCCATCTCCGCTGACTCTGGGTCAAGTCATTGGACAGTTTGCCAGTCCACAGCAGGGACAACACTCACACAACCATTCAAACTTAAATCTAGGGGCAATTGCGAACAGATAAGCCTCCAGTGCATGTTTTTGGACTGTGGGAGGAAACCAGGGTACCCAGAGGAAACCCAGACAAGCACAGGAAGAACATGCAAACTTCACACACAAACGCCCAAGAATGGCACCCAGGCCTTTTGCTGTGTGGTGGACATGTTAACTTCTGCGCCAGCATGCCGTGCCACAATGTGCTTATTTTCGGGGGGAAAATTCATGAGATAAAATATCATATAATTGTGCTTCAAAATAATTAGTTTGAGTGCAATGCGGGTCGTCAAAGGGGTTCCATGTCGTGCTGAAATGAACCGGTTGAAAGTTTATCCCAAAAACATTTTTTTTTTTTTTGGGTGTGAGAGGTGAGAAAGAAATGATGAAATAAAATCGTATTATTCGTTCACATATGATGCCTCCTATTGCACTTTTTACTTGCCAATGAAATTTTAATTGATTGTTCAGTTGAAATTTATTGGACTTTTCTCTTAGTTTGTCCAGGTTTTTTTTTTTTTTTTTTTTTTTTTTTTTGCCACAGTGCATAATGCACTCTAGTTGCTTATAAAATATCATATTGCATACACAGTTTAATGTTTTTTCAGGAATTGTTAGATGGATCCCTAATGGTTCCCTATGAGACATTGCATATGGTGCTGGGTATAGAGTATAATGCACGGCATAAAGATGGATCCAATTATTTAATATCTGCTGTAGACTTTTATACTCATACAGCGACACAAGTGCTGAATCCCAATGGAATTACAGACTTCAAACAGTAGAGCAGGTAACATTTCAAAGCATTTGGAATGCACTTATGAGTTTAGGGAGCTGAATCCCAAGTAGCTCACTGTTAAATCTGCAGTGCAGAACTCTTTATTGTAGACCTCGTGTATTGTCTTGATATTGTTTCGTATGGAAAAACAAAACATTTTCCTTCCATTGTCTTTATTTCTAAGTGCATTAAAAATTGTTTGGTCATCAGTAACTTTTATAAATAACAAAATTAAATCCGTCTGACAACAAAAACGCACAAAGGATTTCAACATGTAGTTAGTGTTGTCCTTCAAATAAACAAAACATTTTGAAAGCAGGGAGGGGCACGACCGTACGTACACCCAATAATTCAGTGAGATATACTATCACTATCTTTCACATCTTTTTAACATTTCTGCCCACAATTCTTTCCAACATTGTTTAAAGCATCGTCGATATAATTTGCTGCAGTACTATGTCTATATATTGTTATTGTTGTCATAATCACTGCAGTATGCTTGGAAATACCTTTTTAATAGATACAGGCTGTAGTTGCATGTCTGTGTGATTTTGTACGACTTGACAGGATGTAACTGTCAGTACTGCAGTGGAATGCTTGCAAAGTTAGCTATTAAAGTGTGTATTGGTATTCAGTATATATTACAGGGGTATCTTGAGCTTGTGGATTAATTATGGATCTGCATTAGAAACTTGGGATAATTATTGAATCAGAATGGTGGAAATAAACTGTTTACCACAGACACTAATTAGACAAGTATACATGTGTGTGAACGACAAGCACCTAAGAGGAACGGTGAGGTTACAGGGAGCAGAGATAAAGAAGGTGGAAGATTTTAAGTACAGTACTAAGGCTCAAGAATCCAGAGCAATGGAGAGTGTGGAAAAGAGGTGAAGAAGCATGTGCAGGCAGGTTGGAATGGTTGGAGAAAAGTGTTCGGTGTGATTTATGATAGGAAGGATTCGGCAAGAATGAAAAGAAAAGTGTACAAGACGGTGATGAGGCCAGCGATGTTGTATGGTTTAGAAACAGTTGCGCTGAGGAAAAGACAGGAGGCAGAGCCGGAGGTAGCAGAGATGAGAATGTTGAGGTTCTCTTTGGGAGTAATGAGGGTGGATATATATATATATACAAAAATAAAAGGACAGGACAAAGACTTTCTATTGAAACTCCATTTATCACTACAGATCTGTTTCGAGGGGTGGTGAAACCATCCTCTCTCTTCAGGTGATTATAGAAGAATTCAAACAGATCTGTTTATTTTTGTTTATTTGCTCTACCAAAAAGTATTGAGCACTCTCCTACGGAAGGATCTACTCAGAAAATCTAGCTCTCGGAGGATTAGATTTTAAAATATATGTCTTTTTTCTTGGCTCTCTTAGTCAAAAAGGTTCTCGACCCCTGGTGTAAGAGAAGAAGATGCAGATTATAGGGTGAGATGGAGGCAGATGATTTGCTGTAGCGACCCCTGAAGGGAACATCCGAAAGGAAAAGAAGCAGAAGAAGACCACAGACACTGATTAAAAAATCTCAAGACATTAAAAAAAAAGAGCAAGAAGGTCCTGGGTTGCCCCGCAATGACCTGGTGAGCTGTCCAGGGTGTACCCCACCCTTGCTCAGAGTCGGCTAATATATGTACCAGCCTCCCTACGACCATAATTAGAATTAACTCTTTAAACCCAGCAGGACCATATGGTCCTCTTTCAAAAATTGCTAACTACTGGACATATTCGATACTTGTTGTAGCGTGGCCTGATACAACACAGCTCCCACGTGCCTCAGTCAGCTGCGAGATGACCTTGAGTGTGCAGGATTGTGTTGTTCACGAATTTGTGAGTGTTATATTTGTTATTATTGTTATTATTATTATTATTATTAGTGTTATTATAATTTTGTTGAAAGAAATGTGTTCGGGGTGTTTCCTTAGGCCTTTTTGATTCGGAGAAACTAGTGATATTTTTTTTAACTGCAAAAAATAATTTGGGCCTTAAATGATTAAGTGTTTCAGAAATCGAATGAAAGAAGGTCCTGGGTTTAAGTTCTGGGCTCTGGTTGTTTGTGTGAAGTTTAAATGTTCGCTCTGTGCTTGCATGGGTTTCTCCCTGGTTGTCCAGCTTCCTCCTGGAATCTAAAGATATGTTCAGATAACCAGCTGTTCTAAATTGCCTGTGTGTGTATATGTGTGTGTATTGGCCCCACAATGATCTGGCGAGCTGTTCAGTGTGTACTCTCTCTCTCTCTCTCACTTTCTCTCTCTCTCTCTCTCTCTCTCTCTCTCTCTCTCTCTCTCATCTTCATCTCATGGTCACCTCCCTGTCAAATGTTCAGGACATCTGAAGTCGCTGAATCTTCGATCGGCTACTTTCCCCTGCCACCCCTCTCCCCATCAACCTCCCCGCTGCCCCCTCCCTTCTTCGCGCTTTAGGCTCCGCCCCTTTTCCGAGTTCGGTGCGCTCGACACTCGGGGTCTGCGCGCGGAGTTCTCAGCGCTGGTAACCATGGCGTCGGACGGGATGATCTTAACGAACCACGACCACCAGATCCGGGTCGGCGTGCTCACAGGTAAATTTGCGCTTTTCGTGATATCTGTTTGAATTTATTTTCGAATGAATGAGATGCGTCTGTGATGCGGGCTTTTTTTTTTTTTTTTTTTTTTTTTTTTTTGGTTGCAGCGGTTTATCCAGCGGTGTCACATCTGTCAGCGTTGCGCCCCACGGTGAATTAAAGCCCAGTTTTCCCTTCTGCTTACAGTTTCAATCACCAAAGGCGAACAAAATGCTCGTGATAATAATAATAATGCTGATGATAATACTAGGCGTGTGGAGTGTGGATGTGGTGTCGGATCCGGTCCTGATGCTCGTTCAAAAATGTTCATTTCTAATAAGAAAATAATGGACTTTGTCATTGAGCGATTCTCTCTCTCTCTTTCATCCTTCTTTTTTTCCTCATCGGATTATCACAACCTGAGATGTGATCGTTTTAAAAATGGACACTGCTGACATGCTCGAGCTGATTGCATCTGCTCAGGAAACAGGTGCGGGTTTCCCTGCATCACGCATTCATTTCAGCTGCATGGCGAGAAATACATATCAGGTGATTTGTGAATGACAAGCGACTGAAGCGTCCAAATCGCCGAGATCCTTGTTGTAGCTTTGGTGATTGTCGTGTATTAAGGCTTTTTTTGGGATGTGTGCTGCTAGAGCAGGAGCGACCGAGCCGTTTTTCGGTTCTGTGTAAAGGGGAGAAACCCGTCTCCGTCGTGCTGATGGTGAACGACGGGGTTGTGTGCTGCTGATGCTGATGCTGATGCTGCTGATGCTGCTGCTGCTGCTGCTGCTGCGAGTCGATATCTCTCAGACTAACAGTGGAGCTTTAAAATGGCCACCGGCTGCCTCCTCTCACCGAGCCTGATATTATCGGCATTTTGCTCCTCCGAGAAACCGTTTTTTGATGAAGGTGATGATGTGTAGCGATGGAGAAGATGAGGGAAACCCCCACTCCACCCCATCGCCGTCACCTCCACCCCCAATAGAGACGCGGGGGGGGGGGGGGGGAGCCGTGACACTCAGCGGCGCTCAGCGACTCGCCTCTGATTCCGGCGCTCTAATACTCCGGCTCCGGTTCTAAGTAGGACGCTTCGCGCGTGCGTGGAATCCTGGCACTAGAAATCACAGCGTGTGGGTTCCAGCAATTAGAACGCCGGGATGAGGTACGTCACGACTGGAATGGGGTTCCAGCATCTCCTGTCAGGACCAAGATGATTGTCGCTCCCAGACAGCCTGTGCTTTTTGTTTCATTGGCACAGCATTCTTTTTTCTTCTTTTTTTTTTTTTAACCTAAAACTCATTCCTTAACATAATATATAAATATATATAAAGACAGAGAGAGAAAGAGAGAGAGCGAGAGATTACCAACCTCTCTCTCGCTCTCATATATATATATATATATATATATATATATATATATATATATATATATATATATATATATATATAGCTCTCATATATATATATATATATATATATATATATATATATATATATATATATATACATACAATAGGCTGGGAGGTTGACAACAGGTGAAGGCAGAGTACACACTGAACAGCTCGCCAGGCCCTGGCAGGGTCAACACACATACATTCATTCACACTAGACTCAATTTGGAACAGCCAGTCAGCCTGCTGTGCATGTTTTTGGACTGTGGGAGGAAACCAGAGTCCCTGGAGGAAACGCACATAAGTATGGTGAGAACTTGCACACTCCACACAGAAATGCTGAGGTTGGGAATCAATCCCAGGACCTAATTGCTGTGAGGCAGACTTGCTAACCACTACACCAACGTGCCCAAAAGTCCTAATTTATCAACCAGTTTTTTGTTGTTGTTTGTTTGTTTTTGGGGTTTTTTGGGGGGGTGTCTTGGGTCATAGAAAAACTTATGTGCCACAAAGATCTCTGGTCCACTATCCTCGAAGACTGAAAGTGAAAACGATTACAGTAAATTCAGGGGGGGGGTCTTGGGTGTAATTTCAATTTTCCACCAAATTTTCTGAGGCCCTGTATGTTATCACTGGCCACAAATCCCATTATATATCCAGTGACACGTCTCAGAAAGTTAACCATTGGGGTTGTTGTTGTTGTTGTTGTTATTTAGTGATACTTTCCTGAAAGAATTCTCTGTTGCAAGTTCATCAAAACATTTTTTGTCTGGAGGAGGATCTGTTTATTTTTTATGTGTCCACTACATGAGTAGTGTTGGTCACCAGCTATCTGTTTTTGGAGTCTTTGGAGGGATTTTCATAATATTATGATACACGACTGAATGGTGGCACAAGAGTAATCTGCCAAAAATTTATTCTAGCCAATCACAGACGCACAGATGCAGAGGCCACACCTAGTTCAGTTGACCCACTCCATAGAAATTAGAGGAGTGCTTGAGGGTATTTATTGACTGCATGACCAGTCAGAAAAGTAAATGGTGTGATGACCTACTGATGGACAGGAGTGTCTCAGCCAATAAAATTCCAGTTACAGTTACATTATTTATTACCTGTTGTTCCTTCTATAACCCAACTACCATGACTTATTAGTCACTTGCCTTGAATTGCACCTTCAAGGCTATCAGACATCTGTATATGTAATTAATTACACACAAAGATCCCAGAACCACACTCATACCCAGGCGTCATGCTTGTCTTGTAACAGATTGGCCGTGCGCTGGTGTGGCGTTGACATTTGATCCAGACACTGGCTGATATTTATCATGGGGTTTCTCTTCGCCATTGTGACGAATGACTGTGACCAGCACACACACTATGTGTAGACAGTGTGGGGTGAGGTAAATAGAGACGGCAGATTAAATAGAAGGAGGAGAGAGATATCACAAAGTAAATTGGTCTTTCCTTGTCATCTGACCTTTTAGAAATCTCTGCTTGGTCTCTCTCTCTCTCTCTCTCACACACACACACACACACACACACACACACACACACACACACACACACAAATACCACCAGAATAAATTTCACTGCCCTGCCACAATACTGCTTTTCATAAAATATATGCATTAAGAGGTTCCACAAAGTTCCACAAATGCTCCAATTTTATTTGTACAGTTCCTAAACTGAAGCTAAATGATCCACCAGTGATCTCTAACCAGCAGCAAAGGATTGTTGTTACAGAAGAAGAGGTCATTTGAACATTTTATTATTACAGGTATTAAAAATAAGGAACCAATACAAAATGGATTTAGCTCCGTTTTTTTCTCCCAGACAAAATGGCATTATGCACATAGTCAGACTACACGTTCTAAATCTAGGAAAAAGAAGTGTACGAATGTGAACATGAATATTTTTGGGACAAGGAATAATCAGGGACTATTTCCAATTCTGTTGTCAGCCCTACCTTTATTCTAGAGGGCATCCCACAATGCAAGGCTGGCGTTTAGGTTTTTCAAAATAAAAGTCAAAGGAACGTAAGAAGCTCCAGAAGGCAGCGGCAGCATCGACCAGATTCTGCTGCAGTATGGTGCCAGCCAGAAGTGTCCCAAATAACTGAATTCTAATCAACAATTCTGAAGGCAAGGAGGCTGTCAGTAAGTCGACTATCCCATTAATGCCGTGATCAGACCAGTGATGTTTATGACGCATCAATTTTTGCATTTTTAATGTACAAGTCGTCCTTTTTGCTCTTTATCAGTTCAAGTGTGATTTAAGTGTGTTTCTACTACTAGTGGGAAATGTCCTTGAAATACTTATTTTAAAAATGTAAAGTCTACAGAAAATATAAATGTTTTATAAATGCCTTGGTGAGTACATTTTTGAACATGAGGTTTATTTCTGATGCTAATTCACAATGCTGGTGATTCTCTGAAGTAAAAGAGTCTGACTTTCACTGCCTGGGATATAAACTCTTAAATACTCGGAAAAAAAATTAGGACCACAGTTGCCATTACAGTTATAAGACAACCAGCCACACTTTGTTTTAAATTGTAGTGTATTTCTGCTCCATGATGTGTATTTGGTGTGATTTCCCTCTGAGGTGAGTTCCTCTCAGGGTTTCTCCCTCATGCTGACTGAGGGAGATGTTCCTCACCTCTGCTGCCTCAGGTTTGCTTCAGGGATGTGCAGGGTTTATAGAGAAATGGATAAAATTACAAGTGTACATTTCCCAAATTTGTTTTAAACGTTTGTAAAGCTGTATTAAAATGAAACTGAAAGCTATATGCTTATAATCACTTGCATAATTTCAGATTGTATCATTATTTATCATCAGCATTTTTTGAGTATTCATCATACAGTACCATACTCTGCTGGAATGTGATGGCAGTGGTTGGCAGGTATATCTCACAACAAGAAGGTCCTGTGTTTGAATCCCAGACTCAGGCGTTTCTGTGTGGAGTTTGCATGCTCTCCCCGAGCTTGTGTGATTTTCCTCATGGTACCCCAGCTTCCTCCCACAATCTAATTGCATGCACATGAGGTTAAATGATTTCCAAATTGCCCTTGGGTCTAGATGTGTGTGTGTGTGTGTGTGTGTGTTGGCCGTCCAACTTTCTGGCAAACTGTCCCAGATGTATCCCGCCTTCACCCATTGTCAGCTGAGAGATGTACTAGCCTCATGGTGACCCGAACAAGACTGAGTGGTTTGAGAAATGAAAGAGTGGGTGATGTAATATATACAGCCATGGACAAAATTAAGAGTGCACTTACAGTAGTGATCCCCATTCAAAATGCTCTTTAAATCCTTGCCATGGCTGTACATTTTGTTTTATTATTTTTGATACGTGTAATGTGTGATTATAAGGATCCCTCACTTTCCGCGATTAATAGGGACCAAGACCCGTCCACGACCGCCGATTTCCGTGAAGTAGATACGTACATGTATATGTTTATATAATATCAATAAATACATATTCAATGCTATAAATGCTTATAATAACATTTAAACATTCAGAAATAATGCATAAGATGTAAATAAAATATAAATACACACACATACAGACATGCACCTCACGTAAAAATGTAAGTAGTTTTGTTGGGGTAGTTTGGGTTGGTTTTTTTTTTGTTTGTTTGTTTGTTTCTGTTTGTTTGGGGGTTTTTTCTTTGCATAATTGGCCTTGTTTTGCAGCATTTTCCTTAACTTTTTCCACTATTTTTCTTTAATTTACTTATATTTTTAAAATTTTCAATGAATATTTTTGATAAACCCACAATGCACTGAAGCACGAAATAGCGAGAAATCACTGCATTGGGCTTCTAAGTGGCACTTTGACAAGGTGTTTTACTATTAACCCGGAGATCGCAAATTTGAGTCTGGTTTAATGCCTTAGCCATCCGTGGCCGGATATCCATGGGAGCTAATTGGCTGCGCTCTCATGGAAGGAAGGGACGGCACTCGATCACTTCCCTGTTACTCACAGCCAATCATGGGCGCCTGTGAGCTCATTTGTACAAGGGGGCGGATAGCACTTTCATTCCAAATGTGTTAGACCTCCCCCAAATACACATGGCACCACAGTTCGGAAAGAGGCGAGTGGCTAGCATCGCATGTCACTGAGGGAGCATGTGCATGATTTTGTCCCTCCCTGGTCGGTGGTGGTTGTGTGATAGAGAAAGCAATACCTGAGGGGAAGGAATTGGATGCAACTAAAAAAATTAGGGAGAAAATGAGGAAAAATTAATTACAGACGCTTCCCGACTTACGTTCATTCGTTTTACGTGTTTTCGAATTTTATGTTTTGTCCCCCCCCCAAAAAAAAGTCAAATTTTGAGTTTAGCGTGCTCTCTGTAGTACGAGACGTACGCTGATGTAATGACGTAATGATGCTGCGTCCATTGTTTACAAACGACAGATGTACCCCTCCTTCTTCCCAATTCAGTAGTGCGTGTTACTCTTGTTTTAAGACGTCATCTCTGTGATCTTTGTGTTTACACTGTTTTGCGGACTTTTGTAACCCTAAGCAAATATGGTTGGTCAGAAGCGTAAGCCTACTAGTATGGGTGCAAGTTTTCCGGCATACGCCGGAATTTCTGTTTTTTCCAAGACTGAATTAACTATCTGCTCGGATCGGCGCAATCTACCATGCATACTCAGTTATGAAAAGAGAGTTGTAAAATGAATGAAAACCCGAATCCAGAAAAGAAAGAGAACTCTCCGCTCTGCTGGTGATTCACATCAGTGCAGGCTGAGTACTAAACAAGTATTCAATGGCGCCCTTGCTCACTTGAAAGACCGGAAGTCCGTATAACCTGTGCTTTGTCTCAAGCACAAGCAAGTGAACTACTTTCGGTGGAGCGCCTCACGTATTGTAATCGTTGATTGGCTGTTTTAAGCTTCATGTAAAGTGACTCGGCTCAGCTTCATGTAAAGTGACCTTCCGTCGACGATCGGAACCATTTACAAGCAGAAAGATCGCATCACAGAGAATGTTAAAGGTAATACAGTATTTGATACTGTATTGATATTTGATGAGTGAATTTGATGAAAATTTATTTATTTGAAATTATTTTGCTTGAATTTAATTGATTTGAAATTAATGTTATTATTTGATATATTTGATATTATTTTACAATGTTATGTTTATAATAATTGCTTTAGGGGTGTTTTATGAGATACGGTAATGGTATTTATGGATGTATCGTACAGTATGAACGTCATACGTCACTGGAACATACAGTAACAACTTACGTTTTTTTTAAACCTTACGTTCGGGCAGTCCGAAACCAAACTAAAACGTAAGTTGGGGAGCGTCTGTATTATTATAACACCCAAAACCATGGGTTAGCTGTAGATATATCTAGATCTTCATGTAATCCTTCCTGTTACTCATCTTCATAGCACCCTTCCCATAAATGTCTCGGGTAAAACCAACACATGAAAAAAAAAAGTCTTTCCTGCTCAGTCCATCATGTAACGGGTGTTGTGTATCCCCACCTGTCTTTGTTTAATGGGATGCTATGGCATGCAAACCTCCGCAAGCTGTGTAAAACAACTGAGACTGAATGTGACATCTAATTCACAAGGCGGCACGTCTATATTGTTGTGAAAAGCTGAGGGAAAGAATGCCTATAGTATTGTCAGACACCACAGCATCACAAACTGTAACAGATATGTGATGACATCTACCAGCAGTTTATTTCTGTGTCATTCCATTTTCCAGTGATATCTGCCAATCCCCCTCCTTTTTTTTTTTTTTTTTTTTTTTGTAATTTGCCATCAGTTGCCTCACAGTGAGTGTGAGTCGCAGTATCTCTGCAATGTCATGACCGGTCACAATCATTAAGGCAGTGGTTCCAGTTCCCACCGGTGCCGTGGCAAAAGATTATCGTTAATGTAACTCGGTCAACAGGCAATAGGTTAACATTTCATCTTTACTGTAATACTTCACACAATCACAGCATCATGCTGATTTCTAGATCATTTTCGTTGTGGCTGTGAATGCAGTATATTAAGACCCAGAGTGTTTTATTCCTCTTGTAACCACAGCAGTTCACTGGTGACACGGTTGCATATTATTTGATCTGTCCAGAAATTTTGAGATCACACCAATTCATACACATTCATCAAATCCTCTTGTATTGACCAATCATCACAACTTTTCCACTTTTTGTTTTACATCATAGCAGTCCTCTGCACACTGTCAGCATGCGGACATATGTGCAAGTACAGGGATCCCTCACTTTCCGTGGTTATTTGGGACCGAGGTCCCCATGTGACCACCGAATTCTGTGAAGTAGGATCACCCCCCCCCATGTAAACGTACATGTATATGTGTATATCATATCAATAAATACATATTCAATGCTATAAATGCATAAGATGTAAATAAAATATAAATACACACACAGACGCAGATGTGCGTGCATGCATCAGATGCGTACCTCACAAAAATGTAACTAGTTTTGATGGGAGATTTTGCGTTGCTTTTTGTTGGTTTAGGGTTTTTTTTTACATAATTGGCTTTGTTTTTGTGGCATTTTCCTTAACTTTTCCCCCTATTCTTCCTTAATTTCCTTATTTTTTTAATTCAATGAATAGTTTTTAAAAAACACGATGCGCTGAGCTGCCTGAATTGAAGTGCGAAGTAGTGAGGGATCCCTGTATTTTTGCAATTTTCCAGTAATTTTCCTTGCAAATTTTATTAAATGCCTAAAATATTGCAGTGTACACCATTATCTTTTTTTACAAATCAGCTGCAAAATTTGGCATGTTAGATAACAAAATTCTCTGGAGGGACTGATTACAGCGGCGCTCCCGCGTAGCACATCACTGATAAGGATAAAGCGTTTAACCATCGAGTTGCTTTTGGAACATCAAGAAAAACTGATAGCATGCGTATGCCCGTCCCTACGGCATACATGTACACAGGGGAGTCCTGTGTGATTCTTTAAAAATTTTATATCTTGAAGTAAAAGAAATTTTCTGGGAGAAAGTAAAAACGAGACCAAGAGGCATATACTGCTCAGAGCAGCTGTTTAAACCTGTTCTTTCCTGGTAATTCAATCTACTGTTACTTTTGACTGGGTTGTTTAATCTCTTGATAACCATTAGTCTGTGGACCTGTGTGCACGTAAAGAAAATATATAAGGATACACAGAGTGATTTGTCATAAGTGTGCCATTCAAATCATACTATTCGAGTCATGAGCCCAAGAAAGGCTACAGCTTTGCATCTCCACCTCCCTTTCTGTCTTCCCCAATGGCCGCAGGGTCACGTGATGTGACATGCACTTTTCTCTGGGACTAAAGGGAGCTATAGTTGGCATGGCAACTCTCAGTCGAATTGGTTTTCGGTGACTGATGTGCATGCAGCGGCCCGACGAGCAAGAGTGACGCTCAGTCTTTGGTGGATGGATGTGGTCATCCTGGATGCAGGGGGGGGGGGGGGCCTTCTCACAAATGAGAAACAAGCAGATGGAGGATAGGATCTGCCTTAAGGTTTTTTTTTTTTTTTTTTTTCTTTAACATGTAGTAAGTAACCTTGTGTTTGAAAAGCAGTATTACACTTCATATCTTCATTTACCCTCTGATGGCCAGTCAAGCTGTCCAGGGTGTACTCTACCTTCGCCCAGAGTCGGCTGAGATGATTACCAGCCTCTCCAAAACCCTGATTAGGATTAAGTGGTTCAGAAAATGAATCTTCATGTACCTGCTGTGATCCAGCGTAATATGGAGCAACCCTGTGACACCTGTGGATATGAGGAAACAAAATTTGTTTTGCTGTACAGAAGAACATTCATCACAACCGATTGGTATCCCAGATGATTCAAATAGGAATTCTATGGGTCTCCTGAGTGACACCACAGCAAACCACTTGCCCTAACACCCAGACATTGCGAATTTGAATCTCATGATGCTCCAGCCATATGTCTGTGGAAACCAAGAGAGCAAACTTGGCCATTCTGTCAAGAAAGGGTGGGTTTCATGCTGTCATATGCATCAATCAAAAGTGACTACTGGATGTTATCCAATCATCAGTTTGTAAGCTCAGGAACGTTTTTCCAAGTGAGATTCATTTGTTTTCTGAACGGCTTAATCTTAAGCAGGGCCTCAAGGAGACTAGTGCCCATCTTGACCAACTCTGGGCGAAGGCAACGTACATGCTGGACAACTCGCCAGGCCTTTGCAGGGCAACAACACACTGACAGCTATGTAGCCTACTCTTGATGAGAGTCAGCAACGGACCTTTTACAGCCTCTCACCATAGACAGTGAGTCATGACTGGCCTTTGGTTACTTCGGTAGACAACTATTGAGACAGCAGTGACAACCCGGTTATAGTGGAGCTTGAACCCCTGACCTTAGGATCAGTAATCCAACACCTACCACCAGGCCACCACTGGACACCCCCCCCCCCCCGAATACTGTCATATTCGGGAACCTTGAAACCCCTTCAATACTACAATAAATGAGTGTCAGTGGTTTTGTTCATTTTGATTGCTAAAATTATCAGCACGGTGGTGTAGTGGTTAGCACATTCCCTCAAAGCAGGAAGGTACTGGGTTCAAGTCCCATGCTTAGGTGTTTCTGTGTACTTGGGCGTCTCTGTTTGAACTTACATGTTTTCCCTGTGCGCACGTGAGTTTCCTCCGGGTACTCCGATTTCTCCCACAATCCAAAGACATGCACAGTATGCTAACTGGCTGGTGCAGGTGGGAATGGTTGTGTGTGTGACTGTGTGTGCTTACCGGTGATAGTCGGGCGAGCTGATGGGTTGCAGTCATGCTGCGATGCTGATGGGAGTACGCAGTTCAGCAAATGAGTGAATGAGTTTTAGTAATGTCTCAGTACTAAAAACTTAAATTTATTATTAGCAATTTTCTAAGCCATGACAGCAATCATTGTTGGGTTAGCAGCGGAGCGGTTTGGCGAAGAGAAGAAAATTTCGGGAACATCCTATACAAAGAACCACAGAACAAAGATCCATCTCATAAGGAGAGAGATGAAAATGCTGAAGTCTCAGTATAAAGAGGCAGGAGACGAGGAGCATTCCGGCCTAGCCCAGTTGTTGTCCATCCACCGGAAGAGGATAAGGATCCTCCGCCGGGCAGAGTGGCATCGTGACGCGAGAGGGCATGCAAACAAGCGGCCTTTATAGCCAACCCCTTCAAGCTCACAAAAGACCTGCTAGGCCAGAAACGCAGCGGCAAACTTATCTCCTCAAAGGAAGACATCGATCAACATCTCTCACAGATGTTCAGCGATCCCAGAAGAGAAATGGAGCTGGGAGATTGCAATATCCTCATTGATCCCCCTGAACCGGAGGTACAGTTTGATACATTGGAGCTGAAGCTAAGGGAAATCAAAGAGGCTGTTCATAAAGCCAGAGCATGCTCTGCTTCAGGACCAAGTGGCACTTCGTACAAAGTGTACAAGAACTGTCCCAAACTACTACTGCGAATGTGAAAAATCCTGAGAGTCTTCTGGAGAAAGGGGAAGATCCCAGAGCAATGGCGAATGGCTGAAGGGATGTGGATTCCAAAGGAGGAAGGCTCCACCTGGCTCGACCAGTTCCACATTATCTCCCTCCTATGCGTCGAATCAAAGATCTTCTTCAGTGCCATCTCCAAGAGACTGTGCTTATACATAGCAAGAAACGCTTACATCAACACATCAGTCCAGACAGGTGGCATTGCAGGGATACCAGGCTGTGTGGAGCATACAGGTGTGGTGATGCAGCTCATTCGAGAGGCCAGAGAAAAGAGGGGCAATCTGGAAGTGTTATGGCTTGACCTAGCCAATGCATATGGCTCCATCCCCCATAAGTTAGTCCAACTTACCCTGGTAAAACATCATGTCCCTGGCAGGTGTAGAGACCTCATTGCTGACTACTACAACAACTTAAGGACAAGGGTCTCTTCAGGAGTGACTCAATCCAGTTGGCACAAGGTAGAGATGGGCATCATCACAGGGTGTACCATCTCAGTGTCACTATTCTCCTTGACCATGAATATGCTCACCAATTCTGTTGAGCCAGAATGCAGAGGACCCCTGATGAGCTCAGGTCAACGGCAGCCACCTATTAGGGCATTCATGGATGACCTTACAGTCACCACAGAGTCAATCCCAGGATGTCGGTGGATCCTCAAGGGGCTGGAGAAGATGATGGTGTGGGCCCGAATGAGCTTTAAACCTGAAAAATCTAGGTCGATGGTGCTGAGGAAAGGAAAAGTAGAGAACAAGTTCCGTTTTAACATCGCAGGCACAGCCATCCCAACAATCTCAGAGAGGCCAGTCAGGGGTCTGGGCAAGGTTTTTGACAGCTCTCCCAAAGTCGCAGCATCCATCCAGACAACTTGTGGTGAGTTGGAGGTCTGGCTAAAGTCCGTGGACAAGTCCGGTCTACCTGGAAAATTCAAGGCATTGGTTTATCAGCACGGTATCCTCCCTCATCTATGCTGTCCCACTATCCATAGTAGAGATCTTGGAGAGGAAAATCAGTAGCCACCTTCAGAGATGGCTGGGCTTACCAAAGAGCCTAAGTAGCATTGCACGCTATGGGTGCAATAACAAATTGCAGCAGCCCTTTAAATCCTTGGAGGAGGAGTTCATTGTACCGAGCTAGAGAGGTGGTGTTGTTCAGGGACTTTAGCGATCCAAAGGTGGCTAATGCTGGAATCCAAGTGAGGACGGGTAGGAAGTGGAAGGTGGAAGAGGCCGTTCAAATGGCGGAAGCTAGGCTGAGCCACAAGGCTCTGGTGGGAGTGGTCTTGAGGGGCCGAGCTGGATTAGGTTCTCTCTCAACTCCACAAATGAATATCAGGGGGAAGGAGAGGAGGCGCCTGGTCCAAGAGGAGGTGAGAGCTGCTGTGGAGGAAACAAGATCCTGCAAGGTGGTGGGCATGAGACAACAGGGAGCCTGGACAAGATGGGAAAATGCGCTTGAGAGGAAAGTAACCTGGACTGAGATCTGGAAAGCTGATCCTCACAGCATCAGATTTCTCATCCAGGCAGTGTACAATGTGCTGCCTAGTCCATCGAACCTGCACACTTGGGGCTTAGCAGAGTCACCAGCTTGCCCATTGTGTTCCAAGAGAGGCACCTTAGAACATGTCTTAAGCTGTTGCACTACAGCATTTGGAGAAGGGCGCTACTGGTGGAGGCATGACCAAGACCTGAAGACCATCGCCGAGGCCATCAGCACGGGATTGGCTTGGGCAAAACAATTCCGCCCCCCCCTAAGAACATCATTGCCTTTGTGAGGGCTGGGGAGCAGACTGCCCCAGCTAACAGACCACCAGCACACATTCTGACCTCTGCAAGAGACTGGCAGCTGTTAGTGGATCTTGAACACCAGTTGAAGTTCCCTAGCCATACTGTGGTCACCACCCTCCGTCCTGACATTGTCCTTGTGTCAGAGGCCACCAAGCAAGTGACGCTGCTTGAATTGACTGCCCCGTGGGAAGACCGCCTGGAAGGAGCCTTTGAGAGGAAGCTTTCCGAGTACACGGGACTGGTGAAAGACTGTCAGCAATCAGGGTAGAGGGTGAAGTGTCTTCCAGTGAAGGTTGGCTGCAGAGGCTTTGTGGCCCGGTCCTTCGTCAAAGCTTTGGGTTGTCTAGGCATCGTCGGGCAACAGAGGAGAAGAGCCATCCACAATACCACCAAAGCGGCAGAGAGGGCCTCAAGATGGCTGTGGCTCAAGAGAGGAGAACCATGGAGTCATGGTAGCTAGTGTGCCAACTGGACACAAGCCGGGGTCTGATCAGCCCCAGTTGGGTCACCTGAATGAGGGTGTGTGATGTTGAAAGACCCGAAACACCCAATGATTCCAGGAACATCACTGATGTGTATGAGTAGATGTATTTACATAGTAGTAGCTAATGGTTTTGTGTTCTCATTAACATCCCTGCGATTGTAACTTGCCACTACTCTGAATGAGATGAAGATCTGTTTCAGAAAGAAAGGAAATTGGATAAGCGTGATAAACAGAGCAGTAAGAATATGCGTCTTATTCCCTTATTCCCACGTCCAAAGTCTCCATACATGAATCATGAGCTGAGTGTAGCCTGAGCAAACCAAAGCAAAGCATGTTTAGCACATTACCGAGTGCTTTGTGTGCTCAGTGTACCTCATGCTCTTTGTTAATAAAAATGCTCCTCAACACGATTGTGTACACTCAGGTCAGCTAAATTTTAAAGCATCCAGTGTTGCAAGACCATAGAATAATTATCATTATTGCCGTATTCGATGTATCCCATGGCGACGTAGCCCAGGGCACTTAAAAAATTGGAGTGGGTGGGCGCTTATTAAAATGTTACCAGTGGAGTGGAACAGTAAGTGCTTATTACCATTGAGATGGAAAACATGAATAATAACAGAAAAATAAAACAGTTTTACTGGTATTTGTGTTATTCATTTTGTGATATCAACCAAACTACTTACATGAAGCTGAAAATAAACAGAATACAGCATAATAAAAAAAGACCCATTGATTTAGCCTCCCGGTGCTGTTCCTTTAAACATTTTCAATCAACACAAATCTCAACTTTGGTTCAACCTGCCATGTGCTAATCAACACGAACATAAACAAAAGCACATGACCGGGAACATCTTTAAATGTACGAAGTTAGTGAGCTGGAGAATTGGGTGAAAAATCCTCATCACTTTCCGATAGGTCCATATCTGGCTCATCGCTCCATTCATTCAGAGCATCCCATAGTTTTACTGTAGCAGTTTCTAATGGTTCATCTTGTTGGACATTTACCAATAGAACACAACAAACTATTTTCCTGTTTTTTTTTAAAACACAATGGAACAATCAAATGTGTTGTTACTGATGGACATTATAGACATGCCCCAGTGGCAGGGGGTCTTGAAATACCGTGTAAACTCACTTTTACAGGCAGTGAACGCATCGTTTTACCGTTACAGAAACTGATCGAATAAAATTGGTAAGTTTGATCTTATTGGAGCAGGCGCTTATTACGTCGGATACAGTATTTATATACTACTTGGAATTATATGTAATATTGAGTCTCCAGAAGATGGATTGTGGACATGTAGATTAGGTCCAACTTGAAAAGAATTGGAAGAATATTTACTAGGATAGTAGCACACACAATTCATTACATTATTGTCAGTATTATTATATCACCAACATTGATTTTATAAACTGTGAATTAACAGTGTTTTAATGAGATGATGAGATTTCCTTTCGGCTTTCGTCCTTTTTCCTCAGGGGTCACTCAGATAAAAAACACTGGGGGGTGCGGCCTTATTGAAGCAGGGCACTTATTACGCCGAATACCATATTATTATTATTTATTTATTTTTATTATTTTTTTTAACTTCATTGGCTATGTCTAAGTGAAATGTAAATAAAATGCAATAGGGTAGTTGTGGCTCAGTGGTTAAGGTTCTGGGTTACTGATCCGAAGTTTAGGGGTTGGGGAGGTACTGCGGTCCAAGCTGCCTTTATTGGGCTCTTGTTTAAGTGCCTTTTATTTATACACACCCACAAGTGCTCAGTTGTATAAATGAAGTGAAAATGTTAGTCATTCTGAATTAATGCATTAAATGTATAAATGCATTAAATAATGAATTAAAGTAGTTCACCAAAAATACAGTAGGCCCTTGACCATTCGGGGTTTGGCGCTTGTGCTCCCGTATACTCGCGGATTGACTACAAACCCACAAGTAACTGGCATGTGATTCAAATTTAGCCTATGGCTGAGAACTTTTGTTTCTTCCTCCTGCTGATTGGTTGCAGATGATGTGTACACTTCTTTTCTCTCCTTCGTGCACAAGTTATCAACGTTATTGCCTGAATTTCTAAGTAATTTTTTTTTAGTGTTTTTAATGATTATTTAAGCCCTATGATGTAACTCAAACACCCTGCATCTTCTCTAGCTTCTGGTAAGGAGCCTAATCGCTTTATTTATTCATAAATATTATCACAGTACAAAATTAAAGTTTTTATTTAATCATTACTACATTTTACTGCATTATTACTGTATTAATGAGTAAGACTGTATATAGAATGCATTTAAGAAGCATATTTTAGTGCATGTAGTATCATACACAGTGTTTTAAAACCACATCAATATCTCGCGGATTTTCAGGATCCTTGGGAAGGGGTGGAACTGATCCATCGCAAAAAACAGGGGCCTACTGTACTCACATCAGCCATTTAAGAATTGTAGGCATTTTTATAAAGGTCCTTCATTTTTACAGGTTTAAAGGTGATTGACCAATTGACTCAGGAAAAGTTATTTACCAAAGACAAGGTGGATGTCGCTGAGTATTCCTTCAGACAAATTAATTTATTAGTACAAATTATTTCTGGTAACGCTTCTATATTCTAGAGATGTCATTCTTCTTCCAGAGATTACACAATAATGCGATGTTCAAAACACCATGTGACAGTTACTCGCTCACTGACTCATTTACCAAAACGATAATCTTAGTCAAGTCACAGGAATAGTCGCACCTGTCTCAGCCAACACTGGACAAAGTAAGGGTACACCCTGAAGGACATGTCAAACCACTGCAGGGAAATCAGACACAACCATTCACACTCACATTCACACTGAGGGGAAATTTTGAACAGCCACTTAGCCTAATGTGTTTGGCTTTGGTCTGTGGGAGGAAACCGCAAGCAAATGCCCAAAGCCTGGACTCAAACCCAGGACCTTCTTGCTGTGAAGCGGATGTGCTAACCACTACGCCACGGTGTCATTTACTATTTTGTAAATATAATAGCATATAATTACAGTCATTACGGGGCAGTGGTGGTCTAGTGGTATAGGGCGCAGAATCGCTGATCCTAAGGTTTGGGGTTTGAGTCCCACTTTCCACAAGGTTGTCACTGTCCCCCACCAGTGCAGCTAACTGGGTTATCAAAGGCCGGCCATGTCTCTCACTGTCTATGGTGTGAGGTGTAAAAGAACCATCGCTGACTTTCGTAAAGAGTGGCTGAAAAGCCGTCAGCGTGTTTCTGTCCCTTGCTTAAAAGGGTTGTGTCAGGAAGGGCATCCGACGTAAAAACCTATGCCAAATCAAACGTTCAAATCATTCGCTGTGGCGACCCCTGAACGTAACGGAAAAAAGCCGAAAGGAAATCTCATAATTACAGTCATTGGCACAGAGTCAGAATGCTTGCATCCAGATATTCACTGGCATGATTTATTCAACCTGTGAATCAAATGCATGAAGTTTGAGAAATTTGACATTTTTAAAATTAATTTCTCTCGCGTCGTATCTACATACAGCAAATTCATGTTCTTTTTTGTGTTTTAATCCAAGCATCATCAGAGATCATCTCCTCTGTAACTCAAAGAAAACTTAAGTAACATAAAAAAAACACACTTTGTATTTTAAATTTTAAGTTTATCTGTTCGTTTGTAAGCTAGTTTTTGAGTTAAGTTATCTATTACTCAATTCATTTAATCAGTTTATGTTTTATGAAGCTGAATAAAATTTCAAGGCTACACTGAACGCGTCCTTCACAACTCAAATGAGAATTTGAATTCTAAGGTTGTACAGTGCTGAATAAAACGTTGTGGTCTGGCAAAATAATAATATTAATCCAACCCAGCAGTAAAAGTGTATTTTTTTTTCTACATCACTCTCATACAAACCAGTCATGATCTGACCAATGCTGAAATTGATGATTAGTCAAATAATGATAAATGCATGATTGATGGTGATTAATAACAATAATAAATTCATATATTTAATAGCATTGCGATGACCTAGCGAGCTGTTCAGGGTGTATCCAGTCCTCTCTGAGACTCAGCTGAGAATGGGTACTAGCCTAATTAGGATGAAGTGGATTGAAAGATGAATGAATGGATTGAATCTTAACGTGTCGTTTTTGAACAGTAAATAAAGAGTAAAGTGGATGTAAGCACATAGTAGTTTTCTTGGAAACATAATCTTGATGAGCCTGATCTATGAAAAGTGTTTAAAAAAACGACTGTCATAGAATAAAAATGTAATTTTGGCAATTACTTAGATCGGAGTGTCATGTGAGATTTCTAATTACCAAAAAAAGCTGATTTTGTTGAGCGGTGGCATGTGTGGAATATATTTGTTCCTCAAACACAAAACCACTGCACCCATAATCATCTGACCTTTTCGAAATCTCCACCGTCTCTCTCGCTCTCTCTCTCTCTCGCTCTCTCTCTCTCTCGCTCTCTCTCTCACTCTCTTTTTCTCTCTCGCTCTTGCTATCGTACACACACGCACATACACATCTGTCAAGCTTTACAGAGGCCGAGCTCACTATGGGTTTTCTCCAGTCGTGCTCAGGCACAGTGCTTTAGGTCTGAATTCTTTGGAATGTATCTCATCCTGGTCTCAAGAGTGCCCGCAGTCTTGTGCATGTTCTTGGCTTCTTGAGCATTTTTGTATCAGATCACACACTCCTAAATACACCTGCTTTTCTTTTTTAGCTCTGTCAACTTTGTGAACGTTGACCTAAAAACCAACCAAAGCTGGGCATGATAAAACGGGGTTTCAGCCATGTACCTGTCAGCTACGCAACTGCTGTAAGGAACACAGACAGGAGGACATTATGGGTCACAGTTTGAGGATTACACACACACACACCATAACTTTAAATGTGCTTCTGCCAATAGGTGGATTGACGGACAGAAGGTTGGATGGACAGGGACTGAATGGCCAATGAACGTGTTTGACTCTGCAGCAGGCAGCATGCATCATTCTCATTCTTTTGCCCCCCCCCGGTCTCAGCTGTAGCAGTGCAGGCTGGCTGATGATTGCGTAGGCGGGCGGCCTCCACACTCACATGTACATCAAAGCACACATGAATCGGCTCCAGCTTCACACGGCAGCTAATTTTAGACAGCTGTCAGAGCCAAAGCCTCATTTACTGCATTTAGCTCATGACTTTATATAGCTCATTTATCATTTCTTCTACATCATATTTATCATCTGTGTTATTTGTTGTATGGAGATTTTCTAGATAATCAGACTTATTACAGCCACCTCAAAGTAGCTTCATTACTCCACTGTTGTCATGTAGTCGTCGTCGTCTTTTTCTTTTGGCTTTTCCCTTTTTTTTTTTCAGGGGTCTCCACAGTGAATCATCTGATTCACATGTTTGATTTGGCATAGATTTTTACATAGGATGCGCTTCCTAATGCAACCCTGTAGCAAGGGGAAGAAACACGCTGACGGCTTTGCAGCTACTCTTTACAAAAGTCAGCAATGGTTCTTTTACATGAACCTCTCACCATAGACAGTGAGAGACATGGCCCGCCTTTGATAACCCAGTTAGCTGCACTGGGGAGACAGGGACAACCTTGTGGAGAGTGGGACTCGAACCCCCAACCTTAGGATCAGCATTCCAGCACCGTTTACCTCCAGGCCACCACTGCCCTCTGTTGTCATGTAGTAGCTGTTTACCAAGTACCGAGTAAATAACTAAGTTCTGCATAGTAATGTGAAATGAAGTGAATGAAGAGGCAGGTTGGGTCAGTGGACAATATTTCCGTCATATTTTTCAAGGTTAAAAAAAAACGCTCCCTTTTAAACTTGGATGAAATTCAAAGGATTCTGTAATGGTGCACAGGTCATTTCATTTCAAGATGAAAATTCTCCTTTTATTTGCTTTTCTTGTGTTTCTGTGTAGTAAATATGAAAACAATAATTGACTTCTGGCTTGGTGAATATCAATGAATAACATTTAATTTACAAAAAAAGGAGCTTGATGCTCGACTATCTCGCGAGAATGCCGGGTACGCTTTCTATGCGAGGTACAGTATACAGTAATCCCTCTTATTTCACGATTAATGGGGACCAGCCCTCTCCGTGATATGCGAAAAACCACGAGATGACTTCTGCCACTTCTTAAGGACACCCACCCACCTATATATATTATTTAAAATTTACATCGAAGTTAATTTTAAAGTGTTTTATGCATGTTAATAAGATAAGATAAGATAAGATACAGCTTTATTAATCTCACAATGGAGAAATTCACTGTTACAGGCTCTTGAGGTACCATCAGTAGGGGGTGCAAAAATAGATACAAATACAAGCATACACACGTACATATATATTATATAAGTAAATAAATAAGTAGATACATAAATAGTATAAATTAATAAACAATAAAAGAAAAGAATGGAGCAACTTTATAGACTGGCCTATATTAAAGTGTAATGTATCTGAGGGCAGAGATGGGTTGATATGGTTCACAGTCAGTGGGGTAGATGTGGTTGATTAAAGTGCACGGGGGTTTTTATTGCACATAACCAGTATTTTCACAGACAGTTACAAAGTGGCGTTGTACAGTCTGACAGCGGTGGGAATGAAACGACCTGCAAGGTGGCGCCTCTTCCTGCACTGAGGATGCCTCAGTCGTCCACTGAAGGAGCTACTCAGCTCCTCTACAGTCTGGTGCAGTGGGTGATAGATGTTGAACAGGATGGATGTGAGCTTTGCAACTATCCTCCTCTCACTCACCTCCTCCACAGAGTCCAGTGGGCAGCCGAGGACAGAGCTGGCCCTCCTGACCAGCTTGTTCAGTCTCTTTCTGTCCCGCTCTGTGCTGCCTGGGGCCCAGCAGATGGCAGCGAGAGGATTGCAGAGGCTACCACAGAGTCATAAAAGTCCTGAGCAGAGGTTCAGATACGAGAGAAGGACCTGAGTCTCCTCAGAAGATGGAGGCGACTCTGGCCCTTCTTGTACAGGGCGTTGGTGTTGTGGGACCAGTCCAGTTTATTGTTAAGAGTGAACACCCAGGTACTTGAAACTGTCCACTGTCTCAATGTCCTGTCCCTGGATGTTCACTAGTAAGTGTGTGTGTGTGTGTGTTTGAGTGTTTTCCTGAAGTCGATCACCATCTCCTTCGCCTTCCTGGTGTTCAAGCACAGGTGGTTGCGCTCACACCAGTCCACGAAGTCAATGATGACCGACCCGGGTACTCCAGCTCGTTCCCCTCAGACACCACGACCCCACGATGGCGGAGTCGTCCGAGAACTCTGGAGGTGGCAGCTGTTTGTGTTATATATGAAGTCCGAGGTATAGATATTGAAAAGGAAGGGTGAGAGGACGGTGCCCTGCGGTGCCCCGCTGCAAACTACCACCTTTGACTTACAGCCTGCAGAGCCGCACGCATCGTGGACGGTTGGTAAGGTAGTCAATAATCCAGCCAGCAAGATGCCCGCCCACTCCTACGTCCTCCAGCTTCTCTCGCAGACCCGCTGGCCTGATGGTGTTGAAGGCGCAGGAGAAGTCAAAGAACATGACCCTCACAGCGCTGCCGGCCGTCTCCAGGTGGGGGTTAGTGCCCGCTGCAGAAGGTAGATGACGGCGCGTTCTCCTCCGATGTTGGGCCTGTAGGCAAACTGCAGCGGGTCTAGGGTGGGGCTCACCATAGAGCGGAGGTGTTCAAGGAGGAGCCTTTCCATGGTCTTAATGAGGTGGGAGGTCAGGGCGACAGGTGTGTAGTGAGCTGGTTCCTTACAGCTTGTGCTGTTTTGGGAACCGGAACCACAGGAGGTCTTCCATAGGACGGGAACCTTCTCCAGGCTGAGGCTCAGGTTGTACAGGTAGCATAGTACCACACACAGAGCTGGTCTGCGCGGAGGTCCTCAGCAACCTGGGACTGATGCCATCAGGTCCTTCAGATTTCCTCTGATTTAGTCGCCTCAGCTGTCTCCTCACCTGGTCTGATGTGAGGGAGAGGGGGCTGTGTGGGCTGCAGAGGGAGGGGATGTGTCTGTCGGGCTGTAGCAGTCAAGTGAAGTTGGCCTGGGAGGGGGAGGTGTCTGCTGGTCTGGAGACGTGTGAAGAGGGGAGGGGAACGGGGAGATGCAGAGGGGGAGGGGGGAGAATCAAACCTGTTGAAGTAACAGTTTAGTTCATCCGCCCAGCGCTGGTCACCATCAGCTGTCCCTCTGACACTCTGCCCAATTCCAGACATGGTCTTTAGTCCTCTCCAGACGTCCCGTGACGTTGTTCTGAGCCAGCTTCTCCTCCATCTTCTTCCCATAGTCCTTCTTGCCCTCCTGATCCTCCACTGGAGCTCACGCTGGACCTTCTTCTGCTCTCTCTGTCCTCCTCGAGATGAAAGCCCTCTTTTCTTGTTCAGGAGGACTTTAAGCTCAGGGGTGACCCATGGTGGTTGTTGGAGAAGCACCGTATTCTCCGTGTTGGCACAGTGCTGTCCACGCAGAGTTCATGTAATCAGTGATACAGTGTGTGAGGTCATTGATGTCATCACCAAAGGAGTCACAGAGCATGCTCCAGTCTGTGGTCTGGAAACAGTCCCTAAGCCTCTCATTGGTCTCCCTCGGTCCACACTTTCACAGACCTCTTCTGTGCAGGTTCCTTTCGCACCCTGGGTGTGTATTGGGGAGCAGGTAGACCAGGTTGTGGTCTGACTCGTCCCAGTGGGGAGGGGGAGGAGCTGTAAGCGCCCTTCACATTTGCATACAGCAAGTCCAGTGTTTTATTTTCTCTTGTGGAGCACTTCACGATTGGCGTGAACGTCGGGAGAGAGGCGGAGAGAGGGGCGTGGTTAAAATCCCCGCTGATCAGAATCATGGCGCGGGGGTGACGAGTCTGTGTCTGATTAATGGCGCTGTGGAGACGCTCACACGCGGCCGCCGCATCAGCCGAGGGCGGAATGTACACGCAAAACACAATCACGTGTGAAAACTCCCTCGGTAGATAATATGGCCGCGCGCTTACCGCTAGCATAATGTCATACAGGCAACGTGTATTAATATATAAATACATTATACACCTCATAATGACAAATATATATAAATACTGTATAACAAACCTTATAAAGAACAAATCCACAGACACGTCAAGGAGGAGAATCACCGGCGGCACTGCTGCTTGATTGGGGCTTGTCAGCGCCTCCAGAGCCTTTGCTTTACAGTAGTATGTATCATGTTAGTGTCCAAACTCGCATTACAGTATTTTTATGGCAGTCCGTAATCCACAACGATAAGGCATTTTCCATTTTCACAATGGCCTTATTGCAATGTTACTGTTATGGTCTGTGCTAGTTGGCGGTGTTTAACTCCTCTCTATTTCTGTATGTGCTGGTGAGGGGCGTGGCTGTTACCTGCAGGTGAAATCCAGAGAGCGCACCTGAATTCACTCAGCCATCAGCACGCTAGAGGAGCTCCGTGCTCGACACTGTTTTTCCCACACCACTACGGTGAACACGATTTTCCCGCACCTCAGTTCTTCCCTGGAGCTCAATAAACGTCTTTGTTTCATCGTACTTGGTCTCCTGCATCTTTGGGTCCGACTGATATGCATATTTTCTCTTCCTAATTCTTAATGTAGCGCACAGTCGACTCGTTAATGACGTAATGGCGAGCCACAGACGCAAACCTTCACCCTTCTTTTAATAAATCTAGAAGCTTAACTTTCTCACTAACTGTCATCATTTTCCTTTTCTTTTTCGGTTCACGAGACGATCTTCCTGTGACGCCGGGAGCGTCGGACCCTAGCCAGGCCCCTCACTAGCGCATGCAGAAAGAGAGAAAGATAAACACCGCCAACTAGCACAGACAATAACACTTCCTGGGCGTTTTGGGGCCATTTTCAAGGCCTTAGCGTATACAACAGTACTTAGGAGCACAAAGAGAGAAAAACTTATGCGCTTGGCTGGAGAACTGCTGATAAGTTGCGTAGACGAACTTAACAATGCGGCTCGAGCACAAAGACAAGAAGCCTCATGGTGTTGGATGCTGAGAAATATAATCTCGACCAATCAGCTTGCTGGATTCACAGCCAATCAGAGAACACTCAAGTCAAGCAGGAGAACAGAGCATGCTGGGCAGCATAGTTGAATGTAATGCGTGTGAATTTTGAATACTGTACTGTAATATTTAATTTTTTTTAATTTCCCGATGGGAAATCCGTGATATTGCGGGGATGCGTAGTAGGAAATGCGAAGTGGCGGGGGTTACTGTATACTGTATATTAAGCACCAAGTCTTTAATGTTAATATTTTTAAATACATCATTTCCTTAAAACCTGTAACTTTTAAGCTATTGAAACTTGTGAGGCATATGAGTGTGTGTGTGTGTGTATGTGTGTGTGTGTGTGTGTGTGTGTTTGTGTTTTCTCTCTCCGTTTCTATCTTGGTAGTGAACCCTTTTCAGGTAAACGAGATTGTAGAAGAGACTCCGTGAATCTCGTTCATTCTCCTTTAATCTGTGTACTTTGTCACAGGGTTGCTTTAATAACTGCCCTAATGGAGTGGTGGAGAGAGGGATCAGATGCTCGGAGGCATGTAGGGCCGTGACACACAATCCTGCACTGTGCTTGACTCCTCAAAGTGCTTGCACACACCTATGCCTTTATAGTGTGTGTGAGTGAGAGAGAGAGAGAGAGATCCTATCAACAGTCTAATGATCACACAATCAAATTAGTAGTCATGAAAATATGCAATGTGTATTTGATTCTTTTGAAGTGTCACAACTGAGTCAACGCATGATTTTGATTCAATTGATTCAGCTCGTACCAGCTTCCAAAAATCAACAGCCGTCTCAATTCACATACTTCTGTATGGCTTCGCATTATGCACTTGGGTGGCAAGTACTGTATTCTTGGTTGTTGTTGTTGTTGTTTAATAGTAACAGAGAATGTTAGTTAATTCTCAGTAAGAATCAGGAAGGTTTTTTCCTTTCTTAAAAAGTTTTTAATGAAAAGAATCTTCCCTCAGAACCATTAATGTGCTTAATTAGTCAAATTTGATTGATATATCAGTGCAGGTAATATTTTATTCAACGCTGGTGTCATTTTTTTAGCGTCCCGTAGCCGTGAAGGCCAATGTTTTTGCTCGTGGTTACTACCAGCACATACAAGCAAAAATGCAGCGTATGTAAGGAGCTTAAAAAGGGATGATTGCAGTCCCATTTCTGTCGTTGTAAGGTTTTAATCTCTCGTACTAAATTCTCCTCTCCAGCATTGCTTTTGCACTCAATCAAGAAAGTTTGCTCCCCTACATGGACATCCCTACAGGCTACCCATGGATGAGTGTTTACTAAAGAGCCACTTTTATCACTTGATAATGGCATGACTTTGCTACACCATGACTCACTACACACACCCACTTACTACATCCAAGTGGTGCGTATGAGATCAATGTGAGTGTGAGAGGTGTTTCTTGGAGTTTTGAAGAGTTTCTGTAGACCAGATAGAAACGATCCTGTCTATTTCATACACCGTGTTTGTGTCGTCATGGAACAGTAGTGAGCTACTGATAATGAATATTGAATTTTAAGAAATAATATTCGCAGCACATTGGATGATTGCTTGTTTGTTTCGTGTTTGCTCTTCCCTTGTTTGCATTTTAAAAATAAAGTATTTGTTCACCCTAAATTGAAGCTTGAAATAGAAAAAATAGCATTATCATCATGAATATCAGGTTGAAGCACATCCTTTTCACAGCAAGAAGGTCCTGGACTTCAGTGCCAGGCTCAGTGATTTCTCTGTGGAGTTTGGATGTTCTCGCTGTGCTTGTGTGGGTTTCCTCCAGGGAATCCGGTTTCTTCCCACAGTCCAAGAATATTCACATTTACTAATTTGATGTTCCTGATTGCCCCAGGTGTGTGTGTGTGTGTGTGTGTGTGTGTGTGTGAGAGAGAGAGAGAGAGAGAGAGAGAGAGAGCGCAACAGCTGTAGAAGGACAAAGTGCTTAACAGAGTGTTTGAGACCTTGATGCGTCTATAAAGGGGATCTTGATGAACTTGGAAACATGACTCCACCTTATCTCCTTTCCCAAGTGTGGTCATATTTTGAATTTGGAGATTGTGGACATTGTGGCCTCATCCCAGGTTTACTGGAGAAAGATTCTACATGTAACTGTGTACAGTGGTACTTCACCTAACGAAAGTCTCACCAAACAAAAAATGCAGGTTACGAAAGCATTTTCCTAAAATTTTTGTCTCAGGATACGAAACAAGTTCACGTTACGAAGGCGCCATCTTAAAAATTCAAACGCGCCATTCAAACAATGCACGAGCTCTCTCCCATCAATGACGTTCAAACATCCCTCCTCGCTGGCCTCCCATTGGCTAACAACTGAGTTGCTGTTTATGTCGTCTTCACTCAAGCACCATCTTGGACAGGGATCCCATTGCCTAGGAGGAATGACGCATCAACCTCCCATTGCCTATTATAGAGCTGAATCTACCATGATGCTTTTCTTGCAAAGGACAGAGGTACTGTTCTTTATGTTTTATTTCTTGACTCAGGATTTTAACCTTCCATAAACATTTGTAAGATTATAACTCTGCTAAGATGACATGGTCAACGTGCGCGCACACACACACACACACACACACACACACACACACACACACACACACACACACACAAATACACACGCGCGCGTGAGAAGAAGAAACGGGCTCGAGTGATATCACAAAGGAATACTGTATGGCCAAACCCGTCCACCATCAGTATGATATTGAAGCAGAAGGAGGTGTTTAAAAGGTATGCTTTTATAATTTTTAAAGGGTTTAGGGGGTAGTGTTGGGAGCCTTGGAAGGAATCACGTGTTTTATATGTAAAATGCGGTTCAACTTACAAAAAATGCAGGTTACGATTAACGCTCCGGAACGGATTAATTTCGTAAGGTGAGGTACCACTGTATTTGCAGCCTTCTCTGGCGTACAGTTCTCACTACTGATCCTTTTCTAACCTCCATAACTTCTGTTGATTCTTCATGTACCGGAAGAGCATGGGCTTGATTGAATTCTTTGATTAATGTTTACACTTCCTGTAACTTAAGCAATATTTCATGAGGATAAAAGACAACATAATTATGCAACCTTTTAATGAATAGTTATAATACGGCTATAATGAATCATGAGCCTAAATAATAAACACTTGACACTCTTGCTAACTAAATAGCTGTTTTACATCATATGAGCGATGGAGGACTTGGCAGTACCCTGTAGTTTACACCTGTTGGACGAATAACAAAAAAATGTATTATTTGTCTGATATCTAAAATAGAGTGTAAATGTGTTTTTATTCAGCGCTAATACCATGTACAAGGCCAGAGCTGAGCTGCAACTCAAAACACTCTGAAGTCTTGAGCTATACATGTCCTGATGATCATTGTGTTATTGTTTCAGAATTGGGGAGTAGGAAGGAATATTTATCCGTTGAGATCAGAGGTGTCCCAATGTAGTTGTAGATGTAATAAGTATAGAATAATAACATATCAGCACTGCGCCGTCAAAGAGGACTGATCGAGAAATACAAACGCCTTGAGATATGCTCGGTCTTGTCTTTTCCCAGCGCGATCGGTACTTTTAGATTCATTTGACTATTGCGCACATGGGGGAGGGAGGGGATTGTTCATGTTGTCCCTCTGAGAGAACCACGAAATTAGAATCTTTCAACAGTGTGTTTCTTTTTCAAAGAGGATTCTGTGCACAATCTTTATTTTGCAGTTGAGACTTGTACAGGCTGGGTCCTATTTTTTACATAATCAATCTCACGCCGATGTCACTACTCAGATTAAGTGTCAGTAGCCAGCACTGATATACGTTCGCCAAGTCATCTAGGTATTTGGTCCACGGGTTATTCAAATCAGCAACATCCACCAGATCTCGGGTGAATAATTGCTTTAATATGTGCAACATGGAAAAATAGAAAGAAAATAATTGTTTTTTTCGAATTTATTCATTCATTTGGCAAAATACTTAATCCTATTAGGGTGTCAGCCAACTCTGAGCAGATACTGAGTTTACCCTGAATAGCTCACCAGGCCATTGCATGGCCAACACAAGCAACTATTCACACTCATACCTGGAGGAAATTTGAAACCGCCAATTAGCCTAATGTTCGTATCTTTGAAAAGAAGGATTGAAGTAATGTTTTTTTTCTGAGCTGATATGATGTAAGTGATTTGAAATCTTCACAGACCTTTCATAAAATCATGTGTAACCATAAATGTAAAATCTCGCCGATGTAAAATTGTTGGCAGATTGTTCTACGAGGAGCAAAACATTCCAAGATGTGGTATTATTGTAAAATTATTGGGGGGGGGAGACCATGAGATTGTAAAGGAAACTCCACTGAACACCAGGGCCACATCCCTCCACCCCAGTGTCATCGCTTTTATTCTAACAGCATGTCCTTTCATATTTCCCTTCCGTCAGTACCCCGTGACAAGGGAATGTGAAATTGCACTGAGGTTACATTGTTAACGTCATGCTAGGGTAGATGGAAAGAGTTTAATTCCAGCTGCGGCACATCTCTCAAAATAAGATTCGAGATGTTGACCTACTTTTTAGAGAACAAAGATAAGAGGCAGAAATCAAAGGAAACAACAGGAAGACTAAGAATCATCCTCTTAAATCCAAAGGAAAATTGCAGCATTAAAGCTTCAGGATAGATATGAAAGCGGTTTTGTTGGCTCATATGATTAGAATACCATGAATTTATCGTTTTGTTCAACACCTAATTGTGTGTCACTCTCTCAGCATATGAACCAAAGATCACCTGAGCTCTTTGTTGAAGGAGAACAGCTCATCGCTCTAGCTATGCCGCGGTTATGACGTCCTGTTTTGCTGTGTGTGTGTTCTGATGAGTCACTATACTGCTTGCTGAAGTTGACTCCGTAATTAGGGCTGTAGGCATGAACAGGTTCATCAGAAACTTCTGCCCGTCTCTTTCGTTTCTCATATGGGTAGTACCGTGCCTTCGTTCTGCCTGCCATGGGCTTCATGTGTGCTGGGAACTGGTATACATGAAGACCTGAATGCAAAACAGTGGTAGTGCTCATCTGACAGGAACTCTGCTCTGTCATAACATAAAAAGCTTGATAATGTATTTAATCATGTAAATGGAAATATATCTGCTGGTCCAGAATCAGGATCCTTTATTGATCGGGGAGGAAATTGTGTGCACGCAATTGCTGCATACCAAGTAAGAATGAGATCGGATCAGAAAGTCATAAGAAGTCGGAATAATGAAAAATTACACACACGCAGCCGACGTAAAAACCTATGCCAAATCAAATGTGCGAATCAGATGATTTACTGTGGCGACTCCCGAGAAAGGGAAAAAGCCGAAAGAGAAGGAGAAGACACACACATATATACAGGGATCCCTCACTATTATGCGCTTCAATTCATGTGGCTTCAGTGCATCGCGTTTTTTTTTTTTTTTTTTTTTTTAATATTCATTGAATTAAAAAAATATAAAGGGCAGTGGTGGTCTAGTGGTATAGGGCACTGGATCACTGATCCAAAGGTTGGGGGTTCGAGTCCCACTCTCCACAAGGTTGTCACTGTCCCCCCCAGTGCAGCTAACTGGGTTATCAAAGGCGGGCCATGTCTGTCACTGTCTATGGTGAGAGGCATGTAAAAGAACCATTGCTGACTTTCGTAAAGAGTAGGCTGCAAAGTCATCAGCGTATTTCTGTCCCTTGCTAAAAAGGGTTGTGACAGGAAGGGCATCCAACGTAAAAACCTCTGCCAAATCAAATGTGCGAATCAGATGATTCGCTGTGGCGACTCCCAAGTAAAAGGGAAAAAGCTGAAAGGAAGACAGACAGACATTGAATTAAAAAAATAAGTAAATTGAGAAAGAATAGGGGGAAAAGTTAAGGAAAATGCTGCAAAACAAGGCCAATTATTAAAAAAAAAAACCAACCCAAAACTCCCCCTCAAAACTACTTACATTTTTGTGAGGTGCGCGTCTGTATGTGTGTGTATTTATATTTTATTTACATCTTATGCATATTTTGGAATGTTCAATTATTATGAGTATTTATAGCGTTGAATATGTATTTATTGATATTATATACACACATACATGTGTAGGCTCCAAAGCCGTCATGTTTCTGCCCCTTGCTAAAGGGTTATGTCAGGAAGGGCATCCGACGTAAATACCTATGCCAAATCAAACATGCAAATCATTCACTGTGGCGACTGCTGAAAAAGGGAGAAAGCCGAACGGAAATAATCATGATCAATACATGTATGTATAGGTCAGTCAGAGGGGGTTGATTCTACTTCGCGGAATTCGGTGGTTACAGGGGGGTCCTCAGTCCCAATTAACCACGGAATGTGAGGGATCCCTGTGTGTGTGTGTGTGTGTGTGTGTGTGTGTGTGTGTGTGTGTGTGTACACATATATATATATATATATATATATATATATATATATATATATATATATGAAACCCCATGGGTACGAAAATTCCGGGTTACGAAAAACATTTTCCTAAGTTTTCCTCCCCAGGATACGAAAACATCCTCCTCTTGCGAAAAGTGCCAAATGCAGCATTCAAAATTCAAACGCGCCAATCAAAATTTCACACGAAGCGCGAGTTGCTCTCTCATTGGCTATCTCCCAACATCCCGCCCCGCTGGCCTCCCATTGGCTAGGAGGGATGACACAGCTGACTTCCTCTACCCATACTTCCTGTTTGTCACAGAAGGAGAGTTGACTGTTGGCTTGTTTTGAGATTGATCATGCAGCGTTATATTTCGTTATTGTCAAAACCCCTCTACAATCGGGACGATATTGAACCAGAAGGATACCTTAAAGTGGAAATACAGTGACGGAGGCGATTATTTCGGCACGATATCAAAACAGAGTGCTCCATGTGAGAAGACCTCCCATCTCACAAGGATGCAAGTTAATATTGAATGAGGACCTCTGATCTTTCAAACAGGTACTGTAATTCCCCTTTAAATAAAACATCCAGTCCATTTAAATATTTAAATAGAATTGTTCCGTCAGCTACCCGAGTTTTGTGTGTGTGTGTGTGTGTGTGTGTGTGTGTGTGTGTTTGTGTGTGTGAGAGAGCGAGATAGAGATAGAGACAGAAGGAGGCTTAACTCTTTAGTTTTTAGTTTAGTTTTTTAAGTTGTTTAATTCAGTAAATGTTTAATAAATGTGGCACATGTGAGCAAAATGCGACTCATCTGGACCTCCGACCCCCTCATGGAATCAAGTTAAAGTTGAATTTGGACCTCTGATCTGTCAAGCAGGGAATGCGCTTTGAATTCCATGTCTTAAAATGCTCTGGCGTCCTGCTTGTGGGCGTGGCCCGCAGCGCCACAATAAACATTTAATGTGCATACAATACACATCTAATGCGTACTGTATTTTGTGTGTGTGTGTGTGTGTGTGTGTGTGTGTGTGTGTGTGTGTGCGCGAGAGAGAGAGACAGACAGAGAGAGAGAGATACGTGTGTGTGTGTGTGTGTGTGTGTTAATAAAAAATGTTTAATAGTGGTTTAATTAATAAATATGTTAATAAAATGGTTTAATATGTTCATAAAATGTTTAAATAGTTTAATAAATAATTTACTTTTAACACATTTCATGCAAAATTGGTGTACTTTTATCATTTTTAAAGGGTTTATGGGGTAGTCTTGGAAGCCTTGGGAGCCTTGGAACAAATAAGGCGTTTTACATGTAAAATGCCCTCCCTACTTACGAAACTCCCGCATTACGAAAAAGGCGCTGTAACGGATTCATTTCATAGATAGGGGGCCAACTGTATATACAGGGATCCCTCGCTACTTCGTGCTTCAATTAATGCGGCTTCAGTGCATTGCGTGTATTTTTTTTTTTTAAATAAATAAATATTAATCGAATTAAAAATAAGGAAATTAAGGAAGAATAAAGGGGAAAGTCACAAAAACAAGGCCAATTGTGCAAAAAAAAAAAAAAACGCTAAACAAACAAAAAACAACCCAAAATCTCCCATCAAAACTGGAGACATTTGTTGCATCTGCGCTCGTATGTGTGTCATGCAATACCATTTGTATGTGTGTGTACAGATGCTCCCCAGCTTATGAACGAGTTATGTTCTGGCCTGCCGTTCTTGATGAATTTGTTTGCAAGTCGTTAAAGGGCATTCTTTAGAAGGGAACGTCTGTTTGAACCTTGTATAAGTAACCGATACGAGTTTGTACTGTATACGATCTCTCTCTCTCTCTCTCTCTCTCTCTCTCCAGAATCATCACATGATCAATATTATTATGTCCCTTGATTAAATTCCTGGTTCCTCTCAAGCACAGCACAGCGGATCTGATCAGATTTACACCTAGTTCACTCTTGTCCAGATCATTATAATACTGGAGTCCATTTGTTTCTTCTTTGAAAATTTTGGCAGGAGTTCAGAAAAGTATCGTTCTGCTTCTAATCCTGGACCTCTGGTGTAAAGCACCTCTCAGCCACACCCCTCTGTTGGAGCCTCGTATTAAGTGGTAGGAGTGCTGGGCTCATGATCGGGAGGTTGTGTGTTTAAATCCCAGTGAGACCCCCACTGTGCTAAGACCCCTGGGCAAGGTCTTACAAGTGTGCCTCTGTCCACCCAGCAGTATAAATGGGTACCAGTAAAAATATACTGGGAAGATAACCTGCGATGGACTAGCGTCCCATCCAGGAGGAGTTGTACTCCTAGTTGCTTCATGCTACAGAATCCAGGAATAAGCACAGGTCCGATGAGCCAATAGATTCGGGTGGAAAAATCCCAACGGACTTTACTTTTTTTACCTTTTAGGCGGGCCATGTCTCTCACTGTCTCTGGTGTGAGGCATGTAAAAGAACCATTGCTGACTTTCGTAAAGAGTAGGCTGCAAAGTCGTCAGCGTGTTTCTGTCCCTTGCTAAAAGGGTTGTGTCAGGTAGGGCATCCGACGTAAAAACCTCTGCCAAATCAAACGTGCGAATCAGATGATTCGCTGTGGCGACTCCTGAGTAAAAGGGAAAAAGCCGAAAGGAAGACAGACAGGATAATGTTTAATCATATTTCATGTTTATGATGCATCATTCTGTAGATTTTATACCATTTCCATTACTACTTGTTCTTCAATTTCATTTCACTTTCACTCTCGACCTCGCACAGACCTGTTCGTATCTCCGGATGTTTGCAAAACGAATGTTGGTAAGTTGGGGAGCATCTGTATTTATATTTTATTTACATCTTATGTTATTTTTTGAATGTTTGTTATTATAAGCATTTTTGCATTGAATATGTATTTATTAATATTATATACACATATACATGTACGTATACGTCAGTTGGGGGTCCTACTGGGATTTTGATGGTCACGTGGGGATCTCGGTCCCAATTAACCCCGGAAAGTGAGGGATCCCTGTGTGTGTATGTATGTATGTGTGTGTGTGTGTGTGTGTGTGTGTGTGTATATATATATATATATATATATATATATATATATATATATATATATATATATATATATACATACATACAGTCGGCCCTCTTCTTATGAAATTAATGTGTTCCAGCGCCTTTTTCGGAATCTGGATTTTTCGTAAATAAAGGCACATTTTACATATAAAACACGTGATTCGTTCCAAGGCTCCGAATACTACCCCATAAACCCTTTAAAAATGACAAAAGTACACCAATTTTGTATGAAATGTGTGTTAAAAGTAAAAGAAAATTATTTATTAAACCATTTAAACATTTTATTAAAATATTAAACCATTTTATTGAATCAATTATTGACCAATTATTAATTTATTTTATTTCCCAATTTTTATTAACCAAACCAAACAATATTAAACATTATTGAACATTTGTGGCACGTTCCGCTGAATGCGGGCGGCGGCGCAGTTGGCGCCGGAGCTTTTGAGATGGGGCGCGGCTCAACCGGACCTCCAATCCCTCAAGCAAACAAGTGAATGTTGAGTCCGGTCTTCAAGCAGGTCAGTGTGCTTTGAATACTTGTTTAGTAATCAACATTCACTGGTTTGCTTGAGGGATCAGAGGTCCGGATGAGCTGCGTTTTGTTCACATTCGGTGGACCGCTTCACACTTATTAAACATTTACTGAATTAAACAACTTAAAAAATAAGCTGCAATGATCACTCTAAAAAAACTCACGAAAGTCACGAACCAACAGTACAACTCCCCTTTACGCGTGTGACAAACAAGCATTATGGGTACAGTACTATGGAGATTCAGCTCCCTCCTGGGCAATGGGAGGCCAATGGGAGGCCAACGGGGCAGGATGTTGGGAGACAGCCAATGAGAGAGCAATTCACACATCGTTTGAATGTTTGAATGGTGCGTTTGGCGCTTTTCGTGAGAAGAACTTGCTTCGTATACAGAGGAAAAAAAATTTAGGAAAATGTTTTTCGTATACTGGATTTTTCGTATTCTGGGGATTTCGTTAGAAGAGGGCCGACTGTATGTATGTATATATGTATGTATATATAATTATATATATATATATTACACACACATACAGGGATCCCTAATTTTCCGTGGTTAATTGGGACCTAGATCCCCATGCGTCCTTTGAAGTCCGCGAAGTAGGATCAACACCCCCCCCCCCAACGTATACATACATGTACACATACTTGTTATTAAACATTCAAATATAATGCATAACATGTAAATAAATAAATACACACACATACACGTACTCAGATGCTCACCTCACAACAATGTAACTAGTTTTGATAGGAGATTTTGGGTTGTTTTGTGTTGGTTTAGGATTTTTTTGTTGTTTTTTTTACATAAATGGCTTTGTTTTTGTTGCATTTTCCTGACCTTTTTTCCCTATTATTCCTTAATTTCCTTATTTTTTTAATTCAATGAATATTTAAAAAAAAAAAAACCACGATGCTCTAAAGCTGCATGAATTGAAGCGTGAAGTAGCAAGGTGTGTGTGTGTGTGTGTGTGTGTGTGTGTGTGTGTGTGTGTGTGTGTGTATGAAGATATATATAAATAAAACACACATGTGGAATTCTAAATGTATAAATATACACAGTAGTGTTCCAAATAGTAGCAGTATGTTTAAAAATGTGAATAAATTTTAAAATCCTTCTTAGTGTTTATTTCCATAAACACATACATTGGGAACACTACACATTAAATTCAAAATCAAAACATGATGTAAAATATTTCAAATTTGTCTTCCCATATTCAACGTAATAAACGCCAAAAGCCCCCCCACCCCACCCCGGAGTTTTTTTTAACTCACGATTGTGTACTGGGAGCAAAATCGTAGATCAAACTCGCCAATTTTAATGGATCAGTCTCTGTAACCGTGAAATGAGGCGTTCACTGACTGTAAAAGTGAGTATACATGGTATTTCAAGACCCCCTGCCACTGGGGAATGTCTATACTGATGAGCATTAAGTATCGGCTGCTCTGAATGAATGGAGCGATGAGCCAGATATGGACTTATCAGAAACTGATGGCGAATATTTTTCACCTGATTCTCCCGCTCACTAACTTCATAAATTTAAAGACGTTCCTGGCCATGTGCTTTTGTTTATGTTCGTGTTGATTGGTTCAATGTGCCATGTGTTCAACGTGCTAACAGTGTTGATTGGGTCAATTTTACTTCCATGTTTAAAGGAAATGTTTAAAGGGAGGGAAAAGTAAGGGGTCTTTTTTATTTATTTATGCTGTTTTCTGTTTATTTTCTGCTTTCATGTAAGTAATTTGGTTGATGCCTCAAAATGAATAACACAAATACCAGTAAAACTCTTTTATTGTTCTGTTATTATTCATGTTTTCCACCTCGATGGTAATAAGCACCTACCATTGGCGCCACTGGTAACATTTTAATGAGTGCCCACCCAGTCCAATTTTTTAAGCACTCTGGGCGCTTATCACGTCGAATACAGTATTTCTTAAAAAAAAAAAAAACTGAAGAAAAGTGAATATTAGACTGTTCAAAAAATTGTCTGCATTCTTCTTTACAAACTCAAACATTCACTGTATAAATTGAAAATTCTTGTAATATTTTGCTCCCTTTTGAGTCTCTGAATTAATATTTATTTGAATAAACACTTTCTGTGAACTGCTGCACATCTGTGTTGCATGGAATCAACCAATTTCTGGCAAATGTGAACAGGTTTTCCAGCCCAGGAGGATTGGACTATTGGATTGGGTTTGGTCTCAGAAACTGCATTTTTGACATCACCCTACAGGTTTTCTACTGGATTAAGGTCCGGGGATTGGGCCACCGCTCCATAACGTCAAGCCATTTACTGGGGTGTTTAGAGTTGTTGTCTTCTTGGAACACCCATTTCAACAGCATTTCCTCTTCAGCATAAGGCAGCGCGACCTCTTCGTATTCTGATGTATTCAAACTGATCCATTATCCCTGGGATGCGATAAATAGGCCCTACATTGTAGTATGTGGAATATCCCCATATCATGATGCTTATCCCACCCGGCTGCACTGTCTTCAGTGTTCTGTGGCTTGAATTCAGTGTTTGGTGTCGTCTAGGAGGGCCATTAGATCCAAAAAGAACAATCTTACTTTCATCAGTCCACAAAATATTGTGCCATTTCTCTTTAGGCCAGTCAGTGTGCTCTTTGGCAAATTGTAACCTCTTCAGCACGTCTTTTTTCCCAGCAGTGGGACATAGCGGGGCTTCTTGCCGCTAGCTTTTCTTCACATTGGCGTCTTTTAATTGTAACAGAACTCACAGGTCAATTTAGACTTTCTTTGATCTTCCTGGAGCTGATTGTTGGCGGAGTCCTTGTTATTTTAGCTCTTCTTCGAATCATTCAAATGGAAGTTTTTCACTTTATTCCACATCTTGCAAGTTTTGGTTGGCATTTTGAAAGCATTTTGGATCACTTTAGCTGATCAGCCAATCATATTCTCCATTTCTTTATATGGTTTCTCTTCTCCATTCAATCTTTTAATCGCGATACGCTGCTCTTCTAAACAATATCTGGAATGACCCATTTTCCTCAGAATTTCAGACAGTAATGTTCTATAACCAGCATGTACAACATGTGCTGCCTTCATTCTTTAAATAAAGACAATCATTGGCACCTGTTTCTCGAAGAATGACTGACATCACTAATTGAACTCCACACTGCTGTTATATGGAACATGCTCCTTTCACTGTGTGATCCAATTACACAGAATCAGCAGCATGCAGGTCCTGACTGTAGGGTGTGTTGGACTATATTACTCTATTACACCTGATAGTAAACTGCCATGTAGAAATATAATTTCTACCAAAAACAGTGACTAACCAGATTAGTGATGCCTGACTGCTATTATTTTGAACACAACTGTATATAGGTCTAAAATTGGAAGTCACTGATGTTTATATAAACCAGTGATTCTCAAATAGTGGGGCGTGGTATGAGGCCCGGTGGGGGGGGTCTCCAGCGGGAGGGTGTGTGACCCTGGGAAACATGCTTTTTTTGGAATAGTGTACGAGAATTAAATGCAATTGCACCTCCACTCCAGTAGTTGGCAGTGGCACTCTCATTGTCACGCTATGGGGGAGCGTTTTTTTCTCACGAGCAAATGACATGAAGTGCAGTAAACAACCCCTCAAGAAGCAACAGGGAAATTTTCTAACAGGAACGAAGAGAAAGGTGGAGTGAGACGGAGCTATTAAGACATAAGTAAGTTAAATGAGTTTAAATAGGGATGTATTTTTATTATTTTATTTCAGGCACATTGGTGCACTTTAAATCTTTTCTGTTACAGATTAAAAAGCAATGGTAATGAAATTTTTCTTTATTGTAAGTTGAACTATATTTATTTATTTTTTTTGTTTTTAATGTTAATAAAAATACAAGATTATGCAGGGGTGTACTAATAATTTTATAGACAAATAATACTATTTATAGTCGCTTACAGGGCGGTGGGGAATTGGTTTTTTTCTTCCTGGAGGGGGCGCCACAGAAAATAATTCAGAAGCACTGATGTAAAAAGATACAGAATGAATTCTGTCAGTGAGTGGTATGTACAGTATTATCAATATGATGAACAGTAGAATGTAAATGCATAATGGTAGATGTGGTTTCTATACGGAGGTACAGATGTACAGGGTAATGGCCACAGGTCGGAATGATTTCCTGTGTCGTTCAGGAGAGAATTTAGTTGGTATCAGTCTCTCATTGAATGGCTCCTGTGACTGATTAGCAGGTTGTGAGGCGGGTGGGAGGTATGGTTCAGTATTGTCTTTTATTTTGGACAACATTAGCTTCTCTGACACGACTGACAGAGAGTACGGTTCCATCCCCACCACGTTACCGGTTTTGCGGATCAGTTTGTTCCGTCTGTTTGTATCTGCTGCCCTCAACCTACTGCCCCAGCTTGCAACAGCATTGAGGATAGCGCTGGCCACAACAGGCTCAGAGAACGTCCTGTGCAGTATTCAACAGATGTTAAACAAATAAATAGAGATGGCTCTGGCCCTTCTTGTAAAGTGCGGTAGTGTTCTTAACCCGGTCCAGTTTATTGTCGATATGAACACCAAGGTATTTGTAATCCTCCACCATTTCCACATTGTTGCCCTGAATGGACACAGGGGTTGCTGGTACTTTTGGATCTCCTAAAATCCACAATCAGTTCTTTGGTCTTTGTCACATTCAGCTGCAGATGACTGTACTCACACCGTGTGATGTTGGAATCCACCGCAGCTCAATACTCCTTATCACTTCCACTGATACATCCAACTACAGCAGAACCATCAGAGAACTTCTGAAGATGGCAGGTCTCTGTGCGGTAATTGAAGTCCGTTGTGTAGAAGGTGAAGAGAAAAGGGGAGAGGATGGTTTCAAAACAGCACGCAGTGTTGCAGGTGCACATACTGTGGTCTTCTGGACAGGTAGTCCACAATCCAGGACACGAGAGACAGCCACCTGCACTCACGGTCGGTGTAAATGTATTGCTAGCTGTGACATTCCTCGGTGTTGAGCCACAGATATGCATTAACTGACTCAACACCTGATTGCATTGCACTAGCTTTATGTGGGTTTGTGGTCATGAGAATGTTGTTGCATTGCAAGAATTTTAGTCCCGGCTGAACCAGTAATGTCAGTCATTTTTTACAGATTGTCCATTTATAAACTACATATAGTATGATTACAACATGCAGAATTTTACCTGTCATAAAATGCCAAGGAGGAATAACCAATATGATGTATATCCTGTCTGAATTGAATTGACATGATGGTAACGATTCTGTTATTACAAGAGGTTTTGACACACCAGGGAGTGATCTCCTATCGAGAGGAGAAAAAAATGAAACAGCAAAATACTCCTATTGTGACTTGGTGCTTGATTCTGACACGCTTATGTTAAAAAAAAACACCCCCAAAAAACTGTGTGGCTGTATGGTTTTCAGTAGTTTTTTATGTTATACATGAAATCTATCATCTTTTTGAAGAGAATATTTGCAGTGCGAGTTACTTTTACACCCATCTTAGCATATGACTCACCCTTTGTTTTCAAAATTAGAGTCTGTTTTATGGTTGAAACGGATTTTACTACCATTCAAATGGGAAAATCCAGATTTCATGTTTTTCTGCCAACTAAAATGCATACAGGTCTCAGTCTATTTCTATTTTAAGTAGCCATGCCCTCATTCATAAGCCTGCCGGTATTTTGGCTTTTGGTCCAGGAGACAGACAAGCACATTTCAGTGAATTTGCACAAATGCTTAAAATACTTAAAATTGATGCTAAAAATAAATTAATAAAAAATATAAAACTCAGCATGAGGTGAGAATTGCTCACTTACATTTGAGCAACTGAAAAGTCATTCCATCATTTTTTTTTTTTCTATTCCATAAAACAAAAAGCAGCTTTTCACCAAGAAACCACTACACACATTCATGTCCTGAGCCATTCCTATGATGGTAAACTTGAAATATTTTAACTCTGACTGTTATAAAACACTGGCACTGAAGACTCCTTCCATTATTTTATAAAGTAGAGGGGTACTCGTAGAGTGCAAGATACCCCCACGAGGTGCGTATGGATAATGGTGACAACTCAATTGATTTCCCTGAAAAATCCACCTGAGATTGCAGGTTTTTATAACTTGGTATAATTATAATGAAATGTCTCCCCCTCGTGGATGTCCATTTTGTATCATGTGAAACAATGGGGGGTTTTGTGGGGGGTGGAGGTTTGTTGTTGGTTTTTATTTGCAGTAATTAAATTTATTTGTTTTATACATGATCCCATGCATGTATATCCTCCAAAATTATTGATTTCATACTTGTACGACACTCTGCTCTTAAAAAAATTGCTGGCTATAATAAAGATTTCCTAAAAGGATAATTTCTGGGTTGTTTTAAAACCCGGGCCATATTTTGCAATTGTTTAACGGGAACATAATTTTGATAAAATAATTACAATATTTAGAATGCTGTATTTAGAAACGTCAAAGCAGCTTTGCAGTTTCAGCGTATGAGGTATAAATTGTACCAGGTTTGTACTTGTATGGTATAATTAAACAGCATGTCTTTTTTTCACCGCTGTCTGATCCTTAACATTAATATTATAAATATATATTTTTATGTACGTATTAGATTTTAAAATGGAAAAGATCCACACAGAGATACACCTGTAGTTGGTTTCCTCAAAACCTGTAAAGTCACTGGTGAATATGGAACACGTGGAATAAAGTGCTTTTTATATTAAAAACACAGATGCCATATTGTGTAGCTTTTTTAGTGTTTTCTGAGAGAACATTATTGTAGAATTTTTAAGATTTCAGTCTCAGTAAGTGCAAACCTTGAGTATGTGTCTGCAGTTTCTAATGATGTATTATCCACTTTGAATAATGATGCATGCTCCTGAAATAGCAGACCAATCAGATCACTCTATTCCCGTGTAGTGTACAGACTCTCCCCAACTTATGTTCATCCGTTTTACGTTTTTTTGTTTTTTTTTTTTATTTTACGTTTTATTTTTTCAAAAAAAAAGTCAAACTTTGAGTTTAGCTGTACCTACAGAGTACACTGATGTAATGACGCTGCGTCCATTGTTTACAAACAAATTCCAATTCCTTCCCAGTTCAGTTATATATATATATATATATATATATATATATGTTTTATATATATAAATCAGTTATATAGTGTGTTACCCTTGTGTTAAGACGTCGTCTCTGTGATTTTTGTGTTTACACTGTTTTGCGGACCTTTGTAACCCAAAGCAAAATATGGTTGGTCAGAAGCGTAAGCCTACTAGCATGGGAGCCGGTCTCATACACAGAGATGAATTAACTATCTGCTCGGATCGGTGCGAACTACCATGCATACTCAGTTAAGCAAAGAGAGTTGTAAAATGAATGAAAACCTGAATCCAGGAAAGAGAACTCTCCGCTTCGTGATTCACATCAGTGCAGGCTGTGTTGTAAACGAGTTCAACGGCACCCTTGTGCACTTGAAAGACCGGAAGTCTGTATAACCCAAGTACACTACTTTTGGTATTGAGCGCCTCACATATTGTCAGCGTTGACTGGCTGATTTAAGCTTCATGTAAAGTGACTCGGTATAAATAAGTGACTTATTTGAAATTAATGTTGATGTTATTTGATATATTTGATATTATTTTACAATGTTATGTTTATAATAATTGCTTTAGGGGTGTTTTATGAGATACGGTCATGGTATTTATGGATGTATAGTACAGTATGAGCGTCATACGTCACTGTAACAACTTGCATTCACTGTCAACTTGTGTTCGGCCGTTCAGAACCAATTAAAAACGTATGTCGGGGAGCGTCTGTATATACTAATGTTTATTATTAGTCTTAGATGATGTGCAATTCTGTGTGTGTGTGTGTGTGTGTGTGTGTGTGTAATATCTCATTAGATCCATCACATTTTTATGAACCTGTGATTTACAGTGTATGATGTGCAGATATGCTGTTATGGGACATGAATCAACACCTTTCGAGCAATCAGACGAGGGAATTGAGCAGTATGTTGTAATAATGAATAGCGGTTAACACCTGGTTTGTTCAAGACACGTTTATTTTGTCTGAAAACTTTGAATTATTATATGTTCCAGTCAGGACAGAGCTGTTTCTTTAAGCAGTATTTTTAGTGTTTGAGCACTTTAGATAATGTCTGTTCTATTCTGCAGGCACCATAAGGACAGCTGTTTTCTCAGGTTTCTTATTTTGGAGAAATTTGAATATCACATATGTTCTTGATGAGGCAATCCCGTTATTTTATTCTGCAGTTGACGCTTGTTTAAAGTGTTTGAAGCCTGTCAGAGATATAAAGTGTGTATTATATATTGTATGTTGTGATGACAGTATAGAAACTGAATGATAAATATACTTGTGATTATTATTGAATGCAAGTTTTCTATTGCTTGCTTTGTACTTCAAGGCATCCTTCAGACTTGCACTGAAATGTGAGGCAACTTGAAATCATGTGCTCTTGATGTCCTGCGACCCATCGTTGAAGCTCTCATGCTTTCCAGATGACAAATTGACGAATTCCCTCTATAGTTGTGTGTGACTGAAATGCAGACGCGTTGAACAGCGTGGCTAACAGCTATCAGCACTGACAGAAAGCAGTGCGACAGCCAGCAGATCAACTTCAGCAGTAGGAATGTGTTCAGGCGTGCCGTCTCGCGTGTCTGCAGCAACAAGCAAGAGACTTGATTACGCACAGAAGATCATGCTCTGCGTGTGTGTGTGTGTGTGTGTGTGTGTGTGTGTGTGTGTGTGTGTGTGTGTGTATGTGCACATCCCTGTTCTAGCACATTAAATCCGGTCCGTTGCTTCTGTTTTGTGCCTCTGCAAAAGAGAAATAATCCTTGGAGTGATAACTCATTTATGTCTGTCAGATATTTTTTTACCATAGTTCTATGATTCTGTTATCATTGCAGTGTGATTGCGTTTCCAAGGAACTGTGATTCAGACTCCCAAGAAGCTGTGATTCTGTTTCCAAGGCACTGTGGCGTTATTACCATGGCTAGTTCTGACAATATAGTGCTCTTGCTGTGTTAACATTTACCGTTATGCATTATGCGTTATGCTTCCATTGCCATTTCCTTAGCGCGGTATCTGTTATTTCACGACTGAGTTTTGTTTTGTTTTTTCCATCCTGCACTTCAGTTCATTTCAGTCTGATTTTCTGTACGTTGCACTTTTAAAGATGGGGATTATCAAAAAGCTGGATAGAAATTTCAACAAAACTATATTAACCAGAGGTGATTGTAGTGATGAAAATTTTTAAGATGACTTCTTCTTTTTCTTTCGGCTTTTTCCCTTTTTCAGGGGTTGCCGCAGCGAGTCATCTGATTCGCATGTTTGATTTGGCATAGGTTTTTACGTCGGATGCCCTTCCTGACACAACCCTTTAGCAAGGGGCAGAAACACCTGTAAATCAGTTGCAGGCGCAAGGCAGAAGTCAGAGTATTGCACCTCGTCGTTTTGTGCTCATTGTCGCGTGCGATGGTTGAATGTGAGTGCAGGGTCTTCGACTTACGACAAGCCCGGCGTTTGATGTTTCGAGGTTACGACACTCCTGTCATAAGTCATTAAGGATTGTCATTCCAACTTGCGATCTTTGTGTTGTAAATATGAAGCGCACAGACTATTTCCTCCTCCCAAAAATCCTGTCTCTCTCTCTCTACTGCAACGCTCCTTCCAGTCTACAAGTCAACCGCAGGAGTAAAAGTAAGGAATGTTGTTTGTTTCATTTATTTTATATTGATCCCTCTTATGTTCTTCTTCCTGCTAGTTCTGCTTTCGTGTGTCATAGAAATGTGTCTTAGCATCCTAGATTTCTGATTTTCTACTGCATTAGCATAGGTGTGTGGTGTGATCTGACTTATGGCAAAATCTTACTTCCACCACCATGTAGGAACGGAACCCTGTCATAATTTGAGGACCCACTGTGTATTTAATTTATAAAAGAGTCCTGTAAACAAAAACAATATCAAATAGGTGATATATTGAACTCCTTATAGCCAAATATCATGTTTGTTTTTGCTTCAGGAGGAGAAGCCACTCTTTTTTATAGCACATCTTCTGGTTTTGTACATTCCCATTAAAGGTGCTTCTGGTAAAATTTGCATCCCATCATGCTTTTCTTCTTCTTATGTGATGATTGTTCGTAATTTAAAAAGATTACCTGTAGTGATAGTCTAATCCAGTGAGTGACTAACAGTTCAGAGATTTTTAAACAGCAGACCAATCAGAACGTGGCATTCCTGTGGAGCGTATATAAGAAATGAATTTATCTCTCTGTAGCATGATAAGTACATGTTCGTTATGCAGATGATTTATTATTATTATTATTATTATTATTATTGTTGTTGTTGTTGTTGTTATTACTGTTACTAATTTTGGATAAATTTTGCACTGTTGGACTATTTCTGTGACTTGGTTGTGGATTCTGTGAAGTGATTCAGATCACATTGTGAGCGCACTGTGATTCCTGAAGACTAATTTACTGAACAGGCGAAAGTGAGGTGTGAGTAAATTGAAAGCTTGGCATAAGGTTTGCAGTTGACGCTCCTTAAATTTCTGGCATGCATTTCTTGAATGCAATATCAGGATTTTTTTCCACATGAAAATGTACAGATGTACTGTGGGGTTATCTCTGAGAAATCTATCTTTACCACACGAGCTAAACATCTCCTAACACGTGCTGTATAATTTCAGAGGTAGCTTTACAACCCTGGATCCCAAAATACTTGTTCGTTGCGTGATGTGAAACATAAATAAAAACATAATGCACTGATGTGCAAATCTTGTCCTTACTGTGCTATATTTAGTTCAATAAACTACAGTACAAGGCAGGATTTTTTATTTTTAAACTTGTATAATGTGCCCATTCTAATTTTTGATGCCTGCTACCCGTTCCAAAAAAGTTGGAACGGAGCATATATTTACCGCTGTGTTACATCACCTTTCCTTTTAAAAACACTTGAAACTGTTTGGTTAGTGAGAACACTAATTGTGAGGAGAGGGACAAGCATATTCTTTATAAGCATATTTCCGGCAGGTGGAAGTAAACATCGTGCATCACTGTATGTGTGCAGCAATACCTCACGCACATCCTGTGCAGTTGAACTTTCATTGGAAATATAAAGGTGTTTATTCAAGTAAACCATCATTTGAAGACTGCAGCGCTGTAAGATGCGAAACCTGAAGATTCCCAGTAGGTATGCTGTCAGTATCCCAACGGGGTTTTAAGGGCTGAACACTGGAACGTGTGATTGTTCTCCATGTGATCCTGTCGTTTTGCTTTCCCAGCCCTACTGAGGGAGCATTTGGCTGCAAGTCGGTGGCTCCAGTGGTTACTCCTGTAGGAGTGTGAGAAATTGCGATCTCGCACAAGGATCTACATTGTCTAGACAGAAACCTCGGAGGGGAAATCCGACGATCCAGTTTTACATCCCATTTAAGAAAGGCTGGGCTTAAAACTGAAATTTGCATAAATGTTACTAAAATACTTCACTGAATCCTCACACAGACATGTTGTTTTAATCGTTTTCAATTTCATGTCTTTCACGCAAGGAAACTTCCGACATGGCAGATTAAGTGATTAAAATATTAGATATTATGCTCTTGCCACTTTTTTAGCCAGAAATGTTGGAGTGTTGAATAGCTGTGTTACACATTGCCAGAATGTCAAATAATGAGGTTAATGCATGTTTAAGTTTTCCCTATGGGCTGTTTGAGCTGGCTGTAAACACAAGGTTTTTGCTGATTTTTTTTTTTTTTTTTCTTTCCTTTTTTCAGTGCATCACAGCAAGCTGTTCTTTCTGATTAGCCAGACTTCCCCCATGACCAACAACACACCTACCACCCCCTTAACTGACCAATTATAGCAGAACAGACATAAGAGAGCAGAAGGGTCATAAATGAGAGGAGGAAGCCGAACAGGCAGTTCAGCACGCACACTTTCAATCTGCATTTCAGGGTCAAGTGGGGAAGCAGCTTCCTAAAGATTTGTGGAGGTTTTTGGATCAGGAATTCACCACTGTCTAAAAATAAATAAACAAAGGCCTGAAAATCTGTATAATATCTGACATTGAACAAAGCTCCATGATTATCACATTGCTGAAAGCCTTTTAGAAGTGACGCATCCAAGTACAGGAGAAGCAAGAGTCCATGAACATGTCTATATCAGTGTTTAAGCCACTGAGCATACATTTTACACCACATACACTTTACTCGCAACTGAAAGTTAGATATTACGGGTGTGTAAGTCACCGGCTACAGGTGTATTTCCAGCAGAAAGATTTACAGAGCCTTTGGAGGACCTGAGAAGCTGCAGAACTCTGCAGTGGACGTTTATAGTTTCTGTACTGGCTTTCCACCACACTGCAGCAAGCACTATCATTATGGAAAATAACAAATGACACAATTTGAATGATGATGCCGTTTTTTTCCTTTATTTCATATTTTTAACTTTAGAGTAAGATGTAATGGAGCCATGCTATTGTAAGAATATAAGCGATAACCATACTGCTACTAAACATCCTGATGCTGATGATACTTGCAACATTATTTGAGACCAGTATAAGGCAGGTATTAAACGTTGGTGTATATACTACACAGGAACAGTGAACTATAATTGGTTCACTAGCAAGGAGTCAACAAAGTATTATTCATTCAAGAGAGTTTCATGTTTTTGACTGATAGAAAGTACAGTGGTACCTCACCTTACGAAATTAATCCGTCCCAGAGCCTTTTTCTTAACCTGGATTTTTCATAAATTGAAACGCATTTTACATGTAAAACGTGTGATTCGTTTCAAGTACCCCAATACTACCCCCTAAAACCTTTAAAAATTATAAAAGCATACCTTTTAAGATCTCCTTCTGCTTCAATATCATACTGATTATAGACGGGTTTGGCCATATTCCTTTACGATATCACTCAACCGCATGCCACGAGCCCACTTCTTTTCACTCGCACCGGAAATCACACGCACGCGCGTGTGTGTGTGTGTGTGTGTGTGTGTGTATGCGCACGCGTGTGTTGACCATGTCTTTTTAGCAGAGTTATAATCTTACAAATGTTTATGGAAGGTTAAAAGCCTGAGTCAAAAATGAGTTGCAATGACTCAAAAAAACTCATGAAACAACAGTAACTCTGTCCTTTACACAAAAGCATTATGTGAGATGCAGCTCCATAATAGACAATGGGAGGGAGTTGCGTCATCCCTCCAAGCCAATGGGAGGCCAGCGGGGTGGGATGTTGGGAGATAGCCAATGGGAGGGAGCTGCGTCATACCTCCTAGACAATGGAAGGCCAGCAGGGCTGGATGTTGGAAGATAGTCAATGGAGAGAAGCTCGTGCATTGTTTGAATGTTTGAATGGCGCATTTGAATGTTTGATTGGCACGTTTCGCAAGGTGAACTTGTTTCATATACAAAGACAAAAAATTTGGGGAAATATTTTTTGTAACCTGGGTTTTTCCTTTGCTGGGACTATCATAGGGTAAGGTACCACTGTAATCAGATAATTCTTGATATTGCATCATTGCTATTAGTTAACGACTAACACGTGCCAATGTTTGTTCGCATAAATATCACATAACATAGATTGTCTACTGCCCACACCAGACTGTGGAAGAACTGCAGCCCTGAGATTTAAACTTCACTTTATTTTCTCAGATTTATGCTCTTGTAAGAATAGAGATTAATGTAGAGGTCTAGAACAGCATAAATATTGAGAAAGTGGTCGTAGCTGTTTGCCATTGGCTGGATCTATTTTATGACATCCATGGTCCTTATTTCCCTGATCATCCCAGACAAAATTGCTATCTGACTTTCTGAGCACTGAAAAAAAAAAACAATTCAGAAAAAAGCAAATTATTTTGGGTGTAAAAATTCCATGTTTTGTTGCTTTTTGTGTGTAGAATGAATTGGAAATGGTGCTGTTTATATCGCACACTAACTGCATAGACACTGATGAGTCTTGTACAGTGAAGAAAAGGTCACATTCAGATACTTTAATTTACTTTCTTGACTAACTAAGTAAATACAGCTTTTTCTGAAAAAAAGTTTTATTATTTGAACAAATAAAATACATACAAGTACCATGTATTAGAGTACATACAGTTAACATGGTTATTCTAAGTACTTAGCTTCACATAGTATATTTTGAATAGATTTCCTAAGAGATGGAGAATTATTCTATTTTTGGAGGGTGAATAACAACACCTCAATTGAATGATTCACCGTATCATTCAATAATTGCTTATTATCCCAACTGGGTAATTCATGAATCAAAAAGATGTGCATTCAGTGTTTGTTATATTCTCTCAGAGCAGGTGGTTTCAGAATGATCACACTTTAAAATTTTACACAATACATATGTTCCTTGTTGAGCTCACCTGTGAAAAATATTGTTTTGTTTTTTTTATTAGCAAATAACTGAATGAACATGAAATTAGCAATTACTCCACAAAGAATGATCATTTGTGGTCAGGTATCCATATTAGAAGCATGTAGCTAACCAGATACACTTCAAAAATTACAATTCACGTGTGTGTGTGTGTGTGTGTGTGTGTGTGTGTGTGTGTGTGTGTGTGTTTAGGTTACTAGAAATCTTATTTACCCAATAACTCGAGAGCATCTATTGATTCAGGTGTTAATTCACGCTGTGCTTACTGCATTAATATTCATTTATTTCCTGAACCGCTTAATCCTAATTAGGGTCACGGGGAGGCTAGAACCCATCTCAGCCGAAATAAGGGAGCAGGGTACACCCTGGACAACTTGCCAGGCCATCACAGAGCACTTGATTACTGTCAGTAGAAGCTCAAAAATAGATTTGTGTGTGTGTGTGTGTGTGTGTGTGTGTGTGTGTGTGTGTGTGGGTGAGACTATTCTCGGTGCGTGGTGAGTAATCCAGCTTAGTATGTTCTTCTTCTTCCTGTGTTTTCCCTGGGTGATCATAAAAGCCATGAGGATCAGATCATACAACCACAGCATGAAAACTTAATGCCCCTACAGCTGTACATAGACTGCCTGTTCTAAATACGTCCCCTTCTGTGCCACTTCCTGTCTCCCTTAGCTTGCTCCTCCTGTTGTCTCTCTGGGATGAATGCCACACCAGAGTATTGATGCTTCTTACAAACAATTACACAGAGGTGTGCGAGCTTCATAAAATAAAAACATATGTGCTGTCCTATTGTATTTAAAAGGTTCTTTCTGGCAAGCAAGATAACATATGGAATACAAGGAAGATTCATGTCTCATCACACAGGTGAGACATTCACTATCATGTCATTTACCAAACCGCTTACTGTATTCGACATAATAATCGCCCTGCTTCAATACCCCCCCCCCCCCCCCAGTGTTTTTTCCTCTCACATCTAATAATCGCCCATGTGTACTGGGAGCAAAATCATAGATCAAACTTACCAATTTTATTCGATCAGTCTCTGTAACAGTAAAACGAGGCATTCACTGCCTGTAAATGTGAGTTTATTTCAAGACCCCTGCCACTGGGGAATGTCTATAAAGTTCATCAGTAACAACACATTTGATTGTTCCGCCGTGCTTTAAAAAACAGGAAAATATTTTGCTGTGTTCTCTTGGTAAATGTCCAACAAGATGAACCATTAGAAACTGCTACAGCAAAACTATGGGATGCTCTGAATGAATGGAGCGATAAGCCAGATATGGACCTATCAGAAAGTGATGATGAGTATTTTTCACCCGATTCTCCTGCTCACTAACTTCATACATTTAAAGATGTTCCTGGCCATGTGCTTTTGTTTATGTTCGTGTTGATGGGTTCAAGATGACATTCGTGTCGATTGGCTCGATTTTACTTCGGGGAAAATGTTTAAAGGAACAGCACTGGGAGGGAAAAGTAAGGGGTCTTTTATTTTTCATTTATTCTGTTTTTTTGTTTATTTTCAGCCTTCATGTAAGTAGTTTGATTGATACTGCAAAATGAATAACATAAATACCAGTAAAACTCTTTTATTGTTCTGATATTATTCATGTTTTCCACCTCAATTGGAATAAGCACTTACTGTTCCACTCTGCTGGTAACATTTTAATAAGTGCCCACCCACTCCAATTTTTTAAACGTCCTGGGCGCTTATCACGTTGAATACGGTAATCGTACACTCTGCTGACAGTGGGGGAAGGTGGGGTGCATCCTGAATTGCTCGCCAGGCCATCTTTGGGCCAACACACACACACACACACAACCAGTCAGACTCACATCCATACTGAGGTGCCATAAATCCATAATTTGGAATAGCCAATTAGCCTGATGTGTATGTTTTTGCACTGTGGGAGGAAACTAGAGCACATGGAGGAAACCCAGGTAAACTCGGAGAGAACATGCAAGTGAAATGCCAAAGCCTAGGACTCAAACCCAAGACCTTCTTCCAGTGAGGTGGATGTATTGGCCACAATACCACCATTCATTAAGAGGTGTGGACTGAAGTTGAGGGTGGAAACTGGGTCCTTGTTTATTTATTTATTTTGAGTGGTGGCCTGGTGGTATAGGGCGCTGGATTGCTGATCCTAAGATTGGGGGTTCGAGTCTCACTCTCCACAAGGTTGTCACTGTCTCTCCTCCTCAGTGCAGCTAACCGGGTTATCAAAGGCAGGCCATGTCTGTCACTGTCTATGGTGAGAGGTTCATGTAAAAGAACCATTGCTGACTTTCATAAAGAGTAGCTGCACAGCAGTCAGCATGTTTTTGTCCCTTGCTAAAGGGTTGTGTCAGGAAGGGCATCCGACATCAAAACCTATGCCAAATCAAACACGCGAATCAGATGACTCACAGTGGCGACCCCTGAAAAAGAGAAAAAGCCGACAGGAAAAGAAGAAGATTCTGTTACATTATGATCTTGGATTTGCACAAAATCTAATATGTTACTGAGGCAAACAAGGGCTTAGCATTTTTCACATGAATACCTTAAAGAATTTGAAAATATTTTTTAAAGACCTTGCTTGAAGCTCAAATTTAAGTAAATGTAATAAGTTAAGTGAATCAAATAAGTCTGAGTGTAAAACTACATCTGGACATTTTTAACACCGACCCAAGTCTGATACTTAGCATTAGTCACCAGAGAGCAATTTTAAATACCGGTACTGAATAAATGCATTCAATTGTACCTTTTAAATGTTCTTATTTATTTATTTATTTATTTTTGGCAGAAGTGTTCCTTTCATGCAATGATGCATTGGGGAAAATAAATGTAATTGCAAATCTGCCAAACAAGCTGAAAAATACTGTGATCCAACTTGAACGCGGTAACTCTCAGTCCCAGAGCGGCATTAACACGCACCACTGTGCTCCAGCACACCTGATTCAGCCGCTCAGGTCATTATCAGGCTCTTCATGAGCTGAGTCAGGTATGTTAGAGTAGCCTTTAGAGAGACGTGCAATGCAGGGAAACTCCAGCACACAGCACACTGAACTAGTACTCAACATGTTCACTAAATAGACTGAGATTTAAAAAAAAAAAAAAAGAAAAGAAAAGTAAAGCGGTGATATTGGCTCAGGGTTGTGTATCAGCGCTCCAGTATGAACACAGTGTACTATAAATAGCAGCGGGATTCCACCTCTCCCTGCAGCCTTTACTACTGCTGCAGGATCCTTCATCTCTCTTCTCTTTTCTTCTCTTCACCCTTCTTTATTTCCTCTGCTCCTTTCCTTTTCTCATCTTCTTGCTTTTTTTCCATTCATTACTCTTCTGAATTCTTCTCCCTTTTTATTCCCCAATAATTTTTATCATCTCCCTCTTTCCAGTATTATTTTTGTAGTCCTTTCTCCTTTTCTTGTCTTTCCTTTTCTCATTTACTCCTATCCGGTTCTTTTTTTATCTCCTGTCTCCTCCCTTCTAATTTCTTTCTCTTTGTTATATTTATTTATTTATTTTTTGTCATGAGAGAAGCAAAAACGAAGGCAGGGAAAGAGGAAGGAGAATCAGATTGCAAATAAAAAGCAAGAGACAGAGGTGGGGGAAGCAAAGTGATACAGGGAAAATAAGAGAAGATAAATGCTCATTGAATAAGGACTAATATCACTGAGATGCAAGAGAATGTGTGTGTGTGTGTGTGTGTGTGTGTGTGTGTGTGTGTGTGTGTGTGTGTGTGTGTGGTCATCATGTTGTGGGGACCTAAATCTACAAGTCACATGATGGGGACTGGAGGTCCTTTTGGAAAAAACACAAGTCCTTGTTAATTAAACCATTTTAAGGTGAAGACATTTCCAATAAATGAATGCAAGTCTGTGGATTGTCCCCTGAAGTTAAAAAAACCACTGTGTGTGTGTTCATATGCACATGAGAGCGAGAGAGAGAGAGAGAGAGAGAGAGAGAGAGTTGAGAAGCTGCAGTGTTGTGGTCATAACAGGAGTAAAACTGGGCCATAATTGCTGGTGCCATTCAGGGAATTGAATGTAATGAAGGTGGCTGCTTATGGCCAGCTTCATGTGTGTGTGAGAGAGCGAGAGAGAGAGAGAGAGAGTTATGATTGTGGATTGTGTCCAGGGAAATAAGCAAAGTTGAGACAGACAGAGAGAGAGAGAGAGAGAGAGAGAGAGAGAAGGTAGAAGGAGACCTCATGTAGAGTGTAATAATGTTACTGCAGAGTCAGGGATCCCCAGGCCGTGTGTTTCCTCATAAACACATTTCCACAGCAGCCGATCTGTGAGATGGGAGTTTCCAGATTCAGCCCGCTGCCTTTCAATTTCTTTTTCCGTGTCTCTCATATTTCACTTTGGTCTAATCTCTTTTTTTCCCTCTACAGAGCTGCCATTTTATCATGTACACCTACCTTATAGTTGCACATCACTGGAATAAAATTACAAACACTGTAGTCCAGTTGCTTTTTCGGTCCATCTTTGGAGGGGGTCCAATGTAAGGCCACCACTAACCCAATAATATTTTTGGTCTTGTACCGTGATCATTTCATTTCAGCGCATGCCTGTATTGAATGCTATCTCGTTAAACCACAGCATACTTTAGTGCTCAAATCTGATTGGTTAGAAGGTTCACATTATTTTTTGTAATACGCACAGGTAGTTTCCTGATGTAGTTCCATACTTGTAATTGGTGAAAAGTTTGATTTTTGTTTTTTCAGACATGTTTAACATTTGTGGAAAGAGTAATGGTTGAAAATGCTTCTGGTCTTGACTATGATTTCTGTATTCTTGGTAAAATGTTTGAATTTTGTAACACATCTCACACACATGCAAATAATACACACTTAAATTTATGAAGTTGGTGAGCAGGAGAATCGGGTGAAAAATACTCATCACTTTCTGATTGGTCCATATCTGGGTCATTGCTCCATTCATTCAGAGCATCCCATAGTTTTGCTGTAGCAGTTTCTAATGGTTCATTGATTGTTGGACATTTACCAAGAGAACACAGCAAAATATTTTTCTGTTTTTTAAAGCATGGCGGAACAATCAAATGTGGTGTTACTGATGAACATTATAAACATACCCCAGTGGCAGGGGGTCTTGAAATACTGTGTAAACTCACTTTTACAGGCAGTGAACGCATCGTTTTACTGTTAAAGAGACTGATCGAATAAAATTGGTGAGTTTGATCCACCATTTTGCTCCCAGTACACATGGGTGGTTATTAGATGTGAGAGGAAAAACACTGGGGGGCGCTTATTGGAGCAGGGCGCTTATTACGTCGGCTACAGTATTTATATACTACTTGGAATTATATGTAATATTGAGTCTCCAGAAGATGGATTATGGACATGTAGATTAGGTTCAACTTGAAAACAATTGGAAGAATATTTACGAGGATAGTAGCACACAAGTCATTACATTATTGTCAGTATTATTATAATATCAACAAGCTTGATTTTATAATCTGTGAACTAACAGTGTTTTAATGAGATGATGAGATTTCCTTTTGGCTTTCACCCCCCTCCTTTTTTTTTCCCTTAGGGGTCGCCACAGCGAATGATTCGCATGTTTGATTTGGCATAGATTTTTACGCCGGATGCCCTTCCTGACACAACCCTTTTAGCAAGGGACAGAAACACACTGACAGCTTTGCAGCTACTCTTTTACGAAAGTCAGTAATGGTTCTTTTACACCATAGACATTGAGAGACATGGCCAACCTTTGTTAACTGCACTGGGGGGACAGTGACAACCCTGTGGGGACTCGAACCTCCAACCTTAGGATCAGCAATCCAGCGCCGTAGACTACTAGACCACCACTGCCCCCTAATTAACAGCGTTTTAATATGATATGTAATCATGTGATATGACATGTTGTAATATCAATACCAGGGACAAGTTATTAATGTGAAATGAAAGGCAAGTTTGCAAGTTCTCCTGATACACAGAAACACACAGTAGTGTTCAAAATAATAGCAGTGTGTTTAAAAAAAGTGAATAAATTCTCAAAATTTTTAGAAAAGCTTTTATTTCCATACACACAGATGCATTGGGAATACGACACATTATATTCAAAATCAAAACATGAAGCAAAATACATCAAATTTGTTATCCTTGAAAGAAATTGAAGAAAAGTGAATATTAGACAGGGGCAGTGGTGGCCTATTGGTAAGTGGTATTTGCTGATCCTAAGGTTGGGGATTCAAACCCCATTCTCAATGCATGTCACTGCTGTCTCCCCCCCACCCCCCCCCCACCCCCCCAGTGCAGCTAACTGGGTTATCAGAGGCCGGCCATGTCTGTCACTGTCTATTGTGAGATCTTCATGTGAAAGAACCATTGCTCACTTTCGTCAAGAGTAGTTGCAAAGCCGTCAGCATGTTTCTGCCCAACAATGGCCTGGCAAGCTGTCTAGTGTGTACTCTGCCCTCGCCCAGAGTTGGCTGGGATGGACACCAGCCTCTCCTTGACCCTAATTAGGATGTAGCAAATGAAAATGAATGAATATTTGACAAGCTAGTAAAAAAATAAAATAAAATAGCAGTCCCTGCATTTTTCTTTACAAACTCAAACATTCACCGTATAAAGTTTAAGATTTTGCTTTCCTTTAAATCACTGAACTAATATTTACTTGTATAACCACTGTTTCTGCAGTACATCTGTGTTGCATAGAGTCAATCAACTTCTCGCACCTGTGTGCAGGTGTTGCAGCCCACAATGATGGGACAACATTTCACAGTTCTTCTGCTATTTCTTGGTTTCGCCTCAGAAACTTTTTTATGTAAGCTTGGATTAAGGTCCGGTGATCAGGTTGCTGTTCCATAACATCAATCTGGTTGGTCTGGAACCAAGATGTTGCCGTTTACTGGTATGTGTGACACGCTCCACTGAAAGTGGGCGCTTGTCGCAAGTGACGCACAGCGCTTGTGAGACAAAACGCGGCTTATCTGTACTTCCGATCTTTCAAGTGAAATAATTGTTTAGTATTCAACCATCACTTGCTCACTTGAAAGATCAACAGTCCGGATAAGTCGCGCTTTGTGTCACAAGCACCGTGTGTCACTTGCGACAAGTGCCCACTTTCGGTGGAGCCCGTCACATGTTTGGGGTTGTTGTCTTGTTGGAACACCCATTTCAAGGGCATTTCCTCTTCAGCCCGACCTCTTCAAGTATTCTGATGTATTCAAACTGATCCATGATCCCTGGGATGCGATAAATAGGCCCAACACCGTAGTATGAGAAGCATCCCTATATCATGATGCTTGCGCCACCAGGCTTCATTGTCTTCAGTGTACTGTGGCTTAAATTCAGTGTTTGGGGTTCGTCTGACAAACTATGTCAGGACACAAGACCCAAACAGAACAATCTGACTTTCATCAGTCCACAAAATGTTGTGCAATTTCTCTTTAGGCCAGTCAATGTGCTCTTTGGCAAATTATAACCTGTTCAGCACGTCTTATTTTATTTTTCAACAAAAAACAAAATTGGGACTTTGCAGAGGCTTCTTGCCGATCGCTTGACTTCAAATAGTCATCTTCTAATTGTAACAGGACCTACAGGTAACTTTAGACCTTCTTTGATCTTCGTGGGTCTGATTGTTGGCTGAGTTGTTATTTTCTCTCCTCTTCGATCCATTCGAATGGTAGTTTTTCACTTTCTTCCACGTCTTTCTCGTTTCGGTTGCTTTTTTTAAAACATTTATGGTCATTTCAGCTGAGACGCCTATCATTTTGTGCACTTTTTTTATGTTTTCCCCTCTACATTCAACTGTTTAACCAAGGTACGCTGTTCATCTGAACAAATGTCTGGAATGACCCATTTTCATCAAATTTCAGAGAGAAATGCTCTATAACCAGCATGTCCAATATGTGCAGCCTTCCTTAAATAAAATGTCTGACTGCTATTATTCAGAACACAGCTGCATGTATATTTTCAAGGGGTTTGTACTTACATTTTCAAAGTTGCAATCCACTAAAATCCATTTCATAGTTGCAATTAGCCAGTCTGAAAATAAATCACGAGAATAGGATGTGATATTAAACTAACAAATCAAACATAAACCAGTAAACCTCTGTAAAAAAAAAAAAAAATATGCACATCTGCACATTATGAGCCGACATTCACATACAAACAAAAATATTGATTGTTTAATGAACGAATTATATATAGTTCCACCTATTCACATGCTAAATATTTACTGTCACATGTAACTGAATTAGATGTGGCTTTTCACAGTACGGTGGTACCGCACCTTACAAAATCAATCCGTTCCAGAGCGTTTTTTGTAACCTGCATTTTTCGTAAGTTGAACCGCATTTTAAAAACGTATGATTCGTTCCAAGGCTCCCAATACTACCCCTCAACCCTTTAAAAATTATAAAAGCATACCTTTAAGACCTCTTTTTGCTTCAATATCGTACCGATGGTAGACGGGTTTGGCTATATTCCTTTGTGATATCACTCGAGCACATTTCTTCTTCTCACTGCGTGTGTGTGTGTGTGTGTGTGTTTGTGCGTGTGTGTGTGTGTGTGTGTGTGTGTGTGTGTGTGTGTGCGTGCGCACGCGCGCGCGTTGACCATGTCATCTTAGCAGAGTTATAATCTTGCAAATGTTTATGGAAGGTTAAAAGCCTGAGTCAAGAAATAAAGCACAAAACAACAGTAAGTCTGTCTTCTACAAGAAAAACATCATGGTGGATTCACTTGTATAATAGGCAATGGGAGGGAGATGCATCATTCCTCCTAGGCAATGATGTCCAAGGTGGCGTCCAAGATGGTGTCGGGTCAAGATGGTGCACCTGTCCAAGATGGCGCTTGAGTGAAGGTGACATGAACAACAGCTCAGTTGTTAGTCAATGGGAGGCCAACAGGGCGGGATGTTTGAACGCCACTAATGGGAGAGCAGCTCGTGCGTTGTTTGAATGCTTGAATGGTGCGTTTGAATTTTTCAGATGGCGCTTTCGTAACGTGAACTTGTTTCATATCCTGAGACAAAATTTTTAGGAAAATGCTTTTCGTAACCTGAATTTTTCATTTGGTGAGACTTTCGTAAGGTGAGGTACCACTGTACAATGTCATGGGTGGATTTATTGCTTGTTTTTTTTTGTTTTTTCTTCAGAATGCAGCCTGTAATAACAGTTGGGCGTTATTATGAGACGTATATGATGTATGCAAGCATTATTAATTTTTTGGGTTTGATTTCCCTTTAAGTGAAAGACGTTTAACACTGTACGTTCTTGTTTCATGACATGCCATCCAATGAATTGATGAACTAATATTGACTAGCCTTAAATCCTATTTTCAACTGAATGCTGTAACGGGCTGTTTGAGGGAACAAGGGGACTAGAACTGGATGATTGTTGTGTGTTATTGTTTGCAGGCCATTTTGAGGTTTAAAATCGGGAGTAACATTTGCTTGCAAGCTTTAATGGTCAGTTTTTTGAGGGCTCTTTTCACTGTGCAAAGTAATCAATAACACATTAGCACTCACTGTAGCACAACAAACATAATTATCCTTTCACTATTTTTTTTACTAAATATGCAAAGGTGCTAAACATGACACAGGGCTGTGTATTCACTTCGCTATGGAGAGTCCCTGTGAAGCTATTACACTCTGAGAAGGGCGAATCTCTCCAAGTAATATCCAGCATCAGCATTTTGAGAATGCAATGCCCTTACATGACAACAGCAATAGGAAATCTACCCTGTGATAACCCGAGCTTTGCTTCTATGCGCTCATAGTCCTAATATTGTTTCTGAAAGCAAAGACCTAGAACTGGAGACTCCAAACATGTTGTAAATTCAAATCAGCCATTTTCTCCCAGTGTGTATGATAACCAGAGTCAAATTTCACCAAATAGTCCTTTTTTTCTTCATTCAGTCTGGCAATTCAGAGTATGTATCTGTCACACTGCAGCTATCGCACCAACTCAGGAATTTGCTGACATATATTGCATCATGTCATAACTATAAAATGTTAATTTTGAAAAAGACGCAAGTTTTTATGGCTTTAGATTTTGTATTTAATAGGTAAGTGTCCAGACAAAGGCTTTATTTATCATAATGTACCAAGTTGGTGCAATCATTGTTAAAGGGGCCATAGCCTATATGTTATCATTTTTCTTTTTCATCGACTGTATTAATCCTGAAAGGGAAATCATTGTCTCTGAATTTAACTCATCCAAAGTGAGCGCGCACACATGTAAACACTGAGAGCAAAACACACACGCACGCACTTGCCGCAGTGAGCTGCTACATACATTGGCGTGCCGGGAGAGCAGTTCATGTTCGGGTGTCTCACTCAAAGGCACTTTAGCCATGAAGGATCTCTTAAACACCTGTTATACATCTTGTTTTTGTTCTGTATCTGTTCACAATATTAATCACAAGGCAGTGGGACTAGAGCAGGGGTCGGGAACCTATGGCTCGTGAGCCAGATGTGGCTCTTTTGATGACTGCATCTGGCTCTCAGATAAATCAGGTGGCCTTTATTAACAGAATAACTAATACATAATTTTGCTGTCATTTAAATAAAAATACAGAAAAAGGCCATCAAATAAAACAAAAACAGAGAAATAAATCTCACGCATTTGAATCTATGTATCTATTTTCAATGCTACTTGTCGCTGTGGCGCACAGCGGAGAGCCAATCCTTTCTGTACTCCACTGTGTGGGTGGGGCCGATACCTTGAAACTCTAATTTTATTGGATTATATGCAACAGCTTGCGCAAGTTGTTTTTGGGTTCAGAGAAAAAATTTCCTTAATTTTTGATCCTCTCATTTGCACGAAGCCAAGCAGAGCTGGCAAGCAAACCAGACAGACATGAAAAAACTTCAACCCGCAGACCAGCTGATTGCCAAAAATTGGAACGCGCTTCCTGTCACATACCAAACACTGCAGCGTATGAGTCTTGCCATATCGACCGTGTTTGGCTCTACATATGCATGCAAGCAGTCCTCACACATGAAAAAAACAACCTGCGGTCACATTTAACAGATGGAAGCCTAAACATCTGCATGAAACGGAACCTCACCACGTATCACCCAGACTACAAAGCCATCAGCAAAACCATACAGCACCAGAAGTCGCATTAGTAAAACGTACTTTTGTTATTAATAAATAACTTCGTTCTAACAATGTTGTTTAAAATAAATTCAGAGTCTTATTATACTCTAAAATTGTTGGTCGTCTTTTTCCATATATATATATATATATATGGCTTTCAGAGGATTAGATTTTAAAATGTGTTTATTTTTGGCTCTCTTAGTCAAAAAGGTTCCCGACCCCAGGACTAGTGGAGCAATCTTGCACTTCTTCTTCTTCTTCTCAGCTTTTTCCATTTTCAGGAGTCGCCACAGCGAATCATCTGATTCGCACATTTGATTTGGCATAGGTTTTTATGTCGGGTGCCCTTCCTGTCACAACCCAACAACACAACAAAGCAAGGGACAGAAACACGCTGACGGCTTTGCAGCTACTCTGTACAAAAGTCAGCAATGGTTCTTTTACATGCCTCTCACCATAGACCGTGAGAGACATGACCCGCCTTTGATAACCCAGTTAGCTGCACTGGGGGGACAGTGACAACCCTGTGAGGACTTGAACCCCCAACCTTAGGATCAGCGATCTTGCGCCCTATCCACTAGCTCAACAATCTTGCACATACAAAAAAATTGGCAGTGTAACACTAGAGAAGAAAGAAGAAATTAAAAAAGGTGATGTTTGCTAATATCGTTGCGCAATTTGCAGAGATCACTGACACTTGTATGCAGGAGTAAGCAAATGGTTGCAGAAAGGCGCTGTGGCTGATTCCATTTTAATTTCCAGCAGATAACAGCGCGTTTCACGTTTATTCATTATGCCTGGTGGATGCCTGAAGCTCCTAAGCTGGCTTGTACGGTACTAAGATTATTCTGTCGCGCTCTCTCTCTCATACACACACACAGGTGAAGGGTGAAAGTGCCGGGAAAAGCTATACTTATCAAGCATTAAGGCCAAGCAATCCAGAGCTGACTGTACGGGACAGACTGTGCAATACTGTCTCAAAATGAGCGCATGCTAATCAAGTTTCTTTATACGGTAGTCCTTGTTGTGATTGCTATGGATGTAGAGCTGTGTGTGCTAATCATGGTAGCTGATCCAGAAAGAGTAATGGATCATTGTGAGCTTTGGGAACTGGAGTCCTGTGTCAGCCATGTTGTGATGAACCATGGGAAATCGTGCTTTTCAAGTGGGTGTAGCAGTGGGCGTGCAGTAATTACACAATATGCCTGCTATATGGCAGACATGCTCACTTTATTAAGTTACCATCTTGCACACTATGACAGCCTTATTAAACTTCTGGTTATGGTACGAGTATGGGTTAAGATTAGCTAATGAAACTTCAGGATTATCATATGCGCCTTCTTGAAGTATATTATGTATAAAGTGGGTGTCGCTTGTCTGTGAGACTGTAGAAAGAGACTTTTGGAGTCATTAAGGAACCCAGCAGTGTCAATATAGCGACGGTGAATCCCAAAGTTTTGCATTGCTGCATTGGGCTCACAACTGTTTTTAAATCAGAGGGTATTGTTATAACCAAAGAAAATGCAGCACATAAATTGAATACACACCCAAAACACCTGGTGTATCTAAATCTGAACCATAATGGTGTCCCATTCCAGCTATTTTCCCTTATATGTGTACACCTTATCAGGTGTATAATCAGGTCCAAAAATTCCAAATAGCATTTTGACCAAAAACTGCCATCGACCATGACATTCACCTGATCCTTATCATATACTGTTACTATAAAAATCTAAAGAGACAGCCCAGGTCAATGGGACAGAACATTACTGAATAGTGAACAGGACATGAGGGTTAAATAGACAGCAAAGGAGCCCAGAGAGTGTCTTATGGAGCGTGTCGCCCCTCGCATTTGTGTAATACGCACATTATTCATTGGTCCAATCAGCCAGCTGCCATTCGCCATTGCTCCTGTTACATCGGTGAATTATTCAGGGAATTATTTAAGTGCCTGTAATCACAGAGCAGGCTGATAGGTAATACACACAAAAAGATTTCAGAGCTCACCTCCATATATCTACTGAAAATAAGGAGATGAAACAACGAAGGAAGAGGGAGAGGTGAATGAGGCATGAAACAGAAAAGGACAATGAGGAGAGAACAAGCTTGAAAAAAGCTTGCGAAAGAAATGCATTAAAATTCATTATAATGTTTTGTATTAGTTTATTTTACAAGGTCATATTAATCAAGGTTTTCGCGAGGTCAGAACATGAGTGTAAATGTGCTAGCATCAGCTACAAGCTAATCATCAAATTAAAAAGTCAGGCCACATTCTTCTCACAGGCATATTAAAGAGAATGTTTAGTTAAAAATGGGTTCATAATTTTGTATGAGGAAATAAGGTACCTACACACTTTTGTGATTTACCTTAATTCCAGCGTCGACTTTAATTTACAAATGTGATGTATTTCAGTTGTTAATTATTATAAATATGAAGTGTGTGTGTGTGTGTGTGTGTGTGTGTGTGTGTGTGTGTGTGTGTGTGTGTGTGTGTGTGTGTGTGTGTGCGCGCGCGTGTGTGTGTTGTGGAGAGGCTAAAGTTTATCTTGGCTGACTCTACACACAGGCACACCCTGAACAGCTCACCAGACCCTTACAGGGCCAACTCGCACACACACACACACACACACACACACACACACACCTAGGGGAGATTTGTAACAGCCAATTAGCCTAATGTGCATGACTTTGGACTGTGGGGGGGGAGAACCTAAGTATCCGGAGAAAACGTCTGCAAGCACAAAGAAAACTATGAAAGCGCCACACAAAAATGCTTGAGCCTAGGACCTTCTTGCTGTAAGCCAAAAGTGCTAAACACTATCCTATGTATAGGCCAGGTATATATTTCTTCTTCTTCTTTTCCTTTCGGATTTTCCCCTTCAGGGGTCGCCACAGCAAACCATCCGCCTCCATCTCACCCTATCCTCTGCATCTTCTACTTTTACTCCAACTACCTTCATGTCCTCCTTTACCACATCCATAAATCTTCTCTTTGGTCTTCCTTTCGGCCTTCTGCCTGGTAGTTCCAACCTCAGCATCCTACTCCCAATATACTCATTATACCTCCTCTGTAAATGTCTAAACTATCTCAATCTAGCCTCTCTGACTTTGTCTCCAAAACCCCTAACATGTGCTCTTCCTCTGATGTACTCATTCCTGATCCTATCCATCCTCGTTACTCCCAAAGAGAACCTCAACATTTTCATCTCTGACACTTCCAGCTCTGCTTTCTGTCTTTTCTCCCGGGCCACTGTTTCTAAACCATGCAGCATTGCTGGCCTCATCACCATCTTGTACACTTTTCCTTTCATTCTTGCCGATAACTTCCTATCACACCGGACACTTTTCTCCAACCATTCCAACCTGCCTGCACACGCTTCTTCACCTCTTTTCCATACTCTCCATTGCTCTGGATTGTTGAGCCTAAGTACTTAACATCCTCCACCTTCTTTATCTCTGCACCCTGTAACCTCACCGTTCCTCTTGGGCCCTTGTTGTTCACACACATGTATACTGTTTTACTGAGGCTAACCTTCATTCTTCTCCTTTCCAGGGCATACCTCCGCCTCTCTAGACTTTCCTGCACTTGTTCTCTGCTCTCACTACTGATCACAATGTCATCTGCAAACATTATAGTCCATGGAGATTTTTATCTAACTTCGTCTGTCAGCCTGTCCATCACCAGAGCAAACAAGAAGGGGCTCAGAGCTGACTGACCCTTGATGCAGTCCTACCTCCACCTTGAACTCTTCTGTCATACTGACAGCACACCTCACCACTGTCTTACATCTCTCATACATGTCCTGCACCACTCTAACATACTTCTCTGCCACTCCAGACTTCCCCAGGCAATACCGCAGTTCCTCTCTCGGCACCCTGTCATATGCTTTCTCCAGATCCACAAAGGCACAATGCAGATCCTTCTTACCTTTTCTGTACTTCTCTATTAACATCCTCAAAGCAAAGACTGCATCTGTGGTGCTCTTTCTTGGCATGAAACCAAACTGTTGTTCTCAAATGCTGACCTCTGCCCTTAGTCTAGCTTCCTGTATTCTTTCCCATAACTTCATCGTATGGCTCATCAATTTTATCCCTCTGTAGTTGCTACAACTCTGCACGTCTCCCTTGTTCTTAAAAATGGGCACAAGCACACTTCTCCTCCATTCCTCCGGCATCCTCTCACTCTCTAAGACCTTGTTGAATGTTCTTGTCAGAAAATCTACTGCTACCTCTCCTAGACACTTCCATACCTCCACCGGTATGTCATCAGGACCAACTGCCTTTCCACTCTTCATCCTCTTCAATATCCTCCTCACTTACTACCACTCAAACGCTGTGTGTCTTCTCTGGCTAAGCGATAGAAAACACTGGATGTCTCTTCTGAAGAAATAAGACTTTCTCTGAACTCTTGTATTAAAATCTTTTTCAATTATTATTCCAGTACAGTGCCTAAGTTCATGTTTGTGTGAGATTTTATGTTCTGTAGCATGTTTAACAAACGATACCAAAAGGAGAAACTTTATTACAGTACTCTTCATGTCCTTTTACATTGAAGTTGGAGTGACGTCTCCAAGATGGCGCTGCCCGGAGGGCGACATCGTGGAGTTCTCGGAGTGAAATTTAATTCATTTTAATTTGTTTTATTTGTTGTTTTGTTTGTTCATGGTTTGCACTATGCTCATCTACGACTGGTCGACTCTACTACAGCTATAAGATCGGAGTATTTTCGTGCATGTATAACTAAGCAGAGCTAACATGCTATGAGCAGAGCTAACATGCTATGGTTCGTTTTAATTTGTTTTATTTGTTGTTTTGTTTGTTCATGTTCGTCTACGACCATTCCACTCTACTACAGCTATAATATCAGAGTATCTTTGGGCGTGTATAACTAAGCACACTCAACTGGGCTTGTTAGCCGGGATGTTGAGAGACAGCCAATGAGAGAGCAACTAGCATCCCGGCTAACAAGCCCAGTTGAGCGTGAATAACTAAGCACGCTCAACTGGGCTTGTTAGTCGGGATGCGAGTTGCTCTCTCATTGGCTGTCTCTCAACATCTCGCCCCGCTGGCCTCCCAGATAGAGACAGAAGGAAGCTTCACTCTTTAGTTTTTAGTTTAGTTTTTTAAGTTGTTTTAATTCAGTCAATGTTTAATAAATGTGGGTGCATTTGAGCTCATCTGGAGTTGCAATCCCTCAAGGAATCAAATCAAAGTTGAGTTTGTCAATCAGGGAATGCGCTTTTAATTCCACGTCTTGTGGGCGTGGCTTGCAGCGCATGTGCGCGCGAGAGAGAAAGAGATTGAGAGCGAGAGAGAGAGAGACTTTTAGTTTTAATACATATTTCATACAAAATTGGTGTACTTTTATAATTTTTAAAGGGTTTATGGGGTTTATCCAGTCCAAAGACTGGAGACTTGGAACGAATTAGGCGTTTAACATGTATGATGCGACCCCTGGTTACGAAATCCCCGCTATACGAAAAGGGCTCTGGAACGGATTAATTTCGTAAGTTGAGGGCTGACTGTATATATGTATGTGTATGTATATATATATATATATATATATATATATAATATTGTGTATAATCCAATTAAAAACAAGTCGGGGAGCGTCTGTATATATATATATATATATATATATATATATATATATATATATATATATATACATTGTATACTATTTATATATTTTATCAATAAATATTATCACAGTGCAAAATTAAAAAGTTTTTACTTAATCATTACTTCATTTTACATTATTACCGTATTAATGAGTAAAACTGTCTATAGAATGCCTTTAAGAAGCATATTTTAGCGCATGTAATATCATACATAAGGTTTTGCTTCCGGGTAAATAACTTGCACAATTTCTTGATCCGCGGGACGGGCCAGAACCAAACCCCTGCGAAAAACGAGTACCTTCTGTAAGTATTTTTATGGAGCAAATTGACCCAGTTTACATGAACCTGAAGCACCTGGACGAAGCCACACCGACACAGGGAGAACATCCCGACTCTATAGGGAAAGCCCCCAGTTTATCACAAAGTTCAACCCATAACCTCCTTGCTTGCCTGGCAATAATGCTAACTAGTGCATCCTCATGTTACGGACATTGTATATCATCAAAATACTGTATGTTACAAATTTTATTATAGTATACTGTAATTGTTAGTGAGTTCTCATTCAATTTGAAATATGCAGTGCTGAACAGTGTTCTACAGATGGTGAACATTTTCACATTGTTTCATAGCTTGCTGCAAAGCAGTAAAGATGCATAACGCAGCACTATATTAGCATAACGCTATATATGAATTGGCAGAAAGTAAGTTTTATGTTACTGAAAGCATTGAGCCCAAATATATTATAGATACTCACATTCCCCCTCAAAATTATTTGAACATTAATTCATTTGCTGAACCATTTAATCCTAGTAGAGGCTGGAACCTATCTCGGGTGTCTTTTGCTAAATGTGGGATACACCCTAAAGCACTCACCAATCCCTCTTAGGACCAATACACAACCATTCACAGTAACACTTAGGGGAGATCTGGAACAGCCAACATTTGGGCTGTTGGAGAAAAACAGAGTACCTGGAAGAAACTCCACAGAGAAATGCTTTGCTGAATTTGCAGCTCAAAATCTTCTTGTTGTGAGGCAGATGTGCTAACCACTATGCGACCATCTCACCCTATTATTAGAACAAGGCAAATTTTTTTGGTTTTGCTACATATTTGGCATTTGTGTTTGAGATGAAAAGATAAACGTGAGATGATGGAACAGCATTTTTCAGCTTTTTTTGGTATTTAAATGAAGTTGACAGCTTTCAGTTCATTTCATAGTGACCATGCCAGAAGATGCAAATCACTCATCAGCAGTCAAAAATGTTAGACCACATTGATTTCATGAAGAAATACAGAGATAAGCTGCAAAAGTCATAGTACTAAGATTAACCTCGACCAAAGTGATTGGAAGGCCAATGTGTGAAAAAAGGGACGATCTGCTCATAATCCAAAACATATGAGCTCATCAAGCATGGCAGAGGTAGCGTCCTGGCTGCTTCTGGAACAGGCTCGTTAATCTTTATTGATGATGAAACTCATGCGGGCAGAATGAATTTTGAGGTTGGCAGAAAAATTCTGTTGATTTACAGAGAATCAATGCAGTCTAATTGGAAGGAACTTCATTCGTGCAACAAGACAATGACCCAAAACAGCGCCAATACAGTAAAGCACAATGTAAAGGGAAAAAATGGAAAGGGATCGTATATATGAGCTTTCCATAGAAGAGAGTCAGAGCTAGATATGTGAAAATTACAACAGACAAAGGGAAAAAGAGTGGGATGGAAGGAGAGCTCTTCCTGTCTAATTCTCAGCTCAGAGTGGTGGGTGGAACATAGTTGCAGTGGATTCATTAGTTAGTGTTCCTCCAATATTCGTGGAGGTGTTAATAAAACATCAATACGACAGCATGCACCGAGTGAAACTGCTTAAAACTTCAGTGGATACTAAGGAGGCCAGGTAAATGAGCGGCGTGGATGAGCACTGTAGTGAAGGCAGGAAAAGAGACAAGACCAGACTGAAACTGATTAACATACTGGCGCATAATCATACAAACACATCTGTAATTATTTTGCATCCTTCTGACGTAACTCGCCTTTTCATGGTCAGGTTTTTGGCTTTAAGCTCTTGTTCAATTATTTATTAGTGAATTATGAGTAATATCAGCCATGGAGAGTATCTGGGTTATTAATAACATCACTTAAAAAATGAAGAAAACTAGATCAAGAGGAAAGGAAACGAATATGCTATGACTATTTGTTTATGATAGACTGTGAAGAATCAGAGTTTTAATGATCAGTATACTGTAAAGCAGAGCTTCCCAACCCTGATCCTGGGGGGAAACCCTGTCTTGCACATTTTAGTGGTTTCCCTGCTCTGTCACATCAACTTCAATTCATGAAAAGTTATAAATATATACAGGGATGCCTCACTTTCCGCGGTTAATTGGGACCGAGATTCCCCCGCAACCACCGAATTCCACAAAGTAGGATCAAGTATGTAACTAGTTTTGATGGGAGGTTTTTTTTTTTTTTTTTTTTTTTTTTTTTTTTTGCATTGGCCTTGTTTTTGTGGTATTTTCCTTAACTGTTTCCCCTATTCCTTAATTTCCATATTTTTCAATTCGATGAATGTTATAATAAAAAAAAAAAAAAAAAAAAAAGAAAGTCGCATGAATTGAAGCACAAAGTAGCGAGGGATCCCTGTAATTAGGTAAATCGTGTGTTGGGAACAAGGAGAAAAAACTAAAATGTGCAAGGCCGGGAGGTCTTCAGGACAACATATAGGAAGTCTTACTGTGTTACATGTGTAGATGTGTTCAGTGTCAATTTGTTTTAAAGACCAGTATTTACATTTTTTTCAATAACTTGTTGGGGAAAAAGACCTGGTTTTTGTTTACTTGTTTGTTTGTTTTTGAAAAAGAGATTACTTTTAAGAGATTTTTTTATTAACGCGCGCACACACACACACACACACAAAACACTGTCTCTCTCTCTCTCTCTCTCTCTCTCTCTCTCACATACACACACACACACACACACACACACACACAAAACTATCTCTCTCTGGTGTGCTTTGTGGAGTGGCGTGTTTTGCCGAATACGGGCTTGTCCTACACGCAGCGCGCAGCCGACGGAGCTTCTGAGACGGGATGTTGTATTTAAAGCGGAATACTTGTTTGAAAGATCTGAGGTCTGTTGTCAATATTAAGTTGCTTCTTTACAAGATCAGAGGTCTTGTGGTGCCGCCCACTTCCGTGCACAAAAATACTTCGTGGCCGAATGCGGAGCATTTGAGACGGGGCGCGGCTCATCCGGACCCCGTCAAATAAGCTGCAATGAGTACAGTACTCTCAAAACTTTCAAAACTCACGAACCAACAGTACAGCTCTCCTTTACGCGTATGACAAACAAGATTAAAGGTTCAGTACTATGGAGAGTCAGCTCCCTCCGGGCTAATGAGAGGCCAATGGGAGGCCAGCGGGGCGGGATGTTAGGAGACAGCCAATGAGAGAGCAACTCGCGCATTGCTTGAATTTTTGAATGGCGCGTTTGAATTTTTGAATGGCGTGTTTGGTGCTTTTTGGAAGAAGAGGTTGTTTCGTATACAGAGGGTGAAAATTTCAGAAAATGTTTTTCGTAACCTGGATTTTTCGTATTCAGAGGTTTTCGTAAGGAGAGGACCGACTGTATATGGTGTGTGTGTCTTATGGCTGTTTCTTCCAGGTGCTTCCGGTTCTTTCCCACAGACTAATGACATGCACATTAGGCCAACTGGCTGTTTCACATTGGCTCAAGGTGCAAATGTGACTGTGAATGATTAAGTGTATTAGCCATAATGGTCTGACAACCTGTCCACCCTAGCCCAGCCTAGACAGGCTCCAGTCTCACCCTGACCGCAGTAGGATTAAGCTCCTTGAATGAGTGAGTGAGAGTAAATCTTATCGCAGTTTTCACATTTCTGGTTTCTTATTTTCATTCATTCAATCATTTTCTGAACCACTTAATCCTAAGTAGGATCGCTATGAGGCTGGCGCCCATCTCAGCCGACTCATGGCAAGGGCAGAGTGCACTCTGGGCAGCCACCAGGTCAACGCATAGCATATTTTATTTTATTTTATTTTACTTATTTATTTATTTTGTATTTATTTTTGTATGTCATACGTCGTCTGTCCCTTCATCCATAAGTCAAGCATGTTTAATTTGCAATTCTAAGCTGAGTTTTTGTGTTGTTTTTGTACTGTCCTACTTCTTGTCCTTGGTGTCTCTGGTGTTTTCTGGTTTCAGTCTCAGCCTGTTTGTTGTTGATGTGATCCGGGATTTATATGTGATTACTGTGTCTGATTGTATGATCTTGACATAGATTGTTAGAAAATCCTAAATGAGAGTGCACTAGTGCATCACAACAAGATTTAAAACATTAATCTATTAGATGACTGAATAATTTATTTCAAATTAAATATACCATCTAAGTAACTCTGTAGGTGTGCAGTGACTCGACCTTCCTCCGCCCTATCCATCACTAAAACTGATTCTTTATGTCCGGTGATGTCTTGTTGAGAGTGCAGCTGCTTCAAAATCTCCCGGAGGTTTTCTACTGGGTTGGGATCAAGTGACAGTGAAGCCCTTAGCATATGATTTACATTATTTTATTCTTCATCAAGCCATTCAGTGAGCCCTGGTGCCCTGTGGATATAGTCAGGGTCATTCTGGAAGAGATTCAATTACGAAGATGATCAATTGGAAGAACTTTGTATTGATTTGCAGCAATGCTAACCTCTAAGAAGACAGGTGATCCTGGGCTGAGCAACATAACTTGAAATCACATTGTGATCTCTCTCTCTCTCTCTCTCTCTCTCTCTGCACACCCTTGTGCATTCTTGTACCCTTTTTTTTCAGTATGTGATTAAAACATAATGTGTTCTATTGCTAATAAAATAATTCATTCATTCATTCATTCTCTGAGTCATGTAATCCTAATTAGGGCCACAGGGAGGCTGCACCCATATTGGCAGTGAGGCTTAAACCCGCACATTTAGAATTGGTAATCCAGCACCTTAGCACCGGACCACTAATAAAATATTAATACAAATTTGATTGTAATTTTCAAAGGTTTTTGAAAAGCAGTAATGTATACTAACTATTTTGTCTATTTTTACTCTGTTAATGCCTTGCTCAGTGCACACTTTGAATCTCTTTTCCTCTGAAATATTGTGGTCAACCTACTTTATTCAAAAAGGGAGCTTCATTTACTATTAGAGAATCGAAAAAGGACTGAAATGAAATATTTTCTGTCTTATTAACACTTTATGTTCATTATCAACCTTATTTGGATTGTAAAGAGAGAGAGAGAGAGAGAGAGAGAGAGAGAGAGTCTGGTTTAGAGCCACACAGAGGATCCCAGTCCTGTGTGTGTGCATGTGTGTTTCTGTGCATAACTGAACAGTGTGTACTGGCGTGTTTCTGGTCAAACGTGTGCACTGTGTGAGTATCCTGGGTTTTTCCCTGTGAGTCCTTGTGTAATAGAGCTGCTTCTATGATGTGTGTGTGTGTGTGTGTGTGTGTGTGTGTGTGTGTGTGTGTGTGTGTTTGCTGATAGATGCTGCATTCCCTCTCTGCTCCGAATTAACAGGGTTGCTAAGAAACGACGGGTTTATATTAGATCAGCTTATCTGCTTTTATTGCTGTTACTATATTTTCCCTCAGCACCGTGCAGTCTTTATTCATTTGGAAATTTACCCAAGCCTCAGATTAAAGGAAAGTGTGTGTGTGTGTGTGTGTGTGTGTGTGTGTGTGTGTGTGTGTGTCTTCACGCTATACTTTTCCTCCTTTCCCTCTCTCTGGCAAAAAGCTAAATGAAGCAATTGCAAGTTGGGATAATCAGTAACCTCACAGCCACTGGATTTTTTTTTTTTTTTTTTCAAACCGCTCAGGAGATACAATAGGACACCAAACACCTTATGATGTTACTGGCTAAAGGAGAGGAAGCCACATCTTGATACAGCTGGTCTCGACCCTTTTTGGTGCATAGAGGGGATCACAAATATAAAGCTTGTCTGCCCAGTTTTGCTATTCTAAACAGAAAATTGAAAATCATAAAGGAATCCTGTACTATCAGTTGAGAACGACAGGCTTAGGACTCATCATTATTCGATTTTACGTCATTCCAACGAAATATAGTTGTTTGAGTTTTGGCAGTGAAAAATATTTATAATATAAATATATAATAATTATATATAATTATATATAATGTAATTTTTTTTAAAAAGTGTTGCTGCTGCTAAAGTGTTCATCTAAAAGCCACAAAAAGATGAACAGTATACACTAATGTTCCACAAAAAAGTGATTAGAGCCTTATATTTTTTATTTAGCCCAAACAATTATCCAGTATGATTTACATTTTATCTCATTGAAACAAATGAGAAGTTTAGCATTACAGACCTTGCTAAATGCTCCAGCATTGGCAGCTTGGTGGTGTTGGGACTTGAAACTGCCACTGCTGGGGCATTAACAAGGTCTGTAACGCTTAACTGCTCCAGTAGTGGCAGGATGGTGGTATTGGGACTTGAACCTCTGACGGTCTATTCAGGAACATAAAACCTGAACCAGTGAGCCAACCCTGCCAAAATTTACCCAAATTAAATGCCAGTTTCGCTTTGAAAACGTTTGTTTATGTGCCATTTATTTTTCATGATCTCAGATTCAATCAACAGGAAACCAAAAAGTAGAAACTTTCTTTAATCGCAGGTCTTTCAACATTATTGCAATCCTAAGCCTATCATCATCATGAGGATCATCATCTTATAATCCATACAAGAATATTACACGATTTGTACTCATGATTTTTGCATTATTTACACAAATTGAAGGACAGATAGAAATGTTGGTAAAAACTGTTAAAAGTAGAATTAAGTAGCAGTGGGAGAACACTTACATAATACTTCCAGCCGTGTGCGATACTGGTTTACTTGCTAGTACTTATCAGGGTAATTTATACATGGACTGAATGAATTCTTCTAGAAGTCTTTGCATGCTCACAGATGAATAACATGTAGTTCAGTGGTCATGTTCACATCCTGGACATCTACCTTCCCAGAGGATTGTTCTCCTAGCAATATCTAACACACTTTCATCTAATCAAGAATATTTCAAGTCTGTTATCAGATGGTCAGTCAGACATGATTATTGGTCGAAGCCAAAGTCTTCAGGGAGGTAGATCTCCAAGAACTAAGAAGGTGACCACTTGTAGTTGCTGTAGTCATGGGCATGATGTAAAACTGGGATTGGTCAATTTTTAGCTGTATACATAAACTGTAATACTAGTAGAAATGTTCTTTGCACCCGGACAACAATAAAAAAAAATGTATGAGATCCAAAAAAAGTAATTTGTGGCCGTTGTAATCCTGTAAAAATGCTGACCATTCACTGCCTCACGGTCTGCTGGGAAATATCTGATAAAATGCTACCGTGCATCCCTGCTCATTTATGACCCTGCCATACATGAACCTGAAGTCATGTGAAGGGGGTGTGGTTTTAGAAGGGCCTTCAAAGGCAGAGAAGGTTTAGCCAAAGCCCTAAAAAATGTAAAAATGTGCTATCTTTTCCAGTAATCAACCCCAGCTTTAATGCTATTTTCTTATTCTCCATGCAAAAAAATTTAAGAGGTCACAAATTCGGTCATAATTATTCTACGCACACTATTTGGTGAAAATAAAATTGGATTTCTGGCTACCACACCCATATGTGCTTGGTAAAAAAAAAAATTCCAGAGTTACTCCCTGCTTCACTGCAATATAATGTCCACTATTCAGAATCTTCTTTCTTTTCCTTTCGGCTTTTTCCCTTTCTCAGGAGTCGCCACAGCGAATCATCTGATTCGCACATTTGATTTGGCAGAGGTTTTTACGTCGGATGCCCTTCCTGTCACAACCCTTTAGCAAGGGACAGAAACACGCTGACGGCTTTGTAGCCTACACTTTACGAAAGTCAGCAATGGTTCTTTTACATGCCTCTCACCATAGACAGTGAGAGACATGGCCCACCTTTCATAACCCAGTTAGCTGCAATGGGGGGGACAGTCACAACATTGTGGGGACTCGAACCCCCAACCTTCGGATCAGCGATTCTGCGCCCTATCCACTAGACCACCACTGCCCCCACTATTCAGAATGATCTCGATATAAATACAGTCGGCCCTCTACTTCCGAAGACCTCTGAATACGAAAAATCCAGCTTACGAAAAACATTTTCCTAAATTTTCGTCCTCTTTTTATGAAAAGCGCCAAACGCACCATTCAAAAATTCAAGCAATGTGCGAGTTGCTCTCTCAGTGGCTGTCTCCCAACATCCCGCCCCACTGGCCTCCGATTGACCAGAGAGAGCTGAACTGTACCCATACTTCCTGTACCCATGCTTCCTGTTTGTCACAGGCGTGAAGGAGAGTTGAACAGGACTGTTGGCTCGTGAGGGTTTTTTTTTTTAGATTGATCATTGCAGCATTATATTTCGTTATCCATCATGGACACCAAGAAAGTGATTCTTGTTGACACAGAACAGAAAAAGCGGGCTCGGTTATCAATCGAAGTGAAGCAGGAGATAATAAAAAAAATACGAAAGTGGGATGCGGTTGATCGAAATCGCAAAGGAGTATGGCCGAAACCCCTCTACAATCGGGACGATATTAAAGCAGAAGGAGACCTTAAAAGTGGAAATACAGTAACGGAGGCGATTATTTCGGAACGATATTGAAGCAGAAGGAGGCATTAAAAGCGGAGATACAGAGAAAAGCAGAGTGCTCCGTGGGACAAGACCGCCGATCTCACAAGGAAGCCGCTTTAAATACAACACATCGTCTCAAAAGCTGCTTCGGCTGTGCACTGCGTGTGGGCCAAGCCCGCATTCGGCAAAACACGCCACTCCACAAAGCACACCAGAGAGAGAGAGAGAGAGAGTTTTTTGTGTGTGTGTGTGTGTGTGTGTGTGTATGAGCGATAGAGAGAGATAGAGACAGACAGTGGTGTGTGTGTGTGTGTGTGTGTGTGTGTGTGTGTGTGTGTGTGTGTGTGTGTGTGTGTGTGTGTGTGTGCGTTAATAAAAAAGTTTAATAATGGTTTAATTAATAAATATGTTAATAAAATGGTTTAATATGTTAATAAAATGTTGAAATGGTTTAATAAATAATTCTTTTACTTTTAACACATATTTCATACAAAATTTGAGTACTTTTCTCGTTTTTAAAGGGTTTAGGACAGGGGTCACCAACCTTTTTGAAACTGAGAGCTACTTCATGGGTACCAATTAATGCGAAGGGCTACTAGGTCGATACACACCTCTGAAATTACAAATTTGCTCAATTTACATTTAATTAGATTTAATTAGATGTTATTATTAATAATTAATGATATTCATCTATGTGAAGATATTGACTTGATTTAAAAATATATTCAAAAAAATTATATGCAGCTCAATGGAGAGTGGCGCTGTCCTAAAAATGGGCCTGTCCTAAAAATAGCAGTGAACAGGTCCGCGGGCAACTTATATTGTCCTTGCGGGCTACCTGGTGCCCACGGGCACCACGTTGGTGATCCCTGGTTTAGGAGGTAGTCTTGGGAGCCTTGGAACGAATCACGCGTTTTACATGTAAAATGCAGCTCTATTTACGAAAACTCCAGGTTCCGAAAAAGGCTCTGGAACCGATTAATTTTGTAAGTAGAGCGCTGATTGTATACAGTATGTCTCGACACTAAACACTTGTGCAATACCCACATATGGCCATGACTCTGAAACTGAAGTCTTTAGACTACTTCTTAATTTGTGCGTCAACCAAACAACAACCATTTTATATGTCTGGATGTATTTCCAAAATCATTTGAGATATGTGTCTGCCTTCAAGTGTATCCCAGAAGTTTGCTGATATCCATGAATTGCCTGTACCTAATCTAGAACCATGAACCATCAATTTTGCAGAAAAAAACTCTGGTTCCAGTGCTACATAGCTATTCCCAGATACTAACACAAAGAAATCACTGCCGTTAAGATTAAAAAAGAGAAAAATAGAAATAATGACACACAGGTAACCTTTAAGATGGGGATTTAAAAGGAAAACTTATAATAAATGCAATCAAAGCAGATGTATTCTGTCTACTATGATCATTTTCCTTGTGATGCATTACCCTAGAACTGGCCAGGACATAAACCATAGGTTGTCTGAGTCCTGTCAGCTTGCACATTAGTTATCCTTTGCCCTTGAATTCAAGTTTAGTTTTTTAGGATTATATTTTATAGACTGTAATTTATTACATTTTTCTCAGTTCGGGTTGATTTTACTCAGCTTTTTTGTATGCTATATACAAGAAACATAAAACCTCTTTAGATGTGGTAAAAGAGAAAAATAAGTACATGCTCTGTGCCATCTGTCTGCATGTGAAGAGCTTGGTAGCATTTCATCAAGATTTTTCAAGAATAACTCCAACTTCTGCTATATAGCATTCCGTTTTCAAACCTGCCAAAAAGCAGTCTATTTCTTAAAAGGCACCGGAGCAGTTACTGGATCCACATTAGCACTGAGATGATCCTGGTAGTTTGTGCTATGCATAGACATGCTAAAAGGATGAAAGGGTCATGCATCGCTCTCATGGTGTTAACATGACGCCACCTTGGAGAGTGTTCCCGGTAGGTTTTTTCTTTCGAAGCAGTGGGGGAAGTGAGTACAAAGAAAATGTTTATATGCCTTTAGGAAGTGATCTGTTGGTTCATTTGGGAGATAAAATACCATCCTAATATCAGTGTGTTTATTTCTATTGTAATGGGATGCGTAGTACAGAATACATACATCTTATTAATTAAAAAAAAAATTAATTATCTTGCATCATGCCATGCTGTTTGCAGCATGCAAACATTTTTATTCCAATAGTGCTGTATATTTTAATATTGATTATGGTAGAAAACATTTTTATAAAGTTATTCTTTAAATAGAACAGTTAAATACATAGAAAAGCTTTTCCAGTATTTAGAGTATGTTCTTGTTTAAATGGTTGGTTATATGTGTAAGTATGTAAGTAATGTATATATATATATATATATACAGTAAAACCTCACGAACTTTTCGCCTCAAGAACATTAAATTCGCGAGCATATAGTCTCTGCTGACGAACTAGTTTTCGGCGGATGAACCAAACCACGCGGTTGAACAGCGCCACGGTGGCGGCCACGAGAAGCTGACGCACGCTCACGGCGTCCCAGTTCGTCACCCCCTTTCTTTGAGTGCGGACGTGGTTTGTGTTTGATAGACATTTTGGACCATATTGAGTGTACTTTTGCTATTATGGGACCGAAAAAGACCCCACCACAGGCGGAGATCATTGAAAAACACGAACGAGGTGTGCGTTTGTGTGACTTGGAGTTGCTACCTAAGAACAAGGAAGCTATTAAGGGTGCGTGTGTGGCTAAGGGTGTTTCCAAACAGTAGGCGTTTCTAAACTCTCCTTCCAAACAGTAAGTCCCTCCCTCCCTCCTCCTCCCACTCCATTCCATCAAGCCATCAACTACCATCACAAAGGTAAATAAAACGACTTTATTATACAGTACAGTTTATTTCTTTAATTACAATACAATAGACATTTATTATACATAAAATAAGGTATATTTTTGTGTAGTTTTAAGGCTTATTTAGTAGAAAATTATGTTTTATGGGGACCTGGGAACGGATTATTCTCATTTTAATGGTTTCTTATGGGAAATAAATGTTCGGAAGACGAACTTTTCGCCTTACACACACTTTCTGGGAACCATAATATATGCATACCGTATTTGACGTAATAAGCGCCCTGCTCCAATAAGCACCCCCCCCCCCCCCCCCCCCCCATATGTGTGTATCTGTATGTATGTATGTATATTTAATTTCTGGACAACTGTTTCCTCAAATAATTTACCTCATTTATTTTTCTCATGCATTACATTACCAATGCATTTTAGCTCTACAATACGGAACAAAAAAAAACAAACATATAACATTAAAAGAACTAAAATAATACAAGTATTGAACAAAAAAGAAATAAAATTTCATAAATCAATAATTACGCTGATGTGCCATACTAAAACAGGTTTAACTACTATAGAGTACAAAACCTATGAGGAACAACAATGAATAACAACAATAGAATGAGGTTTGACAGATAACATGAATGTTAGTTGTTTTTCTTACTCACAGCAAAAAAATATGTTACGAAATCAGGCACTATTTGCCTGTCACAATACATACAACAAAATAAACAGTTCTTCAACTGACAAGCCACCTTACATACATACTGCGATTCTCTGTCGCTGTAGTGTCAGTAACCTTGAAATGACATGCATGCATCTATATATCTATATCTGTCTACATGCAGCTGTATATACATGTTGCTGTTCAATGCAGTAGGCATTGTTGCAGGAGTACTTGTTGTACTCATAAGACCATGTTCCCAATCATAAAGTCATATACTTGAATACTGAGTTTACATTTATTTAATACATGTAAGTACTGACTCCTACTTTAAGCAGCCATGTGCACATGATGCATGCCATGAAAAACACCAGTACCATAACGTGGACTTATACAAGTTTCTCTGCATGTCATTATTACCCCCATTTCACTGGAATGCAGCAGACTCATGGAAGCAAAAATTTAGTCATCCTCCAACGTTCTTCAGTCGTTCCGTCATCTTCCGGTGTCCTTTCGTATGATTCCGAAGGTGTTCCTTCGCTTCCGGCAGGCCAAAATCTTCTGCGAACGTGCTTTTGAACATGTTCAAAAGCACATTCACGGAAAAATTTTCCTATAGTGTTCCCTTAGGTGCTGCACTCCTTCCGCAAACTTTCCGTCCTTTCCGCAAACGTTCCGTGATCATTCCTTTTATACGACAAGTGTTCTGAGACTGTCCCGCGAACATTCCCTCTTCTTCCAGGTGTTCAAGAGTGACGACGGAATGTTTGCGTTCGTCTTCGAAAACCCACGGAATACTCTCGGAAGGCGCAGAATACACTCGAAACAATAGAGAAACAATACTTAGTTACCGCAGACAGCAAGGTTTGCTGAACGATGGCTGAATATTTGAGATTCAATATTTGAATATCTCGAAAAGCACGGAACACTATCAGAACACTCACGGAACTCACTTCCAATACAAGCACGCCAGACAAAGAGCCATTCATTTCCATTCATCGACTGGAAGACGCCACAATGCCCAAATCGAAGAAGAAGACATCGACCAAGAGGCCATGGCCACCAGCGCAGGAAAGCCAACCTGATGAAGAGCCGTCCCAGGAAGCCGAGGTAGACACCAATATCACCGCAGAGAACAAAAAGGCTCGCGTCTACATAAAGCTGACCAACAATGAGGAGCTGGGCATAGTCGAGTTCATCCAGGCGATCGAGTGCCTTTATAATAAGAAACTCCACGCCTGGAAGAACAAGGCATTGAAGGCCAAGCTGCGGTCTGATCAGGCCGAGCGCATGGGGAAGAGCAAGGAGGAGCTCAAACAGTGATTCCACAGCGTGTGCACGAGGCTGGGAAAGCTTCGACGGTGGAAGTCGGGCCAAGCTGAGATCAATATGTCGCAGAGGGACCAGTGGATCTTCGCTAGCTTCAGCTTCCTCTGCCAACACAGAGGAGAGGTACAGCAGAGGAATCTGGTCTCTCTGGCTCCGGCAGCTCCACACCCACCACCACTGGAGGAACTTCACTGCCATCAACGCCGGAGGGTTCACAGGACAGTGGGCATGCAACACCGCTCAGCCCCCTCGATGCAACGCCTGTCCCCGCAGCATCAACGTCCACCTTGGGAAGGTCTGAAGCTCCAGCGTCCAGCCAAGACGACAGAGCTGACCGGATACTTGCAGTAGCTGAACAGCTGGTGAACCAGAGAAAGGTGCCTTGGACGGCTGATGAGTACAAGAGGGTGAGTTTCACCAGTTGGGGCGTCAGCTGTGCTCCAAAATCTGCCGAAGTCACTGTAGAGGCACGCAAAACTAAAAATCCAGGAACTGCTGAACGACTGCCTGGACAGGGCTGAACCCTTGGAGATGCAGCAGCAAGAACCATCACCTCCTATGCAGCAGCGGTCGCAGCAGCTCCAGCCTCCTCTGCAGCAGCAACAACACCAGCCGATTCCACCACCCCCTGTGCACCACCAGTGGCAGCACTATTGGCCGACCCCAAGACGCCATTGACCACGCAGCAGCCAGTTCCACCCATGCCTGTTTGGGGACCTCAAGTCGCGAGGTGGGCACCACCACAGTACCGTACCCACAACTATCCACGTCGTCTGCAGGACAGCAGCCACCACAACCTAGTCAGTTGCCCTCCGGTCACATGCACGTCGACGCCTGTAACCAACCCTGCGGCTAGAGAGACGTGGAAGTGAGCCCAGCATGCTCAACCTTTCCAGTGTGCTCAGACACTGTTGCGATGACTTCGAGGCCTGTGCCGTGAAAAATATTTTTTTTTGTTTGTGTTTTTTTTTTTCTTGATTTTAAATAATTCTTGTAAATAGTTATTAAAGTAGATTTATTTTTATTTTCAAAGTTATTAAAGTTGATTTCAAGTTACATGTTTAAAGTTTGATGTTTCATTCAAGTTTCAGGTATTCAACTTCAGTGTCACTTTGCTTTTTTCTGTTTTTATGTTCCTATAATAAAGTTTTAAAGTTATAATCACTTCACACATATCAAAATTTAAATTGTACATTATATGGATATTAACAAATTATAAACATATAGTACTTATGAACATATTGTAAATTATAAACACAAGTAACATTTTTAAATTTATTAAAAGTTATAAATATGTTGTAAATTCTAAACATATTGTAAATTACAAACATATTGGTCGGGCAGTAGTGGTCTAGTGGTATAGGGTGCTGGATCGCTGATCCAAAAGGTTGGGGGTTCAAGTCCCACTCTCCACAAGGTTGTCACTGTCCCCCCAGTGCAGCTAACTGGGTTATCAAAGGCTGGCCATGTCTGTCACTGTCTATGGTGTTTGGCATGTAAAAGAACCATTGCTGACTTTCGACAAGAGTAGGCTGTAAAGCCGTCAGTGTGTTTCCGCCCTGCGATGGCCTGGCGAGCTGTTCAGGGTGTACTCTGCCCTCGCCCAAATTTGGCTGGGATGGGCACCAGCCTCCCCGTGACCCTAATTAGGATTAAGCAGCTACAGAATATGAACTGAACAAACATATTGTACATTACAAACATATGTTAAAATGTACATTTATTGCACATTATAAACATACTAACAAATTATAAACATAGAGTACTTATGAATATCTTGTAAATTATAAACATATGTAACATTTTGAAATTTATTAAAAGTTATAAACATGTAAATCATAAACATATTGCAAATTACAAACATATTGACATTGATATTAAAATTTTTAAAAGACTTTCATACAGAAAAGGGTCAAGAACAGCACACAATTATCTCAACAACAACAGAAACCAGCATATAATATTGTAGTTCAATTAAAAAAAGTACCCATTGTTCATTGTCACACCTTCTTCTGGCTGTTGGCATACGGCTGCCAAGAGACTTTTCCAACTTCACTGTTGAAGTAGAGCTTCAGGTACTCTCTCTGGCTCATGGCCTCTACAGTGCCTCTGTTGGGACCCACCACATGTTCCAGGTCATGCATATTCGCATTTTCACGCCACTGTCCTGGAATAATGTTGTGTTCGTTGTTTTCTAGGTCCAAAACTGCATCCTGGGTGACAGTGTAGCGCATCCTCATGATGTTCTGAAGACATACAGCAGCTTCAACCACAAGTCTGACTACATCTGGTCCTTGTTGCAGTGTAGACAGCAGGAACTGCCATCGGTTGGCCAAGATGCCAAACACATTCTCAACCACTCAATGTCCTCTGGATATCCCGTAGTTGTAGGCCAGTTCTTCCTCTGTAAGTGCTCGCCTGCAATATGGCTTCATGAGAACAAAAGCATCGTCACCAACAATGAAGTATGGCATGTTCGTGTCATCTTGGGGCAGGGGCTCTGGTTTGGGGAAGTTGATGGTGCCATCTTCGATGCACTCTCTGAGCTCCGCCATCTTCGATGCACTCTCTGAGCTCCGAGGCGTTGAATATCTGGGCATTAGACATGTGGCCCATGCCACCGTCGTCCATCCATAAGAACCTGTAGTTGGCGTCTACCAGTGCCAGAAGAACAATGGAGAAAAATCCCTTTAGTTTTGATAGTTTTGATAAAGGCTTCCTGAAGATGGTGGCTTTCTAATGGCGATGTGTTTCCCATCCAAGGCTCCAACTGTATGAGGCAGGTTCCATTTCTTCTTGAATTCCCAGCTGAGTGTTTTCCATTCCTGCACAGTATGTGGACACTGTACGACCTTGTATCTGTAGTGGTCGGTGATGGCTTGACAGACCTCCTGGTAAGAAACGTGCAATGGTGTGACGACATACCCTGAAGTTGTAGGCCAGCGTAGGATACTTGTTGCCCGAGGCCAGATGACGCAAGGTGACAGCTAGTTTCAGACCAGGACTGATTTCGCTTCTGAAGTTAATATTGTTCTTGGTCAGTCGAGGAGCCAAAGCCATCAGCAACTCATCAAACAATTCAGGTGGGACCTGGAGATAGTTGAAGAAAGACTGCTTGTCTTCGATACGGAGCTCCTCCATGAGGTTGTCATAATTCCGAAGGACAATTCTTCTTTCCACCGCCACCCCTGCACGTACCCAGAAGTGTTTGGGTGTGTATCTCCTTTTTTTGGTTGTCCTCTGCGGTCGTCTCGTTGCATCTTGGTGTATTGGTGAAGCAACAGCAGCATGTGGAGCAGTTCCAAGTGAGCCATTTCTGTATACTTGTCCATTTTGGGAGAGCTTCTTGGTGTTTCCAGTATAGGGCCGATTGGCAGAATGGGCTTCCTTGGCCAATCCGTGTATTTATAGGCGGAATCAGGAGCAAATCCTTTGATCTTTGCCAATTTTTCTGTGTTGAAACGTGGTTACGCCGGATATTCCTCATTCCTTAATCATTCCGTGTTGAACGTGAACGTTCCGCCTTCATTCCACCTGTTTCACAATCATTCCGTAGCTCTTCCTTCTAAAATGCAGTATGTCATAGTCGTTCCTCGAGTGTTCCATGCTTTCTGTGAACATTCCGTGAATTATCCGAAGGTCATCCTTTGCAAACCGCACTGGTTCCAAAGGTATTCCTTTATGCCATGGTCTTTCCCTCACATTCCTTGAACGTTTCGAAGGTGTTCCAAAGGTACAGTTTTCCGTAAGTTTTTGACCCATTTTCTGTGTAAAAATGCAGAAGCTCCTCTGTAGAGTGCGTTCCGTGCCTTTCTGCCACGATCATTGCATTCCGTGCTCCAGTGAAATGGGGGTATATCACTTACTTGTGAAATGTTATCCCTGCAGTTCTGTTGGGTTGGTTGTTGATTGCAAAGCATTATGACCACTGTCTGTGACCAGGAGTCCAAGGGAACTAATTCTCCGGGCTCTCACAGGCCCTGCCACTTACAGCGATCGCCAGCCAATCATTGGCATCTGTGTGCTCATTCATACGAAGAGTCGGATAGCACTTTCCCTCCAAGTGTGATAGACCTCCCCCAAATGTGCAATGTGATGAAAGGGGAGCGGGACAAAACATCCTGCCTATGTATTTAGTATGTCTGTGGTAATATGCATGTCATTGTATTTCTGTACTAGCTATGTTTCGTCAATATGATTAAACTGTACTGCCAATGCTTTGTGGATCTCCCTTGTGATTTAGATTTGCTCCAAAATGTAATTCTTTTCTTCTTTGGCCAATGACACACCTTTCCACCAAGTTTTATGAAAATTAAGTATGTTTTGTGCAATGTTCACAGACAGATGATTATGATTACGATGATACTGTGGCTGATGTTGAGAGGGATAGTGAGAAGCACAGCATTGCAGGTATTAAAGCGTTTCCTGCTCTAGTATATCCAATTCAACTCATGTTCTCATTAGCACACCCTGTATGAGCTGAGTCAGTTATGTTAAAGTGGAGCAACACACTCTAACTGAAGTCTGACACTCATGAGCTTAACTAGTCTGAATAAGAGAAAGATTGGTTATTTAAAGCAGCAGCTATTTAATGCATTATGTGTCTGTAAGTGTGTGTATGCGTGTGAGGATGTGTCTGGAGAGTCTGGGTCGTGTCTAAGGTCAGGATCCTCCATCTTGTCCTTGTTACTGTGCAGATGGAAAAGCAGCAGGAAGGCACTTAGCGAAGTGCTCACTCTGAATGCATCTTGGACGAGACCTGTGAGTCTGTGTTACGCTGCCCAGTGTGAGCTGCAGCAGCGCCAACATACAGTGTTTATTCTTCCACAGATAAACCCCTTAATTTTCTTAAATATAATTTCGGCTCACAATACAATCACAATAAATGTGTAGTTTCCATTTATTTATTTCTTTATTTATCTATTGATTTATTTTTACCTAACTCAGAAGGCTGTGTATAGAACAATTACACATAAAGGCAAGATGGCTATCACTGAATGGGACCAAAAGTAGAACATTTAAGGTAGCAATCCAAGGGGCAGTGGTGGTCTAGTGGTATAGGGCACAGGATCACCGATCCTAAGGTTGGGGGCTCGAGTCCCCACAAGGTTGTCACTGTCCCCCCAGTGCAGCTAACTGGGTTATCAAAGGCGGGCCATGTCTGTCACTGTCTATGGTGAGAGGCATGTAAAAGAACCATTGCTGACTTTCGTAAAAGAGTAGCTGCAAAGTCATCAGCGTGTTTCTGTCCCTTGCTAAAGGGTTGTGACAGGAAGGGCATCCGACGTAAAAACCTATGCCAAATCAAATGTGCATATCAGATGATTTGCTGTGGCGACTCCGGAGAAAGGGTCAGGAGCCGAAAGGAAAGAGAGAGAGAGAGATCCATCAATCCCATAGTGAATCCTTTTTAGATTTTTATTTTAAAGTTTTAGTGTGTACTTTTTTGAAATATAGAAAAAGCAAACTAAATCTCAATTTTTAATGATTTGTTGTTCAATTTTAAAGAAAGATTATGATAATGCCACCTGTTCAAAGAGACTGTGAAAAACTGAGTTTTTATCTGTCTGTCTTCCTTTCGGCTTTTTCCCTTTTACTCGGGAGTCGCCACAGTGAATCATCTGATTTGCACGTTTGATTTGGCAGAGGTTTTTATGTCGGATGCCCTTCCTGTCACAACCCTTTTAGCAAGGGACAGAAACACGCTGATGACTTTGCAGCCTACTCTTTACGAAAGTCAGCAATGGTTCTTTTACATCCCTCTCACCATAGACAGTGATAACCTTTGATAACCCAGTTAGCCGCACTGGGGGGACAGTGACAACCCCGTGGGGACTCGAACCCCCAACCTTAGGATCAGCGATCCTGCGCCTTATCCACTAGACCACCACTGCCCAAAAACTGAGTTTTTATCTGCGATTCATTATTCACTTGAGATAATGTGTGTTAACCTATAGATAGAGAACCGGTTAGATCTAATGATTCCCATGTAAAAGTATATTATATCATACTACTGTTAAATTCTTCCATCAGCACAATCAGAAGTAGCTAATTTCCTCTCCGAGCAGAACTGTGAAGCAGCAGCATCTACTTGGCAAATGACAGGTTTAGGTATTTTAATTTGCACTTTCTAATATGATATAGTTTCCATAGTAACTCGGATGACTGGTGGGCATGCTACATAATCTAAGGCTTAAAAATCATTGACCTGTTGAACCTTTCTCCACTGAAGTATTTATTTAACATTTATCAGGTGTTCATCAGTATGTCCATCATTTGTGCTCATCAGTTTATGCCATGCGAGAGTCTTTCTCTCTAATATGAGTATGACCCTGACTTTTTCATTTTTTTGTTTCATTATCTTGTTAAGTTGATAAGCGGCTTTACAATGAACGATAGTAAGAATTAACTATCTTATCAGACATCACACATATTACCGAAACTAAAAATTGTAACTGCTGATAAAGTGTTATTCAAGTGCTTTTTGTGGCTGTTGTATTCAATATGCGTTTGATTTAATTTAGTGTCTGATTGAATTCAGTTTTTAATGCTTAGATTTATTTTCTATTTGAACCTGTTCTGCAATGTGAGTTGAATTGCAAATTTAACATTATAAACAAACAAGCCTCATATAAAATAAGGATACAATTTATATAGCATCTATTTTATTTAAAATTATGAACATGATGACTTATTTTCACACTTGGGCTCATTTCAGTCCTGAATTATGTAAAATCTGTGAATTTTGAATGCTGTATTCAGGCCTAGGCGTGGACCAGAGAGCCGATTAAAAACAGGTGTTTAGGGCTCGCCTCAGCACTCAGGTACTGTCCACATTTTACATTTTTTATGTTACTGACTGCTTCAACTTTCCTGAGGCCATAGAGAAAGAGATAGTATGCTATCGGTATATAAATACATTCTTTCATAGGACAGGGACATTATAATTTCCTTGCCATTGTGGTGCAGGTGCATGCACAGAGAGCAACACAACATATACGTACAGTTCTTATGCTAGCCTGCTATAAAAACTAAAATAAAGCTTCTTATATGAGAACAACTTCTTGTTTTGCACACTCTTTGCCTTTTGAGTGTTAGAAAAGCAAGAAAAAAATACTTAAAAGGAAATGGCAGATGAATGATTCTATAACTCTGCAAAAATATTACAAAACAGGAGAATTATGGAATTACTTGATTCACATTTTCGAAAGGAAATTTTCATTGAGAATGCAGACGACATCAGACAGTACTAGAAATCAACATTAAGGATGAAGTGTTTCGACATTAATTTAAGAGTTTGTAGGTTCGGTTCAGTATTTGAAGATTACACACAGTGTTAAGACCTTACGCCGCGTCCACACAGGAGCAACAAAGTCAAGCATGCAAAGTCAATGAACAGCAAATTTTCTCAAGCTGCACAGAGTTGACTGGTACGGACACGGCACGGACACGGCATTAGAGACGGTGTTTGGGTATTGTACAGAGTGTTCGGATTCTGAATACAGTGTTTATAGGTTATATAGATTGTTCATATAATAGAAGGGGCAGTGGTGGTCTAGTGGTAGAGGGCGTTGGATCACTGATGGGGGCTCGAGTCCCACTCTCCACAAGGTTGTCACTGCCCCCCCAGTGCAGCTAACTGGGTTATCAAAGGCCGGCCATGTCTCTCACTGTCTATGGTGTGAGGCATGTAAAAGAACCATTGCTGACTTTCGTAAAGAGTAGCTGCAAAGCCATCGGCGTGTTTCCGCCCTGCGATGGCCTGGCGAGCTGCCCAGGGTGTCCTCTGCCCTCGCCCGAAGTTGGCTGGGATGGGCACCAGCCTCCCCACGACCCAAATTAGGATTAAGCGGTTACAGAAAATGAACTGATGATGATGAACATATAATATAAACGGTGTTTAGATATTATACAGTATTCTGACATTAGAGACAGAGTTTGGAGATTATACACTTCGGTTCATCTTCTCTTTCTCTTTTCCTTTCCTGTTCACCATTTTGTGTGGTGTGCAGTGCTTCTGCACAGGACGACATTAATATTCCTTTCTGCCACACACACTCACTCATTCACTCTCTCTCTCTCTCTCTCTCTCTCTCTCTCTCTCTCTCTCTCTCTCTCGCTCTCTGTTGCAGCAATTACTAATGTTGTTGAGAGGAGCATTGTTAGGAATTCCCCTCACACACGTGCGTGCCCGTGCGCATGCATGCACACACGCACACAGAGTCCTGTGAGGAGCCTGGTGATTGGGTTAATGGCGGTTCCTGCCTTCTTTAAAGAGGAGTGTGTGGGTTATTTTTAGTGGAGGGAGTTAACAGAGAGAGGAGGCGAGTAGTACTGCAGTTCCTTTAATGCAGCATGCAGTGTTTCGACACCAGGGCAACTCTGCCTCTGTCATCTCTCACACACACACACACACACACACACACACACACACACACACACACACACACTCACTTTAGCTCATCTTTATTTTCATACACTACACTCACTGTCACACAGTCCAGGACTTAGAGGTGTGTATGTTTAAAATCAGCCTACAGTATTATGCATCTTAATTGTGCAATCAGTGAAGTACATGTGATGTAATAATCAACTGTTTGAAGGATTTGAATGGGGGTGATGAAGGACTGAGTGGTCATGCTTTTTATTTATTGCGATTAATGTGTTAGCTCAATGACCCAGGGCTAGGACGGGGACTGGGTGCTGAAATTTAAAAAGGGGCAAATGCTAGGAAATTGACTGCAGAGTGAACATCGTCAAACTGCCAATAAAGCAACCAGCACAAAGCCTATCAAATGGAATCTGCAAAGCGTTGAACCACGACTTTAAAGAGTTTTGGAATTTATTTACTTATTTTTGTAATAACGATTAAAATCTACAGTGGTACCTCACCTTACGAAAGTCTCACCAAACAAAAAATTCACGTTACGAAAAGCGTTTTTCTAAAATTTTTGTCTCCGGATACGAAACAAGTTCACGTTACGAAAGCGCCGTCTTAAAAATTCAAACACGCCATTCAAACATTCAAACAATGCACGTGGCTGCTCTCCCATCAATGACGTTCAAACCTCCCGCCCCGCTGGCCTCCCATTGGCTAACAACTGAGCTGTCGTTCATGTCGCCTTCACTCATGCGCCATCTTGGACAGGTCTGCCTGATGCCATCTTTGACAGGGACGCCATCTTGACCTGTAGCCATCTTGGACATGATTGCCTAGGAGGAATGACGCATCTACCTCCCATTGCCTATTATAGAGCTGAATCCACCATGATGCTTTTCGTGTAAAGGACAGAGTTACGGTTGTTTTATGCTTTATTTCTTGACTCAGGCTTTTAACCTTCCATAAACATTTGTAAGATTATAACTCTGCTAAAAAGAGATGGTCAACACGCATGTGCGAACACACACACACACACACACACACACACACACACACACACACACACACAGTGAGAAGAAACGGGCTCGAGTGATATCACAAAGGAATATGGTCAAACCCATCTACCATCGGTATCATATTGAAGCAGAAGGAGGTCTTAAAGGTATGCTTTAATAATTTTTAAAGGGTTTAGGAGGTAGTATTAGGAGCCTTGGAACGAATCAAGCGTTTTACATGTAAAATGCGATTCAACTTACGAAAAATGCAGGTAAGAAAAAAAAGCTTTGGAACAGATTAATTTCGTAAGGTGAGGTACCGCTGTATTTGTGCAACTCCTACCCTCAAATATTTTAGAACTTGATCAGCTGGTGTTTCAGAGAACGTACAGCATGACCTTTAGGATCAGACCTGCTACAGTGGAACCTCGGTGGACGAACGACTCTTTAGTTGAACAAATCAGAGCTTGATAAAAAAAATATGAGGAAAATACGCCTTGCTGTTTGAGCAAATCATCCGAGTTTGAACAGAGTAGAGGCCGAGTGTGTTGAATGCTGCTCAGTGTTCAATACCTTGAAAAGCCATTGAGCGAGTGTCTCGTGCTGCGTCTTCCTCTTTTTTCTTTTCCTTTTGGCTTTTTCCCTTTTTCAGGGGTCGTCACAGTGAATCGTGTGATTCGCGTGTTTGATTTGGCATAGATTTTCACATCGAATGCCCTTCCTGACACAACCCGTTAGCAAGGGACAGAAACACGCTGACGGCTTTACAGCTACGTTTTACGAAAGTCAGCAATGGTTCTTTTACATGAACCTCTCACCATAGACAGTGAGAGACATCTCCTGCCTTTGATAACCCAGTTAGCTGCACTGGGCGGGGACAGTGACAACCTTGTGAAGTGTGGGACTCGAGCCCTCAACCCTAGGATCAGCGATCCAGCACCCTTTACCACTAGGCTACCACTGCCCTACGTGTTGTGTTTATTCATAATGTTACGGCCACTTTAATCCTTAACCCTGGGTTCTAAGAAAAACAGAGAAAAGTCATGAAAACCTGAAGAATCAACTGCGATCAAGAGACAGAGAAAGGAAAACCACCACGCCCCCTCAAAGCAATAATCCGTCCCCCATCTCTCCCTCCCATCCATCCACATGCTCACACATCACAACCAGAAGGGTATGTACTGTAAACAAATACAGTACATAATTAAGTTAATTATTACATACTATTGTGTTTTACTCTTTTGTACATTAATGTTGGTGTTGTATATTAATATGTTTCATAAATACACCTCGTTTTCAAAGTATATACAACTGTACTGGCGAAAGTAGACATTCATCTAAACGCACTAATCGACTTTTAACTATTTCTTGTGGGAAATATTGTTTCACTCTTCTAACAAATTGTTAATCGACCATATCACTGACGTTCCACTGTAAATCAGAATCCGAATCCGTAAACGTCATCGATCCCTAGAAAATTGCTTAAGCTATATGACACGTTGCTATGCTGTTGCATGGTGTCCTGAAGAAGTGTGATGCTATACCGCTCAGTATAACATGACAACAAGTAAACAGATGAGAGATCAACTGACTGTTTTGAAATAATCAAATTAAGCTCGTCATTTCTTCATGTCATCGCTGTATGAGGTCGTGCTCGTCTTGTGCCAGATCAGGTATTATAACAGCGTTATAGGGAACAATTAATTCTGTTAGCCCGTGTCAGTGCTGCTGCTTCAAATTCACACGTACATGCCAGCTGATGGTGGTGTGCTTAATGTCTACTGGTTAGTGGATGCATCTTTTTTCGAGAAATAACAAATTTGCTGTTTGCAAAACTAAAAAAAAAAAAAAAAAAGGGGTGGGGGGGGTCTGGCATCATGGCCATTGGAATTATTGGCATTTTGAGTCTGAGGGCTTTTTATGGTGGGAGGCACACTGATGTACACTGAGTTACACGGAGTTAGTGGAGCCCCCGAACAGCAAGAAGGTCTCAGGCTCAGTAGTTGTGTGGAGCCTGCATGTTCTCCCTGAGCTCGTGGTGGTTTCCTCCGCATGCTCCAGCTTCCTCCCACAGTCCAGAAACATTTGGAGTAGACTGCTCAGCTGTTCCAGTTTCCCTCAGGTGTGTGTGAGTGTGAAGGGTTGTGTGTCAGGGCTGTAGTAGTCTGGTGAGCTGTTCAGGGTGTACCTCACTTTTGCCCAGTGTCAGTTGAGATAGACTCCAACCTCCTCGTAATCTTAATAGGATTAAACAAGATGGTGAGTGAGTGAGTGAGGGCTTTGCTATTGTGTGAGGAAAGCAATGTTGGGTATGTTGCTTAAATACAGTATATCTTTTAAATATAACCTTTCATGCGACCTTCTAACCTTTTAAATTTAACTTAGGGATGGGACCTGTCAAAATACCTTTATCATTATTGGGCTGATTAACATGAGCTTCTCTCTCTCTCGCTCTCTCTTTCATTCATTCTATCTCGCTTGATATCACTCTCTATCTCTCCCTCTTTCTATCTTGGTCTCTCTCGCTTGCTCTATCTCTCTCTCTCTCTCTCGCTCTCACTCTCTCTCTCCCTCCTCTTTTCCCTCTACCGTCTAACGCTTTTTCCCTGTCTCTTTCTTTAGCTTCCTCTTGTTTGACAATCTGCGTAAGTGTGACTCATATGGTCAACACCTGCTCAGCTGTCATTGGTTGTTGTTGTGTGTGTGTGTGTGTGTGTGTGTGTGTGAGAGAGAGAGAGAGAGAGATAGAGAGAGAGATTATATGGATTGTAAAGGGAGCTATTTGTGGGAATGAATGATAAAATTATCTAAAGACAATGGTTAAATTTATTTGACTCATATGAATATATATATATATATATATATATATATATATATATATACACATATATATATATACACATATACAGTATATACTAGAGAGTGTGTGTGTGTGTGTGTGTGTGTGTGTGTTTTATGTTGTTGTTTGTTTTTTGGAAGGGGGTAGCTTCCAGACTATGTATTATAATTTCACTGCCAGGCAATATGTTTTTGCTTGGGGAAAAAAATTGTTCATGTCCTTCCAGGGGAAAGGTAAACTACACCTATAAAAGAAAATATATAGAAAATCTGATCCGTGTCTGTTTTTATGTCTGTGTAGTACCAATACTTTAACAGATTATCTCTCCTTTGTCTTACAGTGAGCGACAGCTGTTTTCGTAACCTTGCCGAGGATCGCAGTGGTATCAACCTCAAAGACCTTGTGCATGATCCCTCCTTGTGAGTGCGCGCACACACACACACACACACACACACACACACACACACACACACACATACACACACACATACATACATAAAGCTGCATTACTGGTTTTGCAGGGATTTAGATAATTATGCTTTTCCATACAGAAATATCTTATTAGTTTTCTTTAAGAAGAATGGAGGGTTGTTGCTGTCTGCAGTTCAAGCAAATTTATTTAGTTATTTATGAAAAAAAAAAGTAATTATGCAGTTGTTAATTAGCATTTACCAGTGTGTTAATATTACCTGTAGTTTATAATTGCTTCTGTAGACAAAAAATTTTGACTCATTTCAACATGCCACCTGAGATGGTACATCTTTCAGCTAAAAGGTCCCAGTTTTGAGTCCTGGGCTTAGGTGTTTCTGTGGACCTTACATGTTCTCTTTATGCTTTTTGTGTGTTTCCTCTGATACCCCTGTTTCCTCCCACAGCTCAAAGACATGCATATTAGCCTGTTTGGCTATTCCAGGTTACCTCTAGTTGTGAGTGTGAATGGGTTGTCCTGCGATGGTCTGGGGAACTGTTCAGTGTGTATCCCGGGTTCGCTCAGATAGACTCAAGCCTCCCAGCAACCCTAGTAAGAGCAAAGTTTGGGAAATGAGTGAAAGAGCAATATGTTGAAAGGAAACCAGAAGCCTGTGCAGTGACTGATAGACATACCGACATAAATACATTGAATACCGATGCAAAAGTGTGTTTTTAATTTCTTTGCGTTAGGACTTTGAGTCACATGCAGAATATCCCAGGCCCGTTTTAGAGAAGCTGGTATGAAGTGCTCTCTGATCATAAGGTTGCAAATGGGGCAGTGATTATGGACAGGATAGCTGCTGCTACAGTCCATGCAGTCAAACAGATAAGTCTTAAATGAACCTTTGTCATGATCACAGTGTTGCTTTTTGTGCACCATCCTAAAACTGGGTTCTTGGTACTGTGGCTGAGGAATACGACCATTGGCTCAGGCATTTGGTGTGCAACTGAGGGTGTAATGTTCATAAATGTCAAAAGAGATGCACTAAACAAAGATGATGTTTAATTGATCCACACAAACTGAGGTCGGTCTGAAAGAACCCAGAGTCATTATACATTGATATAATTACTAATGCGGTTTTTGAATGGCACATCTACACTTCAGTCGAACCCAAATCTTAATCTCAGAGAACAACGAAAATGTTTTAGGGGAAAATATTTCCTTTTTTATTTGCAGCTGCTCTCTCTTTTATTATATTATGTCAACAAGTTAAATGCGGACAGTATAAAAGAGTTTAAACCTTGTTATAAGGTGCAAGTGGGTTATGTGATCAATACCAAGAGTACTGTATCTCTGGAATTGCAGTCAAGTCCAACTCATTCTTGTCAGACATTATTCATGGACTGCGTACACATGCGTCTGAAAAGGTCATAACATATTTTACCTTTTTAAAAATAACCATTTGGAATAATTCTCGGGGATGTACCTGTATATCCCACCCAAACAGCAGAAGATTCATTATATACTGTTGAAGTTTTTTTGCCCAACAATAAACTGTATATAACATTTTAAGGAGACTTGTCAGGGGGTGATTCTTCAAGGGTATGTTTTGGGTCAGTTCCAGTACAGGTACATCCTACACTGATATTGTGGACCTGGATCATGATCACGAGAAATTTTTTATATTTATTAATTTGTACAGTCATCCATAAGCTCTAAATAAGTGCTTATTATGAAGGTCGAATACTGTGTTTAATTATCGTGTATGTAGTGCTCATGGAACTTTATATTTGATTTGACATTGTTAATCCCTTTTGATCATCAGCACTGATGTATAGACTTATTGATGGGTGTCCGAGCCTGGGTTTGCTATTCAATGCCTTCACTATCTGATTTTTGCTTTCATTTGTGTCACCTTTTCACTCTGTTTTTTTGCCTACCTCAGATAGTTTGTCTTTTTTTTATTATTATTATTCTGTGCAAGAGGTTGTATGTGAGGTTCTATTTCTTGGATTTCAAATTTATTAACAATAATACATTTTTTATTGCTGTTTGTCATCATGAAAGTGAGTAATATATACCAGCCAATCAACATCAAATCAGAGACACAGTAGTCTTTTTGAGTTTCCTGTAGTGGGCACACACTGATACCTGACCGACATGGGACAATCAGAAATGCTATATTCTATTTGGCACATTTTGGGGGGCTTTTGAATATGAACTGCATTCTACTTTTTCAGGTCTTGCCACAACAGTTGAATGGGATTCAGATCAGCACTTTGGCTAGGTCACTCTAAAACCATAATTAAATTTTTGTTCAGCCATTCAGAGGTGGAATTGCTATTATGCTTTGAATCGCTGCATAATCCAATTGTGCTTAAAGCTGCTTCTTCTCCTTTTTTTGGTATAAAGCTGAACTTGTTTTTACATCAATTATGGCAAGCTTCCCAGGCCCTTAAACTGTAATGCATCCCCACATCATTACACTACCACCGCCCTGTTTGTCTGTGGGCATGCTATTCTTATTGTGGAAGGTTGTTTTAGCTTTAGGCCTTATGCAGTGGAAACCATGTCTGACACACATTTTCTTCCAGAATAAGTAGAGTATTCTGATTCTGATTACAAAAAGATAAATTAGTCATGTCCATAGAACATGATCCCAAAATGTTTGGAAGTAACCAGGTGTTTTTGATTAATATTAGATGAGCGTTTATGTTCTTCTTGCTTTGCAGTGGTTTTCCCTTGCCACTCTCCCAGGGTTGAAGTTGACAATTTTACCTAGTGTTTTTCAGTGTCTTTGGGTTCATGAACACTGACCAAGCCGAGAACACACCGAGTACATAGTAACCGATACACAGTAAAACTTAAGCAACCTTGTCGCAGTCTTACACCTAGTAGAAGAATAATATGCAGGCGATATAACCTGCACTTTTATAAAAAAAATTATGTACACTTACCGTCCAGTCAGATTCACGGACTGTGCCACCACTTTAGTCTATTGAAATAAATACTATCGAATATATAAAACTATATCAAATATATAAAAATTAATATGGTATAGTAATGAGAGGAGAATATGAGGAATGATTGAATGAATAATAGCTAGGGCAGTGGTGGTCTCGTGGTATAGGGCGCTGGATCGCTGATCCAAAGGTTGGGGGTTCAAGTCCCATTCTCCACAAGATTCTCACTGTCCAGTGCGTCTAACTGGGTGATCAAAGGCGGGCTATGTCTGTCACTGTCTATGGTGAGAGGCATGTAAAAAAACCATTGCTGACTTTCGTAAAGAGTAGGCTGCAAAGTTATCAGCGTGTTTCTGTCCCTTGCTAAAAGGGTTGTGACAGGAAGGGCATCCGACGTAAAAACCTCTGCCAAATCAAATGTGCGAATCAGATGATTCGCTGTGGCGACTCCCGAGTAAAAGGGAAAAAGCCGAAAGGAAGACAGACATTGAATGAATAATAGCTCACAGGTGGGATGACTAATTCTTAAAGTGACTAGTGCGTTGAATATTTACATTTAATACATTTGGCAAATACCCTTATCCAGGGATCACAGAAGTACCTCATAGTCCCTATCAAAAATGCTTTTTCATGTCGATTCACGAGGTCAGGAACTAAAGTTTACCATTTAAAACCCTGATAATTTGGTTAGAACAATATATAAAAGAAACAAGACAATCAATTTTTTTTTTACCATCTTTCCTATAATTTAAGTGCTTGATGATGAGTTGTGTCTTTAGTCTTTGGTTTGAAGATAGCCTGTGACTCAGTTGTCTGGGTAGACAGTGGAAGTTCATTCCACCCCCTGTGTGCCAGAAAAAGAAAACCCTGGATACTTGTCTTCCTTGTACCCTGAGAGATGATGGGTTTCCATCCAATGGTGCTAAAGGCTGTGATAATTGCAGTAAGGTAGCTGAGATAGGGTCTGTTTTTGGTTTTGTACGCAAGCATTAATATTATAACTCTGAATCAGGAAGCTGCAGCAATTGGATGGAATGAATGTTGCAATAGGCTTGCATGTGAAATCATGGCAATTTAAAAAAAAAAAGAAATTTAGATTAGTTGCGAGGTCAGACAACCTGCTGAGGCAGACCTGCCAGGAGTGAGTTGCAGTAGTCTCGTCTCGAAATGACTAAAATACTGAACAAACGCCTGAGAGGTCTCTAAGGATAGAAATTGCCAGATGGTGGGTGGAAGTTTGCAATTAAAGTTCTTGACAGCTGTTCTGGTATCTGATTGACTTGGTCTGGTTATCTATACCCAAAGACTTTGAGAGAGCAAGGAGGTAGCACTTTTGGTATGTATCATGTATCAGCAGAAGAAACAGCACGGGATGGTGTCTGTTGAATTCACTACCTGCTGCAGTGTCTTGCAGTCTGGTACACTACACCTGCCATCCTAAAGAATGATGCAGCTAGTCGCTGTGATTCCACTGTAGAATATGGCAAGGATCGGGAGTGGAAGTCTAGCTCTTTTTAGTTAGTACAGGAAGTGGGACATGGGATTGTGAGGCATCAGACATGTGCAGTCATAGAAGATTTGCAATTTGCCACCATCTCCACAGGACAGCCATGGGATTAACATTGAGGAAAAATTCCTACAGAGGAAGTCTACAGTTACTCCTTTGTCTCGGCAACATTAAGAGGAAAATTGTTAAGCTGACACTAAACCACAAGCTGCTCCACCTCTGCTCTGTATGCCATCTCATCATCGTTACTGATGAATCCCACTTTTATGATATCATCCAGAAACTGGGTGGTGAAATTTGAGCTGTCATGTATCATCAGTATGAACGGCAATGAGATGAGTATACAACCCTGAGGGACACTGCTGTTTCTGGAAGTGTTCCATCTCATCCAAAAAGTCTGTTCGTCTATTCGGTCATAATTCCAGGATCCAGTTGGAGAGGGAATTGTGCCTGGAAGATTTAGCTTTAGCTCCATTAGCCATGCACTAGAGAAGTGTTTTGGGAAGGATACAAAACGGTAAAGATTTAAAAGGGCTAAGAACACATAAAAATTAATATTTTGGTAGTTAGCTACACTACAAGCTGCTAAGAAACAGCAGTGAAGATGCAAATTAAAACTTTATTGAGATATTATTTGTGAATTTTTTTGATGATGAAACTAGTTTTGTTGAAAAAAACCCCACAAAATAAAAAAACTATTTAAAAAAATACATTTTCTTTCTGTTTGTTATCCATAACCAGTTTCAATCTAGAAATACACTCAGAGAATGCAGACCTCCACCAAGGTAGTGCAGTCTTGTCTTTATATGGGTTAGAATGGCAGAAGGTAGAACGGCAGAAGGCCGTTCAGACTGCTTTCCCTCCTGAGGCATCAAATGGTGGTCCAGAACCTTTTCGAGGACAACCAATAGTCACTTTCCTGGCCCTCACCGAACTCCTCACATGCACGAGATTTTGCATCAGTGACAGCAGCAGCTCGTGCTGCAGAAAGTTGGGCCTGTCTGTATTTGTCTGCTGCCTAGGGAGTCCAAAAGGCCAATAAGACCCGATAGGCCTCCTTTTCCTTTTAGATGGGAGTGTAACTCTGCTGGAGGTTGGAATTAAAGGCCCCTCTAACAGGATACTCTGCCAAACGTTCCCAGGAGACCCTAACTACATACTTTCCCCCGCCATCGCAACCAGCTCACATCAGGTTATGCTCAGTTGACCGCTCAGCTCCTCTCTTCATCCAAGTGTCCAGTACATGCAGTTGCAAGTCTGGTGACATGACTACAAAGTTGATCATCGAATGGCAGCCTAGGTTGTCCTGGTGCAAAGTGCACTTATGGACACCTTTATGCTCGAACATGGTGTTCATGATGGACAAACCTTGACTGAAACACCATTCCGGTTCATACTGGAGAGACCATGCCTACCGATCATGCACTTCCAGGTCATACTGTCGTTCCCCACATGGTTGTTGAAGTCTCCCAGGACAATGAGGGAGTCTCCAGGGTAGCATTCTCCAACACACTCCCTAAACACTCCAAGAAAATTGGGTACTCTAAGCTGTCATTTTGGTGCATAAGCACAAACAACAGTCAGGACCTGTCCCCCCACCCAAAACTGAAGGGAAGCTACTCTTTCATCAACCTGGGAGAACCCCAACATGTGGGCACTGGGAATTGAGGCACCAAGGATGCCCACACCGGCTCGCCACCTTTCCCTATCAGCAACTCCAAAATGGAATAAGGTCCAGCCCCTCTCAAGATGGGTGGTTCCAGAGCCCAAGCTATGCATTGAGTTGAGTCTGGCTATATCTAGTCGGTATCTCTCAACCTCATGCACCAGCTCAGGTTCCTTCCCTGCAAGAGCTTTGCCAAGACTCGGTCAGTAGTCAAGGATCGGTCCAGTCCAACAGAACCCATGTCTTTGGCTGCTACCAAACTCACAACGCAACCAACCCCTATAGTCCGTCCCACAGATTGTGGATCCATGGGAGGGCAGACCCATGTCTCCTTTTCGGTCTGGGCCTGGCCGGGCTCCATGGGTCAAAGACCGACCACCAGGCACTTGCCTTCGAGCCCCTCCCCCAGGCCTGGATCCAGGGGGTCCCCGCTGACCCACGTCCGGGTGAGGGGAAACTGTGTCCTTGTTTCTTGTTTCTTTCTTCATAGAGGTCTTTTGAACCACGCTTTGTCTGGACCTTCACCTAGGACCTGCTTGCCTTGGGTGACCCTACCAGGGGCATAATGCCCCTGACAGCATATCTCCTAGGACCTTTGGACACACCAACCCCTCCACCACGACAAGGTGGTGATTCAAGGAGGGTGAAGGTAATTATTTAACTACAAACAAGAAATTAAAAAACACAGACTATACTATTATTGCTGATCACCATTACAATTCAGTTGGCTGGGTACTCAACAACAGTAACAAAAACAAAAAAACCACCTTCATATGTGTCCTTAATTTAAGACATCAACATTTTGATTTTCAGTTTGCCTGTATTACAAAAAATCTGTGTCAATTGTAATGTGACTCATGAGCCTTGATACATATAGCAATGGATGTTCACTGTTCTTATTATTACGAGGAGTTTCCAGCTCCTATAACTGTAGTATAGAGTAATTATGTTGATTTTCATTTCCATTCATAGTATTGGCAACCATTCTAACATTTCCAGAGTAACTTACCTTTTTATTTACTTTTTTAACATTAGTTAAGGTCCGAGCTCTATGGCCACATATGGTAGCTTGGTGGTATTGGAGATTCAATCTCAATCTTCTGATCATTAACCCAGAGCCTTATGTTCCGCTACCGCATAACCTGAGGCACATATGAGTGTGCATTGTACATAAATTACATGTATAAAATTACGATCCTGATGAATGCAGTAGTTTACACATAGTAGTATAATTCAAAATGATCATTTCGTCAATTTTGTGAATTTCATTTCATTTACTGAAAAATTAAGTCTGATTCTGATGCTACTTAAAATGCACTGAACCTTTAGTACTGTAGTAGTTTCTGTTTCTAGCACGTATTTCCTTTACATTGGTTACCACCTAACTGTCAGAAGTAAACAGTAAATACAGTAAGTGAGTAGTACTGCTGCTTAAGAGGGCGAAGAGGCTGCTTTCTGTCACTGCTACTAGCCAGTTGCTGCCAAAAGTGGGCGGGCATTCTGATGATTCAGCTACATAAAGTGACTTTCATTCATGTCGCGCCTTTTTCTGACCTTCCAGAAGCTTTAGAAGGTTGATTGGAAGATTACATTAATCAGACTTAAGCATCAATTCGGCCTGTCCCTCTCGGAGTGGTGTAAACCCTGAGTGTGGAGGTGTGACGGTGCTGGGATTTCGATTGGGTGGGGAAGAGTCAGGGGAGGTGGAGCATTTCTCTCAAATCCAGAAAAAGTGAATGTGGTTAATGTATATAAATTTACAAATTAACAGATTATAAAATTATTGGAGGGAAAACACAGCTTAGAGATCTCAGTCAAATATCAGAGATGATTAGAATTAAAGAGAAATGAGAAAAATGTAAGAGAAAATAGGGTGAGAAAGAATGAGAAGAAGAGAAGATGCACAGAGAGAAATGGGCAAAGGATAAAAGTGAGGCAAAAGGAGGACAGAGGAAGAGAAGAAAGGTGTGAGAGAGAAAGAAGGAGATACAGAAAGAGATCGGCAGACAGAGCAAGAGAAAGGACAGAGGGAGGTGTGGCCATGTCCCCCTATGTGTGTGAGTCGTGCTGAAAGCTTCAGCACACACGCGCACACACACACACACACACACATACACACACACACTGCATTATTAATAAGAGGTACAGCAGCAGATGGGCTCTTATAGAACCAAGGCAGGAGGAATCCACATCTGCACCACAGCTGTGTACATGACTTGGGGGGGGGGGGGGGGGCTTACTCTCTCCCTCTCTTCCCCACCCCTCTCTCTCTATCTGCCTCATCTTCTCACCTCCCTGTCTCTCTCTTACTGTCTCAGCTCTTCTCCCTTTTCCCCACTCTGCCATGCTCTCTCATCTCGTTTCTTCCTTCCTTCCTCCCTCCCTCCTTCCCTCACTCCTTCTTTCCAGCTTTATCTCTTCTCTTTTCTTCACGGGCAGTGTCAATGGCTTCAAGGCCACATCTGGTGTATCTGAAGGACAAACAGAACTGGGCCAACACAAAAAGAGGAAAGAAATAAGAACATAAAGGGACAGTGTCCTTTCAAAAACTCTTGGAGTAAGTGGCATCTGGAATGCACAGGTGTGTAGAATGAATGTCGTTCTCTTTCTACACACCTGCAGATGGAAAGGGACCACCACGGGACTCCACCGCCACCCAGATATTATATGTACATACTTTTGGATATTTCTCATCACTGCAGGGTGACTTAAGTATATTTGGCTTACTCGTTCTTCAATTGCACCCATCGCCATATACCATTGCTTTTCATTTTACATCAATACCTCTGTAATATTAATAGAAATTTCACAATTGATCATCTTAATGTTCGATGTACGTGAATACGCCTGACACATGAAAGCCGTGTCCCAGAGTTTTCTCGTGCTCAAGGAGACTTCTGAGAACAGATTGGAAAAAGACATCTAGGAAATGGAATGGTGCTCTTCACAAACACTTCAGACTTTGTTAGTGTAGTGAATAACTAAATATCATATTTGTAGAACAAGCAGGTTTGGCTGGAAGGAAAATTGCCAGGAGGGTGTTTTGCTGCAGCCAAATGCAAAATATAAGGGTCGGCTAAAAAATACTTCATATAGTCCCCATGATGCACATTTCAATATAGTCTCCCTTGTATTCTATACATCTTCCATTAGTGTTGCAGTGCTTCGATCCCCTTGATATAGAAGCCCTCATCCTGGTGGTGCGATGGATTATCACCTTCCACATCTAATCACTGTTACCATGTAAAGCTTTTTCTTCTTCTTTCTTTTTTTTTTCTTTTTTTTTTACTGAAGTTAATTGTACAATGGTTGCATTTTAAAGAACTTTTTTATTTCAGGGCATGGTTATGATAATTTTCCCTTGTTATTTTCAAGTGAAGCTCATTCTCAGATAGCTTCCTGTTTGTTATCTATTGTGTGCTCAATACACAGGGCATCACGTAAACTGTATAATAATATATATCTAGATTTGTGATTCCTGAAGTAAATCCTGTGTATAGTGCACATGATGGAAATAAGAGAGTTGTCATTGGAAATAAAATAAGAAAAAGCCAAAGAAAGAGGAATAAATATCGAGAAAATGAAGAGTGTGTGCAAAAAGTAAAAAAAGAGAATAAAAGTAGAGAAATAACAAAGCAGTGTTTCTGCCCCTCTACAGTGAGTGTCAAAATCTGACAAGATCAAAATGGCAAAATAATGATTCAAAGTACTACAGTCTGACTCTCTTACTGGCGAAGGGCACACGATGCAGCCCTGTGTCTTAAAATAGTGCATAGGAGGGGAAAAAAAGAGTCCTTACATAAGACCTGTCTACACCTAAAGCCTTGGAGGCCTTGTTCAGTTTAACACACTGATCAGTGATCAATCCACTAGAGGGCGACAGGACAAGCACCAGACCAGTGTACACACAAAAGATTGGTTGCTGTTTTGGTGACCGTGGTGGAAAAAGCTGTCTAACACATCACAATTACACATAGGTGTAGTCATTTACTCATGACAATTGTGGATAGAACATGTTGTTTATTTAATTTTGCTCTGAATCAAAGTATTTAATGGGCATTGATACCTGGTGGATGTGGGCAGAGTCATCTTGAGATACACCATCTCACAGCAAGAAGGCCAGGGTTCGAATTCCAGGCTTGAGCATTTCTCTGTGGAGTTTGCATGTCCTCCCCCTACTTCAATTTCCTCCCATAGTCCAAATATGCACAGTAGGCTAAATGGCTGTTCGAAATTGCCCTTAGGTGTGTGTGTGTGTGTGTGTGTGTGTGTGTGTGTGTGTGTGTGTGTGTGTGTGTGTATTGGCTCTGTGATGGTTTGTACACTGCTTTTACCCAGTGTTGGCTGAAATACATTCCAGTCTCCCCGACGCCCTAGTAAAATTAAGCAGTTTATTAAATGAATAAGTAAAAGAATAACATAAACAGGGTTGAATCAGTAACAATGCTTCTGATGTGATTAGAGAGATAGCAGGCTCATTTACATATACAGGGATCCCTCACTTTCCGCAGTTAATTGGGACCAAGATCCCCCCGCGACTGCTAAATTCTGTGAAGTAGGATCAAACCCCCCAACTGATGTATAAGTGCATGTATATATGTGTATTTAATATCAATAAATACATATTCAATGCCATATACGCTTATAATAACAATTAAACATTAAAAAATAATACATTAGATGTAAATAAAATATAAATACACACACACACATACAGACACGCACGCGCGCGCACACAGGATGCGCACCTCACATAAAAATGTAAGTAGTTTTGATGCGGGGTTTTGGGTTGTTTTTTGTTTTTGTTTTTTTTGTTTTTTTTTTTGCATAATTGGCCTTGTTTTTGTGGCATTTTCCTTAACTTTTCCCCTACTCTTCCTCAATTTCCTAATTTTTTAATTTGATGAATATTAAGGAAAAAAAACGTGATGCATTGAAGCCACATGAATTGAAGCACAAAGTAGCGAGGAATTCCTGTAATCATAAAAAGTTGTTCTGAAACCATGTGATACAATGTGACATAAGCCTAGACTAGATATCTGGCTAATGAACAAATGACATGAAATGACAGCGATCTGGACATATATCAGGATTAATGATGGCACTCAAAGCAAAGCAGACTTCAAACTCTGCTTTGTGGAAATGTCAAAAGGACCATCTACAACATCCCATTTCAAGAGACGGTATACCTGATGAAATGTAATCCATAGATGCTTTTCTTCTTCTTCATCTTCCTCCTCTTCTTCTTCTTCATGTGCATCACTGAGCATCAGGTGCTCCTGGTTAACTAGGCATATTACTTCAGGGTGGTTTTCCTTCCTTCAGCACCTGGTATTCCCGCTCAGTCCCGAGTCAAAGTACTACCCAGACCCAACCCTGCCTAGCTTCCACATCAGATGGGGCTCTGGCACTCCCAGGGTAATGTGGGGGAAGCCATACATTGCTAATAGAGAAAGACATAGTCTACAGACAATGCTGTGAAAATAACAGCATTTGCACAGTATGTTGTTCTTGATGATCAGCCCTTTCTATGTCAATCATTGGCCATGGGGTAGTCAACTGTCAAATAAATTCCATGGGCTTCTTCAGAACACGCTTGTTTTATTAACATTATTTAAATATGTATAGTATGATGTCTATTTTTTGAGACACAGTTTTCTATTCCTGCGGCATTATTAGAGCATGAGTTGGTTTCAATGATTTCATTAAGTCCATTTAGCTTAAGTGACCAGTTAAACTGGTTAATAATTATAAAATGATAATTTATTAATGGTGGGTTGTTTAAGTGCAAACCCTTTTGGTTGTGCATCCCAGACACCAATTTAAAAGCCGCTAAAGTAGGTTACTCATTTCGGTATGAGTAGCACCATAATGGCAAATAGCAAAATGCGCCCTTATATTTTTACTCTGAAATTCATGACATTAATGCATCTGTGTTTGCAAGTTTTAGGTCATAGTTTGTAAATTAGGACACAGCTTCACCTCTGCTAAACGGCTTATAAACATTGCTTGAACTATGATATGAAATGTACATGTTTAAACATTTACTTATTTATTAACTTTTTTTTCAGGCTGGGAGGAACTATTTCAGCCTATAAAATAGTCCCGGATGAAATTGATGAGATCAAGGTAAGTGTGTGCATGCCTGTGCTTGAGTGTATACATTTAGCAATGGCACGATACGATTGGCTCGCTATGTCGGGTTAACAGATATTTTCACTGCACAAGTTCAAGAAAATTCTTCATTAAATTAAAATGTTTTTAAAAATCCCTAACATCAATAATCTCATTTCATTTTACTTTTCATATGTTCCTTTGTTGTATATTCAAGCAGTTACTCACCTCAGGCACTCCCTTTTATTGGTATATAGTTTATAACTAGCCATCTAGCTACTACATCTTGTTGTGTAGTGTGTACTGTAATGTACTGTCTCATTCTTTGCTAGTTAATGCTTATTGTTATATTCTTACTGTGTACATGTTGTTTGTATTAGAGAAAAGGTAGTACAGTGGAGCCTCGGTACTCGAACTTAATCCGTTCCAGATGGCTGTTCGGATTCCGATTTGCTCGAATTCCGAATCCGCTTGTCCCATTACAAATAATGTACATGGTCTTAATCCATTCCGTCGTCTTCTGAACAGAAGTTAACAGTACTGTAACTCATACCATAGGTCCGCAAATGAAGTGAAAAAAAACATTTAATACAGTACACTATGTTATGGTCTGTGTTGTGAGAGACTCTGGTTTTGGCCGTGCTCTCTCTCGCTCTCTCTCTCTCTCTCTCCCTCTCTCTCTCTCTGTGCACGAAACGGGTGCACTTTATTGTTCACAGGAAAGGCACTAGATCATGGGGAAATCCTAGTCACTGTTAGAGATGCGGAGAAACACGGAAATCAAACTAAGCGGGAACAGGTGGAGCACGGAGCTGAGAGCCAGAGAGATCACGGGGAAGGACAATCTTCTAGCACTGCAAAGTGTGCTGCTAGTCTTTCGAGCCCGTGATTAAGTGAAATTAGGTGTGTGTGTTTAGCACTCCACTTGCGTGTGACCGCCATGCCCCTCTCCAACGCGCATTTCAACACGCAACTCTTTTGTGAGAGACCGTAACACACTAAAATAAAAACCAGAGTGCAGTTAAAGCATATGAACAATAAAGATAAGAATTTTAACCTTTGTGGTGGTGAGCAGTTGCCATACGTAAATGTTGGAGAGGAAGAGAAGAAGCGTATCCTCCTTCCATAACAGAAAGGGAGAGAGGAAGTGGATTCCCTTCCGTAACAGCTTCAGGTAAATCAGCCAAAGGTGTTTTTTTTTTCTCTTGCTACTGCTTTGCATGGTTGACTCTTCAGGATGTTCCTTTCTTTTCTTGAAGAACATTTCTAACGTGGCTTGTTTCTGACTTCTTTTCCACACCTTACGGAAGTGGCTCATGACGGGGCAGTGGTGGTCTAGTGGTATAGGACGCTGGATCGCTGATCCAAAGGTTGGGGGTTCGAGTCCCACTCTCCACAAGGTTGTCACTGCCCCCCCCCCCAGTGCAGCCAACTGGGTTATCAAAGGCGGGCCATGTCTCTCACCGTCTATGGTGAGAGGCATGTAAAAGAACCATTGCTGACTTTTGTAAAGAGTAGGCTGCAAAGTCGTCAGCGTGTTTCTGTCCCTTGCTAAAAAGGGTTGTGACAGGAAGGGCATCCGACGTAAAAACCTCTGCCAAATCAAACGTGCGAATCAGATGATTCGCTGTGGTGACTCCCGAGTAAAAGGGAAAAAGCCAAAAGGAAGACAGACAGACAGACGGAAGTGGCTCATGACCTCATCGTTAAAGCTGTTCACAGCGCTGCTAGCGCTTTATCTTAGCTTTAGTGCTTTAGCTTTATGAGGGTGATACATAGTAATGTATCAATACCTTCCGGACTTCCCCAGGACAGTGCTAGCTTTATCAAGTTGAAACATAGTATCAACAACTTCAGGACTTTCGGAAGTCGCGCACTTTTCCTCCCTCTTGGTCTTGTTTTTTCTCCCGCATTTCTCGAGTTCAGCTTCCGGTTTTTGTTTGGTTTCCGGAACGAAAAAAATCACAGATTTTTTTGTTCGGTTTCCGATTTGTTTGAACTCTAGAGCGGTCAGATTCCGAGGCTCCACTGTATTAAGTTCATATGCTGAGAGCACAAATTGAGTATTCTGTGTAGTCTTATGTGTTTGTTTGTTGGTGATTGTTGTTGATGAGCTTTCTTCTTCTTCTTCAGGAGACACTTGTGGATTGGTGTGATGAGAAAGAGCTCAATCTCATTCTGACCACTGGGGGCACTGGCTTTGCCCCTCGTGACGTTACACCTGAGGTAAGACAGTCAGCACTGCGGATATTTTTTGTCAATGAATAATGAACAAACTTTATAGGATTTTTTCACTCAATATTCTAATTCTTAAAAATATAACTTCAGTACCATACTGCACTGATTGAAAGTTGTAAGATGATGACATGTAATGCATAGAAGACAATATGAAACACGGTCCGGTGGCTGTTGAGTGTAGTGGTTTCTGACTGGTGCATTAGTGTAGGCAGGCTGATAGGACGAAGAGGTGAAGTATTTTAAAATGCATTTTAACCACAGTAAAGAACCATGATTGGCATTATGTCAGCTTTTATACTGGAATTGTCAGCCTAATGTTTTTGACCTGCTTTAATTTATCCAATCACATTAGCAATAGCATGTGGTCATGTGAAATGAAACGCTTCTCTACCTAATCTCATTTGGAAACTAGAATTTTATGCTTGTTTTTGCTGATGGTTGTTATCAATGGACAAGGGCAGGGCTATTATTTTAACTGAGGCACTGAGATCAAAATCCCCATAAGTCACATTTCATGAAATATAAATGGGGTATGGGGTTTTTAATCTCAGTGCCTCAATTGTGAGTTTAGTTAGAGAAGGATGTGAGGCAGGAGGTAGCCTGGTTTGATCCATGTTCTGTCCACATGTGTTTGCTTCGTTCTACCTTCTTTTTACCTTTCATTCATTCATTCATTCATTACTAAATTGCTTAATACTGATTAGGGTCGCGGGGAGGCTAAGACCTAATTTGAGGGTATGGACACAGTACACCCTGGCCAACTTGTCAGACCATTGCAGAGCCAACACACACTCACAACCATTCACACTTTCACTCACACCTAAAGATGATTTGGAGCGGCCAGTTAGCCTACTGTGCATGTTTTTGGACTGTGGAAGGAAACCAGAGTACCCAGAGGAAATCCAAGTAAGCACGGGGAAAACATACAAACTCCAAACAGAAACGCCCAAGGCCGGGAATCAAATCCAGGCCTTCTTGCTGTGAGGCAACATGCTGACCACTACTCTACTGTGCTGCCTGTCCTCCAGACTGAAATCTGAAGACACATTAATAGGTGAATTGGTTACAGTAAATGTCCTTATTTTTCTGCTGCCTTGCGATGGACTGCCAAGTTATTAATTATAAGGATGTATTTTTTATGTCTTTCACCTTCTTTCTGTCTATCTGTCTCTTCCACTCCCCTTGCCTCTGTCTCCTGAGATCACTGCCTTTCTCATTACTCTGTCTTTCATGTGTTCCCTTAGGCTTTCTATGTTTGAAGTGTCATTCAACTTGTGAACAAAAAAAATCAATACTTTATAGAGTGAATGTAGTTTTTGCTATTGATACATGACCATGTATCCTACAATCTGTACTTCAGACCAGCTCACCATCACAACCTTCAGGAGTTCTATTAGCACAGGAAAAACACAAAAAAATAGAGATAATAGGGAGCTCATGCTGAGAACGAGCTGTGTTTTCAAGTGTTCCAAGCAGCTTGGGGTTTTATGGTGTTTTGACCTCAAAATGTCTTTGGGTAAACTCGAGGGCACAGCATGAAAAAATTCCAGCCAGGAAATTGTCTAGATCAAAAGTTAATATGGGATCATGTGTTTCAAGCAGTGGTGATCGAAAGGCACTCCAGGCAGCAGCAACTAACCTAACCAACAGCATCAAGAGAGCCAAGGCCTCCTACACAGAAGATACAACATCATTTGATCAACAATGACTCACAATACATGTGTCAAACCATCACTGATTGTACAAGAAAGAATCACCCTGTGTGAACCAAATACATCTCCCTCTGAGCCATGTTAAATGACTTCTATGCCTTCAACAAAGAAGCAGCAGTAAGCAGCATAACTCCCCTTATGACCAGATGCTAACAGTGACGACAGCAGACATAGGGAAACCCCTGCTGAGCGTGAACCTGTATACAACTGGAACATTGATTCTATGCCTGCTTATTGTATGTGCAAAAGCAAGGCATCTTCAACATCCATCAAACAATGACTGCTGTCTCTACCTCCTTCAGATAATTTACTATCATTATATATTTGGTTATTTTCATTAATGACTACCATCTTGTTATCATAAGCACATTCAGGCCTCCATTCCTGCTACACTGGACCCTCCCTAGTGTACAACCTGTCGAAAATAAGCACCACAGATGCCATTTCTCTGACCATCCACCTGGCCTTATCCCACATGCACAATGGACAAGAACCCTTGTGTTAGAAAGCTGGTCTCTCGTGTTTCACTGTCTGGTATGGAATTCCTGCTTGTTTCAAGGATTTCTAAACCTATTGGTGTATAAAAAGACTTGTAGCATTAGGAAAGATATATCACTCCCCTTTTATGAATTCATCCGGGCTTCTAGGTCTACAAGATTCATAAACAGTTACTGCCCAAAGGCCACTAGACTCGTACAGATCAGCCTAATGACCATTTAATTTCATCTTATTACACCTGATTTCACCCACTTATCCCATGTACTGCCCCACACTCTTTGCAAGAGAGACAGAATATAATAGTACTGTTTTAAAGAAATAACGTATTTTTTGGAACACATTTAAAAGCCTTTAATCTTCAAAAAATTTGACGATGTGCCTTATAATCCAGTGTGCCATGTGTGGATGAGGCCCACGACTCCATCTCACTGATACCACCAAAACCTAAGTGAAGCAAAATAATTCAGAGCTTACTATCATTCCAGTGGATTAACTAAAGAACTCCAGCCGCTAGATATTGATGTCAACAGGACATAAGTTAGTGGGGCCTGTGGTGTAGTGGTTAGGGTGCTGCGCTCATGATCGGGATATCGGGAGTTCAAATCCCACTGAGACCCTCACTGTGCTAAGACCCCTGGGCAAGGTCTTAACCACAAGTGTACCTCTGTTCACCCAGCAGTATAAATGGGTACCAGTCAAAATATACTGGGAAGGTAACCTGCGATGGACTAGCGTCCCATCCAGGAGGAGTTGAACTCCTAGTTGCTTCTCGCTACAGAAACCGGGGATAAGCACCGGCCTGATGAGTCGCTATGGCTTGAGTGTAAAAAGACCATGGACTTTACCAGGTCATAAGTTAGAGGGATCCTGGCTTTATGTCCAAATACAGTCGGACCTCTACTTATGAAATTAATCCGTTCCAGAGCCTTTTTCGTCGCCTGAAGCTTCCGTAAACAGAAGCGCATTTTACATGTAAAACGCGTGATTCGTTCCAAGGCTCCCAGGACTACCCCATAAACCCTTTAAAAATGATAAAAGGACACCAATTTTGTATGAAATATGAGTTAAAAGTAAAAGAAAATTATTTATTAAACCACTTAAACATTTTATTAACATATTAAACCATTTTATTATTTATTTATTTATTTATTCAGTTTTCTTTTAGCAGGGTAGCCCTTTCAGCTCACACGGAACTGCTCTGCCAAGGGGCCCTGCATCACGTGCAAAATACAATTTGAGTAAAAAACACAAAGTTACAAACAAAGAGGGAACATAAAACACAAACTTACATAGGTCCATATAGATCGTTCACAAGACAAGGGTTTTACACCAGCCAATGAAACATAAAAGAAACAAAACAATACAGTCAAATCCAGGAGAGATATAGAATAATGGTGTAAGAAAAGACCTCATACAAATACAAACACACACACACACACTCACACACCAACACGCGCACACACACACATACATTTTCACTTCCACGCCAATACACCGGCACACACCCAAAACCGTACACGCACACATAAGTGGACGCGCACGCACACACACAGCAACCACTTGCACACATACTTACACACAACCATACTCATGTGCACAAAATATCTAAAGTCTATCGATTAAGCTAAGCATTTTACATTGCCGTTTGAAAGAGTTAACAGAGGTGGCATTTCGGATGAAATCAGGTAAATTGTTCCAAATTTGAGATCCACGATAATGAAAAGATTTCTTGTAATATTCAGTTCTAGGAAGATTAATATTGAGAGGACAGCTAATTGCATATCTAGTTAACATATTATTAATTAAACCATCATTAAACATTTTTTATTAACGCACATAGACACACACACACACAAAACACTATCTTTCTATCTCTCTCTCTGTGTCTCTCTCTCTCATACACACACACACACACACACACACACACACACAAAATTCTCTCTTTCTCTCTCTATTATGTTTTGCCGGATGCAGGCTCCACCCACACGCAGCACGGAGCTGACGGAAAAATTGTGTTTAAATGTACAAGATGTTGTATTTAGAGAGGAATTACAGTACCTGTTTGAAAGATCAGAAGTCCTGATTCAATATTAACTTGCTTCCTTGCAAGATCGGAGGTCTTGTCCCACGGAGCACTGTTTTCATGCTCCTTCTGCTTCAATATCGTTCCGAAATAATCGCCTCCGTCTGTATTTCCACTTTTCTGTATTTTCCAGGTCCATGATGGATAACGAAATATAACACTGCAATGATCAATCTCAAAATAAACTCTCGAGCCAACATTCCTGTTGAACTCTCCTCTCTCACGCGTGTGACAAACAGGAAGTATGGGTACAGGAAGTATGGGTACAGTTCAGCTGCCTCCTGGCCAATGAGAGGCCAGCAGGGCAGGATGTTGGGAGACAGCCAATGAGAGAGCAACTCGTGCATTGTTTGAATTTTTGAATGGAGCGTTTGAATTTTTGAATGGCGTGTTTGGCGCTTTTTTCATAAAAAGAGGTTGTTTTCATAAAAAGAGGATGAAAATTTAGGAAAATGTTTTTCATAACCTGGATTTTTCGTATTCAGAGGCTTTCGTAAGTAGAGGGCCGACTGTACTGGCATTACTGCTATTCTAGTCAGGTGACCCGCTGAGTAATACGTGAGTGGTTTTTCCACCTAATCTCCATCTCTACCGACCATCTGTCTTGTTACAAGGATGCTTCTGCGTTTCAGGATGCTCAGCCAGCTTTATGAGAGTCTCACATTCATCACCTGGATAAAGCACAGCTACAGGTCTCGTCCTGAGACCTCGGATTAACCTTCGTGAATTTAAAAGTTACACAGATGCAGCTCCTTAAGAGTAATGACCTCCATTCTGTAATGAGCACAATACTCACGCTGCAAATGAGCACCACCATAATTGTGACTGTGACTGTGCTGTCACTTTAAGGGGGTGTGGCTGAGAAAAGTTTAGGTCACGACCAGAAGACTTCTAATCTCAGTTTCTATTGATCTGGACGAGGGAATAATAAATAATCAAAATATTATAATATAATATAAAAATAAAAAATAATAGAGGGATCTGGGATTTACGTCCAACTCACACAACTGTTAAACTCAGACACAGAACATGAAGAATTTGATGGATTTGTAGAAGAGGAATGAACTGAAAAAGTGAGTTTATTGTTTTATATTGTTAGAACTGAACAATGTTGAGAGTTATTGTGAGGTCTATTATTTTATACAGTGGTACCGCACCTTACGAAAGACCCAACAAACGACAAATCCAAGTTACGAAACGCATTTACCTAAAATTTCCATCTCTTGATACACATTATGAAACGCACCATCTCAAAAATTAAAACAATGTGCGAATTTCTCTCCCATTGGCTATCTCCCAACATCCCACCCTGCTGGCCTCTCATTGGCTGGAGCTGCATCTCCATAATACCCATGATGCTTTTCGTGTCCCTTCGACCCATTGTTCATCACGGAGATGCAGCTCCCTCCCATTGGCTATTATGGAGCTATATCTCCATAATACCCATGATGCTTTTCGTGTGCCTTTGACCCATTGTTCGTCACGGAGATGCAGCTCCCTCTCATTGGCTATTATGGAGCTGCATCTCCATAATACCCCTGATGCTTTTTGTGTGCCTTCGACCCATTGTTCATCACGGAGTTCTAACACGCATAAAAGACAGAGTTACTGTTGTTTCATAAGTTTTTTGAGTGTGCTCATTGTAACTTTATTTGTTGGCTCAGGCTTTTAACCTTGCATAAACATTTGTAAGATTATAACTCTGATAAGAAGACATGGTCAACACACATGCAGGTACACAAGCGCGCGTGCGATTCCCAGTGAAAGTAATTCCCAGTGCGAGTGAAAAGAAGGTTGAGTGATATCGCAAAGGAATATGGCCAAAACCCATCTACCATTGGTACGATATTGAAACATAAAGTTCAGACCAATATGAATTTTAGACTGTCTTGATTAGATTAAGGATTCATTACTATAAAGCAGATCCATATGATGTTGTATAATGTTAATGAGCCAGATCTTTGGTACCTCATGATACCAAATTGAACAGGCAATGGGAAATAGATGTTTTTGTTTATTCATGTAGTCTGTTTTATTGTTTTATGGTTTACCTGTAGCAAGTTTATATAATGCAGTTAAGTTAGATGGCATTGTACAATTATATAAAAAGCAACATGCATTATGGGTAGTCTATACATGCTATAGTACATAATTTGGACACTTATCCCTTATGGTGTATTGTAGGGTTTCATAAGTGCTCAAGATATTCCTCATTGTGCTCTCGGACATTTTTACAGAATACCTTTAAAAATAGTCCATCATATAACCTCTCTCTCTCTCTCTCTCTCTCTCTCTCTCTCTCTCTCTCTCTCTCTCTCTCTCTCTCTCTCTCTGGCTCTGGCTCTCTGGCTTTCTCTTATGGCCGTGTTATGTGTTTTCTACTAATTTAAACTTAATTAAAAATCTTTATTGCCAACGCTATTTAGTTTTACAGTATTTTCAGTATAAAGGAATGCAGTATACGAATATAAGGTTAAAACATGCAGCACAATAAGAGTGGCTGACAGAGTGGTAGGTAGAATTTGAGCATTAATAATTTTGTCTTTCTTCATCTCCCATGGTCACTCTGTGCAGGCCACTAAAGAAGTGATAGAGCGAGAGGCTCCAGGAATGTCTCTGGCAATGTTAATGGGGTCTCTAAATGTGACTCCTCTGGGCATGCTCTCCAGGTGAGTATTAAAACAAGCTTCCTGACTTCTCCTGTGTCTGACTATGTGACACATATTGTTTGTACTCTTCAGGCGTTTACTTACTTGTTGTCCATATGTGTATTTATGTATAGTACTCTTTTCCAATGTGTATATTTTTTGTCACAACAGTATCTCTTCATATTATCTCGAAATATCTCTTCTTTGGATGTGTAGTATCCCTTTGCAGGTGTGTACAGCTGTGTTGTATCTCTTCTTCAAGTGTGTAGTATCGCTCTGTCAGATGTGTGCTATTTTTCTTTGTCAGGTGTGTACAGCAGTGCAGTATCTCTTCTTCGGGTGTGTAGTACAGTATCTCTTTTTGTCAGGTGTGGACAGGTGTGTAGTATCTTTCAGGTGTGAAGTATTGCTCTGTGAGGTGTGTAGTGTCTGTCTTTGTCAGGTGTTTACAACACTGTAATAGCTCTTTTCAGGTGGACTGTATCTCTGTCAAATGTATAGTATCTCATGGTCAGGTGTATACAGATGTGTATTACCTGTTTTAGGTGTGTACTGTCTGTCTGTTAGGTGTGCAGTATCTCTTCTTCAGGTGTTGATGAATGTGTGGTATCTTTCCATCAATTGTGTACAGCCATTTTCTACAACTCTATAGTATCTCTTCAAGTGTGTAGTTTCTAATTGCCAGGTGTGTTCAGCTGTGTTGTATCTCCTTCAGCTGTGAACAGCTGTGTAGTGTTTCTTCAGATGTGTAATATCGCTCCTTAAAGTCTATACTATTATGTAGTATCTCTTTCTCAAGTGTGTACAGATGTTTAGTATCTCTTACTAAGATTTGCGATATCACTTCTTTCCTTTTGTCTACATGTGTCCATGTGTGTAATAACCATTGTTATGAGTCTAAATGTGTGCTTTTTTTTTTCCTTTAATGTGCAGGGCCTCTTTTTTAGTATGTACATATATCTAGTATCTTCTTTTAGGTCTATAGTACTTTTTCTGCAGATGTGAACAGATGTACTTTTTTCTGAGGTGTACACGTGTGCAGTATCTCTGCAATGGGTTTTTTAGTGCCTTTTTCCCAGGTGTGTAATATTTTTACATAGGATTTCTAGAGATGGGCAGTATCTCTTCCAAGGGCATATAGTGTCTCTACTTAAAGGAAATTAGTCATCTATTGCTCACACAAAACACATCACACTACACCTTATTCAACTACAGCATGCACTTATCAGGTCACAAAGTACCTATGTGAATGTCTGCTGGGTCCCCCAGAAATTTCACATTGCATATAAATGGTTCCCTATGGAACATCAGCCACCCACACAAGATTAGGCCTTCTTCCTTCCATGGTATAGCACTCTGGCATGTGTCTTTCAGTTATTCCTTACAGGGAAACATTCATGATCAGTACTGTACCTCTTTCTCAGGTGTGCAATGCCTCTATTTAAGGTTTGTACAGAGATGTGCAATATGTCCCTTCTCAGGTGTGAAGTATTTGTACTTCAAGTGTGTACAGGTGTATGATACCTTTTTGTCAGCTGCATAAAATGTCTATGTTCTGCTTGAAAGGATTTGAATCCTATTGCATACAAAGTTTGGATTTTTAAATGTAAAATTTCCTTTAATTCTTTCTTGCAGGCCGGTGTGTGGTATCCGTGGGAAAACACTCATTATCAACTTGCCTGGAAGCAAGAAAGGCTCACAGGTAGGGTGTGTGTGTGTGTGTGTGTGTGTGTGTGTGTGTGTGTGTGTGTGTGTGTGTGTGTGTGTGAGAGAGAGAGAGTAAGAATGTGCATGTGGGGGTTCTATTTAATTTCCACTGTCCTCTCTCTCGCGTGCTCTCTCTCTCTCTCTCTCTCTCTCTCTCTCTCTCTCTCTCTCTCTCCCCCCCCTCCATCTCTGCCAGCTTCTTTCCCATCTGTTTCTGCTTACAGATCAAGTTTCATCATTAATATAATCTCTTTTTCTTCATGAATCGGTTACAGTACCTCCACCCATCTGCTGCCAGATTACCTTCATTCCCAGGAGCAATTAAAGTTACAAGTGTAAGGACTATACACTCTGACTTTTATAAGACCCTACATGGTATGAAACTCAATGGAGTGTGAAAGATCAGGTTTGGCAGGACCCTCTGCTTAATGGCTTTTCCATGTTATTGATTTCACTGACTTCATTCCATGCCCTGATTGTCCAGGAATGTGGGCTCCTTTCCTCTGGAACATTCTGCCATGCTGTCTATGAATTTATTTCTGAGTTTCCTGGTTGCAATATTTTGATTTAAAGTTAAAAAAAAACAGTATCCCATACATAGCATTTTCATTTTAGAGTGTTTACTAAAAAAAAGGTTAAGTACATCTAATTAATATTCAGTATTCTTCTACGTCATACAACCAATCAGTATTCAGTACGGCAGTGTTCTACACAACTAATCAGTATTCACTATATTACTCTCCTGCACAACCAGTCAGTATTCTGTATCGCATTGTCCTACACATCTAGCCTATACACTACTGATGCACATATTTCTGTTTGTTTCATAGCCTGCGTAAGGGTTAAGATCCTTGAACACATTCAACAGACACTCAGATATGCAGTGACCAATTGTTTAAAGAGTAGCATTCACATATATACTGCATTATTTGTGTTAGATCAGGCGACAGATTCGTAGCTCATGTGGTATGTCCGAACTATCCTGCTTTTCATTTTTGACACAACCATTCAGTATTCAGTAGTTATTCACAACCAATCAGTATTCAGCATGGTACTATCCTGCACCCCTGTCTGTAAGATCCCATAGAACTAATTAGTATGCACAATACAACCAACTGTACAACCAGTACAACCAACCAATCAATATTTAAAATAGCATTGTCCTGCACAAGACAGTAATATGATGTAGCATTTTATCCAACCTCAGCAGTATTCAGAATGCTCTTCATGCACAAACATTTAGAATTCAGTATTCTGTATATAACATGGTTGAGAATTCAATCAGGAAAACCAGTCACACCAAACTTCCTGCTCATTACCACCCTCCACAGGAATTGTTGTACTCTGTACATGGGCATGGCGCCCTCCTGTGAGAGACGGCATATGCTCACTTCCCTGTCATTCACAGTGATCACCAGCCAGTCGTGGGCGTCTGTGAGCTCATTCATAGAAGGGTGTGGATAGCTTTCCCCCTCTGACTGTGTTAGACCAGGGGTCCCCAACCTTTTTATCACCACGTAACAATTTTACCGGGAGGGGGGGTCATCATAGATTGATATAATTTATTTATATAAAATATTATTATTACCATATTCGACGTGATAAGCACCCAGGGCGCTTTATAAATTGGAGTGGGTGGGCACTTATTAAAATGTTATCAACGGAGTGGAAGGGTAAGTGCTTATTACCATCGAGGTGGAAAACATGAATAATAACAAAACAATAAAAGAGTTTTACTGGTATTTGTGTTATTCATTTTGTGGTATCAACCAAAGTACTTACATGAAAGCTGAAAATAAATAGAAAACAGCAAAAAAGACCCCTTACTTTTCCCTCCTGGTGCTGTTCCTTTAAACTTTTTCCTGGAAGTAAAATCGAGCCAATCAACACGAATGTCAACTTTAGCACATGGCACATTGAACCAATCAACACGACCATAAACAAAAGCACATGGCCAGGAACGTCTTTAAATGTATGAAGTTAGTGAGCAGGAGAATCGGGTGAAAAATACTCATCATCACTTTCTGATAGGTCCACATTTGGCTCATCGTTCCATTCACTCAGAGCATCCCATAGTTTTTCTGTAGCAGTTTCTAATGGTTCATCGGTTTTTGGACATTTTCCAAGAGAACACAGCAAAATATTTTCCTGTTTTTTAAAGCACGGCGGAACAATCAAATGTGTTGTTACTGGTGAACTTTATAGACATTCCCCAGTGGCAGGGGGACTTGAAATACCATGTAAACTCACTTTTACAGGCAGTGAATGCCTCATTTTATGGTTACAGAGACTGATCGAATAAAATTGGTAAGTTTAATCTACCATTTTGCTCCCAGTACACATGGGCGGTTATTAGACGTGAAATAAAAAACATTGGGGGGGGGGGGCCTTATTGGAGCACTGTGCTTATTACATCGAATACGGTATTATTAATTATGATCATAATAATAAGAATAATAATAAGCACTCCATGAATGTTTATTTTTCAAAAGCTGAAATAAAGTTGGTTGGGAAGTAGAGCTTGAACCTTTCTTAAAAAAAAAAAAAAAAAAAACACGCATGATCATACACTAGCTGGGAGAATGAAGGCTCAGGCTCAGTCTCACCCAAAATCCCCGCTATTGTTTGAAACATGAAGGCAATATCTCATGGGTGGGTATTGTGAAGAAAATGGGGGGAATCCCAAAAAAAACAGTTCCTGATTTGCTGTGATATGACTCATGGGTGTCTGAGCTATGATATCATAGAAATGGGCTATTTGACCCACTGATCTGAGCCTTTACCGCTAATGATCTCTTTGATCCTCTCTGAGGGTGAGATGTCACACGCTGAACCTATCTGAGTGGATAGGCAGCCGCATACGCAGCAAGTGGCAATGCACTCTGTGTTCTGTCACTTTTCTGTTATATTTTACATTCACATTTTCAGCAGTTTATGTATGTATACAGTAAGTTTTCTGTGGGATTAGACTACATGTACTAGACTTCACCTTCCCATTTCCATTTTACATTGAGGGCATTTGGTAGTTGTCCTTATCCAGAGTCACTTACATAAGTGCTGTAAAGTTACTATCAGTAAATTCATTCTGATACCGCCTCACACGTACTACTTCCCTCATAAATCAGTGATCCTTATTCACCCGTGACACTCTTGTCAGATCATTGTTGTCCTTCCTTGTACTCCTTTTGGTAGGTTTTTATCAGTGCATACCACTATCACCCCACAAGATTTGCTGTTTTGGTGATGAATAAACCCAGTTGATTAGCCTTAGTTGATTAGTTGATTTGACTTGGGATATAAGCGGCTTTTTTATATCCTTACACTTGCTTTCTTTTCCTAGTTCCAATACCCCAGCTTTAAGAGCTGATTCTTTACTTTCTGCCAAATATAAATCACTTTTCAGCACCTGTCATGACATTATTGATGTTGTCAGTGCTCATAATGTTCTGCCTTATTGGTGTACAGACTTGATGCCATGCAAAGCTTTTTAGTGTCGATATATAGCTCTGGATCTCTAGTTAAAGAAAATGTTTTATTCGTAGTATACCACATCAATTTACCAATTATTTTCTTATTTATATTTACGTTTAATGCTGTGAAATGCATATTATATAAGCCAGTCATCACTTGCACTATAGCAGCTGCAAAGATGCATTCACCAGGCATTCACCAGTCTTTTTTTTCTGTGTTAAAGTTAAATTGTAGAAAATATCTTAACTGCCAAAATCCCTGCCATCTAAGAGGTTAAAGGTTAAATTGATAGTTCAGTTACCTGAAACTTCACCATATTTATTAAATAACAATATAACAATGTTTTGTTATCAGTGTCATTACTATTTGGAACTTTTTTGTATTTGTGACTACTTATAACTGAATTAAGATATTTGATCCACTCAACAGCAAAACAGATCTGATAAATGTCATGTCTCATTTCCTTAACATGCACAAAATCCATAATTAATCTATAAGGTGTAGCTGGCACATATCTGTTGGGCTGGAAACAAAATGATTCAGGCACATTATTGACAGATCAGGACAAACTGATCTAATGCTTTCTTTAGTTTTTATTTTATGTTGTTATCAGAAGAGATGAATTTAGTCCTGATCTCAGGGTAGGTGATTTTTGTATCTGTGTATATGGTCTTGATTTGGTTGACTGCAGTGAAACACATGACATAGTTAAAAAAATAAGACTATTGCTGTATACATGACAACCGTCATCTCTTCTGCTAACTAAAAATGTTCATTAATTCACTTATTTTCTAAGCCATATATTCATACTTAGGGTCACATGGAGGCTAATGCCCATCTCAGCCAACTCTGGATGAGGGTATAGCACCTCCTGAACAGCTCGCCAGGCCATTTGCAATTGGCAATATGGAACAGCCAATTAGATTTAAATTTACAGCATTAAGCAGACACTCTTATCCAGGGTGACTTACAGAAGTCACCATCAGTGAATATATTCTTATTCTGGTTTAACACAGACCAAGTATACTGTCAGTCAAACTCCGTCGGTAGGTGTTATGTGTGTCTTGTTTGAAGACACACAGTGACTCAGCTGTCTGGACATCCAGAGGAAGTTCATTCAAGCACCTTGGAGCCTGAACAGAGGCGAGTTTAGATGCGTTTTAACCTTGTCCCTTGGTAGAGGGCGGGACTAGTCTAGCAGTGCTGGAGGATCTGAGAGAATGTGGAGCAGTGCGAGGTGTGATAAGTGCTTTGAGGTAGGAAGGTGCAAATCCATTTTTGGCTTTGTAGGTGAGCATTAGTGTGTTAAATCTAATACGAGCAGCTACAGGAAGCCATTGGGAAGATTATAGCAGTGGTGTGGTAAAATTTGTGAATGTTGAAAACAAGCCATGCAGCTCCATTCTGGATCAGTTGCAGAGGTCAAATGGCGCTTAAAGGTAGACCTGCCAGGAGTGAGTTGCAGTAATCTAGTCTTGAGATGACAAGGGATTGAACAAGTATCTGAGTGGTCTTAGTGGAAAAAAATGGACTAATCCATCAGATGTTAATGAGAGAGAAATCGACATGATCGAGAAAGATTAGTGATATGAGAAGAGAAGGACGGGCAATTGTTCATGGTTACTCCAAGGCTTCGTGCAGTGTCTGAAGGAGAGATCACAGCATTGTCCAAGCAGATTGCAAGATCTTGATGTGGGGATGAGTCAACTGGGATGAACAGCGATTCAGTCTTGCTGGGATTAAACTTCAGCTGGTGAGCTGCCATCCACGAGGAAATACTTGCCAGACATGCAGAGATCCGGGCAAAAGAGAGAACAAGTTGAGTTCCATCTGCAAAGCAGTAGTATGAGAACCCATGTGAGGATATAACATCACAGTGGGACCTAGTATAAAGAGAGAGCAGAAGTGGACCAAGAACAGGGGAATGCCAGTGGAAAGTTGGTATGGAGAAGATGTGGATACCCTCCATTTAACCTCATATGAGTGACCTTCTTGGTAGGAAGCAAATCACTGCCATGCTGCACCACAAATTCCTAGACTCCTGAGGATGGACAAGAGAGTCATGTCAATGCTGCTGAAAGGTCAAGGAGGATGAGGTCTGACAATATCTGGGCTGATCTTGTGGTATGTGTGGGGCCGGTGGCGTAGTGGTTAGGGTGCTGCGCTCATGATCAGGAGGTTGTGAGTTCGAATCCCACTGAGACCCTCACTGTGCTAAGACCCCTGGGCAAGATCTCAACCACAAGTTGTTCACCCAGCAGTATAAATGGGTACCAGTAAAATATACTGGGAAGGTAACCTGCGATGGACTAGCATCCCATCCAGGGGGAGTTGAACTCCTGGTCGCTTCACGCTATGGAAACCGGGGATAAGTACCGGCCTGATGAGCCACGAGGCTAAGCCACTAGGCTCGGGTGTAAAAACCCAACACACTTACCTTTACCTTGTAGTATGTAGTTTCTCTGCAACAGCCAAGAGTGCAGTCTCTGTGAAATGTGTCACCTTGAAGCCAGATTGATTAGGATCAAGGAGGTCATTCTGCAAAAGATACAAAGACATTTGGTTATAAATAGTGCCTTCAAGAATTTTAGAAAGTCAAGAAAGTAGTGATACCAGTCTGTAGTTGCTGATGTCTGATGGATCCAGAGAGGGTTTCTTTAAGATGGGTAGAACCCTGGGTCTTTTGAATGCTGTTGGTACCTGAACGGATGATATGGCATTATGATGATATTGGATGTAAAGGGAAGAAAGTCTTGAGAGATAGTTTGGAGTGCTGTGGACGGAATTGAATCCGGTGAGCAGGTGAATAGCATGATGAAATCACTTCCTGGGTGTCTTCATTTTGAGATTGGAAAACTGAGCAAGAGAAGGGGAAGTTGAATCTATGCCGTGTAGTGTAGGAGTTGGGGTGAGAATAAATGTCTGACAGGTTTGTTTAATCTTCCCTTCAAAGAAGTCAGCAAAGTCTTCAGCGGTCAGGGAGGATAGGGCAGGTGGAGCAGATGCATTGAGTAAGGATGAAACGATGTTGTGGTGTTTTCGTGGGTCTTGTGCAGCAGTGTCCAACTTTTTTTTGTAGACTCCAGTGCATGTTCTTGGACTATGGGAGGAAACCAGCGTACCCAGAGGAAACCCGCGTAATCACAGGGAGAATATGCAAACTTCACGCAGAGAAGAATCAAACCTGGGTCATCGTCCTGTGAGGCAGATGTTAATAACAAATAATTGAGATCTTTTAAAATATTTTGAAGTAAACTTTTATTGTTGTTTAGGTATTTTTGCCTATAAGTTGGTTATTTAAATATCAACTCAGTCCAATTTCTATACTATTCATCTTCCCCTCCTGTCTTGTCTTTCCTTCCTTTTCCTTTTATCTGTTCTCCCCCTCTTCTAATTCCTGTCCTTGACTCTTCTCATCTGTTTTTCTTCTCTTCATTTGGTTGAGCTCATCTTAAATCTTTCTCTTTCCCCCCACAGGAGTGTTTCCAGTTCATTCTTCCTGCTCTTCCTCATGCCATAGACCTGCTGCGTGAGGCTGTTGTCAAGGTAAAAGAAGCAGCCAATGAACTGGAGGATCTCCCTTCACCACCGCCCCCTCTATCCCCGCCTCCTTCGTCGAGCCCGGCCCATCGCCAGACTGAAGACAAAGGAGTGCAGTGTGAGGAGGAAGAAGAGGAGAAGAAGGACAGTGGCGTGGCCTCGGCTGAGGACAGCTCCTCCTCCCACATCACTGCCGCTTCTATTGCTGCCAAGGTATGTAGATGTATTAAACAAGGAGGAGGAGCTTTTAAAGTCCCCGAATAAAAATATTGTATTCCTGCACCACTTACAAACCCCTAGGAACTAAACAAAGGAAGAAAAGCCATTTGTTTCTTATCTTTTTTGTTGTTGTTTTAAGTACAAATGTTTAATGTAAAAGTAAAAATTTTTGTCTGGGGTGAGCAATATAAAATAAAGTCATATCACTACATTTGAAAACACTTTTAGGATAAAGTTAGAATAAAATTATCTTTTATAAATTTACTAGCAAGCCAGAAAAATGAATAAACAAATAAACCTAAAAACAAGCAGCGTTAGATGATGGATCTGTTTAATGTCTGCAACAATAAAGTGCTTCAAGCTGAAAATCAGTTTAATAAAATTCAGAGTTCACTATTCTATGTTTTGTAAAACAAAAAAAAAACAAAAAAAAAACTGAACATGCAGTACATCCATTGATTTGCTGAACTGCTTAAATCTTTCTGCGGCCGTAGACAGGCTGGAGCCTATCAGCCGATTCGGGGCGAAGGTACATCCTGGACAGCTTGCCAGGCCTGTCCTTGCCTATGCAGCCTACTCTTGATGAAAGTCAGCAATGATTCTTTTACATGCCTTTCACCATAGACAGTGAGAGACATGATAAGGAGAACATGCAAAATCCAAGCAGAATCGCCAGGGCCTTCTTGCTGTGAGGCTGTCCAATATGCCACCACCATGCCTCCCGAAAAAGCAAATAATATCGATTAAATACAGCACTGCGAACAAAGCTTCAGAGCTTCAAATTAGGAAACAAACAACTTTTCAGATTATGCAACCAATTACATTTTACTGAGCAGTCATATGTGAACTTCTGTTTAAAAAAAAATAATAATAATAATTAGTTGGGCTTTTTTTAATTCTCATGTCTACCTTTTTATACAGTATTGTTTTTCATTAAACCACTTTCAAATACAAATACATTTTGCATCTCTTGTCTTGTTTTTTTATAGCCTCAGATGCGTGAGCATCTCATGAAAATAATTCATCTTCATTATATGTTGCAGCATGTGTGTTATTTTTTAAATTGTGTGTGTGTGTGTGTGTGTGTGTGTGTGTGTGTACATGTGTGCATGTGTATCATTTGTTAACCTATATCACTGTTATTGTGAACAGACCATCTCCATCCACACGCTCATTTCACCGTCCCGCCTCCCACAGATTGAAAGGTATGCTCAGACAATCCACATTTGCTCCACTTATAAGTTGTGTGTTTCAATTTTAAAATGCTTGTGTGCATTAAACATTGTAAAATAACCTTTTTGAAAACAGGCATTTAACTAATCTAAAACTACAACATATAAGCTACAAGTTATGGAAAATGCACCATTAAGAATATTAACACATATATTTGATTAATTTAAGCATCATAGTACTGACTGACTGTTTCCATTAGAATGGATTCTATTGTATTACTAGTTTATAGCACAGTAATACATCTTTTATTTTAGTAAACCAAATCATCTTCTCTTACTCTTACAAGTCACTTCTCTTACTATTACTGGGGTTTTTTTTCATGGCCATTGCTATTTTTTTTTTTTTTTTTTTTTTTTTATTTTCTTTCCCCACCTTTTCTTTGTTAATTTTCTTTCATCCTTACACCATATACTGTATAAATATTCCTTTTTTACTATCCAGTGGGTAATATATGTGTGTGCGCGCGTGTGTGTGTGTGTGTGTATATATGTGTGTATGTATGTATATATATATATATATATATATATATATATATATAGTTGAAACAGGTTATGGGTGGGTAGGAAGTGCTGCCAGATGACTGGACAACTACATCAAATGTGATCAGGGAGACAGGTAGGAGAGTACTTGGCATGTCCTCTGGAAGGACAGTAGATAAGGAGACTTGGTGGTGGAATGAGGAAGTGCAGGAGTATGTACAAAAGAAGAGGTTAGCTAAGAAGAAATGGGACATTGAGAGGCCCGAAGAGAGTAAACAGGAGTACAGGGAAACACAGCGTAAGGCGAAAGTAGCGGTGTGAAAGGCCAAACAGAGGGCGTATGATGACTTGTATGCTAGATTGGACAGTAAGGAGGGAGAAAATGATTTATACAGGTTGGCACAGCAGAGAAATAGAGATGGGAGGGACGTGCGCAAGTCAGAGTGATTAAGGACAGAATGGGAAACATATTGACTGATGAAAGAAGTATGCTGGGAAGATGAAAAGAGTACTTTGAAGAGCTGATGAATGAGGAAAATGAGATAGAAAAAAGAGTAGAAGAGGTGACTGTTGAGGACCAGGAAGTAGCAAACATTAGTCAGAGAGAAGTGAGGAGGATATTGAAGAGGATGAAGAGTGGAAAGGCAGTTGGTCCTGATAACATACCGGTGGAGGTATGGAAGTGTCTAGGAGAGGTAGCAGTAGATTTTCTGACATGGACTTTCAACAAGGTCTTAGAGAGTGAGAGCATGCCGGAGGACTGGAGGAGAAGTGTGCTTGTGTACATTTTTAAGAACAAGGGAGATGTGCAGAGTTGTGGCAACTACAGAGGGATAAAGTTGATGAGCCATACGATGAAGTTACGGGAAAGAATAGTGGAAGCTAGACTAAGGGCACAGGTCAGCATTTGTGAACAACAATTTGGTTTGATGCCAAGAAAGAGCACCACAGATGAAGAAGAAGAGAAAGTCAGAGGGAGCTGCATTGTGCCTTTGTAGATCTGGAGAAAGCAAATGGCAGGGTGCCGAGAGAGGAACTGTGGTATTGCATGAGAAAGTCTAGAGTGGCAGAGAAGTGTGTTAGAGTGGTGCAAGACATGTATGAGAGATGTAAGACAGTGGTGAGGTGTGCTGTCGGTCTGAGAGAAGAGTTCAAGGTGGAGGTGGGACTGCATCAAGGGTCAGCTCTGAGCCCCTTCTTGTTTGCTATGGTGATAGACAGGCTGACAGATGAGGTTAGACAAGAATCTCCATGGACTATGATGTTTGCAGATGACATTGTGATCTGTAGTGAGAGCAGAGAACAAGTGCAGGAAAATCTAGAGAGGTATGCCCTGGAAAGGAGAGGAATGAAGGTCAGCCACAGGAAAACAGAATACATGTGTGAGAACAACAAGAACCCAAGAGGAACGGCGTGGTTACAGGAATCAGAGATAAAAAAGGTGGAGGATTTTAAGTACTTATGCTCAACAATCCAGAGCAATGGAGAGTGTGGAAAAGAGGTGAAGAAGTGTGTGCAGGCAGGCTGGAATGGTTGGAGAAAAGTATCAGGTGTGATGTGTGATAGGAGGGTATCAGCAAGAATGAAAGGAAACGTGTACAAGACGGTGATGAGGCCAGCAATGTTGTATGGTTTAGAAACAGTTGCGCTGAGGAAAAGACAGGAGGCAGAGCTGGAGGTAGCAGAGATGAAAATGTTGAGATTCTCTTTGGGAGGAACGAGGATGGATAGGATCAGGAATGAGTACATCAGAGGGACAGCTGATGTAAGAGGTTTTGGAGTCAAAGTCAGAGAGGCTAGATTGAGATGGTTTAGACATGTACAGAGGAGGGATAGTGAGCATATTGGTAGTAGGATGCTGAGGTTGGAAGCACCAGGCAGAAGGCCGAGAGGAACACCAAAGAGAAGATTTATGGATGTGGTGAAGGAGGACATGAAGGTAGTTGGAGTAAGAGTAGAAGATGCAGAGGATAGGGTGAGGTGGAGGCGGATGGTTTGCTGTGGCGACACCTGAAGGGAACAGTTGAAAGGAAAAGAAGAAGAGATATATATATATATATACATACGACACCTGAAGGGAACAGTTGAAAGGAAAAGAAGAAGAGATATATATATATATATACATATATATATATATATATATATATATATATATATATATATATATATATATATGCCGTGTAATAAGCGCCTTGCTCCAATAAGCCCAACCCCACCACCCCACCCGGGGTTGGGCTTATTAGAGCAAAGCTTTATTACACGGCTATATATATATATATATATATATATATATATATATATATATATATATATATATATATATATATATATATGCCGTGTAATAAGCGCCTTGCTCCAATAAGCCCAACCCCACCACCCCACCCCGGGATATTATTTTCACAAGTTTCGAGAAAGCTAGAGCAAGGTGCTCTACTTCAGGGGTCCCCAACCTTTTAATCTCCGAGGTCAATGCTTGACAATTTTACGGGGGGGGGGGGAGCGATACGTCAAATATGGTGTGTGTGTGTGTGTGTGTGTGTGCGCGCGTGCGTGTGTGTGTGCACGCGTGTGTGTGTGTGTGTGTGTGTGTGTGTGTGTGTGTGTGTGTGTGTGTAGCAGGGATGTAGAACAGAATCTCAGTGTTCACTCTGTAATGTTATCAGAGGATTCTGCCTGATCCTGTCATACATTCATTATGTTTCCCTCTTATTAATCCCAGTTGATTTAAAGAGAGAGGTCGGGTGCCACCAGAGTCAACACAAGCTCATAGTTACACTTATGGGTGATTTTGAATAGCCAGTTTACCTAATCTTCATATCTTTTGGGCTATGAAAGGAAACCAAAGTTAACTGTAGGAATACAATTGAGTGGCAAAGTCAAAGCAGGAAATTGTGAACTAGAGTGGGGGTCTCCAACCACCGGTCCGCAGAAGAAATAATTAATTATTTCCATTTTATTTATTGTCGGAGTATGAACGATCTTTGTTTTTGAAACATCTTTTATTTTGAAAAATGACCAGATTCTCTCGGTTACATGTCGGTCATTTGAGCACTAAACTGTAACCCACAAGGGGACGGCACATGAACAGAGGCGACTTGGACATGTTTCAAACAATAGTGGGGATTTTGGATGAGACTGAGCCTGAGCCTTCATTCTCCCAGCTGGTGCGCCATTGCTTGTAGGTTTTTTGGTTTTTTTTTAGAAAAGTTCAAGCTCTACTTCCCAACCAACATTATATCAGTTGTTGAAAAATACCATTCATGGAGTGCTTATTATAATTATAATAATAATAATTATTATTATTAATAATAATAATAATTTATTATTATTATTATTATTATTATTATTATTATTATTATTAATAATAATAATAATAATAATAATAATAATAATTTATACAAATACATTTTATTTACAATATAAACAACTATTGCCCATCCCCTGTAAAATTGTCAATTGACTGCGGTGATGAAAAGGTTGGGGACCCCTGAACTAGAGCACCTTGGTCTATCTTTCTCGAAACTTAGCTAAATAATGTCTCGGGGGCGGGGGGACAGTGGAGGAAGAGACACCATGTTGAAGCCTGTACTGCTTTTGTTGGTACTTATTTTATATCTGGGCTAGGGGTATCAGAAGTTCCTTGGTGGTTTAGTGGCAACCATATTGTTTCTTGAGATTACTGATTAAACATTTATAAATTATCTTAATATTTAGCTACCTCTACTGATGTGATTCTTTTTTTTTTTTCGCCTCAAAATGTTTTCTTTCATGCCAAACGTCAACATTTATATATAGGAGTGTTGTTATACTGTGTTTAGTTTGATGCAAAAATTGGTTAACCCCTGCTGCTTCTCCTCAAAAACCAAAGCTAGCAGTCCTCACCAAAATGGTTCTAAACGCACCTGCAGTGATACTGTCATAACAGAAACTGCCAGAAATAGCATACAAAGGGTATGGGGTCCCGAACCCTTGCCCACCTAGTGTCGACATCCATTCGTTCTCTAAGCTGATTAATCCTAAGTAGGATCATGGGAAGGCAGGCGCCCATCTCAGCTGACTCTGGGCGAATGTGGGGTATGCCTTGAACAGCTTACCAGACCAGTACAGAGCTAACACACAAACGACCATTCACACTCACACCTGGGGCGATTGGGAACAGCCCATTAAACTGCTCTGCATGTTTTTTGGGCTGCATAAGGAAACCGGAGTATCCAGAGGAAACCCACGCAATCATGTGGAGAACATGCAAACTCAACATAGAAACACTCGACCAAATATCAAATTCCTTCTTGCAGTGCAACAGACATGCTAACCACTGCACCACCGTGCTACCCCTCTTAGTATCTTGTTGTATTTATTTTACAGTAAGTTATATGTTTGTCAGCATTGGCTTGTTTGTTTATTTGTTTACTCTAATAGATTTTGATTAATTTTTGATCTAGGAATTTTTTTAAGGATTTGTTAACTTTGTGCAATGGGAGGATTTTTTTTTTTTTTAATTTTGTTTTCAGCTTGGCAGAGGTTTGTGCTCGCCATGTGTTATTGTTTGGGGTTTTTTGTTTGTTTTCTTGAAGGTTTTTTCCATTTATGATTAATAATTTGCATGAATGAGGTGGATAGAAAGTTAAGTCATAGCAAGAGTGACAGATGTATGATCTGAAACAGAAAATAAAAAAGTTCAAACTGACTGCATCATAAAGAATATGATCAAGGCTGTGTAATTTATCTTCCTCTTGCTATATTTTCTCACCGTGCATGTGTGTCTGTGTCTGTGTTAGATTCCAGACTCCATCATCTCACGGGGTGTTCAGGTGCTCCCTCGAGACACAGCATCTCTCAGTACTACGCCGTCCGAATCTCCCCGAGCTCAAGCCACCTCTCGCCTCTCCACTGCCTCCTGCCCGACACCCAAGGTAAGAACCACGGCCATGTTTATTTCATGCTACCTTTTCACCCTTGCTTCCCGCTTTCTGTTCCCACTACATCCTGTCCACTTGCTGTCTGCTTTGCAGCCCACAAGCAACTGCTCACACACCCTGCTCACATGCTTTACTTCCTATGATGCTTACGCATTTGGGTGAATCTATGTGTGTGCAAACATGGAAAAGTGTAGATCGGCGTTTTCTTCACATTTCATTGGATACAATGCAGTCAGTTGTTACATTTCACACATTAAAGATGTTCATGATGGCAGGATGTGAAATTGAGTACACTGAGCTATCAGTTTATTATGTTTATCTTGGTGAACTTTAACTCTGCTAATTTGTGAATTTTAAAAGTGAGCGCTAATTAAAAAGGAAACAACAAGGGAAAATGGAAGAGATTATTAAAACTTAAAATTGAATATTTTTTTACATTACTAGTCATACCTCTGATCATGCACCATCGTCCACAGAGCATCCATATAGTAAGATAAAATTTCCAGGTAACCACAGATTTTGTTCATTTATCAGCCAAAACGGCTGAACATACTTTAAACAAATAGAACACGTATAGTTTATCCCACACTCTATCAAATTTCATCCTCCCAATGCATAAAAGTGCATATTTTTTTCATTCATTTTCTGAACAGTTTAATCCTCATTAGGGCTGTGGGGAGGCTGATGCCCATCTCAACAGACTTTAGGTGAAGGCAGAGTACCTCCTGGACAGCTCGCCAGGCCATTGCAGGGAGGAAACATGCTGATAGCTGTGCAGCCTACTCTTGATGAAAGTCAGCAATGGTTCTTTTGCATTCCTATCACGGTAGACAGTGAGAGACCTGGCCAGCCTAAGATAGCAGTTAGCAGCACAGGGGGGCTAGCAGTGGCAAACCGGTGAGAGTGGGGCTAGAACCAGTGACCTTCCGATCAGTAATCCTGCACCCTACCACTGGGCCACCATTTCCCATATTTTTTAAAATTTGGTTTAGTCCATTAAATAAGTAAAATATTAGTGATTTTACAAATGTGGCATGCTTCATGTTTTTGGCCAGTTGGATTCTATTATTGGGCAAGAGAATGAAATGAGACTGTGTGTGCCTGCATTCCCTATAAATTTCTGTATAAATTGCCCATGCTTCTTATATACTTGCGTCCATAGACTGGCATGTACACCACAAGTTTAACAAATATAGAAAATATGTTCTCGCAGTCAAATTTTCAACACAACCCAGGCTGTCTGTGAGCCACTCAACATTATACCAGCTCGTCAGCATAAGGTGATGTTTGTGTTCATGTACAGTACAAATACACCCTGTTGCTTGGATGGGAGATGGTTCTGTTGTTGCTTTGGCAAAGCCTTCCCATGAATCTTTTTCCAGAATTAATTACTCCCTCTTTAGATGTTAACAAATAGAAATGTTTGAAAGAAGTTAATAATGCACATTACTCAAATATACATCAAATAAGGCATAATGGATATGTATATGGCGTTTGTTTTATTAAACAGTGCACAGTAAACGTCTCGACTGGGTCTTATATTCACAGAGTGCAAGGCTTTAAAATATGTAAATTGTATACCAAGTGCAGATATTATTGGGAAGACAAAACTCAAAGAACTTGTGTTTGGAAACACTAAATCACATGGTCCACCAGTAGGGGGTGCAGAAATGCAATTTTACAGACAGGACAATTTTTACAGCAATTAAAATGCTACATTAATCTATACAGTATTGGGGGGGGGGGGGTTTCTGACAAAAGCGTGGGCATGTAGTACTGTATATACTGCAAGCAACTACTGTGTATGCACTATGTATTATTTGTGGAAAATGAGAACTTTCTTAAAGGTGCGTGTGTGCGTGTGTGTGTGTGTGCGTGTGCGTGTGTGTGTGTGTGTGTGTGTGTGTGCGCTTGTTAAAGTGTAAAACAGCATAGTTCATAGTACAGTACAACACAGTATTACAGTCATTATTGCTTCAGACAAACCAACGAAGGGACACATTGATAAACTATTTAATCTACAAAATATTTCTAACCTTATGTGTCACACAAGGTAAGTATGCTGGGTGTTTTATTTCTGAGCCCAATGACTCATCACAGCACGTACTTATCCCAGTTTCTGTAGCATTAAGCACCTATCAGTTCAACTCTTCCTGGTTGGGACACTAGCCCATCATGGGTTACCTTCACATTACTTTGACTAGTTTAAACTGGTCGACAGACAGAGGCACACTTTTCATTAAAATCTTGCCTTGGGACCTGAGCACAGTGGGGGTCTAATGATGATTGTGCCATATGAAGTATCTTTTAAATATTTTTATTCCGAGCACTAGTTAGCCATCACCAGCTTTGGGCCTACCCCCAAAATCCAGCTTTACACCCATTGAATTTCTGTTCAATTTTCTGTCCAAGAGTTCTATAGTAGTGATTTTACAACAGTGATCTTAGAAGACATGAAGCCTACCAGCAATCAGCTGAATGCCTTTTTCACCAAAGACAACTAGAATGTAGTTTTGATAGTTCAGAAAATTTGTCATTAATGTCTCTGAATGAGGCTGTGCTGCAACACTCATTAAAAAAAAGTAATACATAGGAGGATAGTGAAATCTGCTTAATCTTTCGGGACATGTGACTCCAGCCAATGACATCTGCTTGCATGCAATGTCTCAGGAAAGTGTAAGACTGCCCTACCCACTATTGCATACATGAGCGCAAAGATATCCACAAAAGGTTTGAGACTAAAGAGAGAGTGTGCTATTCAAACCCCCGAAAATATGCCCAGTTTTGCTTTCTTGGATCCAGGGCTATAGATAGCTGTTTCATCATCAGGATCTAAACCCCAAATCTACAGAACTCCAGGGCAACCATTTTTCTGTAATGCCACTTGGGAGCACTGTTGTGTCTTTAAGCAAGACTTAAAGACACAACAGTGTCCTTTCATCTGCTCAGTGTAATCATGTGCTGCTATGGGCAAAATGAACAATATTAAATGTAAAGAATTTCATAAAGTCTAGTATAGCTACAAATATACTGGGATCAATTATAAAATGGAAATTAAATATAAAAAACACATCTTTAAGCTGACTTGTATGGTAGAGAATGAACATCATATCTGACTTGATGAACATGGTGTTGCAGTCTGTTTTAAAATTCAGCCGTGTTTTTCACATACAGTGTGAAAACTGCATTATTACTAAACACTGTTTATCGGCTTCTGTAGAATTTCTATGTTTAGCATTTCTTTCTCTAAGTGCTTTACATTCAGAGAGAGAGAGCGAGAGAGAGCGAGAGAGAGTGAGAGAGAGAGAGAGAGAGTGTGTGTGTGTGTGTGTGTGTGTGTGTGTGTGTGTGTGTGTGTGTGTGCTCACTGAATGGTTACAAATTTGTGCTTTAATGTCTGGGGCAAAAAGGAGTGCTGTAATGTGGGTGGCCAGTAAAAGATGTGCCGAACTGCATGGCATTCATAATTTCCTCATGTGGCAAAATTACCACAGCATCTCAAAGACTTGAATGTGAACCGTTCTTATTTATTGCTTAAAATATTCATGGTTTTTGCTCTACCTGTGCTAATTTTAAACAGAAATGAAAGTGTCAGAAATTTGACATGTACTCTCTGAAATAGAGGTTCATCAGACATCTATTTATATCTCCTAAGGGACAATCTAGGCAAATTTACCCCCTAGGGCTATTTTTTTGGAACACAAGGTAGCTTGTGTAGTACTTTACGGACAATATATATAAAAAAGATCATTATTTTACTTCCCCAAGAACTTGTAACCCTAAGGGTGTAATAATGTACATTATATTCTCTAGGTGTAAAATATAATGTAGAAAATGTCATTATGCACACATTACAGTTATGAATGAAAATTCATAACATTATATAATGTAAGGGTTTATAGCGCATTACGAATGATTAACATAATGAATTATAAGTAGTGGCTTGAATAGACAGTGAGAAACATAATATTGTAAATGCTGTATGTTTAATAATTGTTCTGATCCGGTCTTGGGTTAGACATATTATTAGGCATAATATAAATATGTTAGAAAATGATATTGAGCTCTCAGCATGTAAAAGATATTTTTAAAAGAAATAAGAAGAAAGACAGGACCAGCCTCAGTATGTATAATAACATTAAACAATGTTCAAGCTATGAGCTTTGGGCTTAACACTGGGTTAGTAACACAACTTTTAATGCATTCTTTTAACAGCGTATAATGCAGAATAGACTTTCCTATAAAGTGCAGTGCATTTTCATAATAAATTCTAATATTATACAGATATAATGGCTTGTGAATTTTCAGAAGGCAAAATGTTTTATAGTGCTGTGAGTTTATTACATTGTATTTTACCCATAAATATGTCAAGAATCCTGCTTACTTCATTCAGTGCACACAATTCAACAGTAAGTTTAATGAGCAGAAGGAAAAGATTCCTGCAGGGGAATGTATCTGTAGACACAAATATCTGCTTTCTTTTATAGTATTTTTATCTATAGGTTGTGCACAATTCTCATGCAATATTTTTTCGCACAGTTAGCCCTCATCTCTCTCCCATTGCAGTTTTTAGAGGTTTATTTATATATATATATATATATATATATATATATATATATATATATATATATATATATATATATATATATATATACACACAGTGGTGCCTCGGTACTCGACCATAATTCGTTCCCAACAGCTGGCCGAATTCCGAATCCGCTTTTCCCATTTCAAATAATGTAAATGGTCTTAATCCGTTCCGTTGTCTTTTGAACAGAATTTAACGACGCTGTGACTCATACCATCGGTCCACAAATTAAGTGAAAAATTTATTGAATACAGTACACTATGCTATGGTCTGTGTTTTGAGAGACTCTGGTTTTGGTGGCTCTAACTCTCTCTCTCTATGCATGCTGGAGAGGAGCGTGGCTGTCACACGCGGGTGGAGTGCTAAGCACACACACCGGATTTCACTTAGCAATCACAGGGTTTCTCTAACAGTGACTATGATCTACCCATGCTCTAGTGCCTTCCATGTCAACAATAAAGCTCATCCATTTTCATCACACTCTGTCTCCTGCATTTTTGGGTCTGGCTGAATGTTCCTGGTGTCACAGAAGGGCTAGAAGATTCTGTGACGCCAGGAACATGCAGCCGGACTCAAAAATACAGGAGACTGAGTGTGATGGAGGAGCTTCATTATTTACAGGGAAGGCACTAGAGCGCGGAAATTGTAGTCACTGTTAGAGAAGCTCAGTGATTTCTAAGTGGAATCAGGTGTGTGTGCTTAACACTCCACGCGTGTGTGACAGCCACTCCCCTCTTCAGCGCTTGCATGCATAGAGCCGCCAAAACCAGAGTATCTCACAAAAGAGACGATAACACACTAAAATAAAAACCACAGTACAGTTAAAGCATAACAACAATAAAAATAAGAATTTTCACCTTTGTGGTGATGAGTAGTTGGCATACGTAAATGTTGGAGAGGGAGAGAGGCAGAGGATCCCCTTCCATAACAGCTTCAAGTGAATCAGCCTAACGTGTTTTTTTTTCTCTTGCTACTCTGGCATGGATGACTCTTTTTCAGGATGTACCTTTCTTTTCTTGAAGAACATTTCTAACATGGCTTGTATGGCTTGTTTCTGCCTTCTTTTCAAAACTTTATGGAAGTGGCTCATGACCTCATCGTTAAAGGTGTTCACAGTGATACATAGTATCACCAACTTCTGGACTTCCCCAGATCAGGGTGATACATAGTATCAACAACTTCCGGACTTCCAGAAAGCACTCATTTCCCCTCCCTCTCGGTCTCATTTTTTTCTCGCGCTTTTTTAGCGTTCGATTCCGGACTTTGGTCAACTTCCAGGAAAAATTCTGATTTGTTCGACCTACACACTAAGCGTATATATATATATATAAACATACACACGCGCACCCCAACTTACGAATGAGATACATTCCGGACAGCCATTCGTTAGATGAATTTGTTCATGAGTCGTTACAGGGCATTCTTTAGAGGTTCTTTAGGCGTTCTTTCTATGTTTAAAGCTTGTATAAGTAACCTAGACCAGTTTATACTGTTTACAATGTCTCTCTCTCTTTCTCTCTTTCTCTCTCTGCATAATCATCTCATTTCATTCTATTGAATTTATAATTTATTGGTACAAGGTGCAAACCTAAATGCACCACAAATTATCAAGCTTGCTGTGACGTCAGAAACTTTCAGCCGGACCCAAAATGCAGAGCGCAGAGCTGAAGCCAGGAGCCAGAGAGATCACAGGAAAACAGGGACATGAAAAGGGGCAATCTTCTAGCACCGGGATGAGCACGCTGCTCCTCTTTATAGCACAGTAGGTTGGTGAGGAGGATCAGGTGTGCACATTGCGATCCACCTGCGTGTGTCAGCCACGCTCCTCTGCCAGAGCCTAATCGAATATTAAGTGTAACTCAGGATAATGAGTTACACACACACCCCCCCCCCCCCCACACACACACACACACACACACACACACACACACACACAACAGGAGTTGAGTTCCGCTGGACAAGAATTATGTGTATTCACAATCTTATAAATAAAGTCGGAGATAAGTTCCGCATGACTAGAGTCAGGAAGTAAACCGGAAGTTAACTTGTAACGGGCACTGCGCATGTGCAAGCCCGAGCTGACCAATCAATAAACATAATAATATCAGTAAGCAATAATAGCTGAACACTGTCAATCAAACAAAGTGCGAGTGTGAGAATAAAGCACAGTTTGTTAGTACCGCCTCTGATTCCTGCACATGTGATAAAACACAAACATTGACGCACAGAGAATGAATGGCTAAAATAATCATAAGCCATCCAGTCTGTATCTGCAGCCTAATGTTCAGTTCTTTTATAAAATTAATAGTATGCCTTTGTGCTGTAAATATGTATTAATATTTGTTTGTGCCTTTGAATAGATAAATAACTTTAGCTCAATTTGTAAATGTATTTAGCACATGTACTTGCAGATGTAGTTTGAAATATATTTGAGAATGTTTTTGGTTCAACTATATTTGATTCATCTTCTGAGAGTAATAGATGAATCGTCTTCTGCTGAAAAACTGTGCATGTTGTTGGCGTGAGATTCCATGTTGTTATATCCTATAATATGCTGTGATATGCATGTACTATATTTCAAGTGGTACTTTCTACCAACCCAGTGACGTCACGGTAACTTTGTGTAGGCGGGCACTTAGCAATGGTGGCTTTCAGGTCGATAACTTGTACAACAAGCACATAAAACAAAACCGCTGTGTGTGCAATGATTTATTTATGTATACTACCCAACTCGGTATCAGCTGCTGAAACATCAGAAGGCAGCTGATCACAAACTGAAGCATGGTCATCCAAAAGCCAATAACCAATAAAAAAATGCAGACATTTTGAATTATATTTTAATATAAAATAATATTATTAAAAACAATGTCATTTTTATTATTCAAACCAAATGTCTTAATATTAATTTTAAAGCAGGTGTCATTAAAAATAATTCTTTAAAAGTAAAAATTTTTATTGATTTCATTATTATTTGACTGGTGTATAAAAGAGGTATTGATCAAGGAAATACATTTATTTGTTTTACAAAAGAGGTTTGACCATTGTTTTGTTTAATATCTTATTAAAAAATCCTGCCGAGAAATCATCAACATTTATTTGTACGCTTTTGGAGGGGGGGGGGGGGGTCAAAAAAAGTGTACTCTATGTACGCTTGGGAAAATGTTGAAAATGTTGAACTACCCCTACGTTGACATTCATGTTGATTGGTTGACTTTACTTCCAGCAAAATGTTTAAAGGAACAGCACCTGCAGGGAAAAGTAAGGGTTTTTACTGTATGCAGTTTTCTATTTATTTTCAGCTTTCATGTCAGTAGTTTGGTTGATACTACAAAATGAATAATGTAAATACCAGTAAAACTCTTTTATTGTTCTGTTATTATTCATATTTTCCACCTCGATGGTGAGAAGCACTTACCATTCCACTCCACTGGTGCATTTTAATAAGCGCCCACCGACTCCCGTTTTTTAAGCGCCTTGGGCGCTTATCACGTCGAATGCGGTATGTGTGTGTGTGTGTGTGTGTGTGTGTGTGTGTGTGTGTGTGTGTGTGTGTGCGCGCATGTATGTATATATATTTAGTGTGTGTGTATAAAAACACACACTCACCCCTTTTCATGTCAGACATTTCAAGTTCAAGATGAAAAAGCAACATTGTAATTCATAAACATTGTGCATATAAGGACTGAAGTTAACATTTTTATGGTCTCAGTACAAAAGCAAAAGATACATATACCTTTTTGCTTTCATGCACACACACACACAGACTCACACACTCGCTCACTCATTCACTGATTTGCTGACGTGCATGAGACACAGGGAGGCTGTAGCCTTCTACAGCCAACACTGAATTAAGGTGGGGATAAACACCTCGAACAACTTGCCAGACCATTGTAGGGTAACACACACTCACTCACACGTATGGGAAATTTGGAACAGCCAATTTACCTCCTGTGCATGTCTTCGAACTGTGTGAGCAAACGGAAGTACCTGGAGTAAGGTATCCATGCAAACTCTAAACAGAAATGTCCAAGCCTGGGACTTAAGCCCAAAACGTTCTTGCTGTGAGGTGGATGTGCTAACCACTACATACCTATACAGATGTACAGCATAAGAGAAAGAGACACACTGATCTTATAAAGAGAAGCTCTCCCTGGTGTTCGTTATTTTTCTGTTCATATATTTCTTTACTAATGTGGATCTGATATTTGCTTTATTCTGATTTATTTTTAACAAATATTTTCGCTATGAAGCTAATCATGTTTATTTCACACAAAATATGTAAATGAAATCTTCATATTTTTCTCTCGTAACATCAGTAATTCAAATTTCCAGGCTTGGCTTGCGCTTTTCTTTGTGGAGTCTGAATGTTTTTCTTGCTTATGTGGGTTTCCGTTAGGTACTCGGGTTTCTTCCAACACTCAAGACATCCACAGTGAATTTTCCAAATGGGGTGTGTGTGTGTGTGTGTGTGTGTGTGTGTTGGCCCTACAATGGTTTGGCAAGCTATACCCTGCTTTCGTTCAGTGTTGGTTGGCACCAACCTACCCACACCCTTAGTAGAATTAAGCAGTTTGGCAAAGAGTGAGTGATGAAAGTCAATATTATTATTGTCATTGTTATTGTTATTATTATTGTTATTATTATTATTATTATTATTATTGGTATTCATCCATTCATTTTCTGAACCACTTAATCCCAATTAGGGTCACGCGAAGGCTGGCATCCATCTCAGCCAACTCTTGGCAAGGGAAGAGTACACCCTAATATACCACTCGTACACCAGGCCAACACAGGGTATTATTATTATTATTATTATTATTATTATTATTACTATTATTATTACTATTATTATTACTATTATTAGTAGTATTAGTAGTAGTAGTAGAATGAAATTCATTCATTCATCCATTTTCTGAACATGGACCATAGACAGTGAGAGACAAGGCTGGGCTTTGGTAACCCAGTTAGATGTATTGGGAGAACAGCAGTAACAACCGTTGACAGTGGGACTTGAATCCCCAATATTAGGATCGGAAACCAGCACCTTGTGTTTAGAATAGTGTAGTAGCACAGTATTCAATAATCCAAATCAGTCTTAAAATTTAATTACTTTAACTTTTTTTCACATAGACCATAATGGGATTTGTGTCATTCTTGTCAATAAAGCATTTCTGAAATTGGCTGAGGAAGCAAATGAAATGGTGAAGGGGAAGGTGAGGCAGGAGGAGAGCATTTAGGAAAAGTAATGAAAAGGAGAAATGGTAAAAATGCGAATCATGCAGAGGAAAATACACCTAAATTTTCCATTGAATTTCAAATGAATGGGAATTGTATTTGCAACTGTATTTTTATTTTCAGTTTTTTTTTTTTTTACTTACATCTGTGGTACTGTCGGGGCAGTGGTGGTCTAGTGGTATAAGGCGCAGGATCACTGATCCAAAGGTTGGGGGTTCGAGTCCCACTGTCCACAAGGTTGTCACACACATATGCTCAATTTGCATGAGACCCCTGCGCTCCGGGCACCCGTTGCCACGGTATGGCACCAGTTGTTGCGTTCTTCTATCCTTTTGATGCTGAGCACCAAGCAGGAAGCAACAACTCCCAAATTTTAACGTCTCTTGGTATGACACGGCCGGATTCGAACTCCGACCTTCTGGAGGATAAAGCGGACGCTCTACCAACTGAGCTAAATCCCCAGTGCTCAGGCCTTCCATACAACCATCTCTTTTCCATATACCCATTTATCCCTCCATCCATCTGTCCTGCCATCTACAAAGGTGTTCTGTCCTCCATTCATTGGTAGATAAAACACAACTGCGTTCAAATTCTGGTTTTACAGTTCACAAAGATGTGTGTGTGTGTGTGTGTGTGTGTGTGTGTGTGTGTGTGTGTGTGTGTGTGTGTGTGTGTGTGCTCATTGTTTTATTGCACATTCCATTTCTCCCTTTCCCTGAAACTCTCTCACTGCATTTTATTTCTTACTATCATTCATCTGCTCACTCACTTGGATAGAGGGAGAGAGAGAACTCGATTGAACACAAGAATGGATGATTACCGAAGGAGACTCTCTCTCTCTCTCTGTTTTTCTCTCAGTTTCTCTCTCTGCCTCTCTTTCTCTCTTCCTCTCTCTTTCTCTCTTCCTCTCTCACTTTCTCTCTCTCTCACTCGCTTTCCCTCCTCCTTCCTCTTTCCTCTTGCTCTGCCTCTGTCCAATCTTCATCTATTCTTATGCTCCAACTCTCCTCCTCTCTCCTCCCTCTGCTCTCTATTCCCTCGCTCACACACACTGTCAGATTGCCCATAACACTGAGTGTATGTGTGTGACTGAGCTCATTCTGCGGGTGTAGAAGATGGTAAGTCCATTATTTTCTCCCCATATTGAGTTTGATTTCCTCTGCAGGTGAGTGTGTGCATAAG
>CM045737.1:25207347-25237347 GCA_024760905.1 Plotosus lineatus | reverse complement strand
TATATACATACATATACACATATATATATATATATATATATATATATATATATATATATATATATATATATACACACAGTGGTACCTCACTTTACGAAAGTCTCACCAAATGAAAAATTCAGGTTATGAAATGCATTTTCCTAAAATTTTTGTCTCTGGAGACAAAACAAGTTCACATTAAGAAAGCGCCATCTTAAAAATTCAAACCCACCATTGAAACATTCAAAAGCGCCCTTCAAACATTAAAACGTGCCAATCAAACATTCATACAATGCACGAGCTGCTCTCCCATCAATGACGTTAAAACATCCCGCCCCGGTGGAGTCCCATTGGCTAGGAGGGATGACGCAGCTACCTCCCATTGCCTATCACCCAACATCCCGCCCCGTTGGCCTCCCATTGGCTAGGATGGATGACGCAGTTCCCTCTTATTGGATATTTTGGAGCTGTATCTACCATAATGCTTTTTGTATAAAGGACAGAGTTACTATTGTTTCAGGCTTTTAACCTTCCATAAACATTTGTAAGATTATAACTTTGCTAAGCAGACATGGTCAACACACACACACACACACACACACACACACATGTGTGTGTGTGATTTCCGGTGCGAGTGAGAAGAAGAAACGGGCTCGAGTGATATCGCAAAGGAATATGGCCAAACCCATTTATAAATTTTAAAGGGTTTAGGGGGTAGTATCGGGAGCCTTGGAATGAATCACACACTTTACATGTAAAATGTGGTTCAATTTATGAAAAATCTAGGTTAAGAAAAAGGCTATGGAACGGATTAATTTCATAACGTGAGGTCCCACACTGTGTGTGTGTGTGTGTGTGTGTGTGTGTGTGTGTGTGTGTGTGTGTGTGTGTGTGTGTGTGTGTGTGTGTGTGTGTGTACATATACTACTCTTTCTCAAAAAATTAGCATATTGTGACAGTTTATTATTTTCTGTAATGTACTGAAATATTTCAGGTCTTTTATTGCTTTAATCCTGATGATTTTGGCATACAGCTCATGAAAACCCAAAATTCCTATCTCAAAAAATTGCATATTTCATCTGACCAATAAAAAAAGTGTTTTTTTAATACAAAAAAGTCAACCTTCAAATAATTATGTTCAGTTATGCACTCAATACTTAGTCAGGAATCCTTTTGCAGAAATGACTGCTTCAATGCGGCGTGGCATGGAGGCAATCAGCCTGTGGCACTGCTGAGGTGTTATGGAGGCCCAGGATGCTTCGATAGCGGCCTTAAGCTCATCCACAGTGTTGGGTCTGGTGTCTCAACTTTCTCTTCACAATATCCCACAGATTCTCTATGGGCTTCAGGTCAGGAGAGTTGGCAGGCCAATTGAGCTCAATAGTACCATCGTGCTGAAAAATGAAAAGCTTCATCTCCATAAAGTTTTTCAGCAGATGGAAGCATGAAGTTCTCCAAAATCTCCTGATAGCTAGCTGCATTGACCCTGCCCTTGATAAAACACAGTGGACCAACACCAGCAGCTGACATGGCACCCCAGACCATCACTGACTGTGGATCCTTGACACTGGACTTCAGGCTTTTTGGCATTTCCTTCTCCCCAGTCTTCCTCCAGACTCTGGCACCTTGATTTCCGAATGACATGCAGAATTTGCTTTCATCCAAAAAAGTACTTTGGACCACTGAGCAACAGTCCAGTGCTGCTTCTCTATAGCTCAGGTCAGGCGCTTCTGCCGCTGTTTCTGGTTAAAAAGTGGCTTGACCTGGGGAATGCGGCACCTGTAGCCCAGTCCACTGCTTCCACCGGTCCCCCAAGGTCTGGAATCGGCCCTTCTCCACAATCTTCCTCAGGGTCCAGTCACCTCTTCTGGTTGTGCAGTGTTTTCTGCCACACCTTTTCCTTCCCACAGACGTCCCACTGAGGTACCTTGATACAGCACTCTGGGAACAGCCTATTCGCTCAGAGATTTCTTTCTGTGTCTGACCCTCTTGCTTGAGGGTGTCATTGATGGCCTTCTGGACAGCAGTCAGGTCGGCAGTCTTACCCATGATTGTAGTTTTGAGTAATGAACCAGGCTGGGAGTTTTTAAAAGCCTCAGGAATCTTTTGCAGGTGTTAGATAGGAATTTTGGGTTTTCATGAGCTGTATGCCAAAATCATCAGTATTAAAACAATAAAAGACCTGAAATATTTCAGCTGTATGCAATGAATCTAAAATATATAAAAGTTTAATTTTTATCAGTAAATTATAGAAAATAATGAACTTTATCACAATATGCTAATTTTTGAGAAGGACTATATACAGTGTGTGTGTGTGTGTGTGTGTGTGTGTGTGTGTGTGTGTATATATATATATATATATATATATATATATATACATACATATGTACTTTGATCTGGTTGGTTAAACTGCTCCTAGGACAGCAACTTAGATCATGTAATCTTAATGTCACCATAGAAAAATAAAATAATATAAATGATCATGTCTCATTCTAAGCTAAAGGAAAAGCATAATTTCTGTTTACAAGTGTTTGGTTTTTACCCGCCAAACATTCCTCATGTCTTTAAAGATGTAAAGGAAATTCGAGCAGTATATTAAAAAACTGTCTCATCTTTTGATAACTTAATAACTTGCAACAGTGATGACCTCTGAGGTCTGTTATATAATTGTCATATACAGACTTGTACAGATCATGGTTAGAATTTGTATAGGACCATACTCTGATCTCTACAGGAATTGGACATGTGTGAGCTATCTATAACAGGAACAGCTTTGAAGAAACTGATGTTATTGTTGGATGTGTGAGTCATTTTGTATGTAGGTCAGACATTGCCGATGGTCTTTTGATCCAGATTAGCCCTCTTTAGTCCAGGTGTTTAACACGCTATGAGTCATTAATGTTCAGGCTTCAAGTTGAAATAGACATCCTGGGATCACTGCTGTGGCTCTTATCCTAAATGCTGCTCAGTGAAATTCTGCTTAATGTTTGAATTTAGCTTATAAATACAAATTACTTCTAAACTGCATTGTTTATTTTGTACACCTTTTGTGTGGCTTTGTTTTTAAATTTTTTCATTTATCTACACCCCATTTGTTCCATTTAGTGAAATTATATTGTTCTTATATATTATATTATTAGATTGTTCTTAATGCTCGTTTTTATTATTATCTTTTAATTTGTTTAATGTTTCCTTACTTCTCATTCACACTCGTCAGTGGTTTGATTTAGGTGGCCTATTAATGTACAGCAATTCTGATATGCTTAAATTAGGATAAAGATAAGCTTATACGCATATAGCATTAAATGTTTCCACCATGCCAGACTCATCCCCTGTCCATTTATACGGAATTTAATTTCTTATTATTACTGTTATTTTATGTTAGGTTGTATTTGGCATGAAGAAATCCGCATCTGATTCCAATCCATTTTGATTTTAACTCCCAAAATATTAAGATGAAATGTGGCAACCCTCTCTTGGACAATTCTACTCAAGATAGATCTGACAACCTCACCGTTATGAGGTGACTATACAGTGATATAAGCTAAATAGGAAGCAGAGAAAATCTACTTGGTGCATAACTTGAGTATGAAATTGAGTAACTTTCATCATTTAAACATTGTTGTTCTTTTCAGTATTAAATACAAAGTCTGAATACAAATCACAGGCAGTCTAAGCTAACCTGGGACACAAATTTCCAGGTGGACCAGAGATCAGGTTTAGGAAAAACAGCTACGGAATACAGCGTTTGTATGTGACCAAAAGTACAAATCAATCAGGTGGCGTCTTGTGGGGATGGTATCACCAAGGTCTCCATTCAGTTTTTCGAAAAAAATTATTTATATGAGTGACATTTAACAGCTGATTTTCAATAGAAAATTTTTGGCATTTGTAACGGTTCAACTTATTCTGGTTGTGCTTATGATTAATAGATTTTTAGATATTAAAGGGAAGCTGTGGTACTTGATTTCAGTTGTTTTTGGACCTAGTCAAAAATTTAAATGAAACAAATAGGGAGGGGAGGCCCAGACCCCAGATCCCAAATCCCAGATTAAAAGATACGTAAACCTTTCTTTCCTTGCAGTGCCAAAGCCGAAAAAAATCGGCTTTACGTTTTTCTTTAAAAAATTTTTTTGGAATGGCCTCTATATAATCTTCATATCATAACATATAAGGTTATATAATGCTATTTATTTGGTAGTTTCTGTATTCAATATCAAATATGGAGGCAATTTCATCAAAAAATGCATGGCGTGTTGAGCTTTAACATTGGGCACTTCGGGTTAATGTATTTTCAATATACTTTCCCAGTTTGTGTTGAAAGCCATATGATGATATTCTTTTTTTTTTTTTAAGTATAAATATTAATTATGGTGCGTAATTTTTCTCCTGTAGATGAACTGGTAAAGTTATGAAGTTTAATTTATGTAATGTGTTTTCTCATTTATGGAGGTGGTGCTACTTTGTGTTTGCTGAGGAAGTGGCAGAAAAGCACATGTTAAGCCATCTGTATTAAAGCATGGAGAGGCAGAAACTGCTTCCAGGAATGAACCTTGCTTTACTACTCCTTCTGTGCCATAAATCAACTGGCCATAAAGCTAGTGAAAAATAAATAAAAACAATGCTGCATTGGTAATTATAGGAATATTCCGAAACACTGGAAAATCTGTTTCTTTAAACCTTTTACAATCTTATATTAGGACTCATCTAATACACGCCACTCAGGGATTTGAATTATTGGGTGGAGTGGGAGAGAAATAGACTCCAGTCGTCTGTCCACAGGACTTGTTAGAGTCAGAAGGTCACTTTTTATGTATTGAATCTCTAAGACTGATAAATATTATCAAATAGTCCTGCTGGTTAAGTGTCTGGACCCCTGTGGTTTATTTTTAATACATGGAATAATACCACTGGTGCCTGAATCTAATAGTTATTTGATAGTTTAATTTTAAAAGTACACTTCAGTTTTATGCACTTTGTTTTGTATTAACCAAACTACAGGTGAAATCACCACTCATTCATTCAGCATCTAAAAACAAACTTAATAATGTGATCTCTGACAGTGTCGTCTTCTTCTTTTCTTTTCGGCTTTTTCCTGTTCTCAAAAGTCGCCATAGCGAATCATCTGATTCACACATTTGATTTGGCATAGGTTTTTACGTCGGATGCCCTTCCTGTCACAATCCTTAAGCAAGGGACAGAAACACGCTGACGGCTTTGCAGCTACTCTTTATGAAAGTCAGCAATGGTACTTTTACATGAACCTCTCATCATAAGAGACAGTGAGAGACATGGCCGGCCTTTAATAACCCAGTTAGTCTCTAACAGTGTATGACACGTTAATTGAAAAGTTATTTCATGCCGTTAAATACTATTTAACCAATGCAGTATATTAATGAAATATATTTTTTCTGATCATAGTCAGATCAAATTTAGTCATAGTCTCTTTCATAAAAAATACTTTCAATAAAAAAATGTAACAAGAATAATTTACACAATAATGAACTCTCTCTCTCTTGCTCTCTTATATTTATATATATATATATATATATATGATGATGATGATGATTTCCTTTTGGCTTTTTCCCTTCATCAGGAGTCGCCACAGCGAATGATTCGCGTGTTTGATTTGGCAGAGGTTTTTACGTCGGATGCCCTTCCTGACACAACCCTTTAGCAAGGGACAGAAACACGCTGACAGCTTTGCAGCTACTCTTTACGAAAGTCAGCAATGGTTCTTTTACATGAACCTCTCACCATAAGAGACAGTGAGAGACATGGTCGGCCTTTGATAGCCCACTAAGTTGCACTGAGGGACATGTGTGTGTGTGTGTGTGTGTGTGTGTGTGTGTGTGTATGTATATATATATATATATATATATATATATATATATATATATATATATATATATATATACAGACAGACAGAGAGAGAGGGTCCATATTTATGTAAATTATTTTTATACAATTTTTATTACTTTTTATTACCACAAGCAGAGGGCGATACAGTGAAAGGTTAAGTTGTAATGGTACACAGTATGGAAATCTTATACTGTTAATGTACATTTATATTTTACATAAATTAAGACGTATCTAAAGATATGAATGTGTGATGCCATTCTTAAATATGCTGTAAGATTGTCATTCTGAGTTGTTTGTATTTCAAAATAGAAGTCAGTAAAAGCAGTATGTCTGTGGCCATTAATTGTGAGCAAGACCACCGTAGGCTCATTACCTGAATCTTCACACAGTGGCGCTTATACAGCATCATGGCTCATTTTTAACCGTGAGGTTGTAGGCAGACACTGGCAACCATGATAGCATGATTGCAGAACCTGTGGTTAACATCGAGTGATTTTTTAATTTATTTGTTTATTCATTTATGTACATGCAGTTGATCCATTTACTATGTTTAAATGTGTTTGCTCCAAATTGCTTTGGCTCGTGTACAGTCAGTTAATCCTTCAGGCCTGCAGGGGACGCTGTCTGTCTCAGTCTTGGCTTAGCTGGCTGCTTTGAATAATTGCTTTTCTTCTTTCTCCCTTCCGTCCCTCCCTCCTTCCTTCCACTCAGGCGAGGCTCCCTTCCTCTTCCTCCACCCTAAGCATTGCTGAGGTACCCCTGCATGATCCGACGCATGCCTGTTTTATCCCCTTTATTGCGGTTCGAACCCTTTGTCCTGCTGTTTCACTCATCTGTCAGTAAATCTATGGATTTACTCCTCCATTCCTGTCATTACAGTGCTCTGTCACCAGAACTTCCTTCTGTTACACCCCTATTTCCTGCTATCACTGTCACTTTTTTATTATTCTATCTCTTTAGTACGCTCTTCTACTTGTATACCTACTTCCTGTTGTTTTGCCAGCTGTTACTACTTTTACACACCGCCATCCAGTTTTGCCACGAGATCTTCTGATACACCGCTCTGTCCTCTGCCCACTTCTTTGCTCCCTTGTTTCACGCTGTCAATCCTTCTGCCATAACTCTAACTTTATTCTTCTTCAGTTACATTTCATCCTGTTTTCATTTCTCTGTCCCCTTGTTTTATCCCCATCTAATGTGTCCTTATGTTTATTTAATATACGTTACCTTTCTATATTTCTCCTTTAGCCATCGGTATTGTTGATTTCTCTATCCTGCTATTTAATCCCCTATCAGGCCATCTACCCACTTGTTTTATTTGGTTATTTATTTATTCCTGTTTGACATCTTCTCATGTCACAACCTTCTCTTGATGTTTTATTCAGGATTATTTTATATAATCCATGTGGTATTTTTCTGGGGTTTTCTGTTTGTTTGGTTGTTTGTTTGTTTGTTTGTTTGTTTGTTTGTTTGTTTGTTTTGTTTGTTTCTGGGTTTTTTTAAATATTATTATTGTTGTTATTATTTTTTTGAATGTATTTCCATTTTATTGCATCCTACCTACCTGCACCACTGCTCCTTGTGACTCGTGGTGCATGATCTGCTGAAAGCGAATGTATAATTTTACTGTGTTATTTGTATTTTTTCTGGATCTACTTTCTGTAACAAGATTGTTCGTGCCACTTTTTCAGTTTGATGTAGTATCTCTTTCTTTCTCTCTTTTTTTGGACATTAAAGATTTTATCCATCTTTTAACTATTACTTTCAGTTTATTCCTTTCGATTTTTTTGTTTGTTTATTTTTTTCCAGTCTGTTTTATCTTCTGTTTTTTAGCCCTGTATTTCTGAATGTTTTAATCATTATTATTTATTGAATCTCCAATTCTTTAAATATTACCATTTGAAGAGTTTTAAAAGATCGTATGCTAAATTTATACATGCATTACTCTATACATATTATATATTATTACATAAATTAGGTTATATCCAAATATGCAACGCATTCAGTTCAGATGCAATTCTCAATTTCAGGTTTATCTTTTATAAATAGATTCATCAATTTCAAATGGTTGAGTGGACTAAAGAAAATATTTTCTGATTGCAAAGGCTTGTAAACATGAAATCTGTTATGATGAATTCACATTAATTAAATACATTATATTATTTTATATCTTTGTGTTGTAATTATACGTTATACCTATACATTATAGTGAAGTCAAATATGTATTTATTAGTAATACTAATTTGATATATTACAACGTGATCGATTTGATGAAGCAAAACTGCATCTTCAGCTGCACTTGTTTCTGTGCAGCTTGAAGTTCTGATAGTCTGTTAGCTCCTCTCCACTGGAGGACTACAGCAGTTTCACCTGTCAGTCAGACATAATCAAATTTTTATTTTTCTTTCAGACGCCTGCCGTGGGCGAGGACTCACACTGCCTCATTGTCTGAAACACTCACATTGGACTATAAACCAGAGCCAAAAGCCTTGAGTGCACTCTCAAATACTGTTTCCTTTAAACATGGCACAGTGGCATGGTGGTTCGCATGTCCATCCCAAAGCCAGTTGGTCCTAGGTTCAAGTCCCAGACTGTGTGGAGTTTACGTGTTCTTCCCATCCTTGCATGGGTTTCCTCCTGGTATTCTGATTTCCTCCCACAGTCCAAAAACATGCACATTAGGTTAATTGATTGTTCCAAGTTGTCCCTAGGTGTGAGTGTCCATTGTTGTGTTAGTGTTGGCCCTACAATGGTCTGACAGAGTGTTCAGGCTGTACTCCCTCTTTGTCCAGTTTTGTCTGAGATAAGCAGCCAATCATGGGCGTCTGTGAGCTCATTCATACGAGGGGGTGAATAGTGCTTTCCCTGCAAGTGTGTTAAACCATCATCCAAATACACATGCGCTGCAGTTCGAAAAGAGGTGGGTGGCTTGCATTGCATGTCGGCTTTCACCCCTCCTCGGGTTGTGGTGATCATGTGATAGGGAAAGCAACACTTGATGGGTGGGAATTGGAGACGAATAAATTAGGGGAGAAGAGGGGGCAAAAATTAAAAAAAAAAAAATAGTGGTGATGTCACAATTTACCTGACAATGTCTGTGGAACTCTCGGAGAGTGATGCATTATGCTCTTATTCTTAGTATGGTGAAGTGTCACGTTTCTAAATCCCAGGCTGATACTCCACAATGAAAGATCGTTTTTTTTCATTTCTTCAGTTTGAAGGCTCCAAGTGCAGCTGTAATTATTCTGTTTCTAATTTCCAATAAGCGTCAGTGTGTGTGTGTGTGTGTGTGTGTGTGTGTGTGTGTGTGTGTGTGCGTGTGTGCGTGTGTGTGTGTTACAAACTGCATATGTGTTTTAGTACTTGTGTAGATCAGCATGCGACAAATAGATGTGTACGTGTACTTGTACACGTGTGTGTGTGTGTGTGTGTGTGTGTGTGTGTGTGTGCGCGCAAGCATATGTGAGTGTGTGGGGTAAGTGACTATCCTGTGGCTTCCTCCAGGCCTCAAGGAGAGAGTTCAGGGCCCATCTGGATGAGGTCATCACGCTCAAGTCAAGGTACTCTACCTTGGACCAGGTAAAGAGTTCCACTCTCCTCCCTCCATTAGCGCACACATACATGCATACAGATGATAAGGGTGTATCATACACGAATGCACAGATGATCATATTTATCACAGTACTAAAAGAGCTAACAACAAAGCGATAGAACAGCTAACAGAAATATCACACAGCTGAAACACACTACACATAAAACACCAAATACTGAAGTAACAGCATCAATCTTACTAGAATACAGAGCAACAACAAAACAACAACACTGCTCATCAGATACTAACACGGAGAGCTAAAGTTATTCACAGCTAACCACTGAGCACCAAACAGAAAGATCTTCACTCAATTGAGCAATGTGCACGTAATAAAGACAGAGACAATAACACATATAATCACACGCCAGCCAGCAGTGCAAAACACATAGAAGCTATCACAGCCGTGATAACCGTGGGTAGCGTTGCCTTCTGGTTAGCTGTCTATGACTGTACAGTATATTCCTCCAGCATCGCTGGTTCAATTCTGAGCTCAGTTTCCCATCTGAGAGGAGTTTATGCATGTTCTTCTTGTGTTCACACCAGACTCCTCCCAATGTCCAAACACCTGCCTGGATGTGTGAATGAGTGTTGGCATGTGTATATGGTGCCATGCAATGGACTGGCATCCAATCAGAGGTTAATTTCCCCTCCTGGCTCCCAGTGTTTCTGGGATAGGCTCCAGATCTGATCAGGATAAATCACTTACTGAAAATAACTGAACAAATGAATTTCCCCATAGGCATCACACAGAATTGGGTAATAAACCCACCCTTCTTTTGCTTAGTCTCAGACTAATTGAAAAAATAAATAGCAATTCTTTGCAGAAGGTGAGGTGGATATTCACCAAATCGGAGTATAAACGTTTTAGTATAAACTACGTGGGGAAACAACAGATAGCAGCCAAAACCAGATCTTTACTGATTATTTTTCATTTTGAATTGACTGAGGCATTATCCACTCGCAAACGCGGTATAAAAATTGATTATTTTAAATTGATAATAATATAATTGATAAAAATTGAAAATGATTAAAAATTGAGTTAGTATGTGAATGCGCTATTACAGCGCCAGTTTTCCTCATGTAGCCATGCGGTGTGGCCAACAAAGCACTCATTAACTCAGCTCAAAGCATGATGCTCACCAGACCAGTCTGTTGTGATTAACATATGTAAATATAACTTATAAAAATCTCATGCTAGTTTGTTTTAATTTTGTTTCCACATTTATTACACACTTCATGTTTTTCCTGTGCTGGGAGCTCAGCTGCGTCTGTCATAATTTTAGATTTATTTATTTATTTATTTATTTATTGTGGAGGTGATCTTATAGGACTAAAACATTTATGCACCTTTAGCTCAACAGATGTCATTTAAATGAATATTCTTTGATATCCACCTACTCTCCGGTGCATAACTGTTCATGGTATGCTGGATCCATGCAGCATATACTAAAAACATTTATTGTACCTTTTGCACACTTATGTGGGAATGTGTTTGTGTGTGCTTGTCTGTGGATGTACTGTCCTTTTTCTACCCATCGCTTTCTCTCACTTTTTTCTCGCTCTCTGTCTCTCTCTCTCTCACATGGCCCTTTTTTGTCCCTAATACCAGACCTAACTTGTTTGGATCTGTAAGATCCATAAGGCTATAGTGTATTCCATTACCCAATGTAAAATAATACAGAAAAGTATGCCTATAAGGCAAAAAGCTCCCTTTGGTAAAAGCCACCCTGATTCAAACTAACCCCAGGCTTACTTTTTAAAAGTGTAGTCCGTTAAAAAAAATTCTATAATACGCTTCAGGCAAAACGTTACACAAATGCGCTCTAAAAATATCACACAAGCCTCAGTCCTGGTATCAGTTTCTCGCCAATAAAATGTCTCCTTTGTAATAAAGCATACAGAGGACATGTAGACATCTTCAACAGGAGCTTCTTGCCCTTCCCCAGATGTCTCTTCCACATGTGGTAATATGATCGCATTATGAAGTAATTGCATTTTGGGAAATGTTATTATTCTGAAGAAGTGCCGACATTTCGATATTTTTCTATCTACCCATCCATTTCTCTATCTATCTGTCTGTCGGTCTGTCTGTCTGTCTGCTGTTTGTTTTTCTGTACACTTATATATCCACCTACGTTGTTTTCCCTGTCATCCTTCTTGGCACCAGCATTTTTCTAATAAAATTATGTCTGTGAACCAGTTATCGTTTTGAAACTTCCATGAATTTTTATTTTTGTATTTTTCAATCTGTTTTTAATTGAAGTTTACTTTATTATACTATTTTTTGTTTGTTTTGGTTCCGTTTTTATTTACATTTAGTGGTAATCAACAGCTGGTTACCTCTGGGAATAGGGTGAAGGCTTATCCACGCTTCCCTATGAGACACCATTACAGAACCTCACATGAAAAAGTGTGGACTTGAAGGGAAACCCCCTCCCCCCTTTATTATAGTCTTCAAAAAGCTTTGGTTATACACTTCCATTTGAGAGTATATTGGTGTGTGTTTGTGTGGGGGTCTCGTGTGTGGGTGTACCTGTAATATGTTTTTATGTGTACATATAATTTCATAGAACTTATTTAAGTACTATAGATTTTGTGTGTGTGTGAGACAGAGAGAGCGAGCGAGAGAGAGAGAGAGAGAGAGAGCGAGCGAGAGAGAGAGAGAGAGAGAGAGGTGGTAGGGGCTTTGCTGTGCGTCCTTCATTCCTTTCTCTGCCGTCTTATTTTTCAGTCCATATTCATGTCTGTTATATATCTGTTTTTTTAATGCTCTAATGCATCTGATTAGTCACTCCCTTCCACACACACACATCAGCACTGCCATCAGACATGAATGTCTAATAATTATCTGCTAATCAGTTAATTACCTGCAAATCAAACAGTTGGCTGCAAATCAATGAATTACCTGCAAGTTAATGTGGGAAATGGCGCTTGCCACACCTCTCAGGACTACAATGAATAACCCTTTCAAATCCTAAACATACAGAATCAAAAATGCTACACATATACTCAGAATATATCGTGTATTCTGTCTCTAAACCATAGAAATCTATAAATCTGAGTATTTGTGTCAGTTCCATGAAAGAAACAAAAGTGTCTTCATAAACGTACACATAGTTACTTTAACACACATTGTTAGGGCAGTGGTGGCCTGGTGGTAAAGGGTGCTGGATCGCTGATCCTAAGGTTGGGGGTTCGAGTCCCACTCTCCACAAGGTTGTCACTGACCCCCCCAGTGCAGCTAACTGGGTTATCAAAGGCCGGCCATGTCTCTCGCTGTCTATGGTGAGAGGCATGTAAAAGAACCATTGCTGACTTTCGTAAAGAGTAGGCTGCAAAGCCGTCAGCGTGTTCCTGTCCCTTGTTAAAGGGTTGTGTCAGGAAGGGCGTCTGACGTAAAAACCTATGCCAAATAAAATATGCGAATCAGATGATTCACTGTGGCGCCCCCTGAAAAAGGAAGGGAAAAAGCTGAAAGAAAAAGAAGACTTAAATACACATTGTTACTAATATGCTGAGATCAATTAAATCAAACATGGAATGTGTTAATGTATAGAATTTGAACTTTTGTCAGATTTACGTGTATGAAATTGCATTTTATCATCAACCACTTATAATTTTAAAGGGTAAAAAAAAAAAATTCATAAAAAAAAGCATTCATTTGTCAGTTCTTGTAACTGTTTTAAAGTTGTTCTCCAATCTGCATAAGTACATTAAGTGTTAATTACCAAGGATTAAAGATTTGTGTAAGTGAATTTTTGCTTCAGCTACACCTTCTCATGATCTCTGCTGGGTTACACAATCAGTCTGTCTATTTCACTGCCTACATTTTTTCTTATCTGTGAACTGTAGCCTCATATTTTTGTGCTATAAACATATAGTTTCTCAATATATTAACTATAAATTATGTATTTTCTGTGTTTGCACTATGTCTATCTGAGTTTGACAAGAGTATGACAGCATTTAAAATCAAAAATAAAATCAATTAATCAACAAAACACAAATAAATATGTAGTTTGCAAAAATAATAACAGATATGACAGTGGTGCCTATGACCATGTAGTGCATGGAAAATCTTCTGTGAAGCTGAGATGCACAGCTCTGGATATGAAATAAAGCATACAAACACTCCCCGAGTTACGTTTTTAATTGGTTCCAGACAGCTGAACGTAAGTTGAAAGTGAACGTAAGTTGTTACAGTGACGTATGACGCTCATACTGCACTAAAGATCCATAAATACAATTACTGTATCTCATAAAACACCCCTAAATCAATTATTATAAGCATAACATTGAAAAATAATATCAAATATATCAAATAATATCAACATTAATTTCAAATAAATTAAATTAAAGCAAAATAATTTCAAATAGATAAATTTTAATCAAATTCACTCATCAAATATCAAATACAGTATCAAACATTCTCTCAAGTACCTTTAACATTCTTTATGATGCGATCTTTCTGCTTGTAAATGGTTCCGATGGTCGACGGATGGTCACTTTACATGAAGCTGAGCCGAGTCACTTTACCTGAAGCTTAAAACAGCCAATCAACGCTTACAAAATGTGAGGCGCTCAACACCAAAAGTAGTGTACTTATTTGTGCTTGACCGAAAGCGCGGGTTATACGGACTTTCGGTCTTTCAAGTGAGCAAGGGCGCTGTTGAATACTGGTTTAGTACTCAGCCTGCACTGATGTGAATCACCAGCAGAGCAGACAGTTCTCTTTTTTTATGGATTTGGGTTTTCATTCATTTTTCAACTCTCTTTGCTTAACTGAGTATGCAGGGTAGATTGCGCCGATCCGAGCAGATAGTTAATTCATCTCTGTGTATGAGACTTACACCCATGCTAGTAGGCTTACACTTCTGACCAACCATATTTGCTTAGGGTTACACGCTATATAACTGATATATAACTGAACTGGGAAGAAGGAGGGACACGTTCAGTCTGTCGTTTGTAAACAGTGGATGCAGAGTCATTACGTCAGCGTACTACCTAGGTACGTCTAATCTCTTTTTTTTTTTTTAATGTAAAATCGAAAAAACGTAAAACAGATGAACGTAAGTCGGGGAGCGTCTGTACATACTATCCACAAGATTACGGTGAGCCAGCCAGGAGTCAAACATAGAATATTATCATGAACATATGGAGACGTATCCCCTGAGTCAACAGAACACTTGTTGCTTCTGGTATTTGAGTTCAAACGAGTAGATTTCTCACTACAACACTTCAAAAGGCTGATATGCATTTTCAAGTAATGTTTCGTATTTTACAGTAGTTTGTAGTGATCAATTGTTCCAGTAAAACTTATCCAGAATTTTTTTAAAAGTTTAAAAAATAAATAAATAAATAACAATACTCATAAAAAAGGGAGCTTTAGTGAGCTAAAAGTCCTCTTCAGATCAGTCAGCAAGTGAACCCATGAGTGGGGTCAGAATAAATAAACAAACAAACAAATACACTGACTTTCCATTGTGTTGTTGCCACATCTAGTGCAGAAAGTACAGCATTCCAAATTTCATGTTACACGAAAAGCTCATGAGGATCTTGTTTTTTTTTAATGCACCTCAAAGTGAAGTGCTGCTTAAATTCTTGCTCTGTCCTTCTCTTTGTCTTTCTCTCACTATCCATCTCTTTCACTTTTTCTCTGTCTCTTTTTTCCTGGCACTTGTTGGCTGTGCTCTGTCTTTTGAGTTGCCTCACCTTTGCCTTGTGTCTTGCTTTGCCCTGGTTGCTTGGGACTGATGGACTGATGCTTGATGACTTTGTCTCCACTGTAGCTCCAGTGTAGGTTGGAGGTGCTTAAAGATGATCGAAGGAGCCATAGGACCTTCAGCTCTCGAGTAACTATCGCCAACCCTCACCAGGCCATATGCAACGCTCACTTGCTGTCTCTCCTGTCCATCTCTTTTTTGTTCATCAGTGCGGTTTCCATCCACTTGGTGTTTTATTCTGGTTTGTTTTGGAGGGTTTAATTTGCAGTTTAATTTGTTCATCATTCACTTTTGTGATATGTACAGTATTTAATGATGGCATGATAGAAATAGTTTGTTTTGGTATAAATGATCAAATGTAGATGTTTTGGGGCCTGATATTGAAATGATGCCACAATAGAAATAGAGCCGATGAGTCCAGTAAACAGTAATATGTAGTGATGTATCAAAAAATTAGGTTGATAACTAACAGTTTTAATAAAAACTAGACTTTACCAGTATGACTTTCAGTCTTTTAAACAGCTGGAATCACAACATACACAAAACAAGCCACTAAATATGGTTTCTCTTGTCGGAAGACAGTTATCGTCTTGTTCATTTGAAGAGATACTGCTGCTGATTTATTGATCTGATTTACCCTGATGTCAATCATGATGTCGATGGAATCTTAATAATGGTCTATCAAGTCCAAAAGTCTTAAAGTCAATCCATTCCTGTTTGATTTTTGGGAGTGACAGGGACATCTGAAAAGGACAGGATGGATTTTTGTAAATCCACTTCAAAATGTTCAGTAAAGCACAGCACCAGAAAATCAGAACATTTTAAGAAGATAATTTTTGTTTTAAATTTTTGTAAATTTACTTGAAATTCCCCAAACATATGGATGGAAACAAACCTTTTGCCTTTTTCTATTCTTCTCTGAGTGTAGAAGACATGATGTTCAGTTGCTTTTCCCTCTTTTTTTCTTCTTATATTGCATTATCTCCACACCCACACACAAACACGTACACAAACACACACACACAAAACATTGCTTACTTTTTAGTTGTGAGCCGTTGTTTTGTAACCTGATTTATTCTCAGTTACCATATATGCATGTGTAAATGCTCTATCATCATTTTAAATAAAACTAAGATGCCGAGACCTCGTTTTTGCACTGCTGTGGAATCACACTGCTACAAAAAGAAAGTCTCTGCACTTTGCTGATAACTTTGTGACATCTTTTTAGTTTAAACATTAATATTCAGTACATATTCAACTGTAGACCATCATAAAACTCACACCATTTATGTTTACATTAATATTGAATTTAATTCAATTTATTTGCTTAAAACTTGATTGTTTAAAAAGATTAATACACCCCATCCCTCGACATGTGCAAACCATAAAATCTAAAGTATGATTTTTGAGCCATGCAATTTTTCAACAATGCATTTATTCTGATGCATGCTTGAGGTTTGTGATCCTCAGTACAAAGTAAATTAAGCTTCTTTCTTTATGGCATGTCTTGAATGATGAAAATTGGGGTAAAGTGGACAGGGTGTATAATACAAATATTTCCGGGTTTCTTTGTTTGTTTTCATCTTAGGGAAGAGCTCAACTCGCATAAACACACAAAAGTCTCATTCTGCTTATTTCAGTCATCATCAAACTCACATCATTAGTCTCTTTCTTCATTTGTTTCTTGCTTTTTTCTTTCATCCTGCCTTCAGTCACTTCATGGTCTCCCTGGCTGTTTAGTATTTATGCTTCAGTAGTGCTGATCTCTTCCTATCCTTGTCATTCTTTTCTCCTTTCTTCTCCCCACTCTCTCTTTCTCTCTTTATTCTGTTTCACTTGCTGTAGTTAGTGTGCCTGCTTTCTTGCTTCTTTCTTCAGTGTAGTTTCTCAGAGCCACCTCACTCCACTCTTCCTTCCTCTTTGTTTCTCTCTTCATCTCTCCACATTCTCATTTTCAAGCTGTCTGGCAGAATTGGTTCCCCCATATTAATCACTAGAAAAGGTTTATATCACAGTGACAGGGCATACTGCATGCACTTCTTGTAACTCTTCCCCTTATCTAACCCGAGCCAGCTGTGACAGAGTAGCTGCACTGTTCTGGGATCGAAATGTTGCACTACGATTTAGTGCTTTTGGTAATGCTTTAGGTCAGATAGAGGGTACAGCAAGGAAGAGGAAGGACCATCGTTTCTATACAAATGTGCTTGCATATGATTCATATCAAAGATTCAATTAAGTACTTTTACACAGAATAAAAAAATATAGATAGATATAGATGTTCTGCGAATCTGTATTCGGGCAGGCTTCATGTATATGTGTATATATATACTTATGTGTTTGTTTATATATATATATATATATATATATATACAGGGTGACCGAAAAAAACGGGAATTTTTGAATTGCGTATTTCTAGACATGAGCAAGTGGCAACACTGCGAGACAGTGACCTTGAACAAGTAAATACTTCGCCATGAAAGGTTTGTCATTTATTCTTAAATGGCATGTTTTAAGGTTTCAATTACTATAAATAAAATATAGTATTGTTAAAGTTCCCATTTTTTTTGGGTCACCTCGTGTGTGTGTGTATGTATATATATATGTGTGTATATATGTGTGTGTGTGTGTATATATATATATATATATATATATATATATATATATATATATATATATATATATACATATATATATATATATATATATATATATATATATATATAGACACCACCACCACTTTTCAAGGTAACGGTAAAGTGTTCTCGTGCTGATTGTGGCATCGATTGGATGGAATATTCCAAATATTATTGATAATCTGCAGGGAAAATTCCCTTTTTCGTATAAAGCCAGCAGGTCGTCTGTACTAAATCTTTGAAACCTCTGTAAATTTGTCTCAGTCACGGCTGACTATCATGTGATACGATTCTGTCTGTCAGAGGTAAATTGACCTCACTTATTGTCAGTAATGCAAAAACTGATCAAGTGAATCATTATATTAGAAATAGAAAATGAGTAAAATGTATCAGGAGAAAAATAGCAAAAAGAGCATTGTGCAGTACACCAAAGAAATAATATGAGCAAATAGAATTATAACTACCTTCATAATCTGATTACCTCTGTATAAATGCAGTTTATTTTAAATGTACTTTTTCTGTGCTTGTTCTCACCAGGCTAAATCAGGTTGATCAAATTTTGTGAAAAGTTTGAGGATTAAGGGCTGGTTATTAAATTACTGTTACCTCCCAAGTGTAAGGTTTTGCTCTATCAACCTAATGATCCAAAACCCGAAGTATGAGATATTTTCCATTTACCACTCTGCTAATTCACAAATACAGAATATAAAGACCATGACTAAATTACTAAGATGTTAAAGCTGATATATAAAGTTGAATGACTCTTTGTATGTTAAGTTAAAGACAGTAGAATAGAGCCAAAATGAAAACATAACATCTGGTTGAAGATCAGACTTTACTATTAGGTCAACAGGAAACAGTTCACCAGAAGGCAGAAGGTAGCTTGCTTGTGGATGATGCGTATTAACGTAGCATGCTAATGGGTGGTTGGAGCTAATGAACCACTAATGAGATAGAGTCTGAGCAGCTTGTCGGTCTGATTTAAATGTTTCCTTTTGCTCATTGCTTCATTGTGCAGTAAATCTTGGCTTCATCTTCGTTTCCAAGCCACAAACCTGGATAGCATCAATTCGGCTCCATGGTGTAACATGACATTATGACATTTCCATTTTTCTTCACAGTGTAGCCAACATCTTACTGAGTACTGTCATCTAAGATGTACTGTTTTTATAACTAACAGTATTTACCTCCTGCTTTCTTTCCTTTTCTCTGTTTTTCTCCAGGTGCAGTCACGATGCAGCAGCAAAGAAAATATCTTACGAGCGAGTAAGTCACTCATGCGTGTACATGTCTTTCAGTGTGCATAACCAGTTGAGTCTGTGATTACACCAGCTTTACACTACAGGAATAAGCTAGCAGATGAAGGGTTAATTAAGACAATTGCAGTTGTTCTGAATCAAGCAAGTCTACAATTTTTTTTTTTTTTCAGATTTTGTCTTGTGTTGAGGCACATGATCCAGTTTACGTCATTCCTTCTGTTCAAAGTCCACTCAAAGTCTACGATTCTTCTGAATGGGGGCAGTGGTGGCCTAGTGGTAAAGGTGCTGGATCACTGATCCTAAGGTTGGGGGTTCAAGCCCCACTCACTACAGGTTATCACTGCCCAAAGCCCCCCGTTGCCGCCCACCCATTGCAGCTAACTGGGTTATCAAAGGCCGGCCATGTCTCTCACGGTCTATTGTGAGAAGTTCATGTAAAAGAACCATTACTGACTTTCAACAAGAGTAGGCTGCAAAGCCATCAGTGTGTTTCCGCCCTACGATGGCCTGGCGATCTGTCCAGGGTGTATTCTGTCCTCACCCAGAGTCAGAGTCGGCTGGAATGGGCACCAGCCTCCCTGCGACCCTAATTAGGATTAAACGGTGAACAGAACTTCTGAATGAGCATTCTATTGTTTGATTTAAAAAAAAACAAAAAAACAATTACATCTGATCTAATCTTTTTAGCCTTTTTTCCCTTTTAGGATGACATTAAAAATATGCTAGAACCCAGTTGTTTAGAATCAGAAGTCACTATCTTAAACTGCAGTCCAATGTGTTTTTAAAAAGTTTTTAATCTAAACACAGTTTTCAGCTTGGAAAAACCACTGATGTCCAACTAGACTCCCAATTTGACCTGTTAAGAAGATATTAATATTGGGAACATGAAATTCATTCGTTCATTCCTTTTCTGAACTGCTTCATCCTGATTAGAGTCACGGGGAGGCTGGCACCCAGCAGACTCTGGGCGAGGACAGAGTACACCTTGGACAGCTCACCAGGCCATCATAGGGCAGAAACACGCTGACGGCTATGCAGCTCCTCTTGACAAAAATCAGCATTGTAGAACATGAAATAAAATTATGAACTATTGCTATGTGACTAAAGATGATATCTGATGTATGAAAAACAACATATTGCCTCTCAGCTAATGAGTCTCTTATTGTTTAGCTAATGACAAAAGATGTGTCGCAATAGTCATATAATGACATATAAAAAATAATATACCTGATTAAAAAATGTACTTACCAGTCCATTTCAACACTGTTAACTGAAAGTCATAAAATTATGCTTACCTACCAATATCGATGAATGTATGGGCAGTATTTGTGTTTTTTTTTCTGGCTGTTTTCCATGTTATAAAAATGCAACTTGAATGATTTTGGATGATGTCAAGAATCAATTTTGGTCTGTATTTTGAGTAGATTGAAACATTCTGAAAAATTCATGATGCAGAAAGTATTATTTATCTTAGCGACTCTATTTTGGAGTTATTCTGCTGAATGTTGTACTAGTGTTTTGATATTACTATTATTATTCTTAGTATTTATCATTACTGTCCCATGCTGTTAGTGTTACCTTGTTGTTACGGCTATTGTAATTGTCCACTGTCCTGTTCATTGTGTGTGTACATATACTTGCAGCTCAAATTACATTTCATTCTACTACATGTCCTGCATACTGTGGGGCCGGTAGCATAGTGGTTCAGGTGCTGCGCTTATGATGGAGGTTGTGTGTTCAAATCCCAGTGAGACCCTCACTGTGCTAAGACACCTGGACAAGGTCTTAACCACAAGTGTGTCTCTGTTCACCCAGAGGTATAAATGGGTACCAGTAAAAATATACTGGGAAGGTAACCTGCGATGGACAATCCCATCCAGGAGGAGTTGTACTCGTAATTGCTTTACTCTATGGAAACCAGAAATAAGCACTGGCCTGATGAGCCACCATGGCTCGGGTGTAAAAAGCTCATAGGACTTTACGTTTTTTACATATCCTGTACGTAGCTGAATGAAAGTAGATTTTAGGTTTAGTTTGAGATTAAAATCACCACGTTAGAGAATAAGTGGACAAAAGTCAGTGGGACTAAATTACATTAACAATCAAAAAGCTGTATATGAAGGCATTTTGAGTTTTATAAATAAAGGTAATCTGCCACAGGGCAGTGGTGGTCTAGTGGTATAGGGCCCTGGATCGCTGATCCAAAGGTTGGGGGTTCGAGTCCCACTCTCCACAAGGTTGTCACTGTCCACCCCCACCCCCACCCCCCACCCCCCCATTGCAGATAACTATGTTATCAAAGGCGGGCCATGTCTGTCACTGTCTATGGTGAGAGGCATGTAAAAGAACCATTGCTGACTTTCGTAAAGAGTAGGCTGCAAAGCCGTCAGCGTGTTTCTGTCCCTTGCTAAAAAGGGTTGTGACAGGAAGGGCATCCGACGTAAAAACCTCTGCCAAATCAAACGTGCGAATCAGATGATTCGCTGTGGCGACTCCCGAGTAAAAGGGAAAAAGCCGAAAGGAAGACAGACAAATAAAGGTAATCTGCCACACACTGTTTTATATGAAGACCACTACTGGAATTTTTAGTTAGCAGACAATAGTAATGATATTTAGGGTTTTATTTTAGTCTGACTGAATCTCTTTTCCTCGGTCAAAACATCTGAAGTTAAACTTAATTTTCCCAGTAGGCTGGATTTGTTCTTTCACTCAATTTACCTTTAAAATATCTGTGCTAGCTAAATCACTTGTGCTGGAGTGTGTACATGTAGGTGTATAATGTGTGTGTGTGTGTGTGTGTGTGTGTGTGTGTATTGTGTGTCAGGTCACAGTGCAGTGGACATCACTAAGGTGGCAAGGAGGCACCGTATGTCCCCATTCCCTCTGACCTCCATGGATAAAGCTTTCATCACTGTGTTGGAGATGACACCAGTTCTGGGCACTGAGATTATTAACTACAGAGGTCAGCACACAAATACACATACCTATGTTACTTACCCACATGGGCACTGCTTGCTCATGGAACATATTGCTATTGAGCTAATAATAAAATCCCAACATCATTTTATGTCTGATAAAATGTGAGCCATCACATCACATGAGGTATTATGGTATGTTGTGCAGACTATATTTGAGCTGTGAGAAAGTTAAAGGCCTTACCCAAAAAAGAAAAGAAACAGTCGTCAATTAGCCTGCAAAGAAAGAAATCACTTAGGTTGCAAGGAGTAAAATGTTGCCATGTTCACTTCAAGTGAGGGTCTCTGACTTTATAAATAGTTACCACACTCACTCTTCTTTTCATCAGTGCCAGTTATACGAGGAAAACAGTATGAATGTATTATTACACCAATGTAATCATGAGTCAAACTTTGATCAGTTTTAGATGAATTTTACCAGTTTGGAAATGTGTAGATTTTCTGCGTCTGGTAAAAAGTGTAGTTCATAGTTTTTGATACTATAAATATGCATAAATATAAAAATATGTTAGATGATTCTTTCGATATACAGTCGACCCTCTACTTACGAAATTAATATTTTCCAGAGCCTTTTTCAGAACCTGGAGTTTTCGTAAGTAGACGCGCATTTTACATGTAAAACGCGTGATTCGTTTCAAGGCTCCCAAGACTACCCCATAAACCCCTTAAAAATGATAAAAGTACACCAATTTTGTATGAAATATGTGTTAAAAGTAAAACAAAATTATTTATTACACCATTTAAACATTTTATTAACGTATTGAACCATTTTATTAACATATTTATTAATTAAACCATTATTAAACATTTTTTATTAATGCACACACACACACACACACACACACACACACACACACAACACTGTCTCTCTGTATCTATCTCTTTCTCTGTCTCTCTCTCACACACACACACACACACACACACACACAAAACTCTCTCTCTCTCTCTCTCTCTCTCTCTCTCTCTTTCTCTCTCTCTCTCTTTGAGTGGCGCACTCTGCTGAATGCGTGCTCCGCCCACACGCAGCGCGCAGCTGGTGGAGCTTTTGAGATGGAGTGTTGTATTTAAAGCGTAATTACCTGTTAGAAAGATCTGAGGTCGGGATTCAATATTAACTTGCTTCCTCGAGAGATCAGAGGTCCGGATTCAATATTAACTTGCTTCCTTGCGAGATCAAAGGTCTTTTGTCACACTGAGCATTCTGTGCACGAAACATTTGTGGCGCCGCCCCCTTCCATGCACAAAAATGCTTTGTGGCCGTATGCGGATACAGCTTTTGATACAGGGCGCAGCTCATCCGGGCCACCTCAAATAAGCTGCAATGAGTACTCAAAAAAACTCATGAAACTCACAAACCAACAGTACATCTCTCCTTTACACGTGTGACAAACAAGCTTATGGGTACAGTACTATGGAGATTCAGCTCCCTCCTGGCCAATGAGAGGCCAATGGGAGGCCAACGGGGTGGGATGTTGAGAGATAGCCAATGGGAGGGAGCTGCGTCATTTGTTCTAGCTCCTAGCAAATGGGAGGCCAGTGGGGTGGGATGTTGGGAGACCGCCAGTAAGAGAGCAACTCGCGCATTGTTTGAATTTTTGAATGGCGCGTTTGAATTATTGAATGGCACGTTTGGCGCTTTTCGTAAGAAGAGGTTGTTTCGTATACAGAGGGCGAAAATTTAGGAAAATGTTTTTCGTAACCTGGATTTTTCGTATTCAGAGTTTTTTGTAAGTAGAGGGCCGACTGTATTTGAATGATTTCATGGTGTTATTTTTAATATAGTCATTTTTAAAGTACATTGGTTCCTAACTTCTAACCCATTTTTCTCAAAATTATCTATTTTGAAATCTCCTAAATTCGCTGTACAAAATTAGCCATATCCCAGCAACTAGACATGCTGCATGAATGATTTTGATACCAAAGTGGAGCTTATTGAGTCAGGAATATGAAAATTTGCATATCTCATATAGCCCAAAATGTGAGTTAATGCCTGATTTGATGTGATGGCTCACAAATATGGTTTGTGTTTTTGCTTGGGAAAACATCTCACATTTCTAAATTCTGACATTTCTTCCTACAGTGTAAACTTATTGTGCTTTTCATTCAACTAAGCACAGTCACACTGACATGTTATTCCAGTGTTCTATCCAACCAAAAGTAATTACACATTTTATAACATAAGTAATTTTTATTTAAAAAGGGGGTGGGGGAGACATTTATAGAAAGACCGCACAGAGAGTGCAAGCCTCTGCCAAACCAGGCAATTCCCTGATGAACCAAAATGTCAAAAATCATCCTATCTCCCAATGTTAAAGAATCTTCTTTCTTCTTCTTTTCCTTTTGGCTGTTCCCTTCAGAAGTCGCCACAGCAAATCATCTGCTTCCATCTCACCCTATCCTATCACCTTACCCGATCCTCTGCATCCTCTGCATTCTCGTACGCCAACTATCTTCATGTTCTCCTTTACCACATCCATAAATCTCCTCTTTGGTCTTCCTCTAGGCCCTCTGCCTGGTAGTTCCAACTTCAGCATCCTACTACCAATATATTCACTATCCCTCCTCTGTACATGTCCAAACCATCTTAATCTGGCCTCTCTGACTTTGTTTCCTAAACCTGTTACATGTGCTGTCCCTCTGATGTACTCATTGATGATCCTATCCATCCTTGTTACTCCCAAAGAGAACCTCAACATTTTCATCTCTGCTACCTCCAGCTCTGCCTCCTGTCTTTTCCTCAGTGCCACTGTTTCTAAACCATACAACATCGCTGGCCTCATCACCGTATTGTACACATTTTCTTTCATTCTTGCCGATACCTTCCTATCACACATCACATCGGACACTTTTCTCCAACCATTCTAACCTGCCTGCACATGCTTCTTCACCTCTTTTCCACACTCTCCATTGCTCTGGACTGTTGAGCCTAAGTACTTGAAATCCTCCACCTTCCTTATCTCTGCTCCCTTTAACCTCACCATTCCTCTTGGGTCCTTCTCATTCACACATATGTATTCTGTCTTACTGAGGCGAACCTTCATTCCCCTCCTTTCCAGGGCATACCTCCCCCTCTCTAGATTTTTCTCCACTTGTTCTTTGCTCTCCCCACAGATCACAATGTCATCTGCAAACATCATAATATTCTTAAGATTCTTGTCTAACCTCGTCTGTCAGCCTGTACATCACCATAGCAGACAAGAAGGGGCTCAGAGCTAATACTTGATGCAGTCCCACCCCCACCTTGAACTCTTCTCTCATGCCAACAGCACATCTCACCACCGTCTTACATCTCTCATACATGTCCTGCACCACTCTAACATACTTCTCTGCCACTCCAGACTTCCTCATGCAATACCACAGTTCCTCTCTCGGCACTCTGTCATAGGCTTTCTCCAGATCCACAAAGGCACAATGCAGCTCCCTCTGACCTTCTCTGTACTTCTGTATAAACATCCTCAAAGCAAACACTGCATCTGTGGTGCCCTTTCTTGGCATGAAACCAAACTGTTGTTCACAAATGCTGACCTCTGTCCTTAGTCTACCTTACACTATTCTTTCCCATAACTTCATTGTATGGCTCATCAACTTTATCCTTGTCTAGTTGTCACAACTCTGCATGTCTCCCTTGTTCTTAAAAATGGGCACCAACACACTTCTCCTCCATTCCTCTGGTATCCTCTGATTCTCGAACACCTTGTGGAATGTTCTTGTCAGAAAATCTACTGCTACCTCTCCTAGATATTTCCATACCTCCACAGGTATGTCATCACGACCAACTGCTTTTTCATTCTTCAACCTCTTCAATGCCCTCCTCACTTCACCCTTACTAATCTTTGCTACTTCCTGGTCCTCAACGTTCACCTCTTGTACTCTTTTTTTTTTAATCTCTCTCATTTTCCTCATTCATCAGCTCTTCAAAGTACTCTTTCCATCTTCCCAGCACACTTCTGTCATTAGTCAATACGTTTTCCACTCTGTCCTTAATCACTCTAACTTGCTGCACATCCTTCCCATCTTTATTTCTTTGCTGTGCCAACTTGTATAAATCATTTTCTCCCTCCTTACCATCTAACCTAGCGTACAAGTCATCATACGCCCTCTGTTTGGCCTTTGACACCACCATCTTTGCCTTACGCTGCGTCGTCCTGTACTCTTGTTTACTCACTTAGTCCTCTCAATGTCTGACTTCTTCTTAGCTAACCTCTTCCTTTGTACACACTCCTGCATTTCCTCATTCCACCACCAAGTCTCCTTATCTACGGAGGAAACACCAAGTATTCTTCTACCTGTCTCCTTGATCACATTAGCTGTAGTTGTCCAGTCATTTGGAACCACTTCAAAGCCTGTTTCAACTCCTCCTTAAAGACAACACGACACGCTTCCTTTTTCAGCATCCACCACTTTGTCTTCTGTTCTGCATTTGCCTTCTTGACCTTCTTCACCATCAGCGTCATCCTGCACACCACCATCCTATGCTGTCTGGCAACACTCTCCCCAACTACTATTTTGCAGTCACTGACTTCCTTCAAATTACATCGTCTACACAAGATGTAGTCTACCTGTGTGCTCCTACCTCCGCTTTTATATGTCACTCTATGCTCCTGTCTCTTCTAGAAGAAAGTATTCACGACAGCCATTTCCATACTTTTTGCACAATCTATCAACATCTGTCCTTCTGTGTTCCTGTCCTGGATACCAAATTTTCCATCACTTCCTCGTCCCCTGTGTTTCCTGCACCAATATGTCCAAGAAGTCTGCACCAATGACCACTCTTTCACCTCTGGGGATACTCTGTATCACTTCATTTAACTAGCTACAGAATATCTCCTCCTCTTCTAGCTCACCTCCTGCCTGTGGGGCATAAGCACTAACAAAATTGAACATCACTCATTTCTAACTTGAGACTCATCAGTCTGTCTAACACTCTTTTCACTTCTCGAATATTCCTGACAAACCCCTCCTTCAAGATGACGCCTACTCCATTTCCATCTGGTCTCCTGAACATACAGTGTGTCTACCTTCCTCCTCTGCATCATCTCAGCCAGCTCTAATTCGCACATTTGATTTGGCATGGGTTTTTACATCGGATGCCCTTCCTGTCACAACCCTTTTGCAAGGGACAGAAACACGCTGACGGATTTGCAGCTGGTTCTTTTACATGGCTCTCACCATAGCCAGTGAGAGACATGGCCCGCCTTTGATAACCCAGTTAGCTGCACTGGGGGGACAGTGACCACCTTGTGGGAAGTCAAACCCCCAATCTTAAGATCAGTGATCCTGCGCCCTATCCACTAGACCACCACTGCCCCATTGTTTTTATATATATATATATATATATATATATATATATATATATATATATAAACAAAAATAAAAGGATAGGACAAAGACTTTCTATTGAAACGCCATTTCTCACTACAGATCTGTTTCGAGGGGTGGTGAGACCATCCTGTCTCTTCAGGTGATTATAGAAGAAGTAAAAGGTGATTATAAAAGAAGTCTTCTATAATCACCTGAAGAGAGAGGATGGTCTCACCACCCCTCGAAACAGATCTGTAGTGAGAAATGGAGTTTCAATAGAAAGTCTTTGTCCTGTCCTTTTATTTTTGTTATTTGCTCTACCAAAAAGTATTGAGCACTCTCCTACAGAAGGATCTACTCAGAAAATCCTATATATATATATATATATATATATATATATATATATATATGTATGTATATATATATATATATATATATATATATTATATATTCACAATGTTAAATAATCTATTTTAAAATTCCTGGCTCCAGAATATGATGTGGATCATCTCCAAAATGTAATGGATTCTTCCTTGTCCAAAGCACCTCCTCTGGTAGAAATTTCTTGAAAATCAGCACATAACCTTTTTCATCCTGCTCACAAAAAAAAAAACACATAAACTGATGGTATAACAATCTTTTTGGTAGAAGTAATTAAAAATACTATATTTAAATAATAAACGACTGTATTTTAAGCATCTATAATACTATTGATTTTTTTTATCTACAGAGCTCGATCAGCCCCTTTTTTTTATTTATTTTATACTTTATGTCATAGTCCTGTGACAAAAGAAGCATTGTGTTTGTGTAGTTAGCGCAATAACTTAATCAAAGTCTGATATTCAGTGTGTGATAAATGCACACTCAGCCAGGAAGTGTTTATATCTGTTTTTATCACTGTTGATAAACTGTCTCCTTGCACAACATGATCTTTGCAGGCAGACAGCCAAGGCAATGTTAGAAAGTAAAAAATCATTCTTGTTTTTTCCATCTTTTTTGGCTGTTTTCCAGAATTCTACCCAGGAAACATCTCACAGATTTTCCAAGATTACTGCACATATGCTTCTTGGGGTTATTGTAGATTCAGTGTCATGTGTATACATTTTTAATGTAACTTTAAATATTTTTTAGAAAGCTGCTGGATCATTGTCTTGCACACTGGGCTTCTTCTCTGAACACCTACACACCAGCAGAGACAAGAGACAAAGCTTTAGCTATATTTAGTCTCTCTGTTTCTTACACACACACACACACACACACACACACACACACACACACACACACTCACACACATATGCTATGTCTATCTATTTTACCATTTTCTTCATGGAAATATCTTTACTATGTACTACGTGAAAGGCACAATCTGATTGGTTTGCTATTTTGAGGTAATAAGAAATTATTTAATGAGGTGAAATATGATACAGAGAATTATTTGATTGTTGTCCGCCATTGCCAAAACTTAATAATTCAGATATCTCATGGCAGTGATGCAATACCGATAATTATTTCAGGGTTTTCCACCAATCAGGAAAAAAAAATCTTTTGAAAGAGTAATTACGTACAATGTTTTCCTCAAAAACTTTGGAAAATGTTTAAATCAATTAAAAATATAAGAATAAGCCTTGTTTTAGTCTGCTTTTCTTAAGATTCCAAGTATTATATATGAAAATTATTGCTTTATCCTAATATTCTGTGTTGGTGGACTGTTCAGCAATATCTAGTTCTCATAATTCTTTATTATTTTTTTCTATTTTTCTCCTTTTTACTCCTCCATATTTTGTGTTACACTTGCTCCATGTCTCTCGTCCACTGCTCTGATTGCTATTTTTTCTTTATCTGAAAATGCATTCACCTTTTATTAGTGATCAAAGCTTTTTTTCATGATTGATGAGAGAAGCCTCTCTGTGCTAACACTGTGATGTGGATTGATGAAGAAATGTCAATGCCAAATTCAGTATAAAGACGTAATGGATCTATAACAAAGATTTTTGACACTGTAGGAAACAAGTGTCTCACTGCTCTATTTCCCTTCCTGCTTCCCCTATCATATATCATAATTTTCACAATTAGCATAGCTTTTCATAAAGCAGGTCAAAAATAATTTGCGTCTCTCACATTGTAATCATAGTAACAGTAATTCTACTCTTCTGCTAAAAAAAAGGATCTTACAGCAGACACACTCAACACGGTCGACCATTTTCACCAGATAGTCCATTATTTTCCATATTCTTTACTACTTGAATAATTTGATTAATAATTGTTTGTAATTCCTTTATTGTTGCAATATTGATGAAGGGGAGGAAGCATTCGTAGCTGTGACTTGGAAACTGTTCTGTTCCTGTGAAAATGTACAGTATGAGATGATAAAGATAGTTTCACCAAATGGATTCACATATTCATCAAAATCAACGCACAGTCTCACCTTAACTCGTTCCATAAAATACTAAATGTAATGGTGATTCCACAATTCCATGTGAAAGATTAACCTTGACATACAGATTTTCTGTTTTGTGTTTCTGTGCCAATTAGGTTTACTCGTCAGTGTCGGCAAGTTAGTCACCAATCTGGAAATGTAGCTGTGATTTCACTCCAGCTAGCTCTTTGTTAATGTCTATACACACCCACATATACACACACACACATGTATATATCTTCTTCTTTTCCTTTCGGCTTTTT
>CM045737.1:25187347-25202347 GCA_024760905.1 Plotosus lineatus | reverse complement strand
AACCGGTCACCATCTGGTGGTGAGCTGGCTCCAGTGGCGGTGGAGGCCACCCTCCAGACTTGGCAGGTCCAAGCATGTAGTCAGGATCTCCTGGGAAGGTTTGGCGGAGTCTCCTGTCAGAGGAGTCTTTAACTCCCACCTCCAGCAGAGTTACAACCAGGTCCTGAAGGAGGCGAATGACATGGAATCCGAATGAGCCTTGTTTCGTGCCTCCATTGCTGAGGCGGCAGCCCATAGCTGTGGCATGAAAGTCTTTGTTGCCTGTCGTGGCGGTAACCCCAGAACTCGATGGTAGATACCTGCAGTGAAGGGGGCCGTCCAGCTGAAAAAGGAGGTCTATTGGGAATTATTGGCCTGTGGGACTCCTAAGGCAGCAGAGAGGTACCGGCAGGCCATATGTGCTGCAAACAGAGCATTCTCTGGTAGAAAAAAATGGCTGTGGGAGGAGTTTGGTGATGGCCTGGCAAGGGATTATTGATTGGCCTCAAAAAGCTTTTGGCTCACCATCCGACACCTCAGGAAAGGAAAACAGTTCTCCACAAATACTGTTTACAGTGTAAGTGGGGAGCTGCTCACCTCAACTGGGGATGTTGTAGAGAGGTGGAAAAAGTAGGTCAAGGACCTCCTCAACAGCTCCTCAGTGGTCGGGCTCCAAGGATGGATGAGATCCACCCTAAATATTTCAGGACTCTGGATGTTGTAGGACTGTCTTCGTTGACATGTCTCTGCAACATCATGTGGTCATCAGTGGCCATACCTCTGGATTGGCAAACCAGATCCAATTATTGTGGAATCACACTCCTCAGCCTACCCAGGAGAGTCTATGCAGGGGTGCTGGAGAGCAGGATCTGACCAACAGTTGAACCTCGGATTCAGGAGGGACAATGTGGTTTTCGTCCTGGCTGCAGCACTCTCGACCAACCATATACGTTCTACAGTATCCTGGAGGGGGCATGGAAGTTTGCCCAATCTGTCAACATGTGCTTTGTGGGTTTAGAGAAAGCTTTCAATCGTGTCCCTCGGGCTATCTTGTGGGGTGTGCTCCTGGAGTACGGCATTCTAGACCAGGTTCTATGGGCCACTCAGTTGCTGTATCATTGGAGCCAGAGCTTGGTTAATATTGGTAACAACAGGTCAAATTTGTTTTTGGGGAGGGTTGGAGTACGCCAAGGCTATCCTTTGTCACCAATTCTGTTCATAATTTTTTTGGACAGAATTTCTAGGGGCAGCTAAGCCATTGAAAGGTTCTAGTTTGGTGACTACCGAATCTCATCTCTGCTTTTTGTGAATTATGTCCTTTTGATTTCATCAATCCATGACCTCCAGCTCTCATTTGAGTGATTCACGGTTGAGTGCAAAGTGGCTAGGATGAGAATCAGCACCTCCAAGTCCAAGACATGTTTCTCAGCCAGAAAAGGGTAGAATGCACCCTCTAGGTCAGGAATGAAGTTCTGCCACAAGTGGAGGAGTTCAAGTATCTAGGAGTTTTGTTCAGGAGTGAGAGAAGGATGGAGCAGGAGGTCCGTAGGTGGATCGCTGCAGCCTCTGCTGTAAAGCAGATACTGTACCAGTCCGTTGAGGTGAAGAAGGAGCTGAGCCGAAAGATACAGCTAATAATTTACCAGTTGATCTACGTTCCAATCCTCACCTATGGTTATGTGCTTTGGGTAGTGACTGAAAGAACAAGATCGCGGATACAAGTGGCTGGAATGAGCTTCTACGCCAGATGGCAGAGCTCTCTCTCTCTCTCCCTTAGAGATAGAGTGAGAAGCTCAGCCATCCGGAAGGGAGCTCAGAGTAGAACCACTTCTCTTCCACATTTAGAGGAGCCAGTTGAGGTGGCTCGGGCATCTGGTTAGAATGTCTGCCGAACGCTTTCACTGGTGTGGTGTTTTGGGCATATCCAACCGGGAAGAGACCCCGGGATCGACCTAGAACACGCTGGACGGATTATGTCTCTTGACAAGTCTGAGAACGCCTCGGTGTTCTCCCGGAAGAGCTGGAGGAAGTGCCTGGGGAGAGGGATTTATGAACCTCATTGCTTAGGCTGTTGCCCCTGTGACCTGACCCCAGATTAAACAGAGGAAGATGATGATGGTGAGATAAAACATACCACATGTCATTCTTTAGTAAATGTAATTTATTAGTGCTAGGAAATCAATGGAGTATTAAAGTACTAACAAATATCGGGATGTACTGTTACTGGAAAGTAAACAACCATGTGTTGGTGATAATCCTCTAATTCCATGTTATTTATTACTTTCCTATAACAGCACACCGCTGATCATCATATTCTGTTCCTTACATAATGCATAATGTTATTAATAATAATACATAATACATTATTTTCTCTCAGCATTAAACTCCACTTTAATCTCAAAGACCCCTGAAGAGTCATTTTGTTTCTTGTGTCTCTTCCCAAGAACTCATCCTTGAGGAAGTTTTTTGTTTAGTTTAGTTTTTAATTTTGCCACCTTCACACTGATATTACAGTGATTCATCAACACCTCCTCTCTTTCTCTCTCCCTTTGCCTCTCTTTTTCACTGTCTGTCTCTCTCACTCAGTCACACTCAACTTATGATGAGTGCATGTTTGTCTCGCATTATGACACTCCATGTTAATTGACGCTTCACTCTCTGTGTCATACCTCCATATTCCCCATATCAGCCATGACTGCTGCAGAGTGCACTCAGAAAAAGCCACTCGAAGGGATGAATGTCAAACAACTAACCCTTTATTGTAGAATTCCCCATATAGACACTGGGTTTTTCTCTCTCAGAGGGCCAGACAGACCGCTCCTAAATATTTTTCTCTTTGTACCCATTTCTTAATCTATTTGTTAATCCTATAATGCTACATAATGGGTGAGGTCAGTGACAACCAGACAGGGAGGCTGAAGGTTCTGTATTTAATCATTAATCCCTGACTCCCTTCATTACTTAATTCAGGCTGTTGGTTAAGACTGAAATGAGCGAAAGTAGACTGAAAGAGTTACTATACAGAACCGGCCAAGCCGTGGTTTTCCATAGAGTTTACAGTTTATGGCTCAAATTTCATTCTGAAAATGAATTCTCTTTGACTGAGATTTTTTTTCTCTCTTAATTAAATATGGGACACCTGAAGCCAGACAACTGTGTCATTTCATACTGCTGTTCATACTGAATCACAGGGTAGTCTAATAATCTCAGGAGGACATGCTATCTACCCTCTTCTTCTTACATGAGCTTACGGATTCCTGCAGTTAACTAACTTTGCTTGGACTGACAGAAGAGAGAGTTTACACTCTCATACAGAGAGCATGACTAATTTTACACTCCTGTTTTGACTCCAAGGCACAGACAATTGTAGCATCATTGGGATGAGAAATCTCTATCTCTGAAACACATAACCCCACTTTTCCATTATTCAAAAGTATAGATTTGCTTTCCTTCGTTTTTTTATTAGTATTAAAAACTAATTCTGGCATTGTAGGTGATGTCACACTTTACACAAACCAAAATCATTCATAAACCAAATTTATATTGATATGAATATATAGATTCATTAGAATGAATAAGTATGTTGTGTGCTTGTGTGCGCGCACACGCGCACGCGCGTGTGTGTGTGTGTGTGTGTGTGTGTGTGTGTGTGTGTGTGTGTGTGTGCTTGTGTGTGTGTGTTCAATTATTAAATCAGTCTGTGCGCTGAGTTTTATGGTGTGTTTCTGGTTTTGACCTCTTTAGCGGCCGATGGTCCTGGTGACCGCTTCATCATCGGCGAGTCTCAGGCAGGAGAGCAGGTGAAAACACACACACACACACACACACACACACACACACACACACACACACACACAGCAAGAGAGACGTATACTCATTTCTAAACCATGGCATGATAACTTTTTCTTGTGATTTATTAGGAAATATGAACCCTACATAAGCTTGTATTTCATTCTTCTTGGTCTTTTTCCTTACAAGGTTTTATAGACCTTTTTAGAACTCAACTTAAGATTAATAACTGACATAAAGATTTTTTTTGAGGATCACTCCTAAACTTGGACACTTTGAAATTCGTTTTTCTTTTATGAATAATTTACAATTAGGTAACCTATGATCCCCATATACTGAACAACTTATGAATGTGTGTCTGTGTGTATGCATGCATGGTGTGTGTGTGTGTGTGTGTGTGTGTGTGTGTGTGTGTGTGTGTGTGTGTGTGTGTGTGTGTGTGTCTCGTTTCCACACAGCCCACACATACAGTGATGCCAGGCCAGGTGATGAGGGTGACGACCGGAGCTCCTATCCCATGTGGAGCTGATGCTGTGGTGCAAGTGGAGGATACTGAGCTGCTAAGAGAATCTGAAGATGTGAGTTTAGACCATCACATATAAAATGATTAATATATAACAACAAATCCAACTCTGTCCAACTTTCTGCAATTGTAGCAACAGCCTTTGTGATTACCTAAGGCATAAGCTTACTTTTCAGTGAAGTTAATTTGGAAGCAAATTATGGCTGAAAATAACAAATTCTCAAACCTGAAGTCCGAAATAATGATGCACTGATTTTATCTCACCTTAAAAGAGGCTGTTGTATGTTCTATTATAATGTGTTAATGCATTTCCTCTCTTTTGAACTACAAAACATACGTTGTGTTTATTGTGTTTTCACTGGAATTAATAAGCATGTTTACATTCATATACTGAGAGAAACTTTGTATTGAGAAAATATATTAATAATAATTATTGATTATTGACTAAATAACATCTAGACACCTGTTACTACTGTATCATAACATCTTTTTGCAGCAGATGAGCATCTCTACAAGCACATTTTTTATTATTTATCCTTTTGGATTTTACAATTTTTCAGCAAATTGTGTTGAACAATAGTCCAGTTTAACAGAATCTGGGTCAAACCTTTTGGATCAAACCAGCTTGTTTATACATGCTTTATTATAGTCTAATGCACCTTTATTAGATATTTAAATTACTTGGGCATTTCCTAGCAACTGTAAGAAGTATTTTTATGGATATCATGTGTATAAGGTAAAGGAGTGAATATTCTACAGTCTGTGTGGGGGGAAGTGAGTGTGTGTGTGAGAGAGAGAGAGAGAGAGAGAGAGAGAGCGAGATAGAGAGATGCCTTTTGAATCCAGTTGTACAATCAGAAAGGAATCTGAAACAAACCACAGATTTTGTTTAAAAATTTAATTCGGTGAGCTTTTAATTCATAATTGTTGTTTACATGATGTAGGGCACAGAGGAGCTTGAAGTGCGTATTCTAGTGCAAGCACGTCCAGGACAGGACATCAGGTAATCTATATGTGTGAGTGTATATAAGTGAGTCCATTTCTGTCTGAATTGTTGTAATAATAACTTAAATTAGTGTCTCAGTAAATTTGTAATTATAATATGCTACTTCACATTTAAAGACTCCATCAAGACAAGCTATTTACGTCACCATATTTTGCGGGCTACAAGGTGCACCGGATTATAAGGTGCAATATCAATCAACGATCATCGAGTGCCCCCCCCTTTTGGTCACATATAAGGCGCACCGGATTATAAGGCGCAACGTCAACGAATGACCAGCAAATGGTCTGTTTTCGTATACAAGTCGCACCGGATTATAAGGTGCATTAAGCAAAAGAAAAGTCAGATAAGTGAAACTTGATTCAGCTCTCGCAATAACTTAACACTGTTCAGCTGTATCAATATAAAACAATAAACTCACTTTTTCAGTTCATTCGTCTTCCAAAAAGCCATCAAATTCTTCAACTTCAGTCTCAGAGTTTACCCAAATCTAGTGGTTGGAGTTCTTTGCTTAACAGACCCAGAATGATGACAAGCTCCAAATTAGTTTGCTTCACTTTAGTTTTGACGGTATCAGTGAGATGGCCACGCATGGAGTTGCAGATCATGAAGGACAGATATTTGTGGAAAAAGCCTTCTGATCTCTTGACAAAAACTTCTCTCAACCATTCACATATTACTCAGCGAGTCACCTGACTATGGTAGCCATAATGCTCTGACAAGCCTTCAAGAGGTGCAGCTTTGTCAATACATAAGGCACACTGGATTATAAAGTGCAGCATTGATTTTTGAGAAAATTAAAGGATTTTAAGTTGCTTACAATGAAATCTAAGTTTGACCTCAAATTTTGGCTAGAATAAGGAGCTCAAAGAGCAGCTTTCCAATAGGATAGCGATCTACCCAGGGAGCGAGCTTCTTACTGGATCACACTGACAAGCTCTAAAAAAGACAGAAAAAAGGAAAATATGACAGCAGGATATAACGTCTGTCAATTTTATTTAATTTTCGGTTTATTTCAGGCCCATTGGTCATGATATAAAGCGTGGAGAGTGTGTGCTGGCCAAAGGCACTCACATGGGCCCATCAGAGATCGGGCTGCTGGCCACAGTGGGAGTCACAGAAGTGGAAGTGCACAAGTTCCCTGTGGTGGCCGTCATGTCCACAGGAAATGAGGTTAGAACTCGCACACACACACACACACACACATACACACACACACAAACTGTACATACAGTAATTTTGAAAGGTTACAGTGACAAACCTCTGCTTTTGTTCTAATATTTAATCATTTCTATACAGCAGTTCATTTGCTGGGTTGACTCATGATGTAGTCAGATTAAATATGCAGTTTCAACAAATAAAGATCTCCTATAATTAAGATTATGCAATTTTCTGAAACAACTTCATTTATTTACTTATTTATTTATGCTGTATTAATTCTGCAAGGGAAATTATTGACTCTGTATTGAATCAATCCGGAGAGAAAACACACACGTAAACAGTGAACACACACGCGCGCACACACACACACACACACACACACACACACACTCACACACACACACACAAAGCAGTGGGCTGTCACTGTATGGAGAGCAGTTTGGGGTTAGATACCTTGCTCAAGTGTACTTCAGCCACAAAGATGTAGGAAGGGAAGGTGTACTACACTCTTCCATGACCACACATTTTTCCTGCTGGTTTAGGAACTGCACCATATATATATATATATATATTTTTTTTTTTTTTTAATTATATATAATTATATATGCATTGATATAATATAATTTAGCTAATACTTAAATCTCGAGTGTGTGCTCTGTAAATGTTTTCTGATATATATTTATCTGTCTTCAAGAAAAAGAACTTTGCACTTTCTGGCTTTGTAATAATGTGACAAGTTCATTTAACACAGAAATTGAAGCTGGAGAGTAAATCATGATTTACTATTCTGTCTGTCTTCTGGCTTTTTCCCTTTTCTCGGGAGTCGCCACAGCGAATCATCTGATTCGCACGTTTGATTTGGCAGAGGTTTTTACGTTGGATGCCCTTCCTGTCACAACCCTTTTTAGCAAGGGACAGAAACACGCTGACGACTTTGCAGCTACTCTTCACGAAAGTCAGCAATGGTTCTTTTACATGCCTCTCACCATAGACAGTAAGAGACATGGCCTGCCTTTGATAACCCAGTTAGCTGCACTGGGGGGGACAGTGACAACCCTGTGGAGAGTGGGACTCGAACCCCCAACCTTTGGATCAGCGATCCAGCGCCCTATACCACTAGACCACCACTGCCCCCTAAATCATGATTTACTATATAGTTATTATATATAGTTATTAAATCATAATTTAAAAAAAAACATTTTAACGAATGGCATGTTTGCATATAAATTATTCTCATTCACTCACTAATTTGTTGAACCACTTATTCCTACTGGGTTAGTATGGAGGCTGGTGCCTGTCTCAGCTGACATTGGGTGACGGCAGCGTATGCAGCCTATTACTGGAACAACATACACACACACACACACACACACACACACACACACATACACACATTCACCCTCACACCCACACATAGTGGCAATTTGGAACAGCCAATTGGCCTAATGTGCAGTTCTTTGGACTGAGGGAGAGAGCCGGAGCAAATTAAATACTGTATTCAACGTGATAAGCGCCAGGGCGCTTAAAAAATTGGAGTGGGTGGGCGCTTATTAAAATGTGTAACAGTGGAGTGGAACGGTAAGTGCTTATTAGCACCAAGGTGGAAAACATGAATAATAACAGAACAATAAGAGTTTTACTGGTATTTGTGTTATTCATTTTGTGGTATCAACCAAATTACTTACATGAAAGCTGAAAAAAACAGAAAACCGCATAATTTAAAAAAAAAAAAAAAAAAAAAAGACCGTTTAATTTTCCCTTACAGTGCTGTTCCTTTAAATATTTTACCCCAGATGTAAAATCGAGCCAATCAACACGATTGTCAACTTTAGCACATGGCACATTGAACCAATCAATACAAACAAGCACATGGACAGGAATGTCCTTAAATTGATGAAGTTAGTGAGCAGGAGAATCGGGGTGAAAAATACTCATCATCACTTTCTGATTGGTCCATATCTGGCTCATTGCTCCATTCATTCAGAGCATCCGATAGTTTTGCTGTAACAGTTTCTAATATTTCATCGATTTTTGGACTTTTGCTAAAAGAACAGCAAAATATTTTCCTGTTTTTTTAAAGCACAACGGAACAATCAAATGTGTTGTTACTGATGAACATTATAGACATTCCCTAGTGGCAGGGGTCATGAAATACCGTGCAAACTTACTTTTGCAGCCAGTGAATGCCTCATTTTACTCCCAGTACACACGGGCGGTTATTAGATTTAAGTTCTTAGTGGAGCAGGACGCTTATTACGTCGAATACGGTAATTACAGATTACAAATTCTGATGCTTGGCAAGTTGTAGTCAGTTCACAGAACTTTGCTCAATAAACCAACTAAGATTTGAAGTATATAAGCTTTTACAGGCTGTGTGTATTTGATCAAGTGGCTATTTAACTATTTTTCAGCTGCTGAACCCTGAGGACGATCTACACCCAGGGAAGATTCGTGACTCTAACCGCTCTACACTTCTTGCCACTATCCAGGAGCACGGATACCCCACCATTAACCTGGGCATTGTGGGAGACAAGTGAGAATCTCTACATAGTTCATCTTAAACTATATTTTCAAAAGTATACAGACACTTGACTCTGTCATCCAAATGTACTCATACTTGAAAATGCTGTACCAAAGACCTGGTGTTAATACTGAGTCTTTTGTGTAAGTTTTGTGCTTGTAGTTTGTGTAGATGGCCAAGACAGGTAAATATATTATATAAGTTGAACGTAGAATAATTGCAAAAATTTACTATAAATACCATGTCGTCCATTTAAGAATGTGCTTTTACTGTTTCAACCATATCCATAGTGTGAACTGAAATATTTGTATTGAAGGTATAAATGATCCTTCAAGTTATAATCCCAGTGATGAGGAAAGGTACAGATTTTAAAGTTGCTGACATAATCACATGAATAACTTCAAAAATCAACACATCTTTGTTGCAAGAAATAATGTGATAAGTTTTATTATCATACGCAAGGATATTTTAATTATAATTTGAAAAGGATATTACTTTAATTACAGTCTTCTTCTTCTTCTTTTCCTTTCGGCTTTCCCTTTCGCAGGGGTTGCCACAGTGAGTCATTTGATTCGCACGTTTGATTTGGCATAGGTTTTTACTTCGGATGCCCTTCCTGAGACAACCCTTTAGCAAGGGACAGAAACACGCTGACGGCTGTGCAGCTACTCTTTACGAAAGTCAGCAATGGTTCTTTTACATGAACCTCTCACCATAGACAGTGACAGACATGGTATCTATCAAAAATCAAAGTGTAACACACTTTAAATAATGATTTTATTTGGAATTGTGTTACATCAGGGACAGTACATTGGTAAGGACCTTCACCTCACATCACGAAGCACTGTGTTCGAGACAAAGGCGTGGAAGTTTGCATGCTCTCCCTCTGTTTCATTGGGTTTTCTCCATGTACTCCTGTCCCATCCTACAGTTCAAGGACATGCACATTAGCCTAATTAGCTGTTCCTTTGCTTCTAATTATGGCTGTGAGTGTGGATGGTTGTGTGTGCATTGGCCCGGTGATAGACTAAGGTGCTGCTTCCTTGCAACCCTCATAGGTAGGATTAAGTTATTTGACAAATGAATGAATGATTAAATGATTTACATCGGCAGCTGCCATCCTCTATCTTTTAGATGGTTATAAGTGTATTTTTGAACACTTAGAGAGCTTTACAAGTTAATAATTGTCAACAAAGATGGCAATACACTAGTGAAGTATTAAAAGCGATTTTAGACTTTCTTGGTGGCTGTACTAGGTGTTAATGACTCTATCCCAGACTCAGTAGCAGGCTTGGTTATAACAAAACTGAGTAAATCTGACACATAAATGTGATCACACTGTAATTACTGTGCGGTTTTAAGTTTTACTGCCAAGCTAACTGTTGCCGGGCTCTGCTGTCTCCTCCCACAGCCCAGATGACCTCTTGAATGCCCTGAACGAGGGCATCAGCCGTGCCGATGTCATCATCACCTCAGGGGGCGTGTCCATGGGTGAGAAGGTGAAGACCATCAACTGTACATATGATCATGGATGGAACCACGGCTATGCGTTGTATTCAATTAAAATTTGCAACCAGCATCTGCACGATCTAAGTTTTTTCAGGTTTGAGCAAGCACATAGATGCCTGGGGTGTCCTTGTACTTTTACGAGACGTGCTCCCTTTCTCCAGTGTAAACAACAGCTCTTAAATTTCTTTATTAAGTCTTGGCATGAGTTTAAATAGTCACAGTATAATTAATGCGGATGCATCTAGGAAGTGTTTTTGTCACTGGGACATTAAACTGCTGGAAATTGCTGACAGGTAAACTTTGGCTTTGTGAGAAGCACAGCTGTTTGGTTTAATACAAGCGATCACTGTATGAACACAGCAGTGCATTAAACAAATGACAAATGGCTTTCGTGATCATTTTGGTAGCTGAACATCCCTTTTTAAAAAGAAATAGCAAAGTATTGATTTATGCATTCACAAAGATTTTTATAAGTACATTCTGTGAGAAAGTTACGAGAGTTAAAATACATATCCCGAATTATCATGAAAATTGCGTGGCAGCAGGCGAAGTTAGCAGCAGCTTCCCCTTACTATACCCTAACAACTGAAGTGCTCTTGAGCTAGGTACCTAAGTCCCAACTGCTCTCCGAGCATTTCAGCTGCCCACTGGTACAAGTATGTGTTGTGCGTGCGTGTGTGCGTGTGTGTGTGTGTGTGTGTGTGTGTGTGTGTGTGTGTTTGTTTGTTTACTTTGGAGGGTTAAATTCTCAGCATAATTTCCCTTGTGGAATTAATACATTATAGTGGTCCCTCGCTACTTCTTGCTTCAGTTTCTGCAGCTTCAGTGCATCGCGTGTTTTTCAAAAATATTCATCGAACAATTAAAAAAATGAGTAAATTAAGGAAAAATAGCAGGAGTTAAGGAAAATGCCACAAAACAAGGCCAATTATGCAAAAGAAACCAAACAAACAAAAACAAAAAATCATCCAAAAACCCCCAACAAAACTACTCACATTTTTATGATGTGCGCATCTGTCCGTGTGTATTTATATTTTATTTACATCTTCTGCATTATTTTTGAATGTTTCATTGTTATTATAACCATTTATATCGTTGAATATGTATTTATTGATATTATATATACATATACATGTACTTATACATCAGTCAGGAGGGTCGATCCTACTTCGTGGAAATCAGCGGTCGCGGGGGTCTCGGTCCCCATTAACCATAGAAGGTGAGGGATTCCCGTATATCAAAACTTTTTCAAAAAATGAATAATTAAAAAAACATACAGAGCGAATTCAAAATTCACAGTAAAATAGATTTTGAAATTTATTTCTGAGTTAAAATAAAAATAGTGCAGAAAGGTTTGACACAGCTCCATGCTGACATCTCGTGGTTCACTTTAAATGCAGGTGAATCATTCCACAGCAGTCAGAGCTGCTGATAAATAATGTATGACTTTCCTTCCCTACCATATGGGGCTGTCTGGAGTTTTATGAGAATATGTGTTTCGATCATCATTAATGTGAACCTTTAATTGGCCTGTTTCGACAGGACTACCTGAAGCAGGTGTTGGATATTGACCTTCATGCTCAGATTCACTTTGGGCGTGTCTTTATGAAACCTGGGTGAGTGGATGAATGAGTAGCCAATGGTTTGAAAAACAGTTTTAAAGCACAACAATCTTATTATTTGTTTCTCTATGTAGTCTCCCTACAACATTTGCAACTCTGGACATGGATGGTACACGAAAGCTAATTTTTGCTCTACCAGGTAGGGATGGTGAGAGAGTTTGTTGGTATGTATTTATTAGTATTCGTCTGAAGGCAGCTGTTTTAGCTTGTGCTATCATTAATTTGCTCTTTTGTTTTGTGTCTAAAGTTTTGTCATTTTATCATATTTTTGCATGTTTTTTATCATTGCAAACTTTTGGTTTGTTTATTTTTATGTTTATGAATTTTTGGGTAATTTCATGAAGTGTGTGTGTGTGTGTGTGTGTGTGTGTGTGTGTGTGTGGCTTCTGATCATAAACCACATTTTAGAAGTATTCACTAACAGCAAACTTATAATCAAGAATTAAGCGTCTTCCTAATGCTCCCATGATGGTAAAGTTTGCTTTTTTGTGAATATGGCCCTGCTAAGCTGTGTAGCTATCTAATCTCAGAATAGATGAAAGATAATAAGATCATATTTTGTTTTTTACAGGTAACCCCGTGTCAGCGGTGGTCACGTGTAATCTCTTTGTCATACCCGCCTTGAGGAAGATGCAGGGAATCCTGGACCCACGACCCACCATCATCAAAGCCAGAGTAAGGGTCAGATATTGATATTCTGGTGTTTTACAGACTGAAAACTCTAATGAAGCTTCTCTTTTACTTTATTCATATTCATGGTGAATGGAATTCCATGGCAGCTTCAGTTCACTATGTATTTTTCTCTGCAAATAAAATTACATCTTTCCAAATAACAGCATTTTGAAATGATTAACTGGAGCTTGTATTAAGCCGATTTCTTAACATTTACTAATTTTAAGCCTTAAATACAGTAATAACTTTTCTATTGATAGAGTAATTTATAATTTGCATTTGTAGAAAGGTGCATAATTGTATGCCAAAAAATTAGGAGTATTAAATTAGAAAAATTAATATTGAAATATATGTTTAATACCTTTATAACTCAATAACACATTTGGTTTAGTAAATTTTTAAAAGGAAACACGAAGGTGACATTTTTATATTCAATCTATTATCTGCTTGCATGAGTTATGTAAGCTTGTGTGTGTTCTGAACTTTAAATATGTTAAATCTCTGGCTGTATGTCATCGCAGTAGATCGATGCATGAAGAAAGAAATAGAAAAATTTCATACTAGAATCTGTAACTGTTCACATGTCATGTAATGTGCTTCTGATTAGCTTTTTCTGAGCTAATTATTGTTTAATGTTTGATAATGATATAAAAACTGTACTTGGTTGTAGACGCTGACTTTTGAACTTGCCTGAAGTAGTTTCCTGGGTTAGTGTTTAAGTGAAATTAAAATACAAATTTCCAGGTTACGAAGGCAAGTGGATATAATGTTTCTTGCTGTGTGCCTACAGTTGTCCTGTGATGTAAAACTGGACCCACGTCCTGAGTATCACCGTTGTATTTTAACATGGCACCATCAGGAGCCGCTGCCATGGGCTCAGAGCACAGGTGGGCTTATGCAAGATGATTGTTGAAGGAGTGAAAAGAAGTAAACATATGTACTGCAGTAAACCATTTCAATTTTTTTTTTTTGACAATAACGATGCGATCTCTTAATATTTGATTAACATTACAATTAAAATATGCATCAGAAAGGTTTGGACACCCAGTTGTAGAGAACTTCTTTAATGTGTCTAATTACCTGATTGGGCATCTATCAGTGGACTTCAAAATAATTATTATGAACAAAAAATCCGTGAGTTTGTTCAATCCTGTGACTGTAATGTGACATCATGGATCTGCAAGATGTTTTAGCTGACCCAGAAGTGGTTGTGCACAGCTAACTGGGTTATCAAAGGCCGGCCATGTCTCTCACTGTCCATGGTGTGAGGTTCATGTAATACAGTCCCCAACATTTTTATCATCACGGACCAGTCAACGCTTGGCAATTTTACCACGGCCCGAGGACTGGACGGGGGGGAAGGAGCTTGTTTTTATTGTAAATATAATACCCCGCCCTTGCCCAGAGTTGGCTGAGATGTGCGCCAGCCTCCATAATCAGGATTAAGTGTTACATTTTTAATCAAGCTTGACCTCTTCTTAAAAAAAAAAAAAACCTGCAGGCGATGGTGCACCAGCTGGGAGAATGAAGGCTCAGGCTGAGTCTCACCCGAAATCCCCCGTATTGTTTGAAACATGTCCAATGTGCCTCTGTTCATGTGCCGTCCCCATGTGGGTTACATTTTAGCGCTCAAATGACCGACATGTAACCGAGAGAATCCGGTCATTTTTCAAAATACAAGTTTTTTAAAAATAAAAGATCGTTCAGACTCAGATAATAAATAAAACAGAAATAAATAATTATTTCTTGTGCAGCCCGGTACCAATTGATCCACGGACTGGTACCGGTCCACGGCCCAGGGGTTGGGGACCACTGATGTAAAAGAACCATTGCTGACTTTCGACAAGAGTAGCTGCAGAGCAGTCAGCGTGTTTCCGCCCTGCGATGGCCTGGTGAGCTGTCCAAGGTGTCCTCTGTCCTCGCCCGGAGTCGGCTGGGATGGGTGCCTTATGGGGTGTTTTGCTCTTTGTAATCTTCTGACACACTCGATTGGCGAAAAGAAGCTATCGTCTGGGCTAGAAAGAATTCTAACTTCTTCATACCATTTTTCTTCACCTCGTGATTACTACTGTATTCATATCTGCAAAACCTTTAATTAAAAATAAGCTTGTATTGTCTTTTTAACTTTTGAAAAAGTCACACCAGCGTGTGTGGCTTATTCCTATCGTGTACGACTGAAAAGCATGCTTTATTAGTCTTGGTCTCCTGTGTGAGCATCAAG
>CM045737.1:25162347-25182347 GCA_024760905.1 Plotosus lineatus | reverse complement strand
GCAGGTCCTCGTCTCTCTCCATGTCGACCATGTTAGCTGGCTCAGCGATGGGTCCGAGCTCAGCCAAACGCTTCGCCATCTCCTTTTCGGTCTTCTCCCTCAGCTGCTTCTTCTTCTCTTGGATCTTTTTCAACCTGGAGGAGTCAAAGAAGACAGAGAGAAAAAGTAAGCAAGAAAGAGATGCATTTGATCACTTTTGTGAGTCTCTGATAGACTGATCAGCCATAACATTAAAACACTGACTGGTAACATAAATAACAATCATCTCGTTACAGTAGCCCCTGGGAAGGCGTGGGATGTATAAAGCATAACATGAACAGCCAGTTCTTTCAGTTGTTGTGTTGGACGCAGTAAACATGAGCTGGTGAAGGGATCTGGATGGCTAACAGGGGACATACTGTGATGAATGGTAAGCGGTACATAACCGCCAAAGAGTGTCATGGGTGCCGTGTGAAGACTCGTAGGTCTTGTCTGATCCCACTGAAGAGCTACTATAGCACAAACTAAAATTGTTAATGTTGGCTATGATAGAAATGCGTCAAGCTCCCAAGTGGTGTATCAACCAGGAGCGTGACTATTATCCCGGAGGTTACAAGTTCGAATCCGGTTTAATGCTACAGCCGTCCATGGCCGGGAGTCCATGGGAGCTAACTGGCCGAGCTCAAACGGTCAAGAGAGATAGCATAGGCTTACTTCCCGGTCACTAACAGCGATCACCAGCAAATCATGGGCATCTGTGAGCTCATTCGTACAAGGGAACGGATCGCTCTTTCCCTCCTCGAGTGTGTTAGATCTCCCACAAATACACATGCGCCGCAGTTTGAAAAGAGAATTTCGAATGTGATGTTTTTTGAAGTCCTTGCAGATGTCGGCATAAAAAAACTAGAAGCATTTTTTGAAAACAGACTATCAACATCAAAAACACCATGATTACGATCTCTTCACCACCACCACCACCCCCAGCATTGCAGATCAAGGGTTTCGCCCCTTCCCGGTTGGTGGTGGTCTTGTGCAAGGGAAAGCAATACCTGATTGGTGGGAATCGGATACGACTAAATTAGGGAGAAAATGGGTGGAAACATCCCAAAATACAGCTTCAGAACACACAATGTGAGGGCTGTCCAGCCACAGACCACTCAGATGGTGTTAATGTTAAGGCTGATGGGTATAGCTGTTGACACCATTGGGTGCAATAAGCAATCAATTCAAACATTTCTGACTGACTTCTGGCAGCCAGATTTTTTTTTTTTTTGTAATATCTCTTCTTCTCGTCTGATTATTTATGTTTATATTGAGGTACTCACAATGCAAAGATTATCCATCAGTGATTCTGTGAGTGTTGGTGAGTATTCTGAGTAAACTGTTTACAAGTTTAAAACCACAAACAGACCCTGAAGCAGCACAGACTCATAGTTTGATATGAAGCAGCATATTAAATCTACAAACTAGGTTTTAAAATACAAATAATTAGCAGACAGCAGTTGAGGGTTAATTTCTTTGTTTCAGCCATAAAATGGAGGGGGGGGGAAGGTGCTGCTCACAAACACACCCATCTCCGCCCACCAGCAGCACCACAAATAGAAAAAGCAACCTTCCCATCCCAAACTCTAACCATTAGGCAATGACTACTCCCCACTTTTTCCTTCTGTTTTCTCTTTAACAATAACCAACCTCGTTTTTTTTTGTTAAAAATCTATAGCAATGCAGTCAAAACGATTGCGATTCACCTATAAAACTCTTCTCTTTCTCTCTCATCCAGTTCAGTGATGATGTATGTGAGAGTTCGCTCAATCCTCGGAATGATCACTGAGGGAGAGAAACAGTCATCAGTAATTCATTCAACTCTGTCAGTGTTCAAAATTTATGAATCAAAATTAATATTCATTCATTCTTTCTCTGAGACACTAATCAAGGTCACAGGGAGTCTGACACCCATCTCAGCCGACTGGGTGAGCGTGGGGTACACCCTGGACAGCTTGCCAGGCCATTGTAGGGCCAACACACACACACACACACACACACACACACACAACTATTCACCCTTACAATCAAATGTGAAGGTGATTTTGAAACAGCCAATTTGCACAATGGACTAACTGGCTATTTCAAATCTCATTCATTTTCTGTAACCGCTTAATCCTAATTAGGGTTACGGGGAGGCTGGCGCCCATCCCAGCCGACTCTGGGCGAGGGCAGAGTACACCCTGGACGACTCGCTAGGCCATTGCAGAACAGAAGTGTCGGCTATGCAGCTACTGTTGTCGAAAGTCAGCAATGGTTCCTTTATATGCCTCACACAATAGACAGTGAGAGACATGGCCGGCTGTTGATAATCCACTTAGCTACACTGGGGGACAGTGACAACCCGCTGAAAGTGGGGCTTGAACCCCCAACCTTAGGATCAGTGATCCAGCACCTTTACCACCAGGCCACCACTGCCCCTCAGTGTGTTTCAATTCTCCCCTTCGTGAAAACATCCGGGTCCTCCGGGTTTAACCCACACAAGCACAAGGAGAACATACAAACTCCACGCAGAAACACTTGAGGCCGGGAATCGAACCCTGGCTTTGTTGCTGTGATGCGGATGTGCTAACTACTGCACCCTGATAACTAGATATTATTTCTTAACAGAAATTAAACCCTTGATCCCGCTAACCATGTCCGAGTACTCCATCAGGTGCATATGTAAAATATACTCATTCATTCATTTCCTGAACCGCTTAATCCTAATTAGGGTCACGGGAAGGCTGGTGCCCATCTCAGCCGATTCTGGGTGAGAGCAGAGTACACCCTGGACAGATCACCAGGCCATCGCAGGGCAAAAACACACTGATGGCTATGCAGTCTACACTTGACGAAATATCCTATATAAAATATATCAGGTGATATTTTTGTCGATCTTGAATTTATTGTTTGCCACTTTGCACAAAGATTTATGAACAAATTTTAATTATTGTAGTACATTAATGTCGGCCAAATAACTCAATTCAATTATGATCTAGCTTTTTGAAAGTGTTGTATTACAGCAGGTCGGTGTGGGGGTTGCAATAGTTTGTTTTTGGAATGGAGGAGGTCTGTGTCCTCCAGTATTTCAGGTTTAATACTTGTATTACATCGTATTGCTGTCGGCATTAAAACCTCTGAGAGAAATCCATCAAGTGTCATGCTGGACTCAATATTTGTGGCTTGATCCCTCCCCCCCCCCGCACTGAACAGATAACGTCGAAACATATTCAGAGAGTGGGACACACTCATGTCTGACTTACCGTGCTCAATAGCGTTCACACGACGGTTGGTGATCTTAATGGCTTCATCCAAGGTGACAAAGGAGGTCTGTTAATTGAGTGATTCCAAATAAGGTGAAATTATCAGAAATTGGGTTGGGATGTACACTTTTTTACACGATTGTAATTTTTTTTTTTTCGCCCACAAACAGTGTACTTCTGTCAGCATTTAAAACACAACCATACATTTCACCAGACTGTCAGAATTCCAGTATCCCTCTACGTTCACTACTCTCTCCCCTTTGTCAAGTACTGTGTTGAAAATGACTCCCTTCTGACTGTTGTCTACATTGGAAAATCGACAGTACTACATAGAAACAGAATAATAAGAAAGTTTTAAGTGTGACGCAGTGGACAGATGCAGTGGTTGTGATTACAGGTCACTGTGACACCCGTGACTATTGAGCCTACTGTGATACTGGAAAGACTGTATATAAAAGAGGAGGCTCTGCACCGCCTAAGCCCTTTATGCGACGGACCCCATCGAACCCTAGACAACCAAGACGCTGCCAGCCATTGCTACCCTCTGTGTATCTTCTTTTTCTTTTCGGCTTTTTCCCCTTCTCGAGAGTTGTCACAGCGAACCATCTGATTCGCACCTTTGATTTGGCATGGGTTTTCCTGTCGGATGCCCTTCCTGTCACAACCCTTTAGCAAGGGACAGAAACAAGCTGATGGCTTTGCAGCTACTCTTTACGAAAGTCAGCAATGGTTCTTTTACATGCCTCACACCATAGACGGTGAGAAACATGGCCCGCCTTTGATAACCCAGTTAGCTGCACTGGGCGGGACAGTGACAACCCTGTGGGGACTCGAACCGCCAACCTTAGGATCAGCGATCCTGCGCCCTATCCACTAGACCACCACTGACCCGTGTACCCTCTGTGTATCTACCTAAATAAATTACTGCATTGACAGAGTTTCCCTCATTTGCATTCCTCCAGCTCTCCACCCACCGATCCGTCACATAAACGACATTCCAAAGTTTGTTCAACACACTGCTTAAATACAGACTGCACACTTGGAAATGCTGTAAACTAAATAATAACTGAGTGTTAATATTAACAAATACAGCATCTTGTGGTTTGAAACCTTCAAAGAAAACAATCCACCACCCCAGTTTGCGCCTTGCTCTATTGCTTCTATGAAAGACATGAAGGCATATAATTTTATATACATTAGTGCCCCCTACCTGCAGGGAGGCTAACTCCACCAGCAACTCCACAGCTTTAGCATAGTTCCTCTTCAGCCTGGACAGCTGCTCTCCACCCCTCGCTAACCCGGTCAGCTCGTAACCTACACACATTTATTCTCTTACTTTCTGTAAAACATTGAAATGTAGATTTTTAATTGCATTTCCCCCAAATATAACTTACTGTCTCCTCCTTCCTGGTAGTGCTCAAACACTGGCAGAGTCACACCTGGAGTCACACAGGGCAAACAGATGAGTGTGACTTCAAACAAATCACATTTATTGCAACAGCATAAAAACCTTCTGCTGGAGTCACTGCACTATCATTTACATCAGGGATGCAGAATTTTAACAGAGAACAAGTCTGCTACATTGTTTCTCATTTTAAACCTGGAAAGATTTCATATTCGTGCAGGCATACATTTTTATTAGTTCATTCGTTTTCTAAGCCATTTAATCCTAATTAAGGTCACGAGAGGCTGACATCCATCTCAGATGACTCCCTGAACAGTTAGCCAGGACATTGCAGGGCCAACATACATACAACTATTCACGCCTAGGGGAATGTGTGTATATTTTGCAAAAACAAAAGTATTCCTTTTGGTTATGGTTAGGCTTAGTTTTATAGTTTTACCTGTGTGTGAGATATATATATATATATATATATATATATATATGCATTAACTAGTCATTAGGTCAAAAATTCTCATAAACATGCATTTTTTTCCCCTCGTGCTTAGTACAAGTTTTAGACAACATTAAGCAGACCTGCAACGTTGTCCTTCTTCGCCCTGACCTTCACCTGGGCCTTGTTCACATTCTGTATGACTGTAGTGCTAAAGAAACAACAAATACAAACTGAAAGATCAAGAGACACCGTCACTAAAACAAACACTCATGAGTGCACACACACACAGCAGCAGCAGCATTCTGTTCACATCTCCTGCTCATACCTAAAGTCACCAGCAGCAAACTTGGCTTCGGCTAAGGAGAAAGCCGCCTCCCGCATCACTTCCCCCATGAGAGTCTTAGTCTGGGAACAAACAGAGAACACTTAACACCACTGTGAAAAAACAAATTGAGGCTTAACAAGATCACGGCACTGAACTCAACACCATCACCACTGTCATGCTAGAAAGCCTCATAATTAATAATACACATCAAAATAACTATGTAAGCAGATTTTAAAGTCAATGACACAGTTCAGTAGACATAAGAAGGAAAATAACTGGTCATCCTACCTCAATGATTTTCCTCAGAATCTGCCGGAAGCGCATGGACAGAGCATCTGATTTCTTCTTCAACAGGTTGCGTCCAGTCTGAGCTCCTTTCAGACGCGCCTTCATGATGGTCTGAGCCCTAATATAGACAACTCCTGTTCAAACCTCACTCTTATCATTCCTGTTACAGATGCTATAACCAGTCATTCCATCCCCAGCCTTTACCTTGCTCTTGTCACTTGAAGCTGATAAGAATTTATAAAAAAAAAAAAAAAATTTAAACCCTGGCTTGTTTACATGACATTGAAACATGACCTCCCTCAACTACAACACAAAAGTTACTGACACTGGAGACCCCTCCTTATGGTGGGTGGGAATTTTATACGACTACCTATTTGATTAGGAGTGAAAAACTCAGCATTTTATATATACAGTGATCCCTCGTGAATTCATGCTTCAGTGCATCACGTTTTTTTCAAAAACATTCATCGAAAAAGTTAGGAAAATGCCACAAAACAAGGCCAATTATGCAAAAAAATATATATATACATTTTATGTGAGGTGCACATCTGTGTGCACGCGCGCCCATATGTATGTGTATTTATATTTTATTTACATCTTAAGCATTATTTTTGAATTTTTGAATGTTTAATTGTTATTATAAGCATTTACAGCACTGAATATGTATTTTATTGATGTTATATACACATATACATGTATGTATATGTCAGTCAGGGGGGTTCGATCCTACTTCGTGGAAATCTGTGGTCGTGGGGGGGTTCTTGGTCCCCATTAACCGTGGAAAGTAAGGGATCCGTGTGTGTGTGTGTGTATATATATATATATATATATATATATATACACACAGACTAGTATATACAGGGTGATTCAAAAAGAATGGACCTATTTCATATAAAATATTCAAGTATTTAATCATGAAATAGGGTTATTCTTTTTGAATCACCCTATATATTATATATATATATAAATAATGCAGCAGTGAGGGGAGGGGGGTACAAGCCAGTGTTCATCCTCACGCCAGTCCCAAGCCCGGATAAATGCAGAGGGTCGTGTAAGGAAGGGCAGCCGATGTAAAACTTGTGCTAAAATTTGATATGTGAATCATAAAAACAAATTTCATACCGGATCGGTCGGGGCCCGGGTAAACAATGACCGCTGTCAGTGTTGTTAAACAACAGGGTGCTGGTGGAAACTGGGCTACTGTTGGTCGAAGAAGGAGAGGCGGGAGGCGTGTCCGTAGGTGGAGAGAGAAGAGGAAAGGCATGAGTTCAGAACTGAGAGTAGGGACTTTGAATGTTGGAACTATGACAGGAAGAGGTAGAGAGCTGACTGACATGATGCGGAGGAGGATTGTGGACATACTGTGTGTTCAGGAGACCAGATGGAAAGGTAGCAAGGCTAGAAGCTTAGGAGCAGGGTTTAAGCTGTTTTATCACGGTGTGGATGGGAAGAGAAATGGAGTAGGAGTCATCTTGAAGGAGGGGTTGGTCAGGAATGTTCTAGAAGTGAAAAGAGTGTCAGTGAGAGTGATGAGTCTCAAGTTAGAAAATGAAGGCGTGATGTTCAATGTTGTTAGTGCTTATGCCCCACAGGCAGGATGTGAGCGAGAAGAGAAGGAGAGATTCTGGAGTGACTTAGATGAAGTGATGCAGAGTACCCCCAGAGGTGAAAGAGTGGTCATTGGGGCAGACTTCAATGGACATGTTGGTGCAGGAAATAGAGGGGACGAGGAAGTGATGGGCAGGTTTGGTATCCAGGACAGGAACACAGAAGGCCAGATGTTGATAGACTTTGCAAAAAGGATGGAACTGGCTGTGGTGAATACTTTCTTCCAGAAGAGACAGGAGCATTGGGTGACTTATAAAAGAGGAGGTAGGAGCACACAGGTAGACTACATCTTGTGTAGGCGATGTAATTTGAAGGAAGTCAGTGACTGCAAAGTAGTAGAGGGTGAGAGTGTTGCCAAACAGCATAGGATGGTGGTGTGCAGTATTACGCTGATGGTGAGGAAGGTGAAGAAGGCAAAGGCAGAGCAGAAGACAAAGTGGTGGAAGCTGAAAAAGGAAGAGTGTCGTGTTGTCTTCAAGAAGGAGTTGAAACAGGCTTTGAGTGGTCAGGAAATGCTTCCAGATGACTGGACAGCTACAGCTAATGTGATCAGGGAGACAGGTAGGAGAGCACTTGGTGTGTCCTCTGGAAGGAACATAGATAAGGAGACTTGGTGGTGGAATCAGGAAGTGGTTAGCTAAGAAGTGGGACATTGAGAGGACCGAAGAGGACACAGGACACAGGGGGAGACGGCATAAGGTGAAGGTAGCGATGTCAAAGGCCAAACAGAGGGCATATGATGACTTGTATGCTAGGTTGGACAGTAAGGAGGGAGAAAATGATTTATACAGGTGGGCACAGCAGATAAATAGAGATGGGAAAGATGTGCAGCAAGTTAGAAAAGAGTGTGGAAAAAGTACTTTGATGAATGAGGAAAATGAGAGAGAGAGAAAAAAAAAAAGAGTAGAAGAGGTCCAAGAGGACCAAGAAGTAGCAAAGATTAGTAAGGGTGAAGTGAGGAGGGCATTGAAGAGGATGATGAGTGGAAAGGCAGTTGGTCCTGATGACATACCTGTGGAGGTATGGAAGTGTCTAGGTGAGGTAGCAGTAGATTTTCTGACAAGAACATTCAACAAGATCTTAGTGAGTGAGCAGATGCTGGAGGAATGGAGAAGTGTGCTGGTGCCCATTTTTAAGAACAAGGGAGACGTGCAGAGATGTGCAACTACAGAGGGATAAAGATGATGAGCCATACGATAAAGTTATGGGAAAGAATACTGGAAGCTAGCCTAAGGGCAGAGGTCAGCATTTGTGAACAACAGTTTGGTTTCATACCAAGAAAGAGCACCACAGATGAAGTGTTTGCTTTGAAGATGTTAATAGAGAAGTACAGAGAAGGTCAGAGGGAGCTGCATTGTGCCTTTGTGGATCTGGAGAAAGCCTATGACAGGGTGCCGAGAGAGGAACTGTGGTATTGCATGAGGAAGTCTGGAGTGGCAGAGAAGTATGTTAGAGTGGTGCAGGACATGTATGAGAGATGTAAGACAGTGGTGAGGTGTGCTGTTGGTGTGACAGAAGAGTTCAAGGTGGGGGTGGGACTGCATCAAGGGTCAGCTCTTAGCTCCTTCTTGTTTGCTGTGGTGATGGACAGGCTGACAGACAAGGTTAGACAATAATCTCCATGGACTTTGATGTTTGCAGATGACATTGTGATCTGTAGTGAGAGCAGAGGACAAGTGCAGGAAAATCTAGAGAGGTGGAGGTATGCTCTGGAAAGGAGGGGAATGAAGGTTAGCCTCAGTAAGACAATACATGTGTGTGAACGAGAAGGACCCAAGAGAAACGGTGACGTTAAAAGGGAGCAGAGAAAAAGAATGTGGAGAATTTTAAGTACTTAGGCTCAATAATCCAGAGCAATGGAAAGTGTGGAAAAGAGGTGAAGAAGCATGTGGCAGATTGGAATGGTTGGAGAAAAGTGTCCGGTGTGATGTGTGATAGGAAGGCATTGGCAAGAATGAAATGACAAGTGTACAAGACGGCCAGCGATGTTGTATGGTTTAGAAACAGTGGCGCTGAGGAAAAGACAGGAGGCAGAGCTGGAGGTAGCAGAGATTAAAATGTTGAGGTTCTCTTTGGGAGTAACGAGGATGGATAGGATCAGGAATTAGTACATCAGAGGGACAGCACGTGTAAGAGGTTTTGGAGACAAAGTCAGAAAGGCTAGATTGAGATGGTTTGGCCATGTACAGAGGAGGGATACTGAGTATATTGGATGCTGAGGTTGGAACTACCAGGCAGAAGGCCCAGAGGAAGACCAAAGAGGAGATTTATGGATGTGGTGAAGGAGGACATGAAGGTAGTTGGTGTAAGAGAAGATGATGTAGCGGCTAGGGTGAGATGGAGGCAGATCATTTGCTGTGGCGACCCCTGAAGGGAAAAGCTGAAAGGAAAATACATATACAATATATATATATACACACACACACACACAGGTCCTTCTAAAAAAATTAGCATATTGTGATAAAGTTCATTATTTTCTGTAATATACTGATAAACATTAGACTTTCATATATTTTAGATTCATTACACACAACTGAAGTAGTTCAAGCCTTTTATTGTTTTAATATTGATAATTTTGGCAAAAAAGTAAAGAAAAACCAAAAATCCCTATCTCAAAAAATTAGCATATTGCATCCGACCAATACAAAAAAAAAGTCAACCTTCAAATAATTATGTTCAGTTATGCACTCAATACTTGGTCGAGAATCCTTTTGCAGAAATGACTGCTTCAATGCGGCATGGCATTGAGGCAATCAGTCTGTGGCACTGCTGAGGTGTTATGGAGGCCCAGGATGCTTCGATAGTGGCCTTAAGCTCATCCACAGTGTTGGGTCTGGTGTCTCTCAACTTTCTCTTCACAATATCCCACAGATTCTCTATGGGCTTCAGGTCAGGAGAGTTGGCAGGCCAATTGAGCACAGTAATACCATGGACAGCTTTTCAGCAGATGGAAGCATGAAGTGCTCCAAAATCTCCTGATGGCTAGCTGCATTGACCCTGCCCTTGATAAAACACAGTGGACCAACACCAGCAGCTGACATGGCACCCCAGACCATCACTGACTGTGGGTACTTGATACTGGACTTCAGGCATTTTGGCATTTCCTTCTCCCCAGTCTTCCTCCAGACTCTGGCACCTTGATTTCCGAATGACATGCAAAATTCGCTTTCATCCGAAAAAAGTACTTTGGACCACTGAGCAACAGTCCAGTGCTGCTTCTCTGTAGCCCAGTTCAGGCGCTTCTGCCGCTGTTTCTGGTTCAAAAGTGGCTTGTGCACAGTGGCTCTGGATGTTTCTTCTCCAGACATAGTCCACTGCTTCCACAGGTCCCCCAAGGTCTGGAATTGGCCCTTCTCCACAATCTTCCTCAGGGTCCGGTCACCTCTTCTGGTTGTGCACTGAGGTGGCTTGATAGAGCACTCTGGGAACAGCCTATTCGCTCAGAGATTTCTTTCTGTGCCTTACCCTCTTGCTTGAGGGTGTCAATGATGGCCTTCTGGACAGCAGTCAGGTGGGCAGTCTTACCCATGATTGCGGTTTTGAGTAATGAACCAGGCTGGGAGATTTTAAAAGCCTCAGGAATCTTTTGCAGGTGTTTAGAGTTAATTGGTTGATTCAGATGATTAGGTTAATAGCTCGTTTAGACGACCTGAACATGATATGCTAATTTTTTGAGATAGGAATTTTGTGTTTTCATGAGCTGTATGCCAAAATCATCAGTATTCAAACAATAAAAGACCTGAAATATTTCAGTTGGTGTGCAATGAATCTAAAATATATTAAAGTTTAATTTTTATCAGTACATTACAGAAAATAATGAACTTTATTAAAATATGCTAATTTTTTTAAAAGGACCAGTGTATTCATGTGTGTGTGTGTGTGTGTGTGTGTGTATATATATATATATATATATATATATATATATATATATATATACACACACACACACACACACACATATGAATGTCTTCCTAAAACAAAAATTTGTAGTCGTTCTCACTATTATAGTTGCAGGAGGATGGAGCCTATGTCAGCCAACACAAGGCAAAGGTGGGGTGCACCCACAATTGGTCTGGTGGCCCTCAATAGCCTAATGTGCACTTTTAATGCGAGAAAACTTCAGAACCCGAAGGAAACCATACCAGCAGAAGATGCAACCCCCACAGAGAAATTCCCCAAACCTGGAACTCTCACCCAGGATCTTACAAACCTGATTTTTCACTCAGCTCCAGATAAAGCTAAACTTTATTAGACTAACCCGAACTTTAGCTTCTTCTTTTACTGCCTTGTTCAGACTTGCAAAACAATACTGCATTTCTCAACATTTCTCAGACGATACAGAAGCTGGTTCAGTTTTTCCTGCAGGAAGCGCGAGTCACGAGACTCAGACTTCCGCTTCTCGTGCAGCAGGATCAGGTGATTGTTCAATCCCCTCATATCGCTCAAAAAATACAAAAATACATTCTCTACTCCATGTGTTTCAATGCAAAGTACTGTGATCAGGTTCACCTTCACGAGGCATTTTAAATCGAGAAGCTCCTCATTTTACCACAGTGGGACTGTTTTCATGTAAATGTTCTTCAGGATGTAAACCATCCATCAAACTCCCCAGACTTGTAATATTGTCTACATAACTTTATAAATCCTAAGGTTTCAACTATAAAATAAATTAACAATTGTTAAACAACAAATAGCTGACTAGATTAGTATCTGAATGGATTAGTGGACATTAATCAAGGTTCTACATGTTAGATTGTTTACATGTAATTTACAGTCTTAGTTTATGGAAAATTGTCTAAAATGTGTCCAAATTGTACTTAAAAATAATCTTAAATTATATTGTTGACATTGTGTTGTGTGTTTCCGTGCTATCTGGCACTTAGCTTTGCGACTCACATTCTCGAAGGAAAAATGTCGATCCGGTCTTTGCCTGACATCTTTGCCTTTCGTTGGGGATTTTTTTTTTTTTAATTATATGTATTCCTCAAATACAAGTCTTTACACTGTCGACTTATTATCCTGTTATTAGCATAAGGATTACCCTGCTAACACTGACACTTCTAACTGATGCTCCGTGACTGACTTGTCACAAGCAGCGACCGTGTTCTAAATACCCCTGTTGAAGATACAATACTGTACTACGAAGGGCGCACTGCGCTGCGATTTTTCACACTAGATAGTGCAGCCACGCAGTGAGTCAATTACTATTTGTTATTTATTCCGGCAAGTAAAAGAGTAGCAGAGGGCAGAGCGAGTAATTTGTCATGTGATTCCGTAACATAATAGGAAATACCACCATCTGGCGTCTGGGATGACATACAGCGCTTCAAACTGTACAAAATACAGTACTGTACTGTATATTCATTCGGACGTTCATTCATTTTCTGAACCGCTTAATTCTATTTGGGAGGCTGGTCTCTCGATGGGGGCAGAGTACAGCCAGGCCATAATGCAGCTACTCTTTCCGAAAACCACTCAGCAATTGTTCTTTTATAGACCTCTCACCATGGACAGTGAGAGACATGGCTGGATTTGGGCTGCATTAAATCAAATTACATTTATTTTGCTCCACTGATTTGTATAAATAATGACTTCCCAAAAATCTTATTTGTTTATAATATGTATCTTTTTTTAACTGTTGGAGGTTTTGATTTATTATTATTATTATTATTATTATTATTCCGCAAATTAAATCATTATTTGTCATTGTAGTGCAATGACAGGGCAGTGATGGCCTAGAGGTAGAGGGCGCTGGATCACTGATCTAAAGGTTGGGGGTTCGAGTCTCATTCTCCACAAGATTGTCACTGTCCCCCCCTAGTGCAGCTAACTGGGTTATCAAAGGCCGGCCATGTCTCTCCCTGTCTATGGTGTGAGGTTGTAAAAGAACAATTGCGACTTTCGAAAAGAGTAGACTGCAAAGCCGTCAGTGTGTTTCCGCCCTGCGATGGCCTGGCGAGCTGTCCAGGGTGTACTCTGCCCTCACCCGGATTCGGCTGAAATGGGCGCCAGCCTCCCCATGACCCTAATTAGGATTAGGCGAATACAGAAAATGAACTGAATTAAGTTTTTCTTCCTACACCATTTGACACTCCGTGATCTTATATTATTCTGATCCTATAGTATTGGTCCTTAGTGCACCCTTAATATTATACCATAGAACGTACCAGAGGTTTTCTTACTGTCATATGTAATTGTATGGCCTGTTGTGTCATTACGTTTCTAACCCTATTAATAATCCAAATACTAAAAGAGGCTCTGTGGTGGAAAATCATGAGGAGCCTCCACAAATTAAAGAGAGATCAGAGATAAGAACATGTATAGCAAAGAAAACTTTATTGAAATACTGCGCAGAGCATTTGTCGGTCAGGCACTACTCGTGGTTGAGAGAGGAAACTTTCCCTTCTCATATGGAGTCTTTTATATCCCATCAGTGTTGCTCTCTGTGTGTCACAAACAGAATATTTCCCTGTGAAATGTAAAAGTACCCCTTATCTCCAAAAGTTCACATTTCAGCAGAGACTGAATTATCTCTAGAGGAGGCTGTAAAACGATACATTTCTTGTACGGATGAGTAAATAGTATCATCTTCTTTTCTCAGAAGGACAACAACTCTTTTATGAGTTTAACTTCAGTCAAGCACATACACAGATCACAACTTTTCACTCACACTTTGGGATTGTTGCAGCAAACACAGTCTAATTGATGACAGAGAAGCAAGTGTTAATTCAGAATCCATTCAACCAAAGAAGAAAGCAGAACAAGGTCAGACAATCACACAACCAGCTGATCTTCAGAAAATTAACCAAAGAAACAGACTTATGTGATCTGAAAAGAAAATAAAGTGCATGTAACCTCCTTATATTCACTTAACTTCTATGTCCATGTGATCAATTACCTCACTTCTGACACAGCTTGGTTGCCATGCCATATAGTGCCAGTGCACACTGTCCAAAATAAAGGCGTTGAATTAATGTACAGTTATTTTACAAGAATGTTTTATTAATATAAGTGCTTCTTAAATATTATATTTGTTTCAACTACAGTACATATTTTTATTTTGTTTTTTTTAATGTTCAGAGTGTTGAGGGTTTTTATTTTTTATTTTTTTGCAAATTAAATTATGATTAGTAGTCGTAACATCAATGGTTTATTCCGGTATCTTGCATTACTTACTGATTTACAGGCTGATGCGCATCTTAAGTTATGGCATAAATTTACGGGGAAAAAAAATGTCACCACCTCGGAAAAGAGGTTTGTGTTACATTTCTTGCTATAACTGCCATCACCAGATCACAGAGTCCAACACGACTAGATAAAGAATCATACAGGGGGTATATATACTGTACAATGTTTATACAGTGGGTTGTCTTCTTTGATGCTTGATGATACATATTTTTGGTCACACTGAATAAGTGTTTTGCCATATTTCACGCTGGGAGAATAATCAGGCGACTTCGTCAGGCACTGTAGCAAATTCACCAAAGCAATGGCCGCATATTCAACAACCAATCTTAAGATCAAGTAACATACAGTAACCCGGGCCCCTAACAGGCCACCACACTCTCTAAAGGCGCTCAATGCATAAAATCTTCAGTCGGCTTTCTTGACCTGTAGCCCTGTGCCTCGGCGCAAGTTGTTAGAAACAAAAACACAAAAGGGCTTAAAAGACTTGATGGATTCAGTGAGTACAAAACCAGAACAAATGGAGCGCCACATGCAGCTATTAAAGTTAAGGAAGTCAACCACCACAGCCATAATCTCAGTAGTGGCTCTGTTGTTCTTCTGTTCCAATTGTGAACTGAACTAGCACATTATCACCATTCTTTGGTCTGAAGACCTCTGCTTTTACTTACAGAATAATTTGTGTGTGTGTGTGGGGGGGGGGGGTCTTTAAAGAAAAAAGATACTTGGATTCTTTCTTATAGTCCTGTACATCATCATCATTTTCTGTACCACTTAATCCTAATTAGGGTTGCGAGGAGTCTGGCGGCCATCCTAGCCGACTCCGGGCGAGGGCAGAGTAAACCCTGGACAGCTTGGCAGGCCATCACAGGGGAGAAACATGCTGACAGCTATGTAGCTACTCTTGTCGAAAGTCAGCAATGGTTCTTTTACATGAACTTCTCATCATAGAGAGACATGGCCCTTCCAGTCCTGTCACTTTTTAAAAAACAAAGAAAAGGAACAGACTTTGCTGTGAAAATGACATGAGAGTGGCACTTGCTAAGGTGAAGCCAGGCATTTCTGAACTGGTCTTTCAAAGGCAACAGCAAAAGTCACACTGATTTGCAGTAAATACTCATTATTATTGTAGCCTGATGGAAATTAGGTGATGGGTGTGTTGAAATGTTAAAAATAATAAATAGCATAAATACTATAAGCTAATTGCATAAGATTAAAAATTTAAATAATTTCAGTGTGGTATTATTAAAAAAGGTTATGTATTTTTGAAAAGGTAAGTCATTTATTGTGAGTTTGTGGATTGTATTGGTTTTGTTCTTTGAACACAGTGATGTTAATTTTGGTGCCCCAGTAAAACATATACCCATGTCTTGATTTTTTGGGGGGGGAATTAATATTTTATTTTTCAATAAAGAAGGGTTCCGTGAATGCGCATATGAAACTGGTAGCGTTCGGTACCTCCAAAAAGGTTAAGAATCATTGCTCTATGCGAAATAAAAAGGAAAGGACACCAGTTTCCCTTGCCAGGAGTTGAGCTGTCAACCGATCACCACCTGGTGGTGAGCTGGTTTCGATGGCGGGGTAGGCTGCCTTCCAGACCTGGCAGGCCCAAGCGTGTAAATGTGGTCTGCTGAGAACTTTTGGCGGTGTCTTCTGTCCGGGAGGCCTTTAACTACCAACTCCGGCAGAGCTACAACCACGTTCTGGAGGAGGTGGGTTGGCCTCAAAAGGTTCTGGACTACCATCCGACACCTCGGGAGGGGGAAGCAGTTCTCCACAAACACCGTCTACAGTGGAGGTGGGGAGCTGCTCACTTCCACTGGGGGTGTCATTGGGAGATGGAAGGAATACTTTGAGGACCTCCTCAATCCCACCAACATGCCTTCCGTGGAGGAGGAAGACCCTGGGGGTTTGGGCGGGGTCTGCCCATCACTGGAGTGGAGGTCACTAAGGTAGTCAAAAAGCTCCTCGGGCTCCGGGGTTGGATGAGATCTGACCTGAATGTCTCGGGGCTCTGGATGCCCTTCCAGTCCTGTCACTTTTTAAAAAACAGTAGATACCTGATGACCTTATCATCTTCCACCCTATTCAGCATCCCTCCTAAACCCCCCTCCTATATTTTCTATTTGTCTCTTAATTTTGCTCTATCCTTTCATACTGTTTACCCCTCATTAACATCCGTTCTACTGTTTTATGTGGGAGGTGAGTTTAGTTTAAGAGAACTATCAAAAGATGACAAAGTCATCAATGACAGGACTGGAAAACTTTTTTTTTTAACTTCTTGTGTAAACCATGCATTAGTTTGTAGGCCAAAGCAGGAAACTCCAGACTAAAAAGTGGTGACAATGCACTAGTACAGTCTGTATTTTCTATTTAAAAATAAACAACAAGGCGACTAATCCAGCAGGTCAGTGATTATAGAAGTAGTTGTTCTTCCTACCCCATGGAAAGCCATAATCTCATATTTTCATGTTCCAGTTTTCCTTATTGTTATACAGTACCACAAGTTTTCCTATTGTGAGTCAGTAGTAACTGTTTTGCTGTTACCCTTTTGGGGCGAACACAGTCTAAATCACAAGAGGAAAAAAATGGGTATCGATCCAGTACAAATTTAAACAATCACACATCCATCTGATCTTCAGAAAATAATCGAAGACCTTTTATATTTACGTTAACTCCTCCAATGTTCCTGTCTTCTTCTTCTTTTCCTTTCGGCTTTTCCCTTCAGGGGTCGCCACAGCGAATCATCTGCCTCCATCTCACCCTATCCTTTGCATCTTCTTCTCTTACACCAACGACCTTCATGTCCTCCTTTACCACATCCATGAATCGTCTCTTTGGTCTTCCTCTAGGCCTTTTGCCTGGTAGTTCCAGCCTCAGCATCCTATTACCAATATACTCACTATCCCTCCTCTGTACATGTCCAAACCATCTCAATCTAGCCTCTCTGACTTTGTCTCCAAAACGTCTTACATGTGCTGTCCCTCTGACGTGCTCATTCCTAATCCTATCCATCCTCGTTACTCCCAAAGAGAACCTCAACATTTTCATCTCTGCTACCTCTAACTCTGCCTCCTGTCTTTTCCCCAGGGCCACTGTTTCTAACCCATACAGCATCGTTGGCCTCAACACCATCTTGTACACTTTTCCTTTCATTTTTGCCGATACCCTCCTATCACACATCACACCGGACACTTTTCTCCAACCATTCCAACCTGCCTGCACACGCTTCTTGACCTCTTTTCCACACTCTCCATTGCTCTGGATTGTTGAGCCTAAGTACTTAAAATCCTCCACCTTTCTTATCTCTGCTCCCTGTAATCTCACCGTTCCTCTTTGGTCCCTGGCATTCATGCACATGTATTCTGTCTTACTGAGGCTAATCTTCATTCCCCTCCTTTCCAGGGCATACCTCCACCTCTCTAGATTTTCCTGCACTTGTTCTCTGCTCTCACTACAGATTACAATGTCATCTGCAAACATCATAGTCCATGGGGAATCTTGTCTAACCTCGTCTGTCAGCCTGTCCATCACCATAGCGAACAAGAAGGGGCTGAGAGCTGACCCTTGATGCAGTCCCACCTCCACCTTGAACTCTTCTGTCACACCGACAGCACACCTCACCACTGTCTTACATCTCTCATACATGTCCTGCACCACTCTAACATACTTCTCTGCCACTCCAGACTTCCTCATGCAATACCACAGTTCTTCTCTCGTCACCCTGTCATATGCTTTCTCCAGATCCACAAAGGCACAATGCAGCTCCGTCTGACCTTCTCTGTACTTCTCCATTAACATCCTCAAGGCAAACACTGCATCTGTGGTGCTCTTTCTGGGCATGAAACCAAACTGTTGTTCACAAATGCTGACTTCTGCCCTTAGTCTAGCTTCCACTATTCTTTCCCATAACTTCATCGTATGGCTCATCAACTTTATCCCTCTGTAGTTGCCACAACTCTGCACGTCTCCCTTGTTCTTAAAAATGGGCACCAGCACACTTCTCCTCCATTCCTCTGGCATCTGCTCACTCTCTAAGACCTTGTTAAATGTTCTTGTCAGAAAATCTACTGCTACCTCTCCTACACACTTCCATACCTCCACCGGTATGTCATCAGGACCAACTGCCTTTCCATTCTTCATCCTCTTCAATGCCCTCCTCACTTCACCCTTACTAATCTTTGCTACTTCCTGGTCCTCAACAGTCACCTCTTCTACTCTTTTTTCTCTCTCATTTTCCTCATTCATCAGCTCTTCAAAGTACTCTTTCCATCTTCCCAGCACACTTCTGTCATCAGTCAATACATTTCCCTCTCTGTCCTTTATCAATCTAACTTGCTGCACGTCCTTCCCATCTCTATTTCTCTGCTGTGCCAACCTGTATAAATCATTTTCTCTCCTCCTTACTTTCCAACCGAGCATACAAGTCATCAAACGCGCTCTGTTTGGCCTTTGACACTGCTACCTTTGCCTTACGCTGTGTCTCTCCTGTACTCCTGTTTACTCTCTTCGGTTTTGTCAATGTCCCACTTCTTCTTAGCTAATCTCTTCCTTTGTACACACTCCTGCACTTCCTCATTCCACCACCAAGTCTCCTTATCTACTTTCCTTCCAGATGACACACCAAGTATTCTCCTACCTGTCTCCCTGATCACATTCGCTGTAGTTGTCCAGTCATCTGGAAGCACTTCCTGACCACCCAAAGCCTGTTTCAACTCCTCCTTGAAGACAACCCGACACTCTTCCTTTTTCAACTTCCACCACTTTGTCTTCTGCTCTGCCTTTGCCTTCTTCACCTTCCTCACCATCAGCATCATCCTGCACACCACCATCCTATGCTGTTTGGCAACTCCTCCAATGTTCCTGTGACCTGGCATATTTGGGTGCTATGATAACTTTCTAGTCTTCTGATTTCCTGCCACAACATATCCCCTATAAACTGTTTACAAATTTAATGTATAGGTATTAAATTTAGTTACATTCATTCATTTAATTTTTGAACCACTTAATTATAATTAAGGTCCCTGGGAAGATGGTGCCCATTTCAGCTGATTCTGGGTGAGACTCAAAGTACACCTGAACCACTCGCCAGGCCTTAACTTCCATTTATTTTAAGATGGTGTTTTCTAAATATAATGGCTTCTTATAAACAGTATTCTATTTTTGAAATATGCATGTTTTTTTTTTTTTTTTTTTTTTTTTACTGTTTTACTGATTTAAAAATACAACTGCACACTGCACACCTGTAAATCGAAATAAGCACCAAAATTTAAAATAAATCATGTAATTTAATGCACTAACAACTTTTATTGTGAAGTGTCGCGCCGTTTATCGGCCATTTTGAATCTCTCATTGTTTCTGCTTTCCCGGCTTCCTTGCTAACTCATGACTGTAGAGTTGCTCCTTATCAAAAGGTGGATATTGCAGTGTTGTTGTTTTTTTATTTCAAGAATAGTTTTGTCCTTAACGTCTCAGTTCAGGTAATGATGA
>CM045737.1:24952347-25159847 GCA_024760905.1 Plotosus lineatus | reverse complement strand
CCCAAGTGCAGCTAACTGGGTTGTCAAAGGCTGGCCATGTCTCTCACTGTCTATGGTGTGAGGTTCATGTAAAAGAATCATTGCTGACTTTCAACAAGAGTAGCTGAATAGCCGTCGGCTTGTTTCTGCCCAGCGATGGACTGGCGAGCTGTCCAAGGTGTACTCTGCCCTCTCCTGAAGTCGGCTGGGATGGGCGCCAGCCTCCCCGTGACCCTAATTAAGATTAAGAATTTCAGAAAATTAACGATGAACGGACTAACTTTTGGAGGGATTAGAGCCTTTGCCTGAAAGGAACCCATTTACATTTTGGAGGTGATCAGTGCATGGCATTCTGTTGAAAAAGAAATCCCAAAACTTTCTTAAAGGGGCAAAATAGATTATTTTATGTAGAAGTGTGGAGGTCTCTTGCTTGATTAGCAGAACTACAAAGGTGTGCATATCTACAGTAATTGTAATGAATGACTTCCCTATTAATCCAAATTTTACTGATTTCTGGTTACAGCAATGCCTGGACTCAGCTGTAGGTTTTACCAGCACCGTTTACCAGAGGTGGAGGATGTGGTTATGGTGAACGTGCGCTCCATCGCTGAGATGGGTGCTTACGTCAACTTGTTGGAATACAACAACATCGAGGGTATGATCCTGCTGAGCGAGCTCTCACGCCGTCGTATTCGCTCTATCAACAAACTCATCCGAATCGGACGCAATGAGTGTGTGGTGGTTATCCGAGTGGACAAAGAGAAAGGTGGGCTGTTTATGGTTCTGTCATGAGGAAAACCTCACAAAGTAACCTGCCAGTGATATCAATGGCTTTGGGGAAGAAACAGCGGCCCTGCTTATCGGTTTCTGGCTGTGTTGTTGCTGTTTGATAAGGCATTTATGTTTTCAGTGCTTTGTTGTAAATATATTTTTCTTTATTCTCACATTTGTGTGTTGAGAAAAGCCAATCACCAAAAATAATCAAACAATTTTAGCACACCCCTCCCTGAATCGCCACCTTATCGTGATGGAGGGGTTTGCGTGACCTAATGATCCTAGGAGCTATGTTGTCGGTGGTATAATGCCCCTGGTAGGGTCACCCAAGGCAAACAGATCCTGGGTGAAGGTCCAGACGAAGTGCAGTTCAGAAAACGTCTATGCCAGTGGTTTTTAACCTCGGTTTGATCGAACCCTAGGGGCTCGGTCAGTCAGTTTCAGGGGTTCGGAGAGGTCAAGATACACACCTGACTCATATTTGTGATGTCACTTTTATACCATTTGTTACAACATATCTTTGCAAACAATCCTTTTCGAGGATGCTGGACATAAAAACAAAGAAAAGGAACAGACTTTGCTGTGAAAATGACATGAGAGTGGCACTTGCTAAGGTGAAGCCAGGCATTTCTGAACTGGTCTTTCAAAGGCAACAGCAAAAGTCACACTGATTTGCAGTAAATACTCATTATTATTGTAGCCTGATGGAAATTAGGTGATGGGTGTGTTGAAATGTTAAAAATAATAAATAGCATAAATACTATAAGCTAATTGCATAAGATTAAAAATTTAAATAATTTCAGTGTGGTATTATTAAAAAAGGTTATGTATTTTTGAAAAGGTAAGTCATTTATTGTGAGTTTGTGGATTGTATTGGTTTTGTTCTTTGAACACAGTGATGTTAATTTTGGTGCCCCAGTAAAACATATACCCATGTCTTGATTTTTTTGGGGGGGAATTAATATTTTATTTTTCAATAAAGAAGGGTTCCGTGAATGCGCATATGAAACTGGTAGCGTTCGGTACCTCCAAAAAGGTTAAGAATCATTGCTCTATGCGAAATAAAAAGGAAAGGACACCAGTTTCCCTTGCCAGGAGTTGAGCTGTCAACCGATCACCACCTGGTGGTGAGCTGGTTTCGATGGCGGGGTAGGCTGCCTTCCAGACCTGGCAGGCCCAAGCGTGTAAATGTGGTCTGCTGAGAACTTTTGGCGGTGTCTTCTGTCCGGGAGGCCTTTAACTACCAACTCCGGCAGAGCTACAACCACGTTCTGGAGGAGGTGGGTTGGCCTCAAGGTTCTGGACTACCATCCGACACCTCGGGAGGGGAAGCAGTTCTCCACAAACACCGTCTACAGTGGAGGTGGGGAGCTGCTCACTTCCACTGGGGGTGTCATTGGGAGATGGAAGGAATACTTTGAGGACCTCCTCAATCCCACCAACATGCCTTCCGTGGAGGAGGAAGACCCTGGGGGTTTGGGCGGGGTCTGCCCATCACTGGAGTGGAGGTCACTAAGGTAGTCAAAAAGCTCCTCGGGCTCCGGGGTTGGATGAGATCTGACCTGAATGTCTCGGGGCTCTGGATGCTGTAGGATTGTCTTGGTTGACACATCTCTGCAACATCGCGTGGTCATCGGGGGGCTGTACCTCTGGATTGACAAACCGGGGTGGTAGTCCCCCTTTTTAAAAAGAGGGACTCGAGGGTGTGTTCCAATTATCAGGGAATCGCACTCCTCAGCCTACCCGGGAAAGTCTATGCAGGGGTACTGGAGAGGAGGATCCAACCGATAGTCGAACCTCGGATTCAGGAGGAACAATGTGCTTGTTGTCCTGGCTGTAGCACTTTTGACCAACTCTATACGCTCCACAGGATCTTGGAGGGGGCATGGGAGTTTTACCAATCTGTCCACATGTGTTTTGTGGATTTGGAGGCTTTTGACCGTATCCCTTGGACTATCTTGTGTGACGTGCTCCGGGAGTACAGCGTTCCTGACCCGTTGCTACGAGCCATTTGATCGCTGTATCACCGGAGCCAGAGTTTGGTCTATCTTGGTAACAACAGGTCAAATTCGTTTCCAGTGAGGGTTGGAGTTCACCAAGGCTGTCCTTTGTAACCGATTCTGTTCATAATTTTTCTGGACAGAATTTCTCGGCGCAGTTGAGGGGTTCTGGTTTGGGGGCCATTGAATCTCGTCTCTGCTTTTTGCGAATGATGTCCTTTTGGCTTCATCAAGCCGGGACCTCCAGCTCTCATTGGAGCGATTCGCAATCCTAGTGCAAAGCGGCCAGGATGAAAATCAGCACCTTCCAAGTCTGAGGCCATGGTTCTCAGTTGGACAAAGGTGGAATGCATCGTCCAGGTCGGGAATGAAGGTCCTTCCCCAAGTGGAGGAGTTGAAGTATCTTGGGGTCTTGGTCACGAGGGAGGGAAGGATGGAGCGGGAGATCAACAGTCAGATTGCTACAGCCTCTGATGTCAAACAGAGCCTGTACCGGTCCGTCATGGTGAAGGAGCTGAGCCGCAAGGCGAAGCTCTCAATTTACCAGTTGATCTCCATTCCAACCCTCACCTATGGTCATGAGCTTTTGGTAGTGACCGAAAGAACAAGATCGCGGATACAAGCGGCTGAAATGAGCTGCTTTCGCCGGGTGGCGGGCTCTGCTGCTCCTCTGCATTGAGAGGGGTCAGTCGAGGTGCCTTGGGCATCTGGTCAGGATGCCTCCAAAACGCCTGCCTGGTGTGGTGTTTCGGGTATGTTCAACCGGGGAGAGACCCCAAGGTCGACCTCGAACACGCTGGAGGGACTATGTCTCGACTTGTCTGGGAACGTCTCGGTCCCCCCCCCGGGAAGGAAGAGCTGGAGGAAGTGGCTGGGGAGAGGGATGTCTGGACCTCTTTGCTTAGGTTCCTGCCCCGTGACCCAACCCTGGATTAAGCGGAAGTAGATGAGATGAGAATTTTAGCACAGCTAAATGTTTATTGTTAGATACAAAAATCTATAAAAAAGAAAAGCTCACAGAGCTGAAAATAGTGATTTACCACCCAGACTGGAGCCTATCTCAGCCCATACTCTGTAAAGGCGGGATACACCCTGAACCACTCGCCAGCCATCACAGGATGACACACAGACAACCAGTCACACTCACACCTAGGAGTAATGTGGAACAGCCTGATGTGCATGTCTTAGATAGTGGAAGGAAAGTGGAGTACCCAGAGTAAACTCATGCCATCAGGAGAGGGAGGACATGCAAACTCCACGTGGAAATGCCCGAGCCTGGGACTTTCTTGCGATGAGGTGGATGTGCTCAATGATATTACACTCAACCCTCAGTTTGGGTGAGCGTGGCACACTAGTCCATTTTTGCTGATTGTCCGTCTCTTCCGAAAATGGAAATGGGTAATTACAATCTAATTGCTGGAAAATAGAGGAAAATGCTCTGTATGTATGTTCAACCACATCATCTGGTGTGACGCTACTGTATACATACTGACATGCTCGCCAACTAACGGCCGACTATTGAAACAACGGCTCGTGTCTGCCCTTGCTGGCCGCTGAGCCCTCCCAGACTTTGTCTGTAACTTATTATATCCGTTAAAAGCGGGGTCCATGTAATCGAGGGTCGTGTGTATATGGAAATGCACAAACAGGATCTCAGATAATCCTTTTCTCTCTACAGGATATATCGACTTGTCAAAGAGAAGAGTTTCTCCAGAGGAGGCCATCAAGTGTGAAGACAAGTTTACCAAATCCAAGACTGTAAGTAAGAGATGGAGAGCAGATTCCAACCTGCCACTCAAAAACAAACCCATTGACGATTAAAACGAATGCTTGAGAACATCAGTTTCTTTCACTTTATCACTGACAGTACAGAGACTAAGCCATAAAATGAATCTAGTGCAATAATAAACAATGCAAAGAAATACATTTTATGTCTGCCAGAAAGATGCCTCTTGGTGGTGCTGAGAATTTGTCAGCGATGTTGGGCTGTTGCTATTAAGTTTAATAATGAATCAGTTGATTGTTTCCTTTGATTAATATGCGGGTGGTGAATAGCATATGCTGCCTTTAAAACTTGGTGTTTGGGCAAACACCTGATTTTCCTCACTAGATGAAAGCTGTATCCAGTAGGCCCTTGACTATTTTGCACTCACGGTTTGCATATTTGTGGATTGCAGAGCAACTGTCACATCATTCAAATTCAGCCAATGCTTGTCCTCCTTTCTGCTGATTGGTTGAGAGGATGTAATGCCCCTTTTTCCTCATTTGTGCACAAGTTGTCAATGAGACTTTTATTATGTATTTTAATCACCAGTTAAGCTGTATGATGCCACTCAAACGCTGTGCATCTTCTCTGGCTAAGCGCTAGAAAAGGTAATGATGTTGAAATGTCTCTTCTGAAGAAATAAGACTTTTTTCCTGAAGAAATGACAGTTTCCTCTGAAGTGCCTGAAGAGGAATAATCATCTGAAAGCACTCTAGTATTAAAGTCCTTTTCAGTAATTATTCCAGTACAGTACCTAAGTTAATGTTTGTGTGTGTGATTTTATGTACTGTGGTGTTGCATGTTTATCGTTTTGTGTTGTTTATCCAATTTATTACATTTCTTGTTCTTTTATGCCCCTTTTGTTATCGTCTGTGTTTTGGGGGAGGACTTTGATTTTGGTGGCTGTGCCTCGAATGAACTGTTTTCTCTCCGCTTCGGCTGAGATGCTCGGTGACACACACATGAAATCATTATTCTCATCTACTCACAATAAACACAACCACGTTCACCTCTGCGTCAGAGGATTAACTCGCATCACGTCACCACTTCTTTGAATTGTAATGCTCTCTAACTTTTGAAGTGATCACTCTAAAACTCTGTTTTCTACCCGCACCGGCTGTGGGGCGTGGCTGAGCTGCTCAGACTGAATGCAGTTCATACCTGAATTCAGTCACCTCATGAGTCACAAATACAGTAATGCAACACCTTCCTCTAGTGGGCATTTTTGAAAACTACAGTGCTGTATGTTTCATGTGAAATGCTTTTAAAGGTGTTCTTATATACACACACATTTACTACATTAATGCTGTATTAATGAGTAAGACGTCTATAGAATGTGTTTAAGAAACATATTTTCGCGCATGTAATAGATACATAGTATTTTACTTCCGGTTGATCATTCGCGCATGCAATACGATACATGGGGTTTTACTTCCGGGTAGAGAACTCGCGGATTATCTTCATTTGCGGGAGGGGCCGGAACCAAACCCCCGTGAATAACAAGGGCCTACTGTACATTGGAAGTAAAATAAAAACATGCTTTGCCAAATGCTAAAATTCAGACCTTTTTCATGTATGTATTAATTAATTAATTACTTGTGGGCAACTGCAGCTGAACCGACAGGTTATTGTAGTCTTGGCATTTACATTTATTCAATACTTTCACTTAATTTTTTTCATTTATTTTTTACAATTGCATAATTAATTAGTTTTATTTTGAAGTATTTATTTTAATTTTGACAGTACTGACACCGTATGGATCGAGTGGATCCGTTTTCTGTTCGTTCATATTCCTTTGTTCATAAGTTTTTTCATTTTTCTTATTTTAATTTGTTGTAAACTGTGTTTGATTTTGTTTTGTAATTGTGATGACTGTAAACTTCATTCATTAACAGCTTGCTTCTAGTTACCGAATTAATTGAATCCAGAAGCGTGTGTGAGAGATGATGGTTTGAAGCTTTTCAGAAAAGTGGATCTCCCCCTCCACCCTCTTTCAAGGACGCTGTTGAACTGTACTGCATTTTCGAACTCTGCTTTAGGTGTACAGTATACTGAGGCATGTGGCGGAGGTGTTGAAGTACACCAAGAATGAGCAGCTGGAGAGTCTGTACCAGCGCACTGCCTGGGTCTTCGATGAGAAATACAAGAAACCGGGATATGGTGCTTATGATGTGTTCAAGCAGGCTGTGTCGTAAGTACAGGAGCTATTATTCAAGACCCGGTTAAATTAGACACCGTTTTAGTTGTTGAGTTTTATTAGATGGTTTCAGAGTTATTGTTTACTTTTAGCAGCAGTTATATTAGCAGCTATATTCACCATATAACATACTTTTCATTTGTCAGTGATCCCTCCATCCTGGATGGGTTGGATCTGACAGAAGAGGAGAAGAATGTACTTATTGACAACATTAACAGGCGGCTCACACCACAAGCTGTTAAAATCAGAGCAGGTACGGAACGCAAATTGCTCCACCTTAATAGGGAAAACATTAGCACAACAGTGTTGAGCAGCTCTGATGTTTTTGTAATGATAAATTCATGGATAGACCTTTTTTTTTTTTAACTTTGGAAGCTTTTATTACCTGTAGATTTATTATTGATGTGACCGTTTCTGTATTCTTTATGAATAAAACCATATTCTCACTCTTGGACCTGATCAGATATTGAAGTGGCATGTTATGGATACGAGGGCATTGATGCTGTTAAGGAAGCACTGAGGGCTGGACTGAACTGCTCCACAGATGCCATGCCGATCAAGGTAAACTCGCCCTGGGCAGCTAAATGTGTGCAGGAAGTCAATGAATCTGAATCTTTCTCTCTGTGAAGAATTGTAGTGCTTTATATTCAGAGATCTTTGCATTTCTCCTTTCTGCTATGGCATAAATATTCGTATTTGATCTCTGGAACATTACCTTATACTGTTTCGTGCTGTGACAGCCAGGGTGACCACAGCACAACCCCTCGGCCCAAATGGGAATTGGCCTACTGCTTCCCAGTTACAATGTATGATTGGTTCCAAGCTAGACATTCTGCAATTATTCTGTTCATCTAATGAAGGCATCAAACTGTTAACTGAGGAAGTCAACTGTAATCATGGCTGCCACTGAAAGCCCCCAGGATAACAGCAAAAAGGGCAATTTGCATTATAACTTGGTGTAGGTATAATGGAATGTCCCCCTCTAGTGGGCATGTCAAACATTCTACCCCATATTTAAAACTTGGAATATTTAGAGAATGTGTTCTTCAGCATGATCTCATGTATGGATTATATCTAAATCTCAAGTGTCTTACTTGTACCACACCCTATTCTCACTTTTTGGGAAAATTTTTTTTTTTAATAAATTCATAACGATTTGTTTTATATTGCACTCAAGCTATCAGATAAACCTCCTGAATGAGTTGGATGACTGTCTCAAGAGTTTTCAGGTCCACTGTGGGTCAATGAGAGGGAAAGATTTGCCTCATACTAAGACTCAGCATCTTTCTTTTGAAATTAGATAAACCTGATAGCTCCCCCACTATATGTGATGACCACCAGTACCCTGGAACGGGCCGAGGGTCTCTTCGTACTCAATCAGGCCATGGCTGTCATTAAGAAGAAGATTGAAGAGAAACGAGGTGTCTTTAGTGTCCAGATGGAGGTCTGCCTCTCCCATATATCTGATATTGATCTTTAATGTTTATGCGGTTGTAGATACAGGATTCAGTGCTGCACATGGTCACTGTGTACATATACTTTCAGCCCAAAGTGGTGACTGACACGGACGAAACAGAGCTACAGCGACACCTGGAACTCTTGGAGAGAGCGAATGCCGAGGTGGACGGAGATGATGACGCTGAGGAAATGGAAGCGAAAGCGGAAGATTAACAATCCTCATGGAGAGGATACAGAAATATTCAATGTGAACTGTTTTTGTATCCTAACAACGTGGAGTGGTGAAATAAATGTAAAAAGAAAATTTTAAATCAAGTTTATACACAAACTAATTCAAAGTTGACATTTGAGTTCAGAAGGCTGATTTGTTTACTGATGGGGGGGGGGGGAGAGAGCAAGTCCCATTAACTTTATCCAGAAAAAGTCAGTTGTTCATGACATACTTCAAGTGCTTGCCTTTATTTAAGCTGAAAGACTCAATCCTAACTTTTAATTAAAAAAAATTTACTTTTATTGAAAACATCCATTACTACATACAAAAACAGAGACTGTTTCCATCATTGCACAGCTCAATTTAAGCCAGACACTTCAAAAAAAAAAAAAAAAAAAAAAAATTTCAGGGTCCAATTAAATTGTTTGCCCCCCCACCACCACCACGTTGGAACGACTCTTCATTTGAAACAGTTGTGAAGGTAAACTCTTTGGTACAACTCAACTCTGACTGGCAAATGTGAACAAAATTAAACCGTCAACTAATGAGTGGGGAAAATTCTACATGAGTAGCATCTTATAATATACTGCTTGCACAGACATCAATTATATTAAGCAGGCATAATGAAGAAACACTGAAACCCATCAGACAAGCCCTGAGGAAATATTCACCTCACCCAAACCTCCATCAGTGAACGAGAGTAGCTCGGACAGGGTTTCAGATCCAGTGCTCACTAACCAACACAGTCACAGGTGGGTGGATAGGGGGTAATACATATTTATATATGGAAGTGAATCAACCTGTTGGGTCAAAGGTTTTGCCGAGTTGCCCTGAACGTTTCTCTTCACATGCCGAACTGATCAAACAGGAAATTCAGTCGCAGCTTTGACTCTTTCAGTGCTTGTTCACTTGCCGAGTCCAATCTTCTTGGCCTCTGTTTCATAAATCAATAACCTCCACATTTTCACAATAAACACCTCTGCTTCTTCATCCAACACCTGGAAAAGGAAGCATCGCACATTTTTAGCATTCAGGTAAAAGGAGAACACCAGGGAATCCGTTATGCAATTCAAGATGACTCACCATAGCAACATCATCCAAGATACCCTGTGGTGTACTGTGAGCCATCACCTGTGAGGAGAAACATGAAATCTATAAGTCATTAACTGTTACGCTGTGAGGAGCCGCTATATGTTCAGGACATACTTGAGAAATGCGGCAAGCAGGGGTCATGATTTTCCATACATAGCATAACAAACAGCTGTAGATTGGTTAGAATCGACCTTGTGTTTCCAATGAAAAAGACTTACTGTAAGATTTACCAATTTTAACTGGCTGTTGTGAAAATACACACACATACATATATATATTATATAAAAAAATTAGAAAAATGGTTAATTCAGTCCTGGGAAAACCGGAATTTCCGGCATATGCTGGAAAACTTGCACCTATGCTTTAGAGCTGGAACAACAACTTCCAGACTTCCCCAGGACAGCTTTCTTAGGGTGATACTAAAGCACCGGCCTGATGAGCCACTAAGCTTGGGTGTCAAAGCCCAAATACACCGACCGTACATATCAACAACTTGCAGAGTTCCAAAGAAAATACATAGTATCAACAACTTCTGGACTTCAGACTCCCTCTCAGTCTCATTTTTTCTCGCGCGTTTCTTGAGTTTGACTTCCAGTTTTTATTCGGGATCCGGGAAATAAAAGTCATAACTTTTTTGTTCGGATTCCCGTTTGTTTAGTCTTTAGTGTGTTCGGATTCCAATGGTCCACTGTATATATGTGCATGTACTTGTATATGTGTGTGTATGTGTATATTGAGTTATTACATAACTGATCGCATGGTGTAATGATGCTCTTGAGCTCAGTCTGATTGAAATCATTCTTTCTCTCTCTCACACACACACACACACACACACACACACACACACACACACACACGACACTACAACTGGACAATTGAACCGATCAGCTTCCGTGTTTAACCTCCTGGTTCCTCTCCAGCACAGCTCAGCGGATCTGATCAGATTTACAGTTTCACTCTTATCCAGTTCATTACAATACTGGAGTCAATTTGTTTCTTCTTTGAAAGTTTTGGCAGGAGTTCAGAAATATCTCGGTTCTACTTCTCTTCCCACACCTTCCCGGTATAAAACACGTCTCAGCCACACCCCTCTGCCGGACCCGAGTGTTACGTGTACCTCAGGATAATGTTTAATCATATTTCATACTTATATTTATGATACATCTTTCTATAGATTTTATTCCATTTCTACTACTTCGATTTCATTTCACTCTCACTTTTAACCTCAGGCAGCCCTATACGTATCTCCGGATGTTCGTAAAACGAATGTTCGTAAGTGGGGGAGCCTTTGGTATATACATATACAGTCGGACCTCTTCTTACGAAATCCCCAGAATACGAAAAATCCAGTATACGAAAAACATTTTCCTAATTTTTTTTTCCTCTGTATACGAAACAAGTTCTTACAAAAAGCGCCAAACGCGCCATTCGAACATTAAAATGCGCCATTCAAACAATGCGCGAGTTGCTCTCTCATTGGCTGTCTCCCAACCCCATTGGCCTCCCATTGGCCAGGAGGGAGCTGAATCTCCATAGTATTGTACCCATAAAGCTTGTTTGTCACACGTGTAAAGGAGAGCTGTACTGTTGGTTCGTGAGTTTCGTAAGAGTTCTCATTGCAGCTTATTTTTTGTTATTAAAGTTGTTTAATTCAGTAAATGTTTCATAAATGTGGCACGCTCCGCCGAATGTGGGCAAAACGCGGCTCCGATCCCTAAAAGCAAACAAGTGAATGTTGAGTACTAAACAAGTTCAACGTGCACTTATCTATTTGACAGATCGGAAGTCCGGACAAGCCGCGTTCTGCCCCAAAAGCTCTGGTGTCAGCCGCGACACCACCTACACTCGGCAAAGCGCATCACAAATGTTTAATAATGTTTAATATGGTTTGGTTAATAAAAAAAAAAATTGGTTAATAAAAATGCTTAATAATGGTTTAATTAATAAATATGTTCATAAAATGGTTTAATATGCTAATAAATGTTTAAATGGTTTAATACATAATTTTCTTTTACTTTTAACACATTTCATACAAAATTGGTGTACTTTAATAATTAAAGATAGTATAGTAATAAAGATAGAGATAGTATTGGGAGCCTTGGAATGAATCACTCGTTTTACATGTAAAATGCGCCTCTACTTACGAAAAATCCAGAGAACGAAAAAGGCACTGGAACAGATTAATTTCGTAAGAGAGCCGACTGTGTGTGTGTGTGTGTGTGTATATATATGTGTGTGTGTGCGCGCGCACACACACACACACACACACACACACACACACACAGTGATACCACACTGTACGAAATTAATCCGTTCCAGAAGTGGTTTCGTAACTTGATTTTTTTCAGAAGTGGAGTAGCATTTTACATGTAATGCTATTATACTGATTTACATTAATGCTATAAAACTAATTCCCGCATTGTTTGAATTTTTGAAATGGCGTGTTTCGTAAAGTGAATTTTTTTTGTATCCAGAGACAGAAATTTTAGGTAAATGCGTTTGGTAAGTGGAATTTTTCGTTTGATGGGCCTTTCGTAAGGTGAGGTACCACTGTGTGTGTGTGTGTATGTATATATATGTATGTATATACACACACACACACAGATCCCTCACTTTTCGCAGTTATCTCAAAAAATTAGCATATCATGAAAAGCTACTCTAAACGAGCTATTAAGCTAATCATCTGAATCAACTAATTAACTCTAAACACCTGCAAAAGATTCCTGAGGCTTTTAAAAACTCCCAGCCTGGTTCATTACTCAAAACCGCAATCATGGGTAAGACTGCCGACCTGACTGCTGTCCAGAAGGCCATCAGTGACACCCTCAAGCAAGAGGGTAAGACACAGAAAGAAATCTCTGAGCGAATAGGCTGTTCCCAGAGTGCTGTATCAAGGCACCTCAGTGGGACGTCTGTGGGAAGGAAAAGGTGTGGCAGAAAATGCTGCACAACCAGAAGAGGTGACCGGACCCTGAGGAAGATTGTGGAGAAGCGCCGAGTCCAGACCTTGGGGGGCCTGTTGAAGCAGTGGACTGGGCTACAGGTGCCACATTCCCCAGGTCAAGCCACTTTTGAACCAGAAACAGCGGCAGAAGCCTGTTGCTCAGCGGTCCAAAGTACTTTTTTCGGATGAAAGCAAATTTTGTATGTCAATTCGGAACTGAAGGTGCCAGAGTCCGGAGGAAGACTGGGGAGAAGGAAATGCCAAAATGCCTGAAGTCCAGTGTCAAGTACCCACAGTCAGTGATGGTCTGGGGTGCCATGTCAGCTGCTGGTGTTGGTCCACTGTGTTTTATCAAGCGCAGGGTCAATGCAGCGAGCTATCAGGAGATTTTGGAGCACTTCATGCTTCCATCTGCTGAAAAGCTTTATGAAGATGAAGATTTCATTTTTCAGCACGACCTGGCACCTGCTCACAGTGCCAAAACCACTGCTAAATGGTTTACTGACCATGGTATTACTGTGCTCAATTGGCCTGCCAACTCTCCTGACCTGAACCCCATAGAGAATCTGTGGGATATTGTGAAGAGAAAGTTGAGAGACACCAGACCCAACACTGTGGATGAGCTTAAGGCCGCTATCGAAGCATCCTGGGCCTCCATAACACCTCAGCAGTACGGTACGGTTCAGCGCAGGGGCGAAGCTCCGGTCGGGGTTCAGGGGGCGAAGCCCCTGAGAGCTCATGGATTTTAGATAATTTTTTACTCTAAAAACCATTAATTTTATCATCAAAATTTTACAAATTTTGTTGCAATATCATTCCATGTTTTCTTATAATATTGACACTTATACAAAAGCAGAACTCTCTTTAAAGTACATACAATACTTAAACTTTAATTTAATAAAAGATCAATTAAAAAAAAGGAAACATTGACATCGGCCTTTTGTGATTAATTTTGCATATACATTCCAGGTGAGCACCAACATGATACTTCAAATGTGCTACTCTAAATTCAGACTAAGGCAACACATTCACTGCTATATTAAATAAAGGTTTATCATTAGTATTTATATAAAATCTGCCAAGCTGATAGCTGTCGATTCTTACCTCATACATGTACAAGTCCCAAAGAGACTTGCCAGCGACATCGAACTTTTTCACGAAATCAAACACAAGTTACAGATAATGGTTTCTGTTTAGTGCTTCCCACTGGTGACAACATCATCTTTCTATCCAACCAGTCCCATCGAAACTTGTTTTTCAGATCTGCATCTCTCACGCACTTTCGCTTCGTCATGAGTCTCGATAACATTCAACATTTTGATTGATACAAAACTACAGTGGTACCTCAGTACACGAACGCTTTAGAGGTTGAACAAATTGTAATTCGACCAAAAAAAATCCAGGATTTTTTTTTTGTCCCGGAAGTGAAACACTAAAAAAGCACGAGAAAAAAAAAATGAGACTGAGAGGGAGGGAAATGCAAGCTTTCCGGAAGCTGTTGATACTATGCATCGCTATGAACACCTTTAACGATGAGGTCATGAGCCACTTCCGTAAGGTTTTGAAAAGAAGGCAGAAACAAGACATGTCAGAAATGTTCAAGAAAAGAAAGGGACATCCTGAAGAGTCATCCATGCCAAAGCGAGTATCAAGAAAAAAAAAACCTTTGGCTGATTCACCTGAAGCTGTTATGAAAGAGGATCCTCCGCCTCTCTCCCTCTCCAACATTTACGTATGCCAACTGCTCACCACCTCAAATGTTAAAATTCTTATCTTTATTGTTGTTATGCTTTAACTGTACTGTGGTTTTTATTTTAGTGTGTTCTGGTCTCTTTTGTGAGAGACTCTGGTTTGGACCCCTCTCTGCGCGTTGGAGAAGGGTCTGGCTGTCACACGCGGGTGGAGCACTAAACACACACACCTGATTCCACTTAATCACGGGCTATGAAGACAAGCAGAGCACTCCTCACCGGTGCTAGAAGATTGTCCTTCCCTGTGCTTCTTCCAACGTGCAGAGAGAGCGACAGAGGGAGAGAGCAAGAGACACCAAAACCAGAGTCTCTCACAACACAGACCATTACATAGTGTACTGTATTCAATAATTTTTTCACTTAATTTGTGGACCTGTTCAAAAGACGACGGAAAGGATTAAGACCATTTACATTATTTGTAATGGGAAAATTGGATTCGGAATTCGACCAAATTGAAATTCGACCAGTCGTCTGGAACGAATTATGGTGGATTACCGAGGTACCACTGGACTTACATGAGTATTGCTGCAGTAACTTTTTTCTTTCTATATTTCTACACGTGCAAAGAACCAATCATGTAGTGTGGGAAGGTGGTTTAAGAGGGTGAATACGGATTGGTTACCATTCAGCAAATGCCGATACAAGGGCCAATCACAAAACGAGAGATTGGTGAGACACCAAATACAAACTAACGTCTTATGAAAAACTACGATATTCAAAATGGATGCCCACAAATGTATGAATTATAAAGATTACACGAGTCCTGCGTCAGCTGGCAGCGAGTCAGTCCGACCGGCCAGAAAAAATACCAGACCCTACCCCACCCCACTAAAATTTTCTCAACAGATTTGCAATATAAAAAAAAGGCCATTTTGACCGGGGGTGGGGGGAAGCAGAATTCTGCCAAAAAGCAGAAAACTCATCCCTGCTTAAAAGATTACTGATTGGATACCAGGATTTGAAGCCAGTGCTAGACTAAGTTGATTTTCTTGCTCATAATCCCTAATTGCTTTCTTTTAGATTAACTTAATTTTTTAGACACGGCATAATTATTGAATGTACTGCAAGACATTCCTCATATTACTATAAGAGTTTTGGACAGTACATTATTATTTGTATCAGTAGCAAAAGCAATAAGAACACAGTGTAACCAACAAAGCAGTGTATATCCACAGACAGCCTATACAGTCATGACAGATGTTGACCTTTACCTTTGAGCAAACAAAGTCAACTAGAGTGGCTTCCTCCTCTCCAATGTACTCCACAATCTTTTTATTGATCCATGGCCGAATGCGCTTCTCCATTAGAGTCTGAGAAAGAAGAATCATGATAAGATCAGTTTATACCACAAAGGTCACTATATACACAGTTATTAAATGATCGTTCACTACATCACTGTGGGGGCATTCCCATTCACTCAGCTTTCAAACGGTTTAAAAGTTGCTATTTGGGTTGCGGGAAGGCTAGAGTCTACCTCAGCGGCTACTTGGTGAAGGCGGGGTATATCCTGAACAGAGGCCAATACATGCACACACGCACACACAACTATAGGCAATCTGGAACACCTAGTTAGCCTAATGTGCAGGTCTTTGCGAGAGGAAACCAGAGTACCTGGTGGAAACCACATTAGCACATCGAGAACATGCAAACTCTACCAAGAAAAGCCCAAGCCTGTGACTTGAACCCATGACCTTGCTGTGAAGCAGACATTCTAGCAAATAGGCCACTGATCTGACAGTGGGAACATGTTCAATCATGTTATCTTTACAACATGTAGTACAGGTATACATTGAAAAATCGTAGTTTGTTCATGCTTAATAATTGACCATTGACTTCACTTGCTCATACTCCTGTCAATAAATTCTAAATAAACTAAATCCCTACATCTATCGGACACAAATACTGAAGTTGATGCTTACCGAGTCCACAACAGACCAGTCCAGTGGGTAGTTGAAAAGCTCAGGTTTGGCAGTAGGGATTTTCTCAATCAGACTCTTAATGTGTTTGCGTTTCTCCTCTGTATTGGCCCCTTTACCGCCTGCTGCCCCAGCACCCTCGACCCCACTACTGCCTTTGTCTTCATCCTCGTAATCTAAAGGGACGAGCTTCCTCTTCCGAGGTGCTTCATCCACTTCATCGTCGTCGAAGCGATTGAAGACACTATCAACAGCCAGCTTCTTGCGTTTGCCCACACTTGGTTGACTCGGGCTACCAGTAGCACCTTGCAGAGAATGAAAGAGAATATCAGAACTGCAACATACAAACATGTTGAAACCGTCCTATAGCATGGCTTGCAAACTGCTTAAAAAAAAAAATCCAGGACTTTTCAACGACATTCCAAGGATGTTGTGCAAATTGTTAAGGACAGTCTGATCATTATAGAACACATTGAAATCAACATATTTGAAGGCAAATTATAGAATTAGGTTTTAAATGAGTAATACTAATAAGGGGTCATTCAACATTTTCCTCAGCGTACAAAATGTACGCTGGGGGTGGGTGTAAGATGTCTGTGTACGCTTTTTAATATTATAAAAATGTCGAACAATGATACATGCACTCATGAATATACATATATATTTTTTGTGTGTGTACGTTTGAAACTCTCAATGCGCAATTCGCCAACCACCTAAGAGCGGTACATGCACAACAACAACATCGTTTGATTCACTCTGCTTGACATAACACTTAACGCTTAAAGCTTTTAAAGTTTAAGGCTACAATGGAGGGTTTCAAGGACGAAGGGCTATAGCTGCAGATGAGACACCGAAGCATATCTGCAAAGTCTACAATGAATACTATACAACCCGGTATCAGCTGCTGACACATCAGAAGGCAGTTGATCACAAACTGAAGTGTGGTCGTTCAAAAGCCAATGACCAATAAAATATGCAGACATTTTGAATGATATTTTAATATAAAATAATATAATGAAAAACAATGTCATTTTATTATTAAAACCAAATGTTTAATATTAAAGCAGGTGTCATTAAAAAGAATGCTTTAAAAGTATAATTTTTTATTGATTTCATTATTATTTGACTGGTGTATAAAAGAAGTATTGATCAAGGAAATACATTGATTTATTTTATAAAAGAGGTTTGACCATTGTTTTATTTAATATCTTATTAAAATATCCTGCCGAGACCATCAACATTTATTTGTACACTTTCGGAGGTGGGGGTCAAAAAAAAAAGAGAGAGAGGACTCTCTGTACACTTGGGAAAATGTTGAAATGCCCCTAAGCCATACTTTTATTTCTGCTACAGACGGCCCCTACTTACGAAATTAATCCAGAGCCTTTTTCGTAACGCGGGAGTTTCATAAGTAGAGGCGCATTTTACATGTTAAACGCATGATTCATTCCAAGGCTCCCAAGACTACCCCATTACCCTTTAAAAATGATAAAAAGTACACCAATTTTGAATGAAATGTGTTAAAAGTAAAAGATAATTATTTATTAAACCATTTAAACATTTTATTAACATATTAAACCATTTTATTAACATATTTATTAATTAAACATTTTTATGAACACACACACACACACACAATTCAGGCCACACGCAACGCGCAGCTGACAGACCAATTAGATTTAAATGTTTAAATGGACGAGATGTTTTATTTAAAGCGGAATTACAGTATCTGTTTGAAAGATCAGAGGACCTCATTCAATATTAATTTGCTTCCTTGTGAGATCGGAGGTCTTCTCCCACAGAGCTCTCTGTTTTAATATTGTGCCGAAATAATCGCCTCCGTCACTGTATTTCCGCTTTAAGGTCTCCTGGTTCAATATCGTTCCGATTGTAGAGGGGTTTTCGTGATAACAAAATATAACGCTGCATGATCAATCTCAAAACAAGCCAACAGTCAACTCTCCTTCACGCATGTGACAAACAGGAAGAATGGGTACAGGAATTATGGGTATCGTCCTAGCCAATGGGATGCCAGCGGGGTGGGATGTTGCGAGACAGCCAAATGAGAGAGCAACTGGCGCATCGTGTGAAATTTTGATTGGCGCGTTTGAAATTTGAATGGCGCATTTGGCGCTTTTCTTAAGAGGAGGTTGTTTTCGTATCCCGGGGACGAAAACTTAGGAAAATGTTTTTCGTAACCCGGAATTTTCATAACCAAGAGGTTTCATAAGTAGGGGGCCGACTGTATTTAATTCTGTTATATCTAATTCAAGACACAAATGGTATTGTTTTTATCTAGTTTTTTTTTTATTCTTGGAGGGCTTTTTTTTGCAAGTTCATCATCCAAAACAGCCCGATAAGCTGTTTTTTCATTTGCTGTTCTTTTTAAAGCATTTGCTTCAGTGATGAATTTCATTTTCCGTGTTTCCTCTGATTTATTGTAGACTGTCAGCAGTTTTATTCAGGTGAAGTTCATGTGTGATTCCTCATGATTTGAGATGAGACTTCATTAATTATTTAAGTCATAATATAATACAGGTATATCACGGCTTACGTTAATTGGCTCCAGGAGAGACGACGCAAGTCGAAAACGACTTAAATCGAATTAGCATGTCTCTAGGCTAGCCTAGACTAGGCTAGGCCAAATTTACTTGTATAATATATACAGTGATACCTCACCTTACAGAAGTCCCAACAAATAAAAAAATCCAGATTACGAAATGCATTGTCCTAAAATATTTGTCTCTGGATACGAAACAAGTTCACATTACAAACGCACCATCTCAAAAATTCAAACAATGCGCAAGTTGCTCTCCCATTGGCTACCTCCCAACATCCCGCCCCGCTGGCCACCCATTGGCTAGGAGGGATGACACAGCTCTCTCCCATTGGCTATTATGGAGCTACATCTTCACAATACCCATGATGCTTTTCGTGTAAAGGACAGTTACTGTTTTGTGAGTTTTTCGAGTGTGCTCATTGCAACTTTATTTTTTGGCTCAGGCTTACCTTGCATAAACATTTGTAAGATTATAACTCTGCTAAGGAGACATGGTCAGCACACACGCACGTGCGCGCACACACACACGCACGTGCGCACACACGCACGCACGTGCGCACACACGCACGCACGTGCGTGTGATTTCCGGTGCAAGTGAAAAGAAGAAGCGGGCTCATGGTATGCAATTGAGTGATATCGCAAAGGAATATGGCCAAACCCGTCTACCATCGGTATGATATTGAAGCAGAAGGAGGCCTTAAAAGGTATACTTTTATCAGTTTTAAAGGGTTTAGGGGTAGTATTGGGGGCCTTGGAACGAATCACGCGTTTTACATGGAAAATGCAGTTCAACTTACGAAAAATCCAAGTTTACGAAACCACTTCTGGAATGGATTAATTTCGTAAGGTGACTTACCACTTTATGTATATGTGTATATAAGCTCCCGTTATTCGTGGGGTTATGTTCCTCTCCCACACGTGGATCCCAAAAATGCACGAATAATTATGCGGTCTTAAAACCCTATGTATGATATTACATAAATATGCTAAAATATGCTTCTTAAACACATTCTACAGACAGTCTTACTCATTAATACAGTAATAATTAGTAAAATGTAGTAATGATTAAGTAAAAGCTTTTTAATTTTGTACTGTGATTATATTTCTGAATAAATAAATTGCTTAGGCTCCTTACCAGAAGATAGAGAAGATACAGGGTGTTGTTGTGGCATTATATTTCTTAAATAATAATTAAAAACACACACAATCACGTTAAAAGTATGTGCGTGAAGGAGAAAAAAGAGGGATGCACATCATCTACAAACAATCAGCAGGAGGGAGAAACAAAAGCTATCAGCCAGTGGCAAAATTTGAATCCCATGCCAGTAATGTTGTGATGAAGCATATGTATAATTTGTCAGAACTGCCGCTAATTCAGTGCTTCTTAAGTAGTGGGGCATGTGGTGGATGCCAGGGGGAGTGTGTATGACCCTGGGGAACATGCTTTTTTGCCATACTGTATTAGAATTAAATGTTTTTTTTAAATTATCTAATGTTTTTTATTTTTAATCTTAATAAAGATACAATTTTATGCAGAGGTGTATTCATTACAATTTTATAGACAAATGCTATTTATAGTCACACACAGGGTGCTGAGGGCGTGAAATGTTTGGGTTTTTTTTCTTCCTAGAGGGGGCATCACAGGAAATAATTGAGAAGCACTGCGCTAATTTAAAAACATTATGAAAAAAAGGTATGAAATTATTTTTTTAAAACCGACGTATAATTAAGAACGACTTAAGTTGAGGTATACCTGTACTTCCCAAAAGGTGGCTCTACAAGATTACATCACACTACATCAGCGAATTTTGTGTCTACATACAAATCTTTGCAGACGCATTCGACTCGAGTGTATTTTTTTGTACTCGAATAAAAAATCTTCAGTAAATATTAATTCAATAACAAATATTTATTTCAAGGAGTATGGTTCTGAAAATCAAGGAGTTTTCAATGTTTTTTCTTATTTTCAGGACTTTTCACGTTCATTTGAAATTCCAGAACTTTAAGGCCCTGTGCAATCCATGTATAATGGTGGAAACTATCTAAGAGAAACAGTAATGCTGAATCTCCTGTAATATAAAACAACTCATTTTTAGATTAGTACAACCGAAAATGTATCAAATTAAAGAATATAAAATTAACCAGAACACAAATCCCACATTTAATGACAGACAGACAGAATATTCCCACAAATTCCCATATTTTCTTTTCTCCCACTGCTGACTCACCAAGTTTGAGACTGAGGCCTATTTTGGGCCGATGCTCCTCTTGTGGCAGAGTTTCCTGTGGTGAATTTTCATGGGGAATGATGATGCCACAGGGCGACTCTTCCCTCGGCGTGTTGGGTGAGGCGTTACCACTAGCCGAGGACACAGACGGGGCAGCCATGATGGGCCTCATTGTGGGCTTGAGACACGGCTTAGATTCTTCCTCATCCTCCACTTCCTCTCCGTCTTCTACATCCTCATCTGACTGTAACTGAACATTTGGCCGACGTCTCTCGCGTTCCCTCTCACGCTCCCTTCCCCTTTCTCTCTCCCTTTCTCGCTCTCGCTCTCGCTCCCGCTCCCGCTCCTCACGAGAAGGCTTGCTCTCTCGTTCCTCCTCAGGCTCTGGCTTTACTGGGGGTTGTCGCAAACGCTCTGCTTCCTCCTCCATCTGAGATACAACAATTACATATAATCATAATTTAATGAAGGTTTTATCAATTTAAATTAATTATTCAGACTAACCTCAAATCATACTATAATGCAAATGAAGGTTGTTTTGCTGCCAGATTTTTTTAAAGGCAAACAATTTTTTTTTAAACACTCATTTCATAAAAATGAAAAACAGATTTCATCGATTTTACTTGGAATATTAATTTTGATAAGGGTTATGATTATTATTATTATAAGGATCACATGCAAATTGAAATGTACACTAATTAACCAGGACACATGTTTAGTTTTGCACTAGAGCACAGTACAAGTGAGGAATGTTAATAGCCTCCAATTGAGCATGACATTTGTAGTAAGAACATTGTTCCTTGAATTTTAAAACCACTGTGTGTTTAAAACCAATCTACATTACTGACAGAAAAAATTTTCAACATAATGCTGTAAATGAAAAACAATGAACACTGCCACTGCTTTAGTGCCAAAAGGATAACAGAGCAATGAAGAAAACCATTTAGGCAAAATATCTGCAAATTGTGTCACACTGGCTTCACTTCAACTGCACGTCTAGGACGACGGACGTACCCTGCGTAGCTCTGCGTCTGGATCAGGATGTCCCTCAGCCAACAGTCTCTGTCTGATCTCCTCCAGCTCCTCCTTCTCTCGTTTCCTGTCTCTTTCGTCTAGCTCCATCTCCTTCTCTCGATCACGCAGGCGTTTCTGCAGTGCACTGCCCCTACAGGACAAACCAAGAAACAGCACAGAGTTAAAAAAATAATAATAATAATCCACAACCTCCATAGAAGATACAGATGTGCCAGTTTAAAGGTATAGAATTACTGAATGGGGGATCTCTTATAACCTTCAACGAATAATTATGCAATAATCATTCTACTACCAGAACAGTACGGTGTATCATACTTATCAATAGAGCAGTGTCCATTCTAGATTTAAAAACATGAGTACATGCGTTATCTGATGTTAACCATGAGTAAGGAGTTTGGAGTTTTAATAAATTAATGTGCACAGTGCACTAGGACAAGAGACAACTGCAAATATTCAATTGCATTAAAAGAAACTGGTGCCAAGTTCTTTTGCTTGGTATTTAAAAATTGCCCACATGAACTGTGATTTATTGCAGGCCCATTAAGCATCAGTAACAATAAACACTATTCCAATGTTAATTAACACTGCCCTTTCTTTGGCTTTATATCTGACTGCCCACTTCTAACCCCCTCTCCCTTTGGATCCTGCTGCACTTTGGCCTTGAGCTACATTTCAGTATTGTCGTTTTAGTACATATTTAAAAACATGAAAATTACTTGTAGTATTTAGGATCATCCCGGTCATCGTCATAATCTTCCAAGAATTCTTTTAGCCGTTTGCCTTCTTTTGCCTAATTGAGTTGGGAAAAAAGGGTTGTAGTTATCTGCAGTTAATATTATCAAGAACAAATCACTGACATCTTTCAGAGTGACATAAGGCTCTTTATATTTCATGTTTGATTAGACAGAAGAAATAAGAGATCTTCCTTACTGTTTCGCGTCTGCGCTCATCATCTCTCTCTGATTCCTTGGCGTAGTCTCTGGCTTTCTTCCTCTCTCTTAGTTCCCAGTTTTTCAGCCTCTATACCATAAAACCATGATTGTTAACTGTGGACTGAAATCTGGGAACAGCACATTAATATAGAGAAAAAACAAAGGCCAAGCTCTGCCAACCTCCTGATAGGCGGCCTCCTTCTCCCGAAGCTTCCTCTCTAGCTTACGCCGTTCATAAGCTTCCTCTTCATCTTCCTCACGATCCCGCTTCTTATCCTTATCTCTATCTCTATCACGGCTTTGCTCTCTGGAACACAACCACTCATTGAAAAGACATCTTGGCATGTGACAACATGAGTAAACGTTACTGTATTTTATTTTAAATACTATTTTAAATACAGTATTTTAACAGAATCATAACTGACTATGAGTACGTCAGAAAGTAGGAGTGTTGCACCGACCTGGATCTACTCCGAGCTTCACTATGGTCTCTGCTCCTGTCCCATTCCCGCTCTCTTTCCCGATCCCTTTCTCGCTCACGCTCCCTGTCCCTCTCACGTTCTCTCTCGCGCTCTCTCTCTCGTTCTCGCTCTCGCTCCTTCTCCCTTTCACGCTCCCTTCTCTCGCGCTCCCTCTCTCGCTCTTTGTCCCGCTCTCTGCGCTCACGTTCAAGCTCTTGCCGCTCCTTCTCCCGCTTTCCTTTCTCCTCCTCGAGTTTCTGCAGAGAGGGACGAAGAAAGCCTGAGCATGTATATGGTTAAGAGATGGACAGCACAGAATAATTCTAATCTAGACTGCAGAGATGAAGTGGTTTACAGTTCCTGTCTTCTATGAAACAGCTATAAAAACTGACAAGAATCCACCCACCACAATGTCAGCAAATCAAATTCTTTGTTAGAGGCAAGTGGGAAGATACTACTTCAAGAAAAAATTGTTTCTCACTACAGAGAATAAATCTTACCCCATTTATATCTCAAGGTCTACACTACACTCTGGAAACCACTTTACTTTCAGCCCTGCTTCACACATTTCAAACAACAAGGAGCACAATCAGATAATAGGACGCTGTAAAAGCTTTCCACCTCAAAATATCAGCAAGAGAAAGACTTCAATCCTTGTGAAACTAGTTGTTTTAGACTTACAGGTGTTGAGCTATGGATTCAGAGCTTCGCTGCCCCTACAAGCCTTTATGTTAGGCCTGGGAGGAAAAGCAGGTCAAAGGATTTGCAGGAGAAAATCAATTCAGAAAACGTTTCTGTTTCTTGTTACATGTCGAAACACATGACAAACAACTTCCAAAACATTTGGTGAAAACGTGGTGACAGCAGCATTGCATAAAAGGTACTCTGTTGATCTCTGTGATTGGACAGAAAGGGCAACAAATGAATTTGTAGAGGATGGCTTACCCCATCTGCTGGTTGCCTGGGTTCTCCGAGGACTCGACTTAGTGAGTATGAAAAAAACCCTTTAGCCGGCAAAACGCTCACGGTTTCACAACATTCTGTATTCATGTACTCACTATATATACACAGAACTAGATTCAGACTCAAACAGGAATAAATCCAGAAAACCGTGAGTGTGATGCATGATGCCAAGAGTAAAGGGAGAAAAAACAAAAATAGCGAAAGGAAGAGAACTAGGAAGGGTGAGTGATGCTAGAAGCCAAGGTGAAAAAGACAAGTGAGACTGGTTAGCTGGGTTTAATGGTGGCATGAACTACCCTTCACAACAGTCTTCTAACATATGAGGACCCTACGCTTTCAACCAGACGTGAAAAATCCTGTACAGTCCCTCAAAACTCTGTTTCTGTGCGTTTTGTCTAGTAGATGTGATGTATTGAAGTGTTTTATTATTTTTCTCAAAAAATTATTTTCTCAGAATACTTAATGATTTATAAATTGCACTGCACATCAGAATACTTACTTTCTCCAACCCGTATATACAGTTGGCTCTGCATCTTCCTATATCTGATTCGTGGAACTGCAATGTGCAAACTTTTGAAATGCCTTGAATGAAAGGCTCTGCCAGCCAAATATAAACACCCTATATATCTAGACAGTTTCCTATAGATAACTGATGTCCTGTTACTGCTAAAACTATTCAGGTGGTCACATTTTGACATTTGCTCCAATATAAAGTGATGAAATATCTGAATTAGAACCATGGCTTTGGTCTGTACATCTCTTCATCACAACATATAGACTTCTTTCTGACACCACTGAAAGACAACCTGCTTACCTCCCCCTGCTTATACTTTTCCATATCAGGGGGACTGGTGTTAGATGTGCTCTGACTCTACAGCTCTAATTGTTAAACTGACATTGACTTTTCATGCAGAAATTTAAAGAAATATATTATTTTGGTGCATTTTTCCAAGTATATCACTGGCAGGAAATCAGTCAAAATCAAAGTTCCATCATCCGTGTACTTCATGAGCCAGGTACACTTGCAACTTGGTGGACTGCTATTATAGTAGTGGATGTGCTAGTTAATAGGACATAAAACCATATACTAAACACTTCCTGTCACAGTGTTCTTTAAATATCTTGACAATGTCCTTAAAATATCACCCTTTTAACTTTGCAATAATTCTAATGGTCACTTTTCCCTGCCAATAGTACACCTACCATACCTCATTTTAAAAGCATGTCCTCTAAGAACATAAGCACTGAAATGGCTACAAAAGCATTTGCGCTTTAGACAACATGGGCAGTGGACAGGAAATGGACCTGCTCTGCTGATCTCAAACTAGCACCACAGCACCCAATGCCACAGACATACGATACGTACTTAAGTATTACAAATAAAAATGGAATGTGTAAGTACTTCGTCCTGGTTAGGGACAAGATGGAGGCAAAGAACTCCATGTCTGACAGGCGTTACTTTGTTACACAACTACTTACCAGCATTTGCACAGATTGTTCTTACTTATAACTGACTGTCCGATCCAACATTAAAAGGCTGCTGTTACACTTTGATTACAGATATTTTTCCTTTACATACAGCTTTACTTTCGAAATGTGTGTATATCCATTATATTTGTTTACCAATCAAGAAATACGTACAAAGTTTACCCTTACCTAAACCGATATATAATCATGGTTATGGTTAGTCAAACATTACTCTGATAACATCAGTGTCGCGTTAGAAGGCTTATTAAAATTTTGTCTGAATTCGTGTAAGACAAAATGCAAGAAACCGAAATACGTACAACAATCAAAAACTAGTATTTTATGGAGAGTATGGAATACACTGGTGACATGAACTTAAAACATTTAAAAACCTAAATGTACAACAGATAATGAAAAAGCAAAAAAGGAGCAAGGAAAGCATACAGGAAGGAAGTGAACAAAGGCACACATAAGCAAGTGGGAAAGAATGAAGTGCTCACACACAGGGCTTAGCTCATACCTGCAAGATCTTCAGTGCATCCTCGTGCTGTGGAAGGGCACCCCCTACTGTCACATACTGTGTGACACAACTGTGCCACAATTCAGTGGTTATTCAATCAGCTGTAATTATTCATAACATGAACATCATCTTAAATGGGGGGGACCCACAAAGGTTCACTGGCCTCTTGGAGATATAATTGATAATTCAAGAAAATATAGAACACTCCAGGGAAGAGTCAATTATTTTGCTTTCTTTGAAAAATAAATAAATAAATACTGAAATTTTTATTTAAAGTACACTTGTACCCAAATTTGTCACTGAATTTCCCCAAAGTAACAGCGCAGTTGCTCCTGTGCGAGTCCTCCAGAAGGGGGCGCCCAATATATGTAGAAAAGAATGGGAAGATCATACTTACATCCTATCCTTGCAACTTTTTCCAAAGCTGTGAGATTCATCTTGCTTTAGTCACCATATGATCTCTATCATAATGGTGGGGTTTAATGAACAGATTAGCTTGGAGGGAAGTTTACATTATGTGCATGCATTTTTATGTCTGACTTCAAGTTTGAGGAGCTTGTAAATTTCAGGTCTTTAAGATGGCGACTCTGTCTGTCTGCCTCAATCTTTTGTCAATTTTATTCAAGGAATTGTTCAAGACACTAATCCAGGAAAGACTGGGATTGGTCTCCAAGTCCAAAATTCAACCTAGCCTTGGACTAAGACAGTTCTGAGTGAATAAAATTTTCATAACCTGATTAGCTATAGTGTGAGTCTAAGAAACTCGATTTCATGGTCACAGTAATGAATTCCCGTGCTGATGAAGTTACTAGGAACGCAATCTTTGGCCTGATCAGTAAAGCCAATTTAACCTTAAATCCCCAGAACGGTTAGAATATATCTATCTAATCATGTTTTTCAGGTTGAGCTATCTGAACTACAGGTGGTTTTTGTTGTTCTAGCTGCGAAGTGAAGGAAGGTTAACAGTGTGTTACCTTATGGGTGTCACGGAATTTGTTTATCTCCCTGGAGATCAAATCTCTTTTGTCTTCTTCCATTTCTATGGCGTTGATGTCCTCCTACACAGGGTACACCGACACCAAATTTTAAAATCACATCAGCTTAAAACATTAACATCACTTAAAGTCTGCAAATGAACGAAATCAATGGGGTAAATTAGGTTGACTGGGGAAAATAGGAAAAAGGAAGATGTGGGTCAAAGCTAATCTCATGGGCGTGTGAGGTAAATTGACCCAATACGTCATATGAAGTTTTCTGACTCTGTGGTGAAGTGTAACCGAGTGGGAAGACTAATTCCCATACATCACTCATTTCAACACAACTAACAATGGGATATCTCAAAATTAACCAGAGGTTAAGATATCTTTTCAGCTTTCTACATCTAACAACCATAAAGACGAAACTCCAGATGGAGTGCATAGACACACCTCTTCTTTTTTCTCCTTCTTTTTCTTCCGACGACTGGACTCATCATCCTGAGAGGGAGCATTGAGCTCATTTGAATACTCCCGGATCAACCCATCGATGGCTCCTTTCACTATCTGGTCCCGTTTCTGCGTTTCTTCATCCAAAACCTCCTCCTCTTCTTCACCTCCTCCCTCAGCTTTGTCCTTCTGCAGGAAAAAAAAGGACAGGCAATGATGCATTGTGTATAGGGATAAATAAATTAATATATGTACAACAAAGTAAAAATTACATATAAACATACAGTACATATTATATGCTCAATACTTTTTGGTAGAGCAAATAACAAAAATAAAAGGACAGGACAAAGACTTTCTATTGAAACTCCATTTATCACTACAGATCTGTTTCGAGGGGTGGTGAAACCATCCTCTCTCTTCAGGTGATTATAGAAGAATTCTTCTATAATCACCTGAAGAGAGAGGATGGTTTCACCACCCCTCAAAACAGATCTGTAGTGATAAATGGAGTTTCAATAGAAAGTCTTTGTCCTGTCCTTTAATTTTTGTTTATATATATATATATATATATATATATATATATATATATATATATATATATATATATATATATATATATACATACACACATACACATATACACACACACATATATCTGTATTCAGTAGGGGAAAAAATCCCACCAAAACGGCACCTAATCTTCTATAAATGTTTCACAAGATGGAAGAATACAGAACGGGGGATCTTGGACTGTTCCTATTTGCGCAATCTCTCTAAATCATCCAGCAATCTGATCCTCTTCAGCTCACACCACAGGGTTTTCAATGCTCTGGGGAATGAGATGGCTTTGGAAGGACCTTGATTCTGTGTAGATCTGAGGAACCATTTCTGCGTAGATTTGGCCACATGTTTAGGGTCATTATCTTGCTTGAAAGACTCAGTGACGACCCATTTTCAGATGTTGGGCAAAGGCCACCAGAATTTGATTTAAAATGTCCCATTTTCGTTTTTTTTTTTTTAAGCGTTCATGATACCATGCACCCTAACAAAGTTCCCAGGGCCTCCGTAAGAGAAACATGCCAACAGCATTACCGATCCTACCCCATTTTCACAGTGGGTATGAGGTGCTTTTCTGCATACAGCAGGCCCTTGACTATTCGCGGTTTTGCGCCCACAGTTTGAGTATTCGCTGACTGCCGAGCAACCGGCACGTGATTCAAATTCAGCCAATGGCTGTCCTCCTTTCTCCTTATTGGTTGAACTCATGTCTCACCCCTTTTTCCTCATTCATGCACAAGTTGTCAATGAGCCTCTTTTTTGTGTGTGTTTTAATTCCCAGTTAAGCTCTATGATACCACTCAAACGCTATGCATCTTCTCTGGCTAAGCGATAGAAAACGCTGGATGTCTCTTCTGAAGAAATAAGACTTTCTCCTGAGAAATTACAGTTTTCTCTGAACTGTTGTATTAAATCTTTTTCAATTATTATTCCAGTACACTACCTAAGTTCATGTTTATGCGTGAGATTTTATGTTCTGTAGCTTGTTTAACAAATGATACCACAAGGATAAACTTTATTATGCTTCATGTCCTTTTAGATTGAACTTGGAGTGATGTCTTGGAGTGACGTCTCCATGATGGCGCTGCCCAGAGGGCGACGTCGCGGAGTTCTCAGAGTCAAATTGTTTCTTTGTTCGTTTAAATTTGTTTTATTTGTTTGTTCATGTTTTGCACTATGTCCGTCTATGATCGGTCGACCCTACTACAGCTAGATTTTTCCTGCACTCTAGTGCTTCCCCTGAGCTCAATAAAAGTCATTGTTTCATGAGGGAGGAAAGATGAGGGGGAAAACACAAAAACCAAAACCACTGGAAGAGTATCAACACGGAAACTGGTCGAGCACGGAGCTCTTCTTTTCTAACATGAGTGATTCAGGTGCACTCTCTGGATTTTGCCTGCGGCTAACAGCGACACCCCTCGCCAGCGCATGCAGTGTATGTGGAGCAAGAGAATTAAACACCGCCAACAGGCACAGACCATAAGACTTCCTGGGCATTTTGGGGCCATTTTCAAGGCCTTAGCGTAATACACAACACTATTTACGAGCACAAACAGAGAAAAAGTTAGGCGCGTGGCTGGAGAACTGCTGGTACATAGTGTAAACGAACTAACAATGCGGTGTTTCCCGTAGAACACAAAGACAGGAAGCCCCATGTGTTGGATACTGGGAAATATAATCTTGACCAATCAGCTTGCTGGATTCATGGCCTGAGCCAATCAGAACACTCAAGTCAAGAAGGAGAACAGAGCATGTTGGGTAGCGTAGTAAATGTACATGTAGTGCTATAGCACACGTGAATTTTCTTTTAATTTTTACATTTCCTGATGGAAGATCCCGTGATATTGTGGGGATGGGAAGAAGGAAATGCTAAGTGGTGAGGAATTGCTGTAATACTAGAATATGATCAGCAAAAAACGGATCGTGTGATTCCGCCTTTAAGCGGAAAAACATTACATGACAGTTTTTTACTTATTGATAGGACTTAAAAAAAAAAAAAAGTGCAGTAAACAACGGTTGCAGGTAATTAAAATTTAAAAAGTGAAAGATTGTGTAAAAGAAATAAAGTTCCATTACTTGTGCACGCACCCCATTGGAGCTCCTCTTTTTAGCCTTCCACTCATCCAGCTGGGCTTTAGTTTTAGCATCCACCTTAACTAGAAGCTTCTTCTCTCCAACCTGCAGCTCATGCAGCAGCCGCAGAGCACGCAGAGTCGACTCTGGCTCCTTATATTCACAGAAACCAAATGCTGAGGAGACACCAAAACACAGATACAAGTGTTTATTTATTTATTAAAAAAAAAAAAAAAAAAAAAACACCACACACCTCATGTGACACTATAGTCAGTATACAAACAGAACATGCACAGAAACAATATATGAAATTTTTACCTTGCAGTTTTCCCGAAGCACCCTGTACTCGTTTCCAACTTAAGACCAAACCGCATTTCTAGGAGAAATATTATAACCATTAAACAGCAGGCAAAAACATTTGGATGGTCAAAGATGCACTGAAGATGAAAAGCTGATCAGGACCTTCAAATATTAAATGATGTTCCACTGAACTGTTTCAGTCCATACTACACAAGAAACATAATGGAATTTGCTAACTTTTAAAATTATAGGATGACATCAGTAAAAGTGGGGGGGGGGGGGCTTAACAAGAAAAATGCAAAGGGCCATATCATGTAGCTTTCTTCTTTTTTTGGACAGAACTTTGTTGAATTTCCCGTATTTTAGAATCACGAAGCCTGATAATGCACGTTTGCATCCACCATTTTGATTCAAGCATCATTCTGAGTTTGAGAAATTAATAACAATTATAGGACTTGTAAGTGGCACATCAACAAGGTTCGTGATTCTTAACTTGTAGATCACATGCTGTTGCAGTCATCCACAACCAGGAGTCCATGGAAGCTATTTGGTCGAGTTCTCATGGGAGAGAGGGATGGCATATGCTCCTGGGTGTCTATGAGCACATGCGTACAAAGTGACGGACACGTTTTCTCTCAGAGTATGTTAGGCTGGCCCAGCATGCTCAGCAATTTATAAAAATTAATGGTTACACCATCGCGTGTGTCCCCCTCCCTATTTGATGGCGGTCTTGTTTTTTTTTTAATCCAATAACATTAAATTTAGTTTGTGAGACAATAAGTCAAAGCATATGTTAATGCAGCCATGGGGGGGGGGGGGGGGGCACGAACCAGTGTCTCTCCCCCTCATGCCGGTCCCAAGCCCGGAGAAATGCAGAGGGTTGTGTCAGGAAGGGCATCCGACGCAAAACCAATGCCAAATATTTATGATGCAAATCAGAAATATTACCCCCATACCGGATCGGTCGAGGCCCGGGTTAACAACGACCGCCATCAGTGCTGTCAATCAACAGGGTGCTGATGGAAATTGGACTACTGTTGGTCGAAGACGTCGAAGAAGGAGAGGTGGGAGGCATGTCCGTAGGCAGAGAGAGAAGAGGAAAGGCATGAGTGTAGGACTGAGAGTGGGGACTTTGAATGTTGGAACTATGCAAAGAAAAGGTAGAGAGCTGGCTGACATGATGCAGAGGAGGAAAGTGGACATACTGTGTGTTCAGGAGACCAGGTGGAAAGGTAGCAAAGCTAAAAGCTTAGGAGCAGGGTTTAAGCTATTTTATCACGGTGTGGATGGGAAGAGAAATGGAGTAGGAGTCATCTTGAAGGAGGAGTTTGTCAGGAATGTTCTAAAAGTGAAAAGAGTGTCAGACAGAGTGATGAGTCTCAAGTTAGAAATTGAAGGTGTAATGCTCAATGTTGTTAGTGCTTATGCCCCACAGGCAGGATGTGAGCTAGAAGAGAAGGAGAGATTCTGGAGTGACTTAGATGAAGTGATGCAGAGTACCCCCAGAGGTGAAAGAGTGGTCATTTGGGCAGACTTCAATGGACATGTTGGTACAGGCAACAGAGGGAACGAGGAAGTGATGGGCAGGTTTGGTATCCAGGACAGGAACGCAGAAGGACAGATGTTGATAGATTTTGCAAAAAGGATGGAAATGGCTGTGATGAATACTTTCTTCCAGAAGAAACAGGAGCATAGGGTGACTTATAAAAGCGGAGGTAGGCGCACACAGGTAGACTACATCTTGTGCAGGCGATGTAATTTGAAGGAAGTCAGTGACTGCAAAGTCATAGTGGGTGAGAGTGTTGCCAAACAGCATAGGATGGTGGTGTGCAGGATGACTCTGATGGTGAGAAAGGTGAAGAAGGCAAAGGCAGAGCAGAAGACAAAGTGGTGGGAGCTGAAAAAGGAAGTGTCGTGTTGTCTTCAAGGAGGAGTTGAAACAGGCTTTGGGTGGCCAGGAAGTGCTTCCAAATGACTGGACAGCTAATGTGATCAGGGACACAGGTCGGAGAGTACTTGGTGTGTCCTCTGGAAGGAAAGTAGATAAGGAGACTTGGTGGTGGAATGAAGAAGTGCAGGAGTGTGTACAAAGGAAGAGGTTAGCTAAGAAGAAGTGGGACATTGAGAGGACCGAAGAGAGTAAACAGGAGTACAGGGAGACACAGCATAAGGCGAAAGTAGCAGTGGCTAAGGCCAAACAGAGGGCATATGATGACTTGTATGATAGGTTGGATAGTAAAGAGGGAGAAAATGATCTATACAGGTTGGCACAGCAGAGAAATAGAGATGGGAAGGACGTGCAGCAAGTTAGATTGATAAAGGACAGAGAGGGAAATGTATTGACTGATGACAGAAGTGTGCTGGGAAGATGGAAAGAGTACTTTGAAGAGCTGATGAATGAGGAAAATGAGAGAGAGAAAAAAGAGTAGAAGAGGTGACCATTGAGGAGCAGGATGTAGCAAAGATCAGTAAGGGTGAAGTGAGAAGGGCATTGAAGATGATGAAGAATGGAAAGGCAGTTGGTCCTGATGATATACCTGTGGAGGTATGGAAGTGTCTAGGAGAGGTAGCAGTAGATTTTTTGACAAGAACATTCAACAAGGTACTAGAGAGTGAGCAGATGCCGGAGTGGAGGAGAAGTGTGCTGGTGCCCCTTTTTAAGAACAAGGGAGACGTGCAGAGTTGCAGCAACTACAGAGGGATAAAGTTGATGAGCCATACGATGAAGTTATGGGAAAGAATAGTGGAAGCTAGACTAAGGGCAGAGGTCAACATTTGTGAACAACAGTTTGGTTTCATGCCAAGAAAGAGCACCACAGATGCAATGTTTGCTTTGAGGATGTTAATAGAGAAGTACAGAGAAGGTCAGAGGGAGCTATATTGTGCCTTTGTGGATCTGGAAAAAGCATATGACAGGGTGCCAAGAGAAGAACTGTGGTATTGCATGAGGAAGTCTGGAGTGGCAGAGAAGTATGTTAGAGTGGTGCAGGACATGTATGAGAGATGTAAGACAGCGGTGAGGTGTGCTGTCGGTGTGACCGACGAATTCAAGGTGGAGGTGGGACTGCATCAAGGGTCAGCTCTGAGCCCCTTCTTGTTTGCTATGGTGATGGACAGGCTGACAGACGAGGTGAGACAAGAATCTCCATGGACTATGATGTTTGCAGATGACATCGTGATCTGTAGTGAGAGCAGAGAACAAGTGCAGGAAAATCTAGAGAGGTGGAGGTATGCCCTGGAAAGGAGAGGAATGAAGGTTAGCCTCAGAAAATCAGAATACATGTGTGTGAATGAGAAGGACCCAGGAGGAACGGTGATGTTACAGGGAGCAGAGATAAAGAAGGTGGAGGATTTTAAGTACTTAGGCTCAACAATCCAGAGCAATGGAGAGTGTGGAAAAGAGGTGAAGAAACGTGTACAGGCAGGCTGGAATGGTTGGAGAAAAGTGTCCGGTGTGATGTGCGATAGGAGAGTGTCAGCAAGAATAAAGGGAAAAGTGTACAAGATGGTGGTGAGGCCAGCGATGTTGTATGGATTAGAAACAGTGGCACTGAAGAAAAGGCAGGAGGCAGAGCTGGAGGTCGCGGAGATGAAAATGTTGAGGTTCTCTCTGGGAGTAACGAGGATGGATAGGATCAGAAATGAGTATATCAGAGGGACAGCCCACGTAAGATGCTTTGGAGACAAAGTCAGAGAGGCTAGATTGAGATGGTTTGGACATGTACAGAGGAGGGATAGCGAGTATATTGGCAGTAGGATGCTGAGGTTGGAACTACCAGGCAGAAGGCCTCGAGGAAGACCAAAGAAGAGATTTATGGATGTGGTGAAGGAAGACATGAAGGTCGTTGGAGTCAGAAAAGAAGATGCGGAGGACAGGGTGAGGTGGAGGCGGATGATTTGCTGTGGCGACCCCTGAAGGGAGCAGCCGAAAGTAAAAGAAGAAGAATATGTCAAAGGAATCATGCAATTTATAGAAATCCACAAGGCTCGAGGCACATTATTGTTTTAGAATGTACTGCATGAAAACAGAAGCAAAAAAGCGGTTAAGGCTTTTCTTTCAATTTATATACAGGTATACCTCGACTTAAGTAATTTCGAGTCAAGTTCTCAATGCACGTCAGTTTTCAAAAAAATATAAGGAAAAAAATTAAAATAAACTTCTAGTTCAGGGGTTGGCAAGCCATTTGGACCCATTTTCCACATTAAAGAAAACACTGGGAGCCACAAATCTTTTTTTGACATTTAAAATCAAATAACACTGCATATGTTTTAAAATACATGTTTTAATGTGTTGCATTAATTTAGATTTTAAAAAAATCAAATAGGATTAAGTGGTTCAGAAAATGAATGAATGAATGTGTTCAAGTCCTTCTTGTATTTTCATAAATAAAAAGAATATCTGTCCCATGAAGCGTGGGACGGGATGCAGCCAGATGTGTTAACGGGTTGGGTAGTCTACCTCACCATCATGCCCTTCGAGGGATCTTCTTTTTCTTTATTCGTTTTTGAATGTTTTGACACAGTTTTAATTTACAAAAACGACAGCAACACAGAAAAGTATTCTGTCTGTCTTCCTTTCGGCTTTTTCCCTTTTACTCGGGAGTCGCCACAGCGAATCATTTTGATTCGCACGTTTAATTTGGCAGAGATTTTTACGTCGGATGCCCTTCCTGTCACAACCCTTTTAGCAAGGGATAGAAACACGCTGACGACTTTGCAGCCTACTCTTTACGAAAGTCAGCAATGGTTCTTTTACATGCCTCTCACCATAGACAGTGAGAGACATGGCCCGCCTTTGATAACCCAGTTAGCCGCACTGGGGGGACAGTGACAACCTTGTGGAGAGTGGGACTCGAACTCCCAACCTTTGGATCAGCGATCCAGCGCCCTATACCACTAGACCACCACTGCCCTCAACACAGAAAAAGTATATGAAGACTTATTTTAAGAAGGAGCCTGCTCAACATTCTTTTAATTAATATTACCGCTTAATGCTACACTGACAGACCCATTCTCAGACTAGAGACAACCACACCCAGTCTTTTAATGTCACTGGGGGAAAGTTATTAAATTCGGAGATTGCTGTGTATAAACTCATCCACCATCTCTGAATTCAGCTGTGATTTCCATTCCTGGATTACAAACCTTGGTGGCGGAAAAATCTCTCGTTCGCTGCTCTGCTGCTGGCTGATGGTGAGAGCACTCCTTGCCATGAGCACAAGAGTTTGGAAATCCACCAACAAAACACTGAGACTCTCAATGTAGCTAATTAATATAACGATAGGCATGTACACAAAATCAGCCCCCGCCCACACGAAATAAATATCCGCCCACACCCGTGACTGGTAATTTTCATCTATGTAATTTTCAACCCGAAAAGAGCATTTTTGAAAGGGTACCCACTGGGTACCTGTGGGTACCCGATCGTTGCAGGATACTGCCTTAGGCAGATTCTCCCATCATTCAGGCGAAAGCTGGTTTAACTACCCCTGGAAGCCTGAAGTACTTCCGATGTGAGAAAATAAGCGGCATTTTCTTTATGCAGTTGAGCAGAGGACTGCCGACTCCTGATGTAATGTAATGCAAAGTAAATACTGTATAATGCAATACCTCCACCTAGTGGACATTTTTTGAAAACTACAGTGCTGTATGTTTCATGGAACTGATTACAGTATTAACAATAATAATAAAAAGCACTCCATGAATGTTATGAATGGGAAGTAGATCTTGAACTTTTCTTTAAAAAAATAATAAATAAATAAAAAAAACACAAGTGATGGTGAACCAGCTGGGAGAATGAAGGCTCAGGCTCAGTCTCACCCAAAATCCCCACTAAAGTTTGAGACATGTCCAACTCGCCTCTGTTCATGTGCCGTCCCTTTGTGGGTTACATTTTAGCGCTCAAATGACCGACATGTAACCGAGAGAATCCGGTCATTTTTAAAAATAAAAGATTTTCAGACTCAGATAATAAATAAAACGGAAATAACTACTTATTTCTTCTGCAGACTGGTACTGGTCCACGGCCCGGTGGTTGGAGACCCCTGGTATAAAGTGTTCGAAAACCATGGTTTGCTTGTTTTATACAAATAAATTTGGCGTAGCCTAGCCTCAGGGAGCAAGTCATTTCTCGACTTAAGTCGTCTCTCCTTGAACCAATTAACGACGTAAATTGAGGTATACATGTATTTCATTATGACACCGTGAAACTTGAGTGCACATGTGAGCAGCTGTCGCTCTCACTCGCTTTATGGCGTCTGTAATTATCTTAAAGAAAACAAAAAAACAAATTAAAAAAGGTTTCTATATTTTCCAATATAACATTTAATCATGGCGCTAAGACAGGTCTGTGATTTGAACAGGCTACCAGCTTCGTGCTGCTAATTGTGACTGGCCTGGCCTGTTCAGTCTACTCATTTAAAAACACAAACAAATAAACAATGCTCTGTAAAGGTGATTTCGCGGAAAACACAAGAAAACCTAAGTAAAAATGTGGAACGACATGCCGCTTGTTACAAGTGACTGTGACAAAGTGTCAGTGTCAGTCATTTTGATTCAACAATGTTTTGAATACTGAGATAACAGACCGATCAGATCACTGTTCTCATGTAATATATATATATCAATATCCATTATCCTGGGACAGCAAAACTTCAGACTACACTGTTACCATACTACCATTATTCCGAGACAGTAAACCAATCAGATCTTGCCATTCCCATGTAGCACTTTTATTGCTTGTACTCAGTGAAGTCTATGAAGAGTGACGGACCACGCTCACTCCATGTGAACACACCTAGTTTTACACGCTCACACGCCACTACTTACTGAGAGCAGCTGTCTGATCAACATATCTGAAGCTTTCTCAGAGATGTTTCCGACAAATACTGTTGTAGTGGGACCGCTGTTCTCATCGGCTTCCTTTGCACCTAAAGATGGAACTTCTTTCCTTGGGGCAGCTACTTTACTGACCACAGACATTGATGTCGGCACAAGAACCTGTACAGTCCAACAATAAATTTACAGTGATTATTTTGTCGTAAGGATACGCACCGATTATTTTAAAGTATTCATTTTCAGTACATAAGTAAGCTTACCGCAGGAGCAGGTGTCATGATACCCATGTGAACAGGAATCATTGGGGTTCCTTTAAAGCAAAAACAAAAAAAAATATTACAGAATTTCTGATCCTAGTATTAAATGGACACGTATGAATCATACGTACACATACTTCATTAACCTTGTACAGCCTCAAAAGCACTGTGTCCAACTGATGTACATATGTTCAGGGCAGTGGAGGCTTAGTGGTTCAGGCGATGGGTCACTGATCAATCTCAATCTCCAATATCCCCACTATTGAGCCCTTAACAATCAATTGCTCAGTTGTATAAAAATGATAATTGTAATTCGCTCTAGAAAAGAGTGGCTTTCATACAGACCAGTTCCAATTATCCAGCATCTGATACATCAACAGGCCTTATTTAACCAGACTTTTATAACATGCCGAACAATAAGGACCCTACTTGGTATAACAGCTCATTTTGTGCAGAAAAAAATGCGCAATCAAAAAGATTGCCAATTTAAACTTTGCGTGGGTGTGCTCTAGCGACATTAGCGGCAGCCAGCTGAAGCAAAACAACACGACTGGCGTTTGTTTACATTTGTATGACCAATGGTTGTACACTAGCAGCAGCACTCAGTCAAGGCAAAACAACAACATGGGCGTATGTTTACCTTTTTATGAGTGTTGTGTGTGCGTCAGCAGGTCTGTTATTTTGTGTTGTGGCTTCTTTTAATTTGGACATTCATTTTTTTATTTATTATGGTAATTATTGGACATCATGGCCCTCCTAAGAATACGCCTAAAAGAAAGAGATTTATGTTGAACATAGAAAAGAAATTCAAATTGGAGAATCGGTTAGACAAAGGCGAGAGTCATTCCAAGTTAATAGCAGAGTTTGGTGCAAGATCATCAACTTTGTATGACCTGAAGAAGCAGAAGGATGATAATAGTCTTGGAATTTTGGTCTTCTGCTATTTTGATAAGTAATACTGGACACCATTTTTTAATTCTTTTACTCGAGATTTAATTTAATTTACATGTACTTGTAGGAAGGTCCTGATACATTGGCAAAATTGATTTTCTGTCACCTGTTTAGTTCCAAAGGTGCCGGATAATTGGAACCAGTTTGTACACAACTTAAAAGCTGCGATGAAAATTATCTATTTTGAAACATGGGGCTTTTTAAACTAATTGATTAAAGAATACATAATTCAATAATGGAGAAAAATTAGGATATACTGTAAATTTTATTATATTTTTCAGAAAAACTTTAGCATTTGGTGATTTATACTTGTGGCTCCAAGTGACTCCCAAAACAAGAACGAAAATGTAGAGACTTCGCACAAATGTCCCACTACGACACTATGAAATGTTCGAATTTGTTACACTACTGTACCCATCAGAATAATTCCTGGTCCTTGAGGACCCCCTGCCTTGCATGTTTTAGTGTTTGCCTTCTTCCCAATACCAATGGTTTATCGAATTGTGCTCTTTCTGTCTTGAAGTGGGCTTGACATAGCCGCAGGGATCCCAGATCTCCACTATTTCAAGAAATCCCACAATTTTTATAAATTTATACAATAAGTACAGTGTAATACTGTTTACTGGTGCAGAGTAGATGTTGTGACATTTTGTATTACAGTGTTATACTATTAACATAGTAACTTGTAGCAGGTATGCTCACTCGTTGAGCACAAATGTTTGTTGTGAAAAAATATCACGTGTTATGTGATCATTCTACAAATTAGTTTATCATTTTTTCATAATTATGTTAAACAAGAATGACGAGCCATAGGGCTACGCTACTTGAATTCTGTGTGTGAATTCTGCTAATCTAATTTGGCGTGCTATTTCAGAAGGCTGCATCTGTGCACACATTTTAGAGAATAATTTTGTCACTGAGATAATCCATATTTTAAAAGTACATAACAGAAGTGAAAATTAGCCACAGGTATAGCGCTTGAGATTTTCATCTTGTCACACTTTACCTGGTGGCATTGATGGGGGGAAGCCAGCAAACTGTGGTGGAGGGATCCCAGGGGGCATAGTAGGGATGCCCATTTGTGGTCGGTTGAGATGTGGAGGGAAGGACATCTTGGGCAGATCACCCACCTAGAGCACAAAGCGAAGAAATCTGTTTAATATTAAACTGCCAAAAATTAATCAGCAACAAGAAATCCGTAACAACGCAATGATTTACTTATCGAAAGGTCATGATATTCATCTTCTCTACACTAAAGAAATGGAAGAAATGTCGAATGATTGAGGGAATTATGCAAAATAATCATTCTAATTAGTAATATATAAATACTTAATTTATATCTCAGTTTATATAAACGAAACTGGAATGTGGTTAGAAAAATATTTTAAATGGACAATTTGTTCTGTCGGCTTTGTCATTTCCATGCGAACAAAATGTCAGCTCTTAGAATTTGGTGATGAGACTGCTAGCATAGCCGGCTAGCAACGAAAATCAGGTGCTAATTTTACTTTCCACTGGAAATATATAGATATTTTTATACATTTATTATTAATTCCTTTTCCTAATCGTTATTCCGTTTGACTTACAAATCGGACTTCTTCATACAACGCGCTTTTTTCGTTCCCTCTTGACACATCGGTCGAGCAAAACTAACTAGTGTGCTGAAGCACTGCTTGCTAGCATGTTAGCAAGACAAGCTAAGCTACATCGGAACTCCTGAAACTGAAAGCGCCAACTCGTGCTCACCGGAATTGTAAATTATTTATCCTTCAATATTTGTATTCTAAACACAAACACATCTCTTTATAATGAGGAAAAAATAATCCATTGTGGGGTTTGCTTACCCAAATCAATTGCAAATCACCTTTTTCCTAAAGGTAAATTAAGTTTAGGCTAACCCGGACCCAAATCGGCGATATCGTCGATCAACGCTAACAATCAAACTTCCGGTCGAACTGCATTGTTGGAAAATTCTCAACAAAATAAAAGACCCAATAGCGTCACGTAGATATTATGTACATTTTACATTTTATTCGTATTTTGTGCTAAATCACAACGAGAAACAGGAATTTCAATTTTACCTGCAAATATAGATTGAGATCTAAGCTGTGTGCGAATCCTTCCATTCACAACCTGTCATATGTTGAACGGATTCAGTTGTAATATAAAGGGTGTATATTTGTAGATGGGACATACAGTTGTATGCTCAGGAAATATTTTATTTTTCAGTTTGTATCTATAGCAACATTAAAACTATGCACCTGGAACATTAATGGTATTCTCTCTCACACACACACAAGGGTAACTCATGAAGGTCTTGATTTACCGTACAAGAGTGCACCTATTCATCAGATAAACAACATGCTAAACAGCAATGGCATGGTTTTGGGCAAATTTTCTTTATTTACATTGAAGTAGTTAGGTGTGGCTATCTTTTTAATAAAAAAATTTCAAAATAAATAAATCAGCTTTACCTTTTACACTATATAAAGGACACTGGAGTACAATGTGTAATTATAGGAGGCGTACTGAAGAAAGTGCTGCTCTGGAGGCTCTTTGCCATCCTAGTCACCCATTTTCTGACTACTCAAATCTCTAAATTGCCAGATCATAATGTCCAGAACTCATTAATTTGATATTTCAACTGCCATTTAAGTCCTACTATGGATACACAACTGGCATGAGCAACCTGCCCCTTTCCTCAGGACAAAGCAATTACTGCCCTTTGTGAGGACTTGGATCTTGTTGATATTTGGAGAGTTCAGGATCCTCTAGATAAAGACTATACATACTTTTTCATTTTTTAGTTAATTTTCTGTATCCGCTTAATCCTAACTTGGGTCGCTGGGAGGCTGCCGCCCATCCCAGCCAACTTCGGGCGAGGGCAGAGTACACCCTGGACAGCTCGCCTGGACAGCTCGCCAGGCCATCGCAGGGCGGAAACACACTGACGGCTTTGCAGCCTACTCTTGTCGAAAGTCAGCAATGGTTCTTTTACATGCCTCACACCATAGACAGTGAGAGACACGGCCGGCCTTTGATAGCCCAGTTAGCTCCACTGGGGAGGACAGTGACAACCTTGTGCAGAGTGGAACTCGAACCTCCAACCTTTGGATCAGCGATCCGGTGCCTTATACCACTAGACCACCACTGCCCCTCCCATACTTTTTCAAACATTTACAAATGCGATACAAGAATTAACTATTTATTCCAAAAATACTGCTGCATTTAATTACCTCTAGCAGCATGGGACAGATAGTTGTGTCTGGCCATGATGCCACAGGTTTTATTTGATCTAGGCTTGTAAGGCAGATTTACTAAACTGTTTACTGGTGGCCTGACCTCTTCAGCCTGACAAATCAAGAATTCCCACCTTATTTCAAAGAGGAATTAAATAAATTTTAACAATGAATTTGGGCTCCACTGAAAATTCATCACTGCTATGGGAAATGTCCAAATTCTATTCTATGGGTTTTATACCTTATATGTCTATTAATAGAAATGGACGAGCTAAACAAAGGGAGGTTCTGCTTATGTACAGCAATTTTGGGCAATGATGAGATAGGAAATTAATACAGTGTGATCTATTACATATGTTGCTCAGTATATCAATGGCATCAATACTGAAAATACTGTATAAGAAAAAACATACAACATGCTAACATTATATGCAAGAAAATGCATTCTTTTGAACTGGATAACTGTCAAAGTTTGATCCAAAACGATGGCATAAAATAATTCTGAAATACAGTATGTGGATTATGTGACATGCATGCTTTGGGAGTGCCACTGTGTCATCTTTTTTTTTTTTTTCTTACATGAACCTGCCTTTGGGAATTCAAGTTAATCGATACTTTATGTAGCTCAGTGGTGGCCTGGTGTCAGGTGTTGGATCATTTATCCCAAGGATGGGGGTTCAAGCCCCACTTTCAACAGGCTGTCCCATCCCCCCGCCGCAGCTAACTGGGTTATCAAAGGTCAGCTATGTCTGTCACTGTCTATGGTGTGAGGCATGTCAAAGAACCATTGCTGACTTTCATCAAGAGTAGGCTGCATAACCATCAGTGTGTTTCTGCTCTGCGATTGCTGCGAAGGCGTACTCTGTCCTTGCCTGGAGTCTGCTAAGATAAGCACCAGCCACCCCATTACCCTAATTAGGATGAATAATTTCACAAAATGAATGAATGAGACATGGGGCCTGTCACACCACAGCCTGCTAAACCACTACAGGGCCAAAACAGGCACACAACCATTCACACTCAGAGGTAATAAAGAATATCCAGTTATGTGTATGTCAGTGGTGTTGTGGTTAAGGTGCTGGCTCCTGATCAAGAGGAACCCATCACATTCAAGAGGAGTTGAATTCCTAGTTGCCACGGAAACAGGGATAAGTACATAAGGTATGTCTTTGGACTGTGGGCAGAAAGAAACAAATATTGTATCCAGATTAATCCCAAGCAAGTGTCACACAAAAAACACCCTTTGCTCAAACCCTGAGCCTTCTTGCTAACCACTATACATCACTGTGCTGCCTGATTACAGATGATAAACGTTTTTGAAAAAGCATCTAAAAACACAGAAAACGAACATCATTGCTGTGTTTGCATGCAATGTTCAGTTCATCTGTCACCGCTTGATCCTAATTAGGGTTATGGGGAGGCTGGCATCCATCCCACCCGACTCCAGGCAAGGGCAGAGTACACCCTGGACAGCTTGCCAGGCCACCACAGGGCGGAAACACGCTGACAGCTTTGCAGCAACTCTTGTTGAAACTCAGCAATGGTTCTTTGACATGCCTCACACCATAGAGAGAGATATGGCTGGCCTTTGATAACCCAGTTCGCTGCACTGGGGGGACAGCGGCAACCTTGTGGAGAATTGGACTTGAACCCCCAACCTTAGGATCAGCGATTCAGCACCCCATACCACGAGGCCAACACTGCCTGCATGCAAAGTTTTATGTACTGTAAATCAAACGGGAAATGTAATGCTACTGGGTTGTTCCTTTTAACCTTTTTATTGAAAAAAAAAAACACAAGTGCATTAGGGAAATACAAATTAAACATGTGTTCTTGTTGTTGTTTTTTTGTTGTTGTTATTATTGTTGTTGTTATTTCCATTTATTTTTCATGTTCCACCTCTCAGTAACCATCCATCCCTTTGTTATATGCCCAGCAGGAACACCGTTAACGGTCGCTAATCCGGAAGTACTTGTTTTCCACTCTGCTTTTGATAGACGTTCTACGTCACTGAAGGGTGTGTTTTCTGTAGAAAGTGCTAGAACGAGATGAAGCACAGCCACGTCTGAGCTGCGATATCCTTCCGATTCAAACTAGTTCTGCACTTAACTGGTTTCAATTGTTAATTTTTATTTATCAGTTGTTGAATAAATTATTTTATTTTCTAATAATATTTGCATAAATACAACATTAAGATGATGATATAATGATACTAGAAGAAAAAACAATGGTAATTCTATAAAATCTGATTAATCATTTGTACCTTGGTAAGAACACCCATAAGAGTACCGAAAAATACAAGGCTCCCTTTAATACTCATAATATAATGAAGGCTAGTTATATCTTTTACAAATATTATTCGTGAAAGTGATTTTGCCAAATGATGCTTCACTTCAAAATACATGTACACTTGTCATTTCTACACACACACACACACACACATATATATATATATATATATATATATATATATATATATATATATATACATACGTGTGTGTGTGTGTGTGTGTGTGGTGTATTTATATCTAAAATTGTTATATAGCTGATATTTAGCGTTTGAAGTGTGATCCATTTACTATGACAACTGAACGTTGCATTATTGTGACGTCCCAATCCACGTATCTACACCCTAAATACCATGTCAACGAGCTATATATTCTATACACTAGATAGTGCTCTTGTCTCACAAAGTATTCATAGGCTATTTAGGTAGAAACCAGTGCTGCAGATATCCGGCGGAGTGATACAGAGCATTGCACATATAAACTATACACTCGAGAAAACTCGTCCCGTCCTTCTTTTACTTCCACGGCGTCGTTGTGTGGAGGAGAGTGGAAAGTGTTTGGTTGCATTTTGTTCACGTGAAGTCAACGAAACGAAAGTCAAGGTATGAAGGTTTTTGTCCAATTTTTGTAGAACTGAAATAAAGCCGATTCGTTATGATGTAATATTTATTTAGGGTTGGTGATGAGAATTCTCGAGGCTCAAGCCAGTATCAAAGATGGCTGATACATGAGGATAATAACTCTGCTAGTACAGTCCTTCATTGAGCTAATCAGATAACCACGGATCTCGTATATGTGATAGCGGATTAATTTAGATAAAAGATGAGTGAGATCGGTCATTTGCAATCGATGCTCCGATGGCTTCCATGAGCAGGTGCCGGGACTAACTCGTATATTTGGGGAGGAAGGTTTCTGTATGAAAAGCTTATATTTTAGCTGAACACGGTTTTTGAGACGTTTGTTAAAGCTGAAGTTACTTATTGTCTTAATTCAACTCGGGGATCGTGCTTTCTTTAAGCGGCTCCATCCTAAACGAGGTGCTGTGCCCTATCTAAGCGCACTATTTAGGGAACAAAATACTGTAGTCTTTCTACACTACGAAGTGCTTTAGACGGTAAGTTCCGAGTCATTGATCGACCACAATGCTGTCTACTCAACCAACGTTGGCTCACGGTGTGTGTAAACAATAAAAGGATTATTTTAACCATAAAATTGGGTTAGGTTTAATACCACTTTCTCAAGAAGCCAGTTGTTTAACGGTTATAACCGAAATACTGTATGATGTAACTATTTCGCGTGCACCGCGTGTTCGTGTGATTTCATGAAGCACGTGGCTTTGGCCTTTTGTGCAGCCGGAAGTTCAGCCATGTTAAATTGGAATGACGATCACTGGGTGTGTGGGATATGCTGCATCTGCCGGGCAGATTGTGTACGAATTCGCACATACGTGTATATAAGTGTGTAAATAAACAAAATAACTATATTTTGCACATTTAATTTATAAAAACCAAGTTTTGTTTTGGTGTAAATGTTAATTTTTAATCAATGTATTTGAGGATTTGAGACTGAAGGATGTATGGAAGGAAACATGATTAAAAGTCAGAAATTCTGTTGACTTATTTATTTATTTTCCCCCCTCTTAGATGCCTGAAGAAATGCACCAAGAGGAGGAGGCTGAGACCTTTGCCTTCCAGGCAGAGATTGCTCAGCTGATGTCTCTCATCATTAACACTTTTTATTCCAACAAGGAAATCTTCCTCAGGGAGATTATTTCCAATGCCTCTGATGTAAGTGTTGGTATTGTACTTGTAATTCATAGTGCAACTATTCATCGTGCAGTGAACAAAAGTCTGGAATATCTGAACTAGTAGAATGAATTGAGTTGATATGATGCATTGTAGATTGCATGTTTGTGTGTAGCTTTTGCAGAGTCAGATTAAATTAAATTTGTACCTCATGGAAAGTGGTACCTCAGCAGCCATTATTATTTTTTTTTTGTTATTTTTTTTTTCTTCCCCTCCCCCCTCTAAAATATCCAGGGATCCCAGATCGCCACTGTTTAGTGGAATTCTGCTTTTTTTTTTTTTTTTTTCCCCCCCTCTCGGCTTCAGTGGCCCTGTGGCTCCCTTGACCATCAGCGGAAATATTTTAATTTCTAATTTTTTTTCTAAACCTTGCTGGGATCCCTGACTATCTTTAAAAACCTGAATTAATGTTGCACCAGTTTTCTTCTTGGCCCAAGTACATCTGAACCTGTGAGGCTGACATTTTATGATAAATCAGTTTTGTTGGCGTATAGCATTTTACTGGGTACAAGTCTGTTTGTTGCTTAAATGATGGTCATCTGTCTTATTTTAGGCACTTGACAAAATCAGATATGAAAGTCTGACCGATCCATCAAAACTGGACAGTGGGAAGGACCTAAAGATTGACATCATTCCCAACCAGCATGAACGCACACTGACTATTATCGACACTGGAATCGGCATGACCAAGGCTGACCTCATCAATAACCTGGGAACCATTGCAAAGTCAGGAACTAAGGCTTTCATGGAGGCACTCCAGGTATAGCATCCTGAGAAACATGAGCTGCATCTTGTTGTATTGATTCATGCACTGGGTGCATTAAGAGGCAAGGAAATTAAAGTGGCCCTTGTCTTCTATAACGCCAAATACTGAATCTGTGCAAATCGGTATCCAAGACATGGGGTTTCTTTACATTTGTCTAACTGTACAACAAAGCCCTCTTATCTGATATTTTTTTCCCTTTTTGTCCCCACAGGCTGGTGCAGATATCTCCATGATTGGGCAGTTTGGAGTTGGGTTTTACTCTGCTTATCTAGTGGCAGAGAAGGTGGTAGTAATCACTAAAAACAATGATGATGAGCAGTATGCTTGGGAGTCCTCTGCTGGTGGATCCTTTACGGTCAAGGTTGACCATGGTAGGCTGATTGGATTGGTCAGATGGCTTGTTTTAAGATGGAATGATTAATGCATTAGGTTTGCGTTATTGAATCAAGGGGTTTGTTTACAGGTGAGCCCATTGGTCGTGGTACCAAGGTCATCCTTCATCTGAAAGAGGATCAGACTGAGTACATTGAGGATAAGCGGGTGAAGGAGGTGGTCAAAAAGCACTCTCAGTTCATTGGATACCCCATCACTCTCTTTGTAGGTGTATTACTATTTGTGCGGTCTAGTTCATTTTATGCAAGTCAAATGAGGTTACTCGCTTGTGTTAAATAATCTGGGAATAGTATTCTGCAAACTGAAATCTGTGGTAAAGAAACCCAGATGCCTTTAACATTCTGAAATGTTTGTAGGTGGAGAAGGAGCGTGACAAGGAGATCAGTGATGATGAGGCTGAGGAAGAAAAGGAAGAAAAGGATGAAGAGGCAGAGGATAAACCCAAAATTGAAGATGTAGGCTCTGATGATGAAGAGGATTCCTCCAAGGATAAGGACAAGAAGAAAAAGAAGAAAATCAAGGAGAAATACATTGACCAGGAGGAGCTGAACAAGACTAAGCCCATCTGGACCAGAAACCCTGATGACATTACCAATGAAGAGTATGGAGAGTTTTACAAGAGCTTGACCAATGACTGGGAGGACCATCTTGCTGTTAAGGTACAAACTTGATTTGTTATGAAAAGTAAAATCTGTATTTTTCTTGGCAATGAGAAACAGGAGGTTTTTTGGTGAGTTGAATAATTGGCTATCCTTTTAGGAGTAATGTATTAAATTTTGTTTAATAATCATGGACAATCATTTGTGGGTTTACATATGGAGTAAACAGTTTTGTAGTAATTGTATGTTGCCAGACCACACTGTTCGGTACTGACCTTGTGTGCATTTTATAGCACTTCTCTGTTGAGGGACAGCTAGAATTCAGAGCCCTGCTCTTCATCCCCCGTCGTGCACCCTTTGACCTCTTTGAGAATAAGAAAAAGAAGAATAACATCAAGTTGTATGTGAGGAGGGTGTTCATTATGGACAGCTGTGAGGAGCTTATCCCAGAGTATCTGAGTAAGATCAGCCCTCCACACCTGCACAATTTTACTATATATTTTTTAAATGGTGTGTATGGCTTTTATTTTAATATGTACAATTAATCGGGGCTTTACTGCTGCGGTTGGTCAATTTCTGTTTACCACAGACTTCATTCGTGGTGTGGTTGACTCCGAGGATCTCCCCTTGAACATCTCCAGAGAAATGCTGCAACAGAGCAAAATTCTGAAAGTGATCCGTAAGAACATTGTGAAGAAATGCTTGGAACTGTTTGCTGAGATCTCTGAGGACAAAGATAATTACAAGAAGTTTTATGAAGCCTTCTCCAAGAACATCAAGGTAAGAGCCCTTACAGGTTTACCACTACATTCTTGGATGTTACTTTTGACAATACTTATGATTTTTGCACCTCTAGTGGTTTTCCATGGATTCAATGTCTGCCTCATTTTATCTGGCTACTGTAAAACTAGTACCTTTTTAGTGTAGTCACATCTGTGGTGCTTTTTATTGGATATCTTTTAGGTTTCAATAGTTATATACAGTATACACACTTTTTTTGTTGTATTTTGTAGCTGGGCATTCATGAGGACTCCCAGAATCGTAAGAAGCTCTCAGAGCTGCTGCGTTATCAGAGCTCTCAGTCAGGAGATGAAATGACCTCACTTTCTGAGTACCTTGGCCGCATGAAGGAGAACCAGAAATCCATTTATTACATCACTGGTGAGTCTGGGTATATTTTTAAAGTACAAAATCTTTTTACTTCAAGCTGAATGCGTGATAGGTTCTGAGCAACTGTTGTAAACCCCTCCCCCAGGTGAGAGCAAGGACCAGGTGGCCAACTCTGCCTTTGTTGAACTGGTCCATAAGCGTGGATTTGAGGTTCTCTACATGGTGGAGCCTATTGATGAGTACTGTGTGCAACAGCTGAAGGAATTTGAGGGTAAGACCCTGGTATCGGTCACCAAGGAGGGGCTGGAATTGCCTGAGGATGAAGAGGAGAAGAAAAAGACGGAGGAAGGCAAGGTCAAGTTTGAGTGCCTCTGCAAGCTGATGAAGGAGATTCTGGATAAGAAGGTTGAAAAGGTAAATATGTAGGCATTGCATTGATGCGTAGCATGCCTTTATGACTGGAAGGCATCTATTAATGACAAAACACTGCAGTTTCAGAACAAAGCAGGAATAACACTGATTTTAACCATGTGTATTTGCATAATGAGCTTTGCTTTAAAATAAAGTGATGGGAAATGACTGATCATTCAGAGAATTATTGTTAAATGGGATTTTGTTTGCGGCTACTTGTATGTACATATTACTGATGGTGACCTCCATTGTCCAGACCAACACATGTCTTGCCATGAGATTTTTGTAGACTAATCTCCTGTATCTTGACAGGTTACAGTGTCCAACAGACTGGTATCCTCACCTTGCTGTATTGTGACCAGCACATATGGCTGGACTGCCAATATGGAGCGTATCATGAAGGCCCAAGCCCTGAGGGACAACTCCACCATGGGCTACATGGTGGCAAAGAAACACCTAGAGATTAATAAAGATCATCCTATCATGGAGATGCTGAGGCAGAAGGCAGAGGCTGATAAGAACGACAAGGCTGTGAAAGATCTGGTGATCCTTCTGTTTGAGACAGCACTGCTGTCATCTGGCTTCTCCCTGGATGACCCTCAGACACATTCCAACCGTATCTACAGGATGATCAAGTTGGGACTTGGTAAGATTTTACACACTGGTGCTGCTAGTATTGTCACGCATTTATTCTATATACCTCAGCATTTTTGCACATCACCAAATACTATGCTCCTTTTTGCTTTCAGGGATTGATGACGACGATGTACCATCGGATGAACCAAGCTCGGCCCCTGCACCAGAGGAAATCCCACCACTAGAGGGTGATGATGATGCTTCTCGCATGGAGGAAGTTGATTAAATACTTTTTGCCATGCATTTTCCCCATCCAGTCTCTTCTACTATACCATTCCTTTTGCCCTGTATTAAGGGCAGTTTGCTAAACCCCCATCCCTTTTTTTTTTTTTTTTTTTCTTCTTCTGTTGTACAAATTGTAATTTGACGGTTCGTCCAGCTATACAGTACCTCGTTGCACTGAGCTTCCGAAAGTGGGTATTTGGAGTTGTAACATTCCATAAGGATTCTGAGGTGAGGGGTTGGTTGCTGCTCAATTCAGTTATAAGGTGGACTGCAAAATGTGTTGTGCCTGACTCCAGGCTTGTCTTTGTCAAGTGGTGTTTTATTTTGCAGAAATTAAATGATGTGATCAAATGATGGCAGACTCTTTTGTTTTCTTGCTCAAAAAGTAGTTTTTTAACTTTCCATACATGCTGCACAATATTGCCTTGAATTTTGCATATGTATTAAGTTTTAAAACTTGTATTAAAGGGGGCACTAGAAAATGGAAGTCAAGTTGCTTTTCTAGAAAATGAACTTGAGTATACAAGTGTAAAACATTGAAGGGGTTCCCATAAACACGATTACATTCATTAATTTGAATGGATATATGAAGGGTGTGCTGAGTGCATAAGCCTCAACTTGTCTGTGCTGAATGAGTTATATTTTCTGGTTGTACAGCTCGGTCAAGATCTCACGCCAACATCTTTCTGTTGGAGATGTTCTAAATCACTATTTGTGCATGTGTCCACTCGGGTATATTCCCACCTCAGACAACTCAAATAGACTCCAGATTAGTGATAAACTGCCACCTGTGAAATTGCTGAAATTAAATGTTAACACTTGTTTGCATACCACTTACATATCTGGAGTGTGTGTATTGTTATAAAACCTCAACTTCGCTTAGTCCAGGGTCTGGTCACGTGGGCAGCAACCTAAGCAAAGAGGTCCAGCTGTCCCTTTCCCAAGCCACTTCCTCCAACTCTCCCGAGGGGGGACACCGAGGTGGTCCCAGACAAGCAGAGAGACAGTCCCTCCAGTGTGTTCTAGGTTGACCCCGGGGTCTCTTCCCGGTTGGACATGCCTGAAACACCACACAAGGGGGGCATTCTGACTAGATGCCCGAGCGACCTCAACTGGCCTCTCAATGCGGAGGAGCAGCGGCTCTACTCCAAGCTCTCCCCGGATAGTGGAGTTTCTCACTTTATCTCTAAGGGAGAACACCGCCACCCAGCGAAGGGAAGTTCATTTCAGCCGCTTGTATCCGTGATCTCGTTCTTTTGGTCATTACCCGAAGCTTGTGACCATAGGTGAGGGTTGGAACGTAGATCGACTGGTAAATTGAGAGCTTTGCCTTGCAGCTCAGTTCCTTCACCACGACGGACCGGTACAGGCACCGCTTAACAGTAGAGGCTGCAGCGATCCGTCTGTCGATCTCTTGCTCCATCCTTCCTTCACTCGTGAACAAGATCCCAAGATACTTAAACTCCTCCGCTTGGGGCAGGACCTCATTCCCGACCCGGAGGGTGCATTCCACCCATGTCCGACTGAGAACCATGGCCTCAGACTTTGAGGTACTGGTCCTCATCCCGGCTGCTTTGCACTTAGCTGCGAATCGCTCCAATGAGAGCTGGAGGTCCCAGCTTGATGAAGCCAAAAGGACGACATCATCCGCAAAAAGCAGAGACGAGATCCGATGGCCACCAAACCAGAACCCCTCATCGCCTCGACTGCGCCTACAAATTCTGTCCATAAAAATTATGAACAGAATTGGTGACAAAGGACAGCCTTGGCAGACTCCAACTCCCACCGGAAACGAATTCGACCTGTTGTTGCCAATACGGACCAAACTCTGGCTCCGGTGATACAGCGACCAAATAGCTCGTAGCAACGGGTCTGGAACACCGTACTCTTGGAGCACGCCCCACAAGATCGTTCGAGGGACACGGTCGAAAGCCGTCTCCAAATCCACAAAGCACATATGGGCAGATTGGGCAAACTCCCATGCCCCCTCCAGAATCCTGTGGCTCGTATAGAGTTGGTCAAGAGTGCTACGGCCAGGACGAAAACCACATTGTTCCTCCTGAATCTGAGGTTCGACTATCGGTCAGATCCTCCTCTCTAGTACCCCTGCATAGACTTTCCCAGGTCGGCTGAGGGGTGTAATTCCCCGATAATTGGAACACACCCTCCGGTCCCCCTTCTTAAAAATCGGGACCACCACCCCAGTTTGCCAATGCACAGGTACAGCCCCTGATGACCACGCGATGTTGCAGAGACGTGTCAACCAAGACAGTCCTACAAGATCCAGAGCCCTGAGATATTCCGGGCGGATCTCGTCGAACCCCGGAGCTCGACCACCGAGGAGCTTTTTGACAACCTCAGTGACCTCCACTCCAGTGATGGGCGGACCCCCCACCCGAATCCCCAGGGTCTTCCTCTTCCAAGGAGGGCATGTTGGTGGGATTGAGAAGGTCCTCAAAGTATTCCCTCCACCTCTCGACGACATCCAGTCAAGGTAAGCAGCTCCCCACCTCCACTGTAAACTGTTTGTGAAGAACTGCTTCCCCCTCCTAAGGTGTCGGATGGTGGTCCACAACCTTTTTGATTCCAACCGATAATCACTCTCTAGGCCCTCACCGAAGTCCTCCCACTCCCGAGATTTTGCATCTGCGACAGCCTCGGCTGCAGCACGTTTGGCCTGCCGGTACCTGTTTGCTGCCCCGGGAGTCCCACAGGCTAATAAAACCCGATAGGCCTCCTTCAGCTGGACGGCCCCCTTCATCACAGGTGTCCACCACCGGTTCGGGGATTACCGCCACGACAAGCACTGACGACCTTACGGCCACAGCCATGGGCTGCCGCCTCAACAAGGGAGGCACGAAACATGGCCCATTCGGATTCCATGTCCCCCGCCTCCTCCGGGACGTGGTTGTAGCTCTGCCGGAGGTGGGAGTTAAAGGCCTCTCGGACAGGGGACTCTGCCAAACGTTCCCAGCAGACCCTGATTACACGCTTGGGCCTGCCAGGTCTGGAAGGCAACCTCCACCACCACCGAAGCCAACTCACCACCGGGTCATGATCGGTAGACAGCTCAGCTCCTCTCTTCACCCGAGTGTCCAGAACATATGGTCGCAAGTCCGATGACATGACTACAAAGTCAATCATCGAATTGCAACCTAGGGTGTCCTGGTGCCAAGTGCACTAATGGACACACTTAGGTTCGAACATGGTGTTCGTGATAGACAAACTGACGAGCACAGACGTCCAACAATGAAACACCATTCGGGTTTAGACTGGAGAGGCCATACCTACTGATCACACCCTTCCAGGTCACACTATCTTTGCCCACATGGGTGTTGAATTCTCCCAAGACAACGAGTGAGTCTCCTGAGGGAGCGTTCTCCAACACACACACCCCCCCCCCTTCAAAGACTCCAAAAAGGGTGGGTACTCTGAACTGTCATTTGGTGCATAAGCACAAATAACAGTCAGGACCCGTCCCCTCGCCCGAAGACGGAGGGAAGCTACCCTTTCGTCAACCGGGGAGAACCCCAACATTTGGGTACCGAGACGGGGGGCAACAAGAATACCCACACCGGCTTGCCGCCTCTCCTCACGAGCAACTCCAGAATAGAATAAGGTCCAGCCTCTCTCGAGATGGCTAGTTCCAGAGCCCAAGCTGTGCGTTGAGGTGAGCCCGACTATATCTAGTCGGTATCTCTCCACCTCATGCACCAAATCAGGCTCTTTCCCCACCAGAGAGGTGACATTCTATGTCCCGAGGGTCAGAGTAAGTAGCCGAGGATCGGTCCGACAGAACCCATGCCTTTGACTGCCACCCAACTCGCATTGCACCCGACCCCTAAAACTCCTCCCACGGGTGGTGGGTCCCTGTCTCCTTTTTGGGCTGGGCCTGGCCAGGCCAATAAAAAACTTATTTAAGTTATAAAACTTGTTTAAAGATTTTGAGTAGAATTTTACAAAACTTATATTCTGGCACCCATTTCCGCTGAGGCAGGGTATACCCTGAACAGGCCAACTCATACAACCACTCACACCTAGGGGCAAGTGGTGAACCTGCTGAACACTGCGTGACTACGCCCTTACACAAGTTAGTTGGAGCCAATGACCTCAACATAAAAATTACTTTTTTGTGGGCCTTTTTTTTTTTTTTTTGGGGGGGTTGTTCCCCTATATTAATCCCACAAGGGAAATTTGCCTCTACACGTAGCCCATCCGAAGTGAACACACTTGGAGAAGTGGGAAGCTACCCTGCAGCAATCAGGGAGCAGTTGGGGCTGGTGCCTTTTTCAGGGACACTTCAGTTTAGAAAGTGAAGGAAGGAGAAGTTTTGACTGCTCAGTTTTTAGCCTCATGTTGGGTGGCCAGTGTGGCAGTTGTTATTTCAGTCCCATGGTCTTCGCTCCTGTTTGTAGTCACTGTCTTTTCCTTTCGGCTGTTCTCTTCAGGGGTCGCTACAGCGAATCATCTGTCTCCATCTCACCCTGTCCTCTGCATCATCATCTCTTACACCAACTGCCTTCATGTCCTCCTTCACCACATCCATAAATCTTCTCTTTGGTCTTCCTCTAGACCTTCTGCCTGGTAGTTCCAACTTTAGCATCCTACTACCAATATACTCACAATCCCTCCTCAGTACATTTCCAAACCATCTCAATCTAGCGTCTCTGACTTTGTCTCCAAAACCTCTTACATGGGCTGTCCCTCTGATGTTCTCATTCCTGATCCTATCCATCCTCGTTACTCCCAAAGAGAACCTCAACATTTTCATCTCTGCTACCTCCAACTCTGCCTCCTGTATTTTCCCCAGGGCCACTGTTTCTAAACCATACAACATCGCTGGCCTCATCACCGTCTTGTCCACTTTTCCTTTCATTCTTGCCGATACCCTCCTATCACACCGGACACGTTTCGTAGTCACTGTCTGACTATTTAATATTTACTTAATTTTTTTTCATAAGTAGTTCTGTCTATCTACTTTTTCCTTTTATCACTACAATAATGTAGTTTATAATATAATAAATTTTTATAATCCAGGCCTTGGTAGAGCTCGTCTCTTTTGTGTTGTTCTCATGTAAATGTAGAAAAAATATATGTTTTTTTTTTTCCCTTTAGTTTTTGCTTTTTCCAATGTTTAATTGTTTTCACTTAGTTACCTGCAGTGTCTTTGCAAACAATGATTATTCACCAAATCAGATTAATACAAAACATCAGTATTTATATTTGAAGATTCCTCCTAGCAGTGAGTTTGTAGTTTAATTTTAGAGAGATTTCCTTTCGGCTTTTTCCCTTTTTCAGGGGTCACCACAGCGAATGATTCACATATTTGATTTGGCATAGGTTTTTACGTCGGATGCCCTCCCTGACATAACCATTTAGCAAGGGGCAGAAACACACTGATGGCTTTGCAGCTACTCTTTACAAAAGTCAGCAATGGTTCTTTTACATGAACCTCAACATAGATAGTGAGAGACATGGCTGGCCTTTGAGAACCCAGTTAGCTGCACTGGGAGACAGTGACAACCTTGTGGAGGGTGAGGCTCAAACCCCCAACCTTAGGATCAGCGACCCTGCGCCCATTGCCCTACAATCTCTCTAAATCAGTGCTTCTCAATTATTTTCTGTGGCGCCCCCTCTAGGAAGAAAAGAACATTTTACGTCCCCACATTTGAAACTATAAATACTGTCGTATCATTTGTCTATAAAATTGTTATTAGTACACCTCTGCATAACATTGTATTTTTACTAACATTAAAAACAAAAAAAAAAAGAAAGAAATATAGTTCAACTTACAAGGGGGTAACAGTGGCAACAAAGCAAACAGGGTATTCAAGCATTTCTGTGTAAAAGAAAAGCTGCAATTGCATTATAATTCCACTGGGTGGCGTTTCTCAATCAGTACTGTACACATATAACATCCGCATTAAAAAACACCACAATATTCATTCATTCAGTGACAACCCTCAACCTTAGGATCAGTGATCCAGTACTTTTATCACCAGGCCACCACTGCCCAGACCACAACATGAAAGGAAATAATATAGCATTAAAAACCCACCAATGCACTTTTGTATTGCTTTATATGGTATGAAATCTTACCTCCTCCACCCCTCCCCCTTCTCCGCCAGAATATGATGCTAATAATCTATGGTAAGAAACGTTCAAGTTGTTTTAATTCTTTTTTATTCTAACTACTGATCTATAAACTCCGTATAGTTGAAGTCAATGATCACTTCAACCACATCAGGAAAAATAAGAGTCCTCAATGTGTTGTTAGCCAGAAGGACCCGCGTGTGTGTAAACTGCTGAAGTCATGAGCTTAACCTTTTTGCTTTTAAAATCATCTTCCATTCAGAAATGTTGCTTCATGATATTTAGGTTTCTTCTAAGTCACATGTTTTTGAGGCACCTCTGAGGGGGTGGTGGAGGAAGAGACCTCTTGACACGTTCATGTCACATCCTCAGGTGCAGGAATGAGTCGTTCAAAGCCACCAAGGAGGATTTCAGATTCGATCTGATCTTTTGTTGTAAATACATTAAAAAAAAAGTGGCTTAAACTTCATTAAACTTTTGAGACTTTTCATCTGATGATTTACAAAGAATTGCTTTAAGAGCAAGTGGTGGTTCCACTGTTGGACTGGTTACTGAAAACCCAAATCTGGCTTTGCATTGATATCTGAGACTGCGACTACCTGGAAACGGCGGCAATGAGCTGGGTTTAGTTCTGTGCGTCGAGATTTTAACAAGAGATATCACAAAGCTGGTTTAGAGAAATAAGGAAATACATTTCATTTTGCAGTGAGAAGGAAAAACTCAGACAATGTAAAGAAACCTTAAGAGGAAAAAAAAAAAAGACTCAAAAGTGAATGTTTCGGTATCATTGCCTTCATATACAGTACTGTGCTATTATAAATGTTTACTGTAAACATTTGTTTTTAATTTGTTCCTTATGTGACACGTAAAAAAGTTCAAACTTTATAACATAACAGCCCACCACAGGTTTCCACATCCCACTTCCTTGGAAGACTTGGGCCTTTTGTTTAATAAAAAGCAGACTGCAGTGAACTTTTGGGGCTGCCATTCTTCAACACCTACATGGTTTAAGAGTTACAACCAAAAAAAGGAAGCGAGGGTATTTTCTGAATCTGGGAATCCCTCTGCACCCACCATTTAGAAAAGCTCTCAGTGGTACCCACTATGACCAGGTGTCTTCATATCAAAACAATAGAAAACAACACTGAGTCATTCCAATGTGGTGTGGTACTCCAGGGTCCGGGTAATATCTTATTTGCGTCATTTGGTTTATGCTAAATGTTTTCTTTCTTTTTTTTTTTTTTCCAACAAAACTGATCTTTGCAAACATTTCTCAAATAACTTGACCGATTCTTATAAATGTTCTTAAGTCAGGTAAAGCTTGTGAACCTTCAAACAGATCAAACCTATTAGTCAACCCACACGTACTGTACTCTGTACGACAAACAGATCCTTACACCTTATCCTTAAACTCTCAGGAGATAAAATAGTTCTTCCAATCAGGTGTCTTAATTCCCCCCAAAGTTTTTGTCATGAGTTTCATCTTCCACTGGAAGCTTCCCTTCACCATTAAGGCCTCTGGATTGTTCAGCTGAGCTGCAATTTAGACTATCAGCAATGGTCTAGTGGTATAGGGTGCTGGATCGCTGATCCAAAGGTTGGGGGTTCGAGTCCGACTCTCCACAAGGTTGTCACTGTCCCCCCCAGTGCAGCTAACTGGGTTATCAAAGGCGGGCCATGTCTGTCACTGTCTATGGTGAGAGGCATGTAAAAGAACCATTGCTGACTTTCGTAAAGAGTAGCTGCAAAGTCGTCAGTGTGTTTCTGTCCCTTGCTAAAAGGGTTGTGACAGGAAGGGCATCTGACATAAAAACCTCTGCCAAATCAAACGTGCGAATCAGATGATTCGCTGTGGCGACTCCCGAGTAAAAGGGAAAAAGCTGAAAGACAGACAGACAGCAATGTAGAAAGCATGATAAGTATTCTTCCAAGACATTTAGCACTAAAGATTCTTTTCTAAAATAGCCAAAATGAAATGAATTTACACGACACAATATCCTCAGATCAGTAAAACAGTAGAGCTGCACTGCCCTCCACAGTTATTGGCATCCCTGGTTGTGTTCTTTAGCTTCCAATAAATTCAGTTATTTTTCTAAATAATATAGGACTACATTAAAAAAAAAAAAAAAAAAAAAAAAAGAAAATCCAATCATTAATTGAACTGCACTTATTTAGTGGAGGAAAAAAATCCCACGTTAAGAAAAAATTCCTTGACATTAAATCATGTGTGCCACAACTATTAGCACCTCTGAAATTAACACTTGGTACAACCCCCTTTTGCCAAAAAAACAGCACCTAATGTCCTACAATGTTTCACAAGCTGGGAGAATGCAGAAAGAAGGATATTGTACCGTTCTTCTTTGCACAACCTCGCTAGATCAGAGACTGAGATTTCCTTTTGGCTTTCCCCCTTTTTTTCCAGGGGTCACCACACTGAATGATTCGCATGTTTGATTTGGCAGAGGTTTTTACGTCGGATGCCCTTCCTGACACAACCCTTTAGCAAGGGACAGAAACACACTGACGGCTTTGCAGCTACTCTTTACCAAAGTCAGCAATGGTTCTTTTACATGCCTCTCACCATAGACAGTGAGAGACATGGCCCACCTTTGATAACCCAGTTAGGTGCACTGGGGGGGACAGTGACAACCTTGTGGAGAGTGGAACTCGACCCCCCAACCTTTGGATCAGCGAACCAGTTCCCTATACCACGAGACCACCACGGCCCCTTAATTCTCATACACTATTCTAGAAAAGCGTGTTCCCCAAGGTCATACGCGCTCCTCCAGCATCACACCGCGCCCCCCATTAGGGGGCGTGCCCCACTATTTGAGAAGCACTGCTCCAAATCATCCAATGACCTGGTCCTCTCCTCTGCACTCCTTCAGCTCACGCTACAGGTCTTCAATGGGGTTGAGGTCTGGGGACTGTGATGGCGATGGGAGGAGATTGATTGTGTAGGCTGAACCATTTCTGTGTCGATTTTGCCACATTTTTAGAGTCATTATCTGGCTGAAAGCTCCAGTGATGACTTGACTTCAGCTTTTGGGCAGAGGCCACCAGATTTTGATTTAAAATGTTCTGGCATTTCAAAGCATTTATGATGCATGTCACCCTAACAAGGTTCCCAGAGCCTCAGGAAGACAAACAGGCCCACAGCGGTCCTTTTCTGCATAATCATCGTCTGTGTTCAGCCAGACCCACTTAGACTGTTTGTTGCCCAAAAGCTCTATCTTGGTCTCATTTGATCAAATCACACAGTCCCAGTTAAAGTCCCACAGTACCGCCTAGCAAACTCCAGTCTTTCTGTGCATGCCTCCCAAACAGCTTGTTGGCAGGTTGAAGGTTGTTTTAGAGACTTTGTGACCCCAAGATGCTCCCATTTGTTGTGATTCTATAACAGTGAGCTTTGGAGAACTTTTTTATTTCTCTTACCATCCTCCTCACTATGTGTGGTGGCAAAATAACCTTGCGTTCTCTTCCAGACTTGTTTACCACTGTTTCAGTTGTTTTAAACTTCTTAATGATTCCTCTGACAGTTGATCTGGGCAGGTGCAGGCGTGAGCTATTTCCTTGTAGTCTGACTTGTGAAGGTCAACACACATCCACCTTACTTAAATGGTGTGTTCCTTTGTTTTTCCCAAGTTGAAGAGTGGATAAGAGCAATGGCCTCTGTGTCATGTCATATTTATACCTCAGGAAAACAGGAAATGATGAATTCCTATTTAAATGTTCCTAGATACTTCTTAACTTTGTAAACTACTGGAGAAATGACATAAATACTTCAATCACATTTATTTCATAGGAATTATTGGGGTGCCAATAATTGTGAAACTGGCGATTTTACGAAAAATAAATATTTCTTCGTCGGGGATTTTTCTCCCTGAAAATTCACCTGAGTTTAAAGTTACATTTTTTTCGACAGTTTTCAGTGTGACAGTAGCTTCTGCAATAAAAATAGAATTTATTTTAAGGATTTTAACATGTATTGACCAGGGGTGCTAATAATTATGGAGCGCTGTGTATTTATGAAATTTTAAAAATTGTTTAAAACAGTCAGATTATGACATTTATGATAATGTAGAAATCAGAAATGATTCTGATGATGATGATTAACTTTGTGCTATACTAACACCAAATAATAATCTATATCTTGTGATTCAGATATTATAATAAAATATAATATAAAAATTAATTTATTATTTACCCAAGTGAACATATATAATGTATCAAAAACTTGCTAAATTAAAAATGGAAGTATCCAGGCAAATACATAAATAAATAAATAAACAAATTACAGTATATACTACTACTACTAATAATAATAAAACATTTCTGAAGGTTGCTAGATTTAAATGTACATAAATGTCATAAAGCAAAAAGTAAATGTTTTGAGCTGAGGTCATTTACTTTTCTCATGAAGAATATCTTTTGCATTCCTTATCTAAAACTGTTAGAATTATTCAGGGGGTTCTGTATCATATAACACACCTTTTATTAAAACAGGCTAATTAAGCTCACTAAAGTTCAGCAAAACATAACTCAGCACACCATAAAAAAATCAAAGTAAATGGTTTATTTTAAATGACTGATTATTTCAGTATACACTGTTTGCTTGATTTAGTTTTACAAAGTTTTACAATGTTGAACTTATTTGAGATTTTAAACTGAAATACGAATCAAATGTGCTGGAGCGAATGATTTGTAGTGTATACTTTGGCTACATAAAGGATGAGATCCTTGTTAAAAAAAAAGAAAGAAAAGAAAAGAATTAAAATTAAAAAGTAATTTAAATGTCAACAGTTTAGTATATTAAGAATACAGTACTATTAATAGAATAAATTACAATTATTCTGGTATTTTCCACCCTGTATAAACTTTAGAGATAGGCAGGGTTTCACGGGAATTCCTTTACATGTAAAAACCTGAATGTGAGAATATTTATTTTAATGGTGTTAATAAAAGTTAAAAAATTAACTATTAATAATGCAAGATATTGTATCCAGTTTAAAATGTGATATAAATGTTTTTCAATCATTTGTATGTCTATATCATTTACCTAACACTTTTATGGCTTCCATTAAAAAAAAGTAATATTCACCAAATGTTTTTTTTTTTTTTTTAATTGGTTATTTTTAAACAATATTAAATTTATCCCAACACCCCCATCCATTTTTTTATTTTCACAAAATTCCAAGACAAACCCATGCTTTATTAAACGTACTTTCTTGTTTTTAAGATAATAAATAAAAACTAGAGATACAACCCCTTCCCTGAATAATTCATCAATAGTTCTAATTCATGGGAGACACTTTTCCCACTCAGCTGTACACATTGTATTAGATAAACAGTTGAAGGTGTAAAAGATATCCTAAAAACAATCCCATAAGCAATGTCCACTGTGAACAGTCTTCGAGCAGTTTCCTGCCCCAGGGGCAAGTAAGTTCAGGCCAGTTTGGTAATTTTCCTGCTCAAGGACACCTGCTGGAGCTCAGCAATAACCATGTAAGTGTCCTAAAATGAGGTCATCACTTTTGCTGGAACTGCACATCTAGCTTGACAATGTCCAGTTCCCTGCTTTAGGGAAAAAAGAAGAATATAATTCCGAAGAATATAAAAGTGTTTACAGATTAACTCTGTACATTCCACTCTTCCCCTATAACCCACCTTCTTTTTTGACCCTTTCTGTACTCTGCCCACGTTAGTGGATGTGAAATGATCTACAAATGCAGTGTTGTGGCTGAACTTGAGTGGGTGTCTCTCCATTTCTGAGGTGTCACTGAAAACATGATTCACTGCGTTGCTGACACTCAACACATGCTATAATTTACACTCCCCCTTTGAAGTGGAGGAATTTGTGATTTTTGTGTCATTCAATTTACAGTTAATACTGTTCATGCAGTAATTATTCTGGAACATGTTGTAACGCTGATCAATTCTAAGAAATGAAAAACAAAAAATGTCAGATGAAATAAACTGCATTAGAACAAATCCAAAAGTTGTATAGTACAACTAGATGAGATAATGTACTATAGTATAACCATTTCAACAGTTCTCTCTGGTTATCTTATCTACAAAAATGAACTCCGTGTTTATTGAATAATGTTTTCCTTTCTTGTGAAAAGTCGGTAGAGCATGACCTAAATACTTCAGCCAATTGAAAACATGAAACACTCAAACCCAAATATTTCCTACAAATAGCAAACTCAAATATTTCTGTCTTCTTCTTCTTCTTCTTTTCCTTTCGGCTTTTCCCTTCAGGGGTCGCCACAGCGAATCATCTGCCTCCATCTCACCCTATCCTCTGCATCTTCTTCTATTACACCAACTGCTTTCATGTTCTCCTTCACCACGTCCATGAATCGTCTCTTTGGTCTTCCTCTAGGCCTTCTGCCTGGTAGTTCCAACCTCAGCATCCTACTACCAATATACTCACTATCCCTACTCTGTATATGTCCAAACCATCTCAATCTAGCCTCTCTGACTTTGTCTCCAAAACCTCTGACATGTGCTGTCCTTCTGATGTGCTCATTCCTGATCCTATCCATCCTCGTTACTCCCAAAGAGAACCTCAACATTTTCATCTCTGCTACCTCCAGCTCTGCCTCCCGTCTTTTTCCAAGGGCCACTGTTTCTAATCCATACAACATCGCTGGCCTCAACACAGTCTTGTACACTTTTCCTTTCATTCTTGCCGATACCCTATCACACATCACACCGGACACTTTTCTCCAACCATTCCAACCAGCCTGCACACGCTTCTTCATCTCTTTTCCACACTCTCCATTGCTCTGGATTGTTGAGCCAAAACACTTAAAATCCCCAACCTTCCTTATCTCTGCTCCCTTTTTGTTGGGTTTTTGTCATTCATACACATGTATGCTGTTTTACTGAGGCTAATCTTCATTCCCCTCCTTTCCAGGGCATACCTCCACCTCTCTAGATTTTCCTGCACTTGTTCTCTGCTCTCACTGCAGATCACAATGTCATCTACAAACATCATAGTCCATGGAGATTCTTGTCTAACCTCGTCTGTCAGCCTGTCCATCACCATAGCAAACAAGAATGGGCTCAGAGCTGACCCTTGATGCAGTCCCACCTCCACCTTGAACTCTTCTCTCACACCGACAGCACACCTCACCACTGTCTTACATCTCTCATACATGTCCTGCACCACTCTAACATACTTCTCTGCCACTTCAGACTTCCTCATTCAATACCACAGTTCCTCTCTCAGCACCCCGTTATATGCTTTCTCGAGATCCACAAAGGCACAATGTAGCTTCCTCTGACCTTCTCTGTACTTCTCTATTAACATCCTCAAGGCAAACACTGCATCTGTGGTGCTCTTTCTTGGCATGAAACTAAACTGTTGTTCACAAATGCTGACCGCCGCCATTAGTCCAGCTTCCACTATTCTTTCTCATAACTTCATCGTATGGCTCATTCAACTTTATCCCTCTGTAGTTGCCACAACTCTGCACATCTCCCTTGTTCTTAAAAATGGGCACCAGCACACTTCTCCATTCCTCTGGCATCCTCTCACTCTCTAAGACCCTGTGAAATGTTCTTGTCAGGAAATCTACTGCTACCTCTCCTAGACACTTCTATACCTCTACCGGTATGTCATCAGGATCAACTGCCTTTCCATTCTTCATCCTCTTCAATGCCCTCCTCACTTCACCCTTACTAATCTTTGCTACTTCCTGGTCCTCAACAGTCACCTCTTCTACTTTTCTCTCTCTCTCATTTTCCTCATTCATCAGCTCTTCAAATTACTCTTTCCATCTTCCCAGCACACTTCTGTCATCAGTCAATACATTTCCCTCCCTGTCCTTAATCACTCTAACTTGCTGCACGTCCTTCTCATCTCCATTTCTCTGCTGTGCCAACCTGTATAAATCATTTTCTCCCTCTTTACTTTCCAACCGAGCATACAAGTCATCATACGCCCTCTGTTTGGCCTTTGACACTGCGACCTTCGCCTTACGCTGTGTCTCCCTGTACTATTGTTTACTCTTTTCAGTCCTCTCTATGTCCCACTTCTTCTTAGCTAATCTCTTCCTTTGTACACACTCCTGCACTTCCTCATTCCACCACCAATTCTCCTTATCTCTTCTCCTTCCAGATGACACACCAAGTATTCTCCTACCTGTCTCCCTGATCACATTAGCTGTAGCTGTCCAGTCATCTGGAAGCACTTCCTGACCACCCAAAGCCATTTTCAACTCCTCCTTGAAGACAACACGACACTCTTCCTTTTTCAGCTTCCACCACTTTGTCTTCTGCTCTGCCTTTGCATTCTTCACCTCCCTTACCATCAGTGTCATCCTGCACACCACCATCCTATGCTGTTTGGCAACACTCTCACCCGCTACTACTTTGCAGTCACTGACTTCCTTCAAATTACATCGCCTACACACGATGTAGTCTACCTGTATGCTCCTACCTCCTCTTTTATAAGTCACCCTATGCTCCTCTCTCTTCTGGAAGAAAGTATTTACCACAGCCATTTCCATCCTTTTTGCAAAATCTACCAACATCTGTCCTTCTGTGTTCCTATCCTGGATACTAAACCTGCCCATCACTTCCTCGTCCCCTCTGTTTCCTGCACATGTCCATTGAAGTCTTCTCCAATGACCACTTTTTCATCTCTGGGGGTATTCTGCATCACTTCATCTAACTCACTCCAGAATCTCCCCTTCTCTTCTAGCTCACATCCTGCCTGTGGGGCATGAGCACTAACAACATTGAACATCACGCCTTCAATTTCTAACTTGAGACTCATTCCTCTGTCTGACACTCTTTTCACTTCTAGAACATTCCTGACAAACTCCTCCTTCAAGATGACTCCTACTCCATTTCTCTTCCCATCCACACCATGAAAAAAAACAGCTTAAACCCTGCTACTAAGCTTCTAGCCTTGTTACCTTTCCACCTGGTCTCCTGAACACACAGTATGTCCACCTTCCTCCTCTGCATCATGTCAGCCAGCTCTCTACCTTTTCCTGTCATAGTTCCAACATTCAAAGTCCCTACTTTCAGTCCTACACTCATGCCTTTCCTCTTCTCTCTCTGCCTACGGACACGCCTGCCGCCTCTCTTTCTTCGACGTCTTCGATCAACAGTCGTCCAATTTCCACCAGCACCCTGTTGGTTAACAGCAGTGATGGCGGTCCTTGATAACCCGGGCCTCGACCGATCTGGTATGAATTTTTTTTGTTGTGACGCACATATTTTATTTGGCATTTGTTTTACGCTGGATGCCCTTCCTGACGCAATCCTCTGCATTTATCCGGGCTTGGGACTGGCGTGAGGGAGAGACACTGGCTTGTGCTCCTCCCTCACTGCTGCATTAAACTCAGATATTTTCTACAGATAGCACACTCAAATATTTCCGACATATAGTGAACTCAAATATTTCATACAGATAGCACTCAAATATTTCTACATATAGTAAACTCATATTTCGTACAGATAGCAAACGCAAATATTTCCTACATATAGTTAACTCAAATATTTCATACAGATAGCAAACTGAAGTGTTTCCAACAGATATCAAACTGAAGTATTTCCAACAGATATCAAACTCAAATATTTCCTACAAATAGCAAACTCAAATATTTCCTACAAATACCAAACTCAAATATTTCCTACAAATAGCAAACTCAAATGTTTCCTACAGATAGCAAACTGAAATATTTCCTACAAATAGCAAACTCAAATGTTTCCTACAGATAGCAAACTCAAACATTTCCTACAAATAGCAAACTGAAATATTTCCTACAGATAGCAAACTCAAATATTTCCCACAGCCTTCACATGCTCCAAATTCTTTATTTAAGTGTTCTGCATTATGGTACCAAATCTTTTGAACTAACACCTGATTATTTTTAAATTATTTAAAAATTATTTATTATTTTTAGTCATTGCAGATTGCAATTGTGGCCTAGTGGTAGGGTGCTAGATTACTACTCCAAGGATGGTGGTTCAAGCCCTACTATGAACATTTGTCATTATCAAAGGCTATCAAAGGGCGGCCATGTTTCTCACTGTCCGTGTTGAGAGGCTGTAAAAGAACCATTGCTGATTTTGTCACTCATGCTACATAGTGTTTCTGCCCTGCGATAGCCTGGTAAGCTGTCTGGAGAAAACTGGAGAACCCAAAGGAAAACCACACAGACATGGAGAGGACATGTGAACCACCCCCACCCCCCACGCACCCTCTTGCGCGCGCACACACACACACACACACACACACACACACACACACACACACACACATACATACAAAATTCTGGGCTTATTTTATGGCATGAAACTGATCATAACATGATAAAGAATAGTTGGATAAACAGGTTTTCATCTCTGAATGCACCCTAACCTGCACATGTCAGCATTCTCTCTGCTCCAGCATGTCTGATTTAACTACTCTGCTTATTAAGTTGTACCTGAGTGGAATTGGGCATGATATACCAGGACAAACGTGAAAATGTGCAGGTCTGAAGGAAGCTCAGGTCCCTGAAATCATAGTTCAGTCCACAGAAAAAGATCTTTAATAAAAAAAAAAAGAAATTCACATCTTTAATTGGAACACACTGAAGCATATTTCGATTTTAGACATCAGTCTGATTGTATTGTGTTTTATTCTAAAACCCTGCAGGAATCAGTTTACTTTAGGTTCCAGTCACTTGTTGACACAAGGAAAAAACACCTAATTTGCAGTACTGAAAAGATGGAAGCATGAAGGTTTAGCTGGTAAGAAACGTGGGAATATGTAGGAGTTCAATGTGCAGAGAATTGGTAAAGTGTTGAGGTTGTGATTATTGCTCATTTTCAGATGATGGGGTACCACATATCCAGAGTACTGTAAGGACCAGTTGTGAATCACTTAACATTATGAACAACTGCTACACACACCTGCAACATGAAAAAAAAAAAAAAAATCGGGCATTTAATGAGCAAGAAAAAAAATCCTGATGAATGGTATCTTCAACATTCTTATGATAGTTTTGATAGAATAAAAATGTATTTATTTATACATTTACTACATAATAAAACCTACAGTTCAGTATAATTTAAACTTTAGCCTGATTTCAAGGGTTGATGACATCAACGATATGCTTTTGTTTTTTTGGATTCTTCCCCATTTTCTCTCTAATTTAGTCGTATCCAATTTCCACCCATCAGGTACAGTAAAACCTCCGCTGACGAACGCTTAAGCTCACGAACTTTTCGCCTCAAGAACATTAAATTCGCGAGCATATAGTCTCTGCTGACGAACTAGTTTTCGGCGGACGAATCAAACCACGCTGTCGAACAGCGCCACGGTGGCGGCCATGAGAAGCTGACGCACGCTCATGGCGTCACAGTTCGTCACCCCCTTTCTTTGAATGCGGACGTGGTTTGTGTTTGCTAGACATTTTGGACCATATTGAGTGTACTTTTGCTATTATGGGACCGAAAAAGACCCCCCACAGGCGGAGATAATTGAAAAACACGAACGAGGTGTGCGTTTGTGTGACTCAGCGTCCCAGTACCAGTACGCTAAGTCTACCATTGCTCCCATCCTTAAGAACAAGGAAGCTATTAAGGGTGCGTGTGTGGCTAAGGGTGTTTCCAAACAGTAGGCGTTTCCAAACTCTCCTTCCAAACAGTACGTCTCTCCCTCCCTCCTCCTCCCACTCCATTCCATCAAGCCATCAACTACCATCACAAAGGTAAATAAAACGACTTTATTATACAGTACAGTTTATTTCTTTAATTACAATACGATAGCACATTTATTATACATAAAATAAGGTATATTTTTGTGTAGTTTTAAGGCTTATTTAGTAGAAAATTATGTTTTATGGGGACCTGGGAACGGATTATTCTCATTTTAATGGTTTCTTATGGGAAATAAATGTTCGGAAGACGAACTTTTCGCCTTACACACACTTTCTGGGAACCAATTATGTTCGTGAGCAGAGGTATCACTGTATTGCCTTCCCTATCACACAACCACCACCAACCAGGGAGAGGCGAAAGCATGTACACGACCCCATCATGACATCCAATGCTAGCCACCTGCCGCTTTTTGAACTGCCATGCCACATGTGTTTGCGGGCGGTCTAACATACACAGAGGGAAAGCACTATCCTGGTACGAATGAGCTCACGGACACCCACAATTGGCTGCCGATCATTGTGACAGGGAAGTTAAGCGTATTTCCCTCCCGTGAGAGCTTGGCCAATTAGCTCCCATGAACTCCTGGCTATGGACCACTGTGGTATTAACCCAGATTCGAACTTGCAAACTTTTCATTCTCTGGGTTAATAGTTGCACACCCTGTCAATGCACCACTCGGGAGCCCCAGCATGTGATTATCTTGAGCATTAATCATCGTTCTTCAGTTTTTATTTTGGTATTCTATCAACTGGAGAATAGTAAACCTTATACTGTATATTATAACACAAATTCTGTCAAAACAAATGCTGTCGTGAAAGGTATGCAGTTCACGACGTAAGAGATCCAAACTCATTTTTCAAGTATTTATTTAGCCTTGAGGCAAAGAAGAACATGCAATCAAACACAAAAGTTGTTGTTCCGGACCCCGTCTACAGTTCTGCAGTCGCTTATGTAGTGCCAATATATTCCTGATTTGTTCATGACACCACATGTCACGCCATAAAGTTGTTGTTGAGGTGTCTTGACTCGACAGCCTCTGTGTATGAGACTTGCACCCATGCTCGTAGGCTTATACTTCTGACCAACCATATTTGCTCAGGGTTACAAAAGTCCACAAAACAGTGTAAACACAGAGATGACGCCTTAACACAAGGGTAACACTATATAACTGAGATGGATATATATATATATATATATATATATATATATATATATATATACACACACACACACACACACGTATATATATATACACATATATATACATATATATATATATACATACACATATATACATATATATATATACACATATACACAGACACACACACACACACACACACACACACACACATACATATATATATATATATATATATATATATATATACACACACACACACACACACATTTTATATATATATATATATATATATATATATATATATATATATACACACACACAGTCTGTAATTTGTAAACAATGAATGCAACGTCATGACGTCAGCATACTATGTAGGCACGTCAAAAATCAAAATTTGACTTTTTTTGGGGGGGGAAAAAACGTAAAAGGGATGAACGCAAGTAGGGGAGCGTCTGTGTGTATATCTTTATATATATATATATATATATATATATATATATATATATATATATATATATATATATATACACACACACATACATACAGACATACATACATATACATACATATACACACATATACACACACACACACACACACATATACATATTCAAATGATCATTAACCCCACATCCAAAAATAAAACAGAAGTTTGTGCCTCGGCAGCTCTCTTCTCTGGAATAAGATCAGAAGTGCAGTCTTTCAACATTCCAGTTAGGTGAACCGGATCTTGAGGGGTGTTTCTTGTATGAAAAGTACCTACCAAAGATTGTCAAAGGAAGGACAATCAGTGAACTAGTAAGTGCATCATGACCGCCTAAGGCCAAGCGAAGGCTAGTACGTCTGGTCCAACCCCCAGCAGGGTTACTTTAGTACAAACTGTTAATGCGGTCTCTGATAGAAAGGCGTCAGAGAGCAGTGCACTGCAGTATGTTGTGTATGGACCTGCCTTGCTGCAGACCTTTCAGGTGGTATTAATGTTATGGCTGATTGGTGTATAATTAGTGATACCTGCAGTTGAAGACTGGTTGGCTATTTGAGGACAGCTTTGCTAATGGGACACTAGTTTTTGAAAGTTTCAGTGTCCAGACAGAAATACCATCTAAATTTATCACTTTGGACATCATAGAGAATACATACATCTATCAGACTGAACAGACTTTGAGAGTAAAATCTGTTTCACATTCATACGTCCCAAAATTACATGCTTTCCAAAAAATCCTTCATGCAGTTGGATACCATGAAACTCAGACTTTGCGCAGACTAAAGTATGCCAATTCGAACATACACAAGGTTGGGCCGTAAAACCTGTGTATCATTTTTAGAGATGTTTGGACTATCTAAAGGCATGATTTACATCTTGTTTTATTTAACCTGAAAATTTAGACTGGTTGTCCAAATGTGTGGTTCCATTTGCAAAGCCATATAGCTATGTAATCTCACAAAGAAGGATCAAATAAATAGTCAAGTTTACTTTAAACAGATGCTTCTCAGAGGCTTTATAGTTAAAGAGGAAGGTGTTTAAACTATGAATGTGTGTATATAGTTTCATTCAATGTAGTAACCAAAGCTCTTACATTGCAAAGGGATGGGACCAGGTGACTACCTCCACAAACATGAGTGGATGTAGTTCAAACTAAAAGTTCTATTATGAATTTGTAAACTCTAAGAGGTCTGAAGTTCTATGTGGAGAAAGAGATTAGTAGTTTGCTTGGCTCGTCTTCACTGATTTATCTTAAAATGAAAAGACAAGCTGTAAACACATCCACATAATCTCGCCATCCCGTCCGAAAGGCGAACATGCGGGATTGTACTGTTGTGCATATACAGAACTTCATGAGAAACCATTTTAACAATAAGATCATTTAATCAAACCTCATGCAAATATACAAACTGCCATGTTGAATAGAATGAGCATCTGTTTTTAGGTAATCATCTGACTGTTCAACAAACAATGAATTGCATAATGGAAAGTGTTAAAAACAACTTGAGTGACAATAGAGGAATTCTAACAAGGAGAATTAGACATGTGCTGCTATTTAGAATTTTGTAACAACCTGCCAGGCTTTATGCAAATGCTTAATAATAATTACATTAATAATAATTAGCATTGGGATGGTACATAATAACAACAATAATAATAATAATTACAACAACAACAATTTCATCACAACAGTCTGAACTTTGGTCAGTAATTTCTGTCTACTTCATTTTGAGGTGAGTGTGTCCAGTCGGCCCCTACTTACGAAATCCCCTAGGTACGAAAACTCTGGGTTACGAAAAACATTTTCCTAAGTTTTCGTCCTCTGTATACGAAAACAACCCCCTCTTACAAAAAGTGCCAAACGCGCCATTCAAAATTCAAAAGTGCCAATCAAAATTTCACACGATGCATGAGTTGCTCTCTCATTGGCTGTCTCCCAACATCCCGCCCCGCTGGCCTCCTATTGGCCAGGAGGGAGCTGATGTGTACCCATACCTTTTGTCCGCCACATGCGTGAGGAGAGTTGAAGAGGACTGTTGGCTTGTTTTGAGATTGCAGCGTTATATTTTGTTATCGCCGAAACCCCTCTACAATCGGGACAATATTGAAACAGAAGGTGACCTTAAAGCGGAAATACAGTGACGGAGGCGATTATTTTGGCACGATATTGAAGCAGAAGCAGCATGAACAAGACCTCCGATCTCGCAAGGAAGCAAGTTAATACTGAACCAGGACCTCTGATCTTTCAAACAGGTACTGTAATTCTGCTTTAAACACAACATCCCATCCATTTAAACGTTTAAATAGAACTGTTCCGTCAGCTTCGCGTTGCTTGTGGGCAGAGTCCGCATTCGGCAAAACACACAACAGAGTTTTGTGTGTGTGTGTGTGTGTGTGTGTGTGTGTGCGCGAGAGTGTGAGAGAGAGAGAGAGAGGGAGACTGCCTACAGAGTCAGTCAGAGATGAAAGGAGGCTTAACTCTCTTTCAAGAAGTCACATTGCAGCTTTTTAAGTCGTTTAATTCAGTAAATGTTTAATAAATGTGGCGCATGTGAGCAAAACGCGGCTCATCTTGACCTCCAATCTTTCAAGGAATCAAGTTGAAGTTGAATTTGGACCTCCGATCCGTCAAGCAGGGAATGTGCTTTGAATTCCCCCTTAAAATGCTCCGGCATCCTATTGTGCGGAGTCCACCACAATACACATTTAATGTGTATTGTGCATGTGTGAGAGAGACAGAGAGAGAGATAGAGAAAGTGTTTGTGTGTGTGTGTGTCAATAAAAAATGTTTAATAATGGTTTAATTAATAAATGTTAATAAAATGGTTTAATATGTTAATAAAATGCTTAAATGGTTTAATAAATAATTTTTTTACTTTTAACACATATTTCTTGTACTTTTGTCATTTTTAAAGGGTTTATGGGGTAGTCTTGGGAGCCTTGGAACGAATCACACGTTTTACATGTAAAATGCGCTTCTCCTTACGAAACCTCCGCATTACGAAAAATCCGCTGGAACAGATTAAATTTGTAAGTAGAGGGCCGACTGTATTTGTGTATTTATTTATGTATTACTATGACCTCTATGACAGTAGCACCTGTTTATTCATAAGAAATTACAACTGTCATCCTGCCTAGTTAAAACACCACACAATGAATTAATTCTTCTGAAAATCATTATTAATATCATATACCACAAAATGTTTATCTGTACTGGTTTTGACTGAGCAGTGCTTCAATATGGAAAGAACTGAGGGAACCTCCTATTCTGGCTATGAAGGTTGCAAATTCAATTCATTCTTCTTCGACAGTGCCCTGGGACAGATTTTACCAGCGGTATGTGTATGCGTACACTACATAATGCAGCATAACTAATAATCAGCACATATCCAATGTTCATTCTGTTACTTACATAAAAGAATGCTTTGATTTTTACATCACCTGTTCCTATCCGCAAATATTTTCATTACAAATAACTCTAGCTTATAATTCAGTAGGCACTCATGGTCTGTTGCTCAGCACTTATTTGAGTCATCTTAATCTAGGGTAGAAAATATTAAAAACAGACCCTCAGGAAAAGCACAGAAGGACTTACATATTTAAGGAAAATTTGAAAATAAGAGGAGGTGCGATATAATCTAATTCTTTTCTCCCATGGGTTCAATGTAATGGCCATCAGATGACCGAGGGAGTTTCTTGGTTGTTGTATTGTATGTTGTATGACTTGACCTATCAGATAAAGGTATCTACCCTTACATTACAAAAGAAATACATAGACACAGATGACAAAAACACAGAAGTTTAAGGTTTAGTGACAGTAAAAGCAAGTGAAGTTATTGGACTGAAATGCTGTACAATACAGCACATTATATATTTAGTTGTGTCATTAAAAATAAAGCTTAATGAGGAGAATTTCAAACTTATTGCTAATTAAATAGGATAGTGTATTATCACATAATGAAGCATTTTAATTAAATTTTTGTTCCATAAAAATAATCTTGGGCAGTTCAGAGATGTATAAGGTTTGGAATTAAAATCCAAATGAGAAATAAAAATGTTCAAAGCATATAATCTTTATCACACACCCAATGGAACGAGTCCATCCTTGACACACAAGTTGGGACCAAATATCAGCTCAGGAAAAATAGAACCCACGACAAACTTTCAACACACGACAAAGTATACAACTGTAACTCTTTTTTAGACTGTAATGTCAAAATCCATTAAAAAAGTGCTGCCTATTTGAGTACCATTTTTATATACAGAGTAGAAACAAAGCATTGTGAAACACACCCAGACACATACACACCCAAGATACACACACAGGCAAATAGAGGAACCAAAACCACAAATAACGTGGCTCTTTATCACCATCCTTCATCTAGACCTTCTGTAATGGTGCCTGTGCTGCTCTCTTTGTGTTCTTTTTCATTCGGCTGCGTGCATAGATGCGCAGAAAGAGTGCAAAGAACACCACTACCACCCCAAAGCTTCCTGTTGCTGAGATGGCATGGCCATAGAGGAGGCAGGACAGCAGTATAGCAATGGCTTGCCGCAGTGTCATAATGATAGTGAAGACGGCGGCACCAAATTGTGAGATCGTATAGAAGATGAAGAGCTGGCCACAAGCAGAGCAGAGTGAGAGCAGAGCAGCGTGAGCTGCAAACTCGCTGTGGCGGCTCATGAATGCCAGGGAGTCAAACAATCCTCCAGTCTCCAAAAGAGAGCCCACTGTGAGGAGGCATGAGAATAAATTCACGCCAAACATCATCTGTACGGAGGACATCTTTTGCCGGAAAAGCTCGTCCTGCCAGTTGGAGGTGAAACTGTCAAACATGAGGTAGCCAAGCAGAATGATGATGCCAGAGAAAGTTGTGATAGTTGCGTGTTTGGTACTGCTAGAGCTCGACAAAAGGAACATGCTCACACCCACTGAAATCAGCACAGCTGTAAAATATTCCCAGTATTCATAGCTCTTTTGTGACACCAACTTTCCCATAAGCATCACAGGGATGACTTTACAAGCTTTGGCCAACACCTGTAATCATCAAGAAGAGATTATTACAAAGACAAAACATTCTATAATATGATAAATAAATGCTGTTTTTAATCTTATACACGCAAACTAAAAATAAATAGTCACGAAAGAGTTTATGATATCGGCCTTCGTCAACCAGAGGTTACTGTAGAGGCGTGTAAAGTAATGAAGGCAATGCTAGCTAGGGTGACAGTGTCAACCCAACCTGGGAGGGGAGCTGCTATAATTTTTCCGCAGCATAACATCAATCAGGGCTGTCATCAGCTTTGTGGATGGGGCACATTCTTGTTCTATTATGTGGACATTTATTAGTGTAAGTGCAGGAAACACAGACAATCATATGGAACCATACTCAAACATGTAAACTATTTGCAAAGTAGATTACCAGACAGCTTCAGAATCATGGCAGCATAATAGTGGCAACAGTATTCTGTATATAATGTATACCGTGTAAAAAAAAAAAAAAAAAGCAAATGGCTCATGGTCATCACATTTGCTAAAGCCACCATCAACAGTCAAGACACCTGAAATAGAAGTATTGTCTTACATTGTATTATGTGGCTTCTATTACTAATTAGTCACCCATTATCCATATCTGAATTTGGATGAAGGCAGCACGATGGTGGCACAGTTAGCACGTCTTACATTCATTCTACGTGTGTGTGAGAGGACTTCCCGCTTACAAATTGTGGGCTGGCAACTGCTTGTTGGCGGATTAAGATTTGAAGATTTTTCTCTTCTGATTTTGGAAATTAATTCTAATTTCACTGCTTTACTTTTCTTTGTTGTCACTTGAGGTAGTTTTAGTTATTTTACTTAGACTGTTTTCTTTGAAACACCAACTCATCTCCACTTCACTAGCAGGTTTATTGTAGGTTCATGGGTGAGTGCAGGTTTTCTAAGATAGTGATACATGCTGCAGTTAACGATATACACCTTTGCCAGTCAGAGGTTGCCAAGAGTAACTTCATACAGATGTCGAAATTAGCAAAGACAATGTCCGATGCTGTAATATGCTCTGGCCCCATCCCAATATGATGTGGTGATGTAGCTTACAGCAGGCTATGGTCCCTGAACTGCTGGATGTCAAAGTGGTGTTCCGAAAATGAAGTGGGCTTTATAGATATTGGAGCACTTTTGAGAGTAAAACCAGCCTGATCGGGCAGAATGGTATCCATCCCACCCGGGAAGGTGCTGCTCTTATTTCTTGCAAAGTAGCATATAGTCTAAAAACAGGACTAGTCAGTCAGTGACTATTCAAAACTAAGGCCAGAAAACAGACAAAAAGGCTAACCTGAGCATCTGCTACCTGCGCAGAGTCGTCACTCAAGGTCAAGTTTAATGCTATAGAAACTGTCTGTTTCCCCAAACTAAACTTCTTTTCCTTTCGGCTTTTCCCTTCAGGGGAACGCCACAGCAAATCATCTCACCCCATCCTCTGCATCTTCTACTCTTACTCCAACCACCTTCATGTCCTCCTTCACCACATCCATAAGTCTTCTCTTTGGTCTTCCTCTAGGCCGTCTGCCTGGTAGTTCCAACCTTAGCATCCTAATACCAATATACTCACTATCCCTTCTCTGTACCTGTCCAAACCATCTCAATTTAGCCTCTCTGACTTTGTCTCCAAAACCTCTAACATGTGCTGTCCCCTCTGATGTACTTATTCCTGATCCTATCAATCCTTGTTACTCCTCAACATTTTCATCTCTGCAACCTCCAGCTCTGCCTCCTGTCTTTTCCCCAGTGCCACTGTTTCTAAACCATACATCACTGGCCTCAACAGTCTTGTACACTTTTCCTTTCATTCTTGCCGATACCTTCCTATCACACATCACACCGGACACTTTTCTCCAACCATTGCAACCTGCCTGCACACGCTTTTCAACTCTCTTCCACACTCTACATTGCTCTGGATTTTTGAGCCCAAGTACCTAAAATCCTCCACCTTTGTTATCTCTGCTCCCTTTAAGCTCACCGTTCCTCTTGAGTCCTTGTTGTTCACACACATGTATTCTGTTTTACTGCGGCTAACCTTCATTCCCCTCCTTTCCAGGGCATAACTCCACCTCTCTAGATTTTCCTCCACTTGTTCTCTGCTCTCACTACAGATCACAATGTCATCTGAAAACATCATAGTCCATGGAGAATCTTGTCTAACCTTGTCTGTCAGCATGTCCATCACCATAGCAAACAAGAAGGGGCTCAGAGCTGACCCTTGATGCAGTCCCAACTCCACCTTGAACTCTTCTGTCACACCGACAGCACACCTCACCACTGTCTTACATCTCTCATACATGTCCTGCACCACTCTAACATACTTCTCTGCCACTCCAGACTTCCTCATGCAATACCACAGTTCCTCTCTCGGCACCCTGTCATATGCTTTCTCCAGATCCACAAAGGCACAATGCAGCTCCTTCTGACCATCTCTGTACTTCTCTATTAACATCCTCAAAGCAAACACTGCATCTGTGGTGCTCTTTCTTGGCATGAAACCAAACTGTTGTTCACAAATGCGGACCTCTGTCCTTAGTCTAGCTTCCACTATTCTTTTCCATAACTTCATCATATGGCTTATCAACTTTATCCCTCTGTAGCTGCCACAACTTTGCATGTTTCCCTTGTTCTTAAAAATGGGCACAAGTGCACACCTCCTCCATTCCTCCGGCATCTGCTCACTCTCTAAGACCTTGTTGAATGTTCTTGTCAGAAAATCTACTACCTCTCATAGACACTTCCATACCTCCACCGGTATGTCATCAGGACCAACTGCCTTTCCACTCTTCATCCTCTTCAATGCCCTCCTCACTTCACCCTTACTAATCTTTGCTACTTCCTGGTCCTCAACAGTCACCTCTTCTCCTCTTTTTCTCTCTCTCATTTCTCTCATTCATCAGCTCTTCAAAGTACTCTTTCCATCTTCCCAGCACACTTCTGTCATCAGTCAATACATTTCCCACTCAGTCCTTAATCACTCTAACTTGCTGCACGTCCTTCCCATCTCTATTTCTCTGCTGTGCCAACCTGTATAAATCATTTTCTCCCTCCTTACTGTCCAAGCTATCATACCTGTATAACTGTCCAACATGTCCCTCACTTCCTCGACCGATCCGGTATGGAGGTAATCATGTACTACCTTTAACCTGTAAAGCACTTAATGGTCTTGCGTCACATTATCTTAGCAAACTTATCCTTTCTGATCCAGCATGCTACTTTAGATCAAAAGGTGCAAGATACTTAGTGATACCTCAAATCATGGAGACTACTGCAGGGGGCAGTGCTTTCTCTTACAAAGTCCCACAATTTAGAATAGCGTTCCAGTTAAATGTTTGGGACTCGGACACAATATCGGTTTTGAAGACAAGGTTGAAAACTTACTTGTTTAGTTTTTACATTTTGTTAATTGAGTTTTATTAGGAAAAGGAGCAGATCAAGGAATCTCAGGCATAGAGAGTTCCAGTAAACTGTGATGTTGAGATGCTGTCGCCCCCTCACTCTACATGCTCACCCAGGTCCGTTTGACAGTGGTGTGGCTGATTGCCCAACACCACAGGGTGCCCTTATGTCTGCGTTTCTTCTGGTTCTCTCTCTTTTAGTTATGCAGCACTTGAATTTTCACTGCTGGTGATATTAACACTCTTTCCCACGATTATTTAGGACTTACAGTTGAGTAACCAACCAGACTACATATTGGACTGTAATGAATTACTTTTATATGTTTGTATCCTTATTGTTTCACCCACATGAAGATGGGTTTCTCTTTTGTGCCTGGTTCCTCTCAAGATTTCTTTCTCCGATCTACTGAGGGAGTTTTTCTGCGCGATGCGCATTAGGGATGTTTAGGGGTTATAGGAAATGTTTAAATTAGGACAGTGGTGGCCTAGTGGTAAAGGGTGCTGAGTCACTGAACCTAGGGTTGGGGGTTCGAGTCCCACTCTCCACAAGGTTGTCACTGCCCCCCCCCCCAGTGCAGCTAATTGGGTTATTAAAGGCCGGCCTTGTCTCTCACTGTCTATGGTGTGAGGCATGTAAAAGAACCATTGCTGACTTTCATAAAGAGTAAAGTGACGACAATAAGTAAAGTGTGAATTTTGAAAAAGGAAAAAAAAAAAAAAAGCAAGTTCACTAACAAAATACACATACTACAGTCAAATTTTGCATTTTTAGGAAGGTTCTTGTTTAGACCCCCCCATTTCCCCCCTTCACACATGCTCTCTCAGGGAAAACTGTTCATAAAAGAGTAACTAGCTTCTGCTCTTCTGCTAATGATATGGAGCTATACATTTTACCAAAAGAGCCACCAAATGTTTTATAACTTCATATGTGTCTCTTGGTGGCTTGATTAGTGAAGGCTAGAAGTCTAGGTAGAAAACATTTGTTTGCTAAACCCTTTCCAGTAATAATATTTTCAGTTTATCAGATAAAGGACTCAATCTGGAGAATTTATGGGAATGGAGAGTTTTGACAGACTGAGTTATCTGCATGCTGTTTTCACCAGTCCTTTGTACCTTCACAAATGCCAAATCATATAGTTCTTTAATGCTGCTTTCTCCATTGCTAAATGAGGTACACAAATAAAAATTGTGGTAAGCAATAATAATAATAAAAACAATAATAATAATAATAATAATAGCAGCAGTATGTCCACAAGTGTTGACACACCGACACACCTTATACCTCCGCCTCTGGGTCTATTCAACAGCATTTATCTTCATGTTCGGTTAATTAACCCCCTAAATAGCAGACCATTCAGACTGTGCAGCTCCTGAGTTGTATTGAGTCATACATATTAATATATCTTTACAGACAGTCATTTAAGGTCACCTCAACTGCATTAATAAGACATGTTTCACTTGTGTTCCTTTACCTGTGTAGGAAAGCTGACGTATTTGAGAGCTTCATACTGACACCAGCTGCTCAGAATGTTGGAGATGGAAGCAAATGAGTACTTGTACATGGGTACAGTGTGTCTGGGCTGCTTTAACAGTATGCAACTGAGGCCGGCCACAGTGAGAGCCAGGATGCGGTTCATGAACACCAGGAACTGAGAATCCTTGAATTGTTCACCATTTTCCCCATCTGCAGTGGCTCCATAGGAGCGCGTCATCACTCGCTCCTGCAGCACGCCCCATGTTAAATATGAACCCTATGACATAAAATACACTACCTATTAGATCGCTACATATCATATTTATCACTACAGACAAAAGAGACGACAGAATTCTTATAATTAAGTTGACTTAAGAAATTTAGTTATCGGTTGGGAATGAATATTGCATGGTGTTTTTGACATTAAGGTCAGTTAAGAAGTTGTTTAGTGCGTGGAAATCTTTAACATTAGCATATGCCAAAAGTACACCACAGTCATATTTAAAAAACCATCAACAAATGTCTCAAGATAACGAAGATTGTATTTAAGTGCCACACTTGAAGCTTCTTTCAGATACCATCTCGGGAATACCTGGAGTCCTGCTGCACAGAAAATAAGTTTGATGGCTTGCCAGGTCGATGAACTGGATTCGGTTTTGGGTGGCTCTGATACCTCATCCAACAGCATCGATTTAGAGTCACTGCCAAACACACATGCTTTTATAACTGGAAAACAAACCCCACGGCCTGCAAGACAACAGAAAACAAGAAGCCTTTTGGACAGAAGAACTCACCAGATCTTGTTTAGGTTAGGTATAACCTCTAATCCTTCCAATATTGTTTGCCATCACCTACACTTAATTATGACTCAAAGGATAAAGGGACATTACTGAGCTCACCCGTCTCTAGATAATTAATCTTCCTGAAGTAGCGAATCAAGAGATAACCAGGGATTATGATGCTGCTATAGCCCAGGATGTTGAAGAAAAAACGGAAAAACCAAACATCCTTCCAGCCTTCCAGGAGAAAAGAATCCCCAATGTCAGCCGCCACAGGTGCACAGAGACACAGTAGCAGGACAGGACACATGCTGCAAACACACACACACACACACACACACACATGTTCAGCCTTATATTTATTTTTGCAGCAATTTCTAAACATTTTAAACTCAAACTGCATAAAGGCAACATTCAACGAAACAGCTGCCTCTTTCAGCACTTTCCATTTTACTGCAAATCCTAATCCAATCATTAGGCCTCCACAGTCTTTGAAAGTAAATCCAAATTTTCTGTTACTTTTAAAGTGAAATTGAATATGAAATGTTTTCAGGGTCACTCTCAGTGGACTGAATATACAAGTGCAGTGCATAATTACTTTTATAAGTACACTAAGCAGAAAAAACTCTAAAAACAAATAGCACACTGAACTACCCTTCAAATGAGGATGACAAACTCAGAAAACAACATCTGGGATGACTCCTATTAGGCTCATAAACTCACTGAGACGAGAGAGCTGCAAAAAAAAGAGCCAAGACGTGTATCCTGCTTATGAAGTAATACAGAACTATAATGCACTTCATTTGGTGTGGCATGTGATTTCCTGGAAACACCGTTGGAAGACCTGCCTTCATCACACACAAAATTACTGGCCCCAGTTTGAGCTCCTGAGATAAGGACTGTCCCCACATTAAAGCAAACAGCTGTATTCTGCAAGATCTGAAAAATATTTTGGACTTTTTTTTTGAAAAAGATAATTATTTACTTCTAAATGTAATATGGTTATTAGGGCAGTGGTGGCCTGGTGGTAAAAGGTGCTGGATTGCTGATCTTAAGGTTGGGGGTTCGAGTGCCACTTTCCACAAGGTTGTCACTGCCCCCCGCCCCAGATAACTGGGTTATCAAAGGCCGGCCATTTCTCTCACTGTCTATGGTGAGGTTCATGTCAAAGAACCATTGCTGACTTTCGACAAGAGTACCTGCATAGCTGTCAATGTGTTTCTGCCCCTTGCTATAGGGTTGTGTCAGGAAAGGCATCAGAAGTAAAAACCTATGCCAAATCAAACATGCGAATCATAGATTCGCTGTGCTGAATCCCGAGAAAAAGGGAACAGCCGAAAAGAAAAGAAGAAATGTAATATGGTTATTAAAGACAATATCTTCACAATCATAAGATGCTTAACTGCAATATAAACTATGACAGAAAGAAATTTTACTAGTGGTCCAAGGCCTAAACTTCTTGAATAAACTGCTGAGTGTGAGGATGTGTATGCATTAAAACATTCTTGGAATGGGCCTCCTTCAAAACCAAACAGAGTGTCTTTGTGAACAAGGCTCTATACTTAAGGCTTTGACAGCAGGAGGGAAATTTCTGCCCCTTACAACTTCAGTAAGGACGACAGTGAACCTTCCTACAAGGTAGTATACTCATTTAAAACTCAGATAATATTTCTAATAGGATCCAAATCTGGAAATATCAGTGGGAAATTAAGAAAGAAAACATTGATAGAATCATTCTGGTACTAAATAGGCAAGATACATAGTGCACATAGCCTCAGTTTCTGCTCATCACGTCATAATACAAGAAAATTATACTGCAAGCAATATTACAGTTTGAAGTTTCAAGGGTTATAAACGACTTAACTGTATGATTAACTATAAAACTAATTACCCTGTCAAACACCCCCCCATAAAAATATCCAGCTTAAGCAATCCCAAGAAGAGGTGACATCTGCATTCCCAAATGATGGTAAGCAAACATTTACCCTGGAGCCACGATGTCAATAAGCTTCATGATTTATGTTCATGATTTGAGCAAGCGTACCATATGTGAAGAACGACTTGGGTATAAAACAGATGGCAGGGTACTTCCAAGAGATGAAACTTAAAGAAATAAAATTTCAAAGTTTATCAATCTCCTATGATACCACTAAGCTTGTCTGTAGTAGAGTTATGCTCTACAAAGATTCCCACAATGCATTACGATTTCTGTGTCATAAATCATAAAAATAAGTGACAAAATTTGACATTTAAAAATTGTCTTGTCCACTATAATTCAACCAAGTTACTTTAAAATGATCACGATTTTATCCCATGGCCCCTCATGCACATCACAATTCTCTCAAATCATGGAAATCGTGGTTCGACTGTTAACCCAGGATCATGCATAATTTATACTCTCTGACTCTGAATATTTTAACTGTGACCTGATCTTTTGCAGAATTCTGAAAAAAAAAGCAAAACAATTAAATATTCTTCAGGAATAAAACACGATATACAGTAGGCCCTTGACCATTCACGGTTCAGCGCTCACACCCCAGCATACTCGTGGATTGGTGACAAACCCAAAAATAACTAGCACATGATTCAAATTTAGCCAATGGCCAAGAGCTTTTGTTTCTCCCTCCTGCTGATTGGTTGCAGATGTGTACACTTATTTTCTCTTACTGTATAGCATAAATGTTCAAAAATACACGTCTAGGGAAGCTGTATTTACAAAAATTTTCCATCCATCCATTTCAGAAATAAGACTATTCCACTAACCAGCTCTCTATAATTTTACACAATCCAGAGAGGATTTTTAAAAGACGTTGTCAAATTAATTGATGACTGTTTGGATAACTAACAAAGCCCTTTTTCGATTTGTTTTTTTAGATGAACCTAAACAGAATTTTCATTACAGTGAATGTCTAAAGCTGGCCCATATTTATCTATTATTATTAATATAGTACATATTTTAGTCTATAAAGACCTTTGTGATGGAATGTGGTGTTGATCGTTCAATTCTAAAAAAAAATTCAGCATTTTATCAAAAAGGTGGACATTTTACAGAATTCAGTCAAGCACAAAACATGTTTTTCTTTTTTTTCCTTCTAAAACTTAACCTCAATGTTATGGCCTGATAGAGCAAACAAATCATGATTAATTTAATCTCAATTTCAAACTCATTTTCTTAAGTACCGCTGATTAGATCATTCACCATCACTCGCATTTCTCTGTATTGTACAGTGGAGCCTCGGTACTCGAACTTAATCCGTTCCAGACGGCTGCTCGGATTCCAATTTGTTCGGATTCCCAGTCCGCTTTTCCCATTACAAATAATGTAAATGGTCTTAATCCGTTCTGTTGTCTTCTGAACAGAAGTTAACGGTACTGTAACTCATACTATAGGTCCTTAAATTAAGTGAAAAAAATTATTGAATACAGTACATAATGTTATGGTTCGTGTTGTGAGAGACTAACTTTTTCTGTGGTTTTAATTTTAGTGTGTTATGGTCTCTCTCAAACAAGTTGCGTGTTGAAATGTGTTGGTGGAGAGGGGCGTGGCTCTCACAAGCTGGTGGAGTGCTCAACACACATTTAATCAGATCCATTTAATCACTGTCTATAAAGACTAGCAGTGCTCTTCCCGGTGCTAGAAGCCTGTAACTCTTGATCTCTCAGCTCTGTGCTCAAGCAGTTCAAGCTTTAGTTTGATTTCCATGTTTCTCCGCATCTCTATTACAGTAACTACGATTTCCCCGTTTCATCTATGAAAACGGCTGTGCTTTATTTTTCACATGGAAGGCACTAGAGCACGGCCACTAGTGTTTCTAGTGCTCTAGCGCCCGTGCTCTAGTGCCTACCCTGTGAAAAATAAGTGATGATCTGGGGTGCCATGTCAGCTGCTGGTGTTGGTCCACTGTATTTTATCAAGGGCAGGGTCAATGCAGCTAGCTAGCAGGAGATTTTGGAGCACTTCATGCCTCCATCTGCTGAAAAGCTTTATGGAGATGAAGATTTAATTTTTCAGCACGACCTGGCACCTGCTCACAGTGCCAAAACCATTGGGAAATGGTTTACTGACCATGGTATTACTACGCTCAATTGGCCTGCCAACTCTCCTGACCTGAACCCCATAGAGAATCTGTGGGATATTGTGAAGAGAAAGTTGAGAGACACCAGACCCAACACCGTGGATGAGCTGAAGGCCGCTATCGAAGCATCCTGGGCCTCTGTAACACCTTAGCAGTGCCACAGGCTGATTGCCTCCATGCCACGCCGCATTGAAGCAGTCATTTCTGCAAAAGGATTCCCGACCAAGTATCGAGCGCATAACTGAACATAATTATTTGAAGGTTGACGTTTTTTGTATTAAAAACACTTTTTTATTGGTTGGATGAAATATGCTAATTTCTTGAGATATGAATTTTGGGTTTTCATGAGCTGTATGCCAAAATCATCAGTCTCAAAACAATAAAAAGACCTGAAATATTTCAGTTGGCGTGCAATGAATCTAAAATATATGAAAGTTTAATTTTTATCAGTACATTACAGAAAATAATGAACTTTATCACAATATGCTAATTTTTTGAGAAGGACTAGTATATGCATATGTAAATACTGTAATGTATTAATATTTAAATAGAATTTATATATAAATACTTTAAGTACTGTATTCACCTCTGACAATAGTTCTTCTCCGCGGTGCAGGACGTTCACAAACACTATACAGTAAAATCATAAAAAATCCCGCAGGAATGTGCGAGGCAACAGCGTCACGCATCTAAGACAATCAGCTTGCGAGATTGAGTTGAGTGGGCGGGAGGCAACAGCATCACGCGTCTAAGCAAATCAGCTTGCAAAATTGAGTTGAGTGGGCGGGAGGCAATAGCGTCACCCGTCTAAGCCAATCAGCTGCCGAGATCGAGTTGAGTGGGCGGTCCCTGCCTGAACTGGGGAGGAGGGGCACTTCAGTCTGCCATTTGGAAACAATGAACGCAGCCTGCCTTGGGTCCCTGCCTTCTGCTTCCTTACATGCGAATTTCAGCACAAATTTTGAATTTTTTATGAATATTATTATTTATTATTATTATTTTTTAATTAAAATACCGCGATGTACCAAGACAGCGATGCTCAAATCGCTAAGTGGCAAGGGATGACTGTAATAGTAAGGAACATGTACACTGACTATGGTAGAAAAACATGCGAGTATTTGGAGATCTAAGAAAGCAACTTTTCAACATTTCAGTTCGTACAAAACTCTTTAGTCTAACAACATGAATGTATAATAAGTCATATTTTCTTTAATTTGACTAATATTTTTTGGTGTTTGCAATGTGAAACTGTACTCAGGCCTATTACAGTATTAGTACTACATAGTTCGCTTTAAATAACAAAGTAGTGCATTAACTTAAACTTTCAAAGTGTGGGTATAGTCATTGTTCCTACCTGAAAAGTCCTTTTTGGACTTTTGGATCTTTTTGGAAAGTCGATTCTTTTCATAATCTTTATAATCGCTGACATTAGTGCTACTTGGTCCAGTGTCACTTTGGTCAGTTTTTTATCTTTTACAAAGCCAGTTCACTTTGTTGGCTTTGACATTGTTAGTTACATTTAAATTGTTATTATTAAACTCACAGATTAGCGGTAGGGCTGCACAATAAAACTGGTTTATCAATTTAAACTGGTTCTAACATGCAGACAATACATATTGTGATACTCTGAAGCAAAACCGTTTTTTTGACATGCATTAGAAAACTTCAGAACAGTAAAAAAAAAAAAAAGAATAAATAAACTTCGACTATTCCCGCTAATTGAACGGGAAGTAATGCTTTCATTGAAAAAAAGGCGACCGCAGATGTCCGGCATGTAATCCTGACACAATCGTGTTTCCATCCTCTTATCTACAGTCATACAGTGTGTGGATAATAAGAGCCATGCCATGCCATGATTGGGCAGTGTGGATTGTCATGAAGGCCTTCAGCCAATAGAATTTGTTTTTATACAGGATACTAAATTTCCTGCAAAAACAAAACCACGGTTCATGTTGCTAATTGCTCAGAAATTTACTTACCTACTGCATCTAGATTTTCGCTTAAACATTTATTTTAAAATGAGCAAAAGAGGGAAGCGGTCCCATGAACCTGATCTCCAACAAGACACATTAACCATGCATGTTTTTTTTTTGTTTGTTTTTTTTTAGTAAACACGGCAATAATCTCGGTCGACTCTGAAAAAATTAACGTCACACAATTTGCGGACTCAGCCTCAGGCTCAAGATGCTCCAAATCGGTCCCAGATTCCGGTAAACTACATTCCATTTCTCTCCAGCATAATGATCATATTAATATGATTTATATGATAAACGATATTGCATGTTATTATTTCTTGAGCCGTCAGTGTCACTGTAAGTGTTGCCTGTACCCTGCAGGTCTATGGGCATTGCTATGATGGCATTAATATCTATACATGTAATGTTAATATTGTTTATGGATGTGGTGAAGGCGGACATGAAGTTTGTTGGAGTAAGAGTAGAAGATGCAGAGGATAGGGAGAGATGGAGGCAGATCATTTGCTGTGGCGACCCCTGAAGGGAACAGCCGAAAGAAAAAGAAGAAGAAGTTTTATATGTAAATAGATCAATCTATTGCTCATAGGGTCACAGGCCTGATGAGGTCAAGTCATGCATGATACAGTTCTGCGCTTGCGCGGATGATTCTCTACTTTTAATCCTGCCTTAAAAATTTAATATGCATGCATTAATAATTAACACTCTTCTATTGTTTGTATGTGTATATGGTATGTTTAAATAGCTTATCTTGCTCAATATGCAGTTCTATTTCAGTGTTAATGTTTGTACCAAAGTGGGGCAGTGGTGGTCTAGTGGTATAGGGCACTGGATCGCTGATCCAAAGGTTGGGGGTTCAAGTCCCACTCTCCACAAGGTTGTCACTGTCCTCCCCAGCGCAGCTAACTGGGTTATCAAAGGCCGGCCATGTCTCTCACTGTCTATGGTGTGAGGCATGTAAAAGAACCATTGCTGACTTTCGACAAGAGAAGGCTGCAAAGTCGTCGGCGTTGTTTCCGCTCTGTGATGGCCCTTGCCCAAAGTTGGCTGGGATGGGCGCCAGCCTCCCCGCGACCCTAATTAGGATTAAGCGGTTACAGAAAAATGAACTATTTGTGCCAAAGTTTAAAACATTAAAATTTTCATAAGTAGATTTTTCCTGGTGCTTAGAATTTTTTATTTTAATGAGTAAAAACATTTACGTTATCGATTTCTCTTTTTGAAATAAATAAATACTTTCAAGAACAGGCTCACTTTTAATTTAAAATTCTTCTTGAAATATATCGCAAGACATGCTAGAAATAGCAATATATCACAATACATAAAATCTAGGCAATACCCACCCCCAATTATCAGCAAACCCGGAAGTTACTGGCATGTGATTCAAACTTAGCCAATGGCTGAGAGCTTTTGTTTCTCCCTCATGCTGAGTGGTTGCAGATGATTTGTACACCTCTTTTTTCCTCCTTCGCACACGTCATCAACATGATTGCTTGAATTGTGAATTCACATTTTTTGTGTTTTTAATGATTATTTAAGCCCTATGATGCCATTCAAATGCCCTGCATCTTCTCTAGCTTCTGGTAAGGAGCTTTCATTGACGTGTCATATCTTAGGCAACGGCAGATTATTCATTTTACTGAAAAGGGCTTTCACCTGACACGGGCGCCATATTGGGTTGGATTTTTCCGGTGCTTCCACAAAAATGCCGGTGGACCAGTGCTAATTTCGCGCCCTGCAATGTAGTAACTTGAAGGGCGTAATCACTTCTGGACTAGAAATGAATCATGCAGCCCGAACATACCTGCTCAACAACATACCTTAAAAACACAAGTTATATTATTTATCTTACAAAAAAAAAAACCAAAAAAAAAAAAAACAGGGAGTGAAAGGTTTGTTTTGTATAGTACCTGAGCTCTACATAATTTTTCAATGAACTTAATGTTTTGAAATTCCTCTGATATTTAAGTGGAAAGCACAGTCATGTTTACACATCCCCTTCAAAACAAAAAGACCCTGGGTTTGAGCTTTGAGCGTTTTTGATAAGAGTTCGTATGTTCTCCCTGTAAGTCCTGGTGTGGGTACTCCTCCAGTTTCCTCCCACAGTTCAAAGGCATGCACAATCCGCTAATTGGCTGTTTCAGGTAGGGGGCAGTGATGGTCTAGTGGATAGGGCGCAGGACCGCTGATCCTAAGATTGGGGGTTCGAGTCCCCACAGGGTTGTCACTGTCCCCCCCCCCCCCCCCCCCCCGCAGCTAACTGGGTTATTAAAGGCCGGCCATGTCTCTCACGGTCTATGGTGAGAGGCATGTAAAAGAACCATTGCTGACTTTCGCAAAAAGTAGGCTGCAAAGCCATCAGCGTGTTTCTGTCTCTTGTGAAAAAAGGGTTGTGACAGGAAGGGCTTCCGACATAAAAACCCATGCCATATAAAATGGGCGAATCAGATGATTCGCTGAGGCGACTCTTGAGAACGGGAAAAAAGCCAAAATGGAATAAAGAAAGATTGCCCTAGATGTGAATGTGAGTGAACGGTTGTGAGTTTGCAGTGGTATATTGGTCTGTTGAGCTGTTTAAGGAGTACCCCATCTACAACCACTGTCAGCTAAGATAGGCTCCGGTCTCCCCTCAGCCCCAATAGGATTAAGTAGTTCAGCGATGAGTGACAATGAGTAAGATTTAAGCCCTCATGTTCATCCAGACCTATTAGATCACAGATATTTTGTCATTTTAAATATCCTTTGAAATATTCACATATCTATAGTTTAATTAATATTGACTGCAAAATATTTTATTTATCTTTTACTAACAAAACAGCTTATCCTTTCTATACACAAAAATAGTTGAACTATCTGGGTACACTGGTGCAAGGCTTGAATTTTCTTCTTATCCATGTGTGTGTGTGTGTGTGTGTGTGTGTGAGTGAGTGCACATCTCAAACACATACTACTCTAGATGCCCTGGGGTTAATGGTGTATTTCTTTTTTATTTTTTTTTATTTTTTAGAAACAAAGAATCAATTATCATTTCTAATTAATTCTCATTAATCACAGTAAATAAAAATTATATAGCAAACAACTGACAAATAGTGAAGTTATATAGTGAACAAAATTACACATGATGCCTTAGATTGTATGTTCAGTAAGTATTGTCTGTGTCCAGGTAATTGTACTGTAGTATAAAGAATTCAGTTACATCCACTGTATACCCTAAAACACTTGGTCAGTATTAATATACAGTGTACATGTTTAGCACCATACAACTTATAATTAAAAGCTCTACCCCTTCCCTGGCAATATCATGCACTTCTGACATATTCACTCTTGTGTGTGAACAGACATATATAGGTGTATATTGGAAATATGTATGTAAATATGACTATATGCGTATATATGAGTCTCTAAGTGTCTTCTTCTTTTCCTTTCGGCTTTTCCCTTCAGGGGTCGCCTCAGCGAATCATCTGCCTCCATCTCACCCTATCCTTTGCATCTTCTTCTCTTACACCAACGACCTTCATGTCCTCCTTCACCACATCCATGAATCGTCTCTTTGGTCTTCCTCTAGGCCTTTTGCCTGGTAGTTCCAGCCTCAGCATCCTATTACCAATATACTCACTATCCCTCCTCTGTACATGTCCAAACCATCTCAATCTAGCCTCTCTGACTTTGTCTCCAAAACGTCTTACATGTGCTGTCCCTCTGATGTGCTCATTCCTAATCCAATCCATCCTCGTTACTCCCAAAGAGAACCTCAACATTTTCATCTCTGCTACCTCCAACTCTGCCTCCTGTCTTTTCCCCAGGGCCACTGTTTCTAACCCATACAACATCGTTGGCCTCAACACCGTCTTGTACACTTTTCCCTTCATTCTTGCCGATACCTTCCTATCACACATCACACCCGACACTTTTCTCCAACCATTCCAAGTGTATGCACATGTATAGGTTAACATAGTCCCACTGTTGTCTTTTGTAGACTTTTTTTATATAATTGCTGCGAAAACAGATTTTCATTGTTCATGCAACAGTTCACAATAAAGATCTCGTTATCTTTATACATTTCGAAGTCAAACCCCACAAGCTAACAGGCTATGAAGCACAGGAAGAATGACAATAAATATCAACAATATCGAGTCTCTGTAATTTTTGCATTTATTATTTACGGCCATATTTTTATGTGCTATAAAACAGAAAAACAAACCCACTTTGCTCTTACCTGCATTGTAAAAGTGGCATTTTCACAAGAAAGTTTTGTTTCATAGCTAGCTGAATGGCTAGCGTTATAACCCCAGAAAAACTCTCTCAACCTTCCCTTATGCAAAACATTAACACTTAAAACATAATTAAAGCCGGTACATAATTACATGGGCAAAATAAAACATATATATTTGACAATGCCTTCTCCGCCGAAAAGATATTCGACTCTTGAAGAACTTATCGGTTAACCGTAACTCATTAATGCTGCTTTCTTTCTGTATAAAGCCAACACAGACCAGCTGCTGACGTCACTGCTACGTTTACTTCCGCATGCGCAATGGTGATATAGCTATCACAATCAGGATGAAAATACTTGTAACAGACTTTGTTTATGAATATGCTGTCATCGCTGAAGTGGTTACACATCAAAACATATAATAATAAAAACATACGGAATTTTAGGCGCTTGATGGGAATGCTGTGGTCAGCGTTCGTCACGTTTCCAAGGTAACAAGCATTTCCGGCGTTTCAAAACAAAGCACTTTCATAGATTCATGATGCTAAACCCTTCTGAGGATACACTTATACATAACACACATTGTACTGCAAGTGTTGACACGTCCTGAAACGCGTATTCATTGTTTAAAAAATCCAATACAATAGTTACAGCGTGCTATTTATTTATTTTTCATTTATTTGTTTGTTTATTTATTTATTTATGTCTGCAGTACTTCACAGGAAATTATAAGCCTTGAAGGCAAAAGTGACAAATTTGGTATTCTGGAAAGAAGGCAGGAACGTGTGGTGAGGGTGACAGCTGGTGTGACACTGACTCTTTTAGAGTCAGATTTACAAATGCACATAAACTCAAAAGATTATATTATTAATTATTTGATCAACAACAGACAAGGCGTTGTGTTTTATATCTCATATCCATATTCTGTACACAAACATGTGAAACATTTCATTGAGATTAAAATTTATTCCAAATGCGTTGGTCTTCCTTTAGTTGTCACTTCATGTTTTGATTCAAAGTCCCTATTCATGAGTTTTCTGAGCTTGGGAATGTATTCTTCCATTTTGATTAGGGGGATTGTAAAGGAACTTTAAACTATATACAAAAAAAGAAGAGTGTAGGTCGTCCAAGAATCTGTGGACTCACAAGTGCCCTCTGCCATGAGTCAGGGGTGCTGTTCGCCTCACAGAGTAAAGTTTTTACTGGGTTTTATGATTAATCTGCAGCCTAAACACGTGACAGAAGTACATTTTTTATATTATAAAGATTATGAAAAGACAAAGCATATAATCGGAGTGGATTTGCATCGCATACCAGCAGTTTGTGAGGGATCCTACCATACACTGAGTGGCACAACGCCTCAACGCACAGCTCCTCCCTGTATTTGAACAGGTCATATGGAAATTGTTATTCTTTATTGAAAAATAACAATGTTTATATCTAATTTGAACAGTAAATGGATTTGCAATAAACACCTGACAAATACAAACATTTATTATATTTTATGATGAACTTTTTTCTTTTCATGATTGATAGAATGCATGAATACAGCTGTGGAGGGGGACATAAACCAGTGTTCATCTTCACACAGATCCCAAGCCCGGACAAGAGGGTTGCATCAGGAAGAGCATCCAGCATAAAACTTGTGCCAGATTTTTACATGCAAATCATAAAAGCGAATATCATACCGGATCGGTTGATATGGTGGAAACTGGGCTACTGTTGGCCGAAGAAGGAGAAGCAGGAGGCATGTCCATAGGCAGAGAGAGAAGAGGAAAGGCATGAATCTAGGACTGAGAGTAGGGTCTCTGAATGTTGGAATGATGACAGGAAAAGATAGAGAGCTGGCTGACATGATGCAGAGAAGGAAGGTGGACATACTGTGTGTTCAGAACAGGTGAAAAGATGGCAAGGCTAATATGCTTACGAGCAGGGTTTAAGCTGTTTTATAATGGTGTGGATGGAAAGAAAAATGGAGTAGGAGTCATCTTGAAGGAGGTATTGGCCATGAATGTTCTAGAAGTGAAAAGAGTGTCAGACAGAGGAATGAGTCTCAAGTTAGAAATTGAAGGTGTGAAGTTGTTAGTGCTCATGCCCCACAGGCAGGATGTGAGCTGGAAGAGAAGGAGAGCTTCTGGAGTGAGTTAGATGAAGTGATGCAGAGTACCCCCAGATGTGAAAGAGTGGTCATTGGTGCAGCCTTTAATGGACATGTTGGTGCAGGCAACAGAGGGGACGAGGAAGTGATGGGCAGGTTTGGCATCCAGGACAGGAACGCAGAAGGATAGATGTTAATAGACATTGCAAAAAGAATGGAGATGACTGTGGTGAATACTTTCTTCCAGAAGAGACAGGAGCATAGGGTGACTTATAAAAGTGGAGGTAGGAGCACACAGGTAGACTATAGCTTGTGTAGGCGATGTAATTTGAAGGAATTCAATGACTACAAAGTAGTAGTTGGTGAGAGTGCTGCCAAACAAAATAGGTTGGTGGTGTGCAGGATGACGCTGATGCTGAGGAAGGTGAAGAAGGCAAAGGTAGAGCAGAAGACAAAGTGATGGAAGCTGAAAAAGGAAGCGTGTCATGTTGTCTTCAAGGAGGAGTTGAAACAGACCTTGGGTGGTCAGGAAGTGCTTCCACATGACTGGACAACTACAGCTAATGTGATCAGGGAGACAGGTAGGAGAGTACTTGGTGTGTTCTCTGGAAGGAAAGTACAGACGCTCCCCGACTTATGTTCATCCGTTTTACGTTTTTTTAATTTCATGGTTTTTTTTTTTTTGGTTTTTTTTTCAAAGTAAAATTTTGAGTTTAGACGTACCTACGTAGTATGCTGACATAATGATGCAATGGTGTAATGACGCTGCATCCATTGTTTACAATATTATACATATATATATATATATATATATATATATATATATATATATATATATATATATATATATATATATCAGTGATATATAGCGTGTTACCCCCCAGTGCAGTTAACTGGGTTATCAAAGGCGGGCCATGTCTCTCACTGTCTATGGTGTGAGGCATGTAAAAGAAGCATTGCTGACTTTCATAAAGAGTAGGCTGCAAAGCCATCAGCATGTTTCTGTTCCTTGCTAAAGGATTGTGACAGGAAGGGCATCCGACGTAAAAAAAAAAACGATGCCAAATCAAATGTGCGAATCAAATGATTCGCTGTGGCGACTCCCGAGAAAAGGGAAAAAGCCGAAAAGAGAAGAAGATATAGCGTGTTACCCTTGTGTTAAGACGTTGTCTCTGTGATCTTTGTATTTACACTGTTTTGCAGACTTTTGTAACCCTAAGCAAATATGGTTGGTCAGAAGCGTAAGCCTATGAGATGGGTGCAAGTCTCATGCACAGAGATGAATTAACTATCTGCTTGGATCGGCGCAATCTACCATGCATACTCAGTTAAGCAAAGAGAGTTGTAAAAATGAATGAACGTCTGGAGCGTCTGTAGATAAGGAGACGGTGGTGGAATGAGGAAGTGCAGCAGTGTTTACAAAGTAAGAGGTTAGCTAAGAAAAGGTGTGACATTGAGAGGACCGAAGAGAGTAAACAGGAGTACAGGGAGACACAGTGTAAGGCAAAGGTAGCGGTATCAAAGGCCAAACAGAGGAAGACGTGCAGAGTTGTGGCAACTACAGAGGGATAAAGCTGATGAGCCATATGATGAAGTTATGAGAAAGAATAGTGGAAGCGAGACTAAGGGCAGAGGTCAGCATTTGTGACAACAGTTTGGTTTCATGCCAAGAAAGAGCACCACAGATGCAGTGTTTTCTTTGAAGATGTTAATAGAGAAGTACAGAGAAGGTCAGAAGGAGCTGCATTGTGCCTTTGTGGATCTAGAAAAACGTATGATAGGGTCCCAAGAGAGGAACTGTGGTATTGCATGAGGAAGTCTGGAGTGGCAGAGAAGTATGTTAGAGTGGTGCAGGACATGTATGAGAGATGTAAGACAGTGGTGAGGTGTGCTGTCGGCGTGAAAGATGGTAGAATTCAAGGTGGAGGTGGGACTGCATCAAGGATCAGCTCTGAACCCCTTCTTGTTTGCTATGGTGATGGACAGGCTGACAGACGAGGTTAGACAAGAATCCCCATGTGCTATGATGTTTGCCAATGACATTGTGATCTGTAGTGAGAGCAGAGAACAAGTGGAGGAAAATGTAGAGAGGTGGAGGTATGCCCTGGAAAGAAGAGGAATGAAGGTTAGCCTCAGTAAGACAGAATACGTGTGTGAACGAGAAGGACTCGAGGAACGGTGAGGTTAAAGGGAGCTGAGATAAAGAAGGTGGAGGATTTTAAGTACTTAGGCTCAACAATCCAGAGCAATGGAAAGTGTGGAAAAGAGGTGAAGAAGCATGTGCAGGCAGGTTAGAATGGTTTCTTGAAAAGTGTCCGGTGTGATGTGTGATAGGAGGGTATCGGCAAGAATGAAAGGAAAAGTGTACAAGACTGTTGAGGCCAGCGATGTTGTATGGTTTAGAAACTGTGGCACTGAGGAAAAGACAGGAGGCAGAGCTGGAGGTAGCAGAAATGAAAATGTTGAAGTTCTCTTTGGGAGTGACGATGATGGATAGGATCAGGAATGAGTACATCAGAGCTACTGCCCATGTAAGATGTTATTGAGACAAAGTCAGAGAGGCTATATTGAGATGGTTTGGACATGTACAGAGGAGGGCTAGTGAGTATATTGGTAGTAGGATGCTGAGGTTGGAACTACCAGGCAGAAGGCCGAGAGGAAGACCAAAGAGGAGATTTATGGACGTGGTGAAGGAGGACATGAAGGTAGTTGGTGTAAGAGAAGAAGATGCAGAGGATAGGGTGAGATGGAGGCAGATGATTTGCTGTGGTGACCCCTGAAGGAAACAGCCGAAAAGAAAAGAAGAAGATTGATAGAATGCATGACACTGAAAGAAGGGGACCTTTTTATTACGTTATTAAACAAACTAATATATAAAGCTATTTCTTTTATGAACATAGTTCATCTTAACAAAATACGATATGTATCATATCTTTGGCTGTTTACACAATTTGGACATTTTTACTTGCAGCCCTCTTGAAAAATCTAGCCTAGTTTGTGGATCTGCCAGCTGTCTGAAACACTGCCCAACTACTATGGAAAAAGTTTCTGAATTATTGATGCAACATTGTAAATAAATTATTCACAACTATAAAGCAGTAATGGCAGTGACAGCTAAGTGGCTGTGCTTCTTACTAATCAGAAGGTTTGCGGGTCAAGCCTCTGTCCCAATAATCTGACAATGTTGGGCTGTTAACCCTCCTCTGCTTAGCTGTATGAATAAATTGAAACGAAAGCGCATTTATTTATTTTCTAAGCAGCTTAATCCTAATTAGTGTCCTGTGGAGGCTGGTGCCCATCTCAGCTGACTGGAGGCAAGGGTGGCGTACACCCTGGACAGCTCATAGGGCCAGCAATCACAGGGCCAACACTCACACAACCATTCACACTCACATCTAGCATGATTTAGAACAGCAAATTAGCTTACTATGCATGTTTTTTGGAAATGTGGGAGGAAATTGGAGTACCTGGAAGAAGCCCATGCAAGCACAGAGAGAATATGCAAACATGACACAGAAACACGAGAGTGAAAAATCGAACCCAGGCCTCCTTGCTGTGAGGCAGACATGCTAACCACTATGCCACCTTGTCACCCTGAAATGAAAGTTGCTTTGGATAAAGGTGTCTGCCAATGCCATGGATCTAAATTAAGGGAAAGCAGCTCTTACGTCCATGGTTTGAGTCCTGAGCTCGTCGAGGGCATTTCTGTGTGGTGTTTGCATGCTGCTCTTCTTGCATGTGCTTGCTTAAGTTTCCTCTTACAGTCTGAAGACATTGATATGAGACTTTAATTGGCAGCTCCAAAATGCCCCTGCAGTATATGCAATTGTGATTGTGAATTGTTGTGTGTGTTCTGGCTCTACGATGGACTGGTGAGAATCCATCAGTGTCCACCTTGCCTTTGCCCAGAGTTGGTTGAGATATTTGTCTTTGTGACCTTAGTGGGATTACATGGTTCAAGAAAATAAATGAATGAAAATACTTGTTTAAAATCTTTCTGAAAAATCAAAGTTGACTCGCTCCCAGATTCCAAAATTCAGCTTGGGCTGATCAATCCATCCTGTATCGGTAACACAGGATCCCATAGATCCATGATCACATGTCCAATTCCAGCTGACTTTTTCCCCAGACGTGAACAGATCACTGGTCTATTCCAGAGATAACACAAACAACCATCACACTTGGACAATTTTGAGTAGCCAGTTGACCTAATGTGCTCTTCTTTATCCTGTCTGTGGACCAAGTGAAAACCCACTGCAAGCTTAGGGATAACATGCAAGCTGAACACAGAAAGGCTCTTACCCAAGTGCCCCCTAAACTGAATAGAGCAATCAAGTTATTTCCCAGCTTCCCTTTTATTTGAATAAATTGATCAACAGATATTTGTCTACATCATTACATTATTAGCAGTCATTCAGAAAATACTTCCATCTACCAGCATTTAGCTGTGCTATGAACTGCTGTTAGCGAGTAAGGCCAAGCGTGAAGATTACATCTGTCATGAAAAACAAATTTAATTTAAAAGGAAAGTCTCTGTGATTGCACACACTGTGTGAATTTGACCTCTGAATTTAACCCATTCTTATGCACCAGTAGTGAATGTAGACAACCAATAAGCATATGACCAGTGGCCAAAACCCTTCACGTTAGTCATACATGTTTTCCTGCCAGTCCTGAGAACTGAATCAACCTCTACCACCATCAGGTCACAGCTGTCCCAAACATTCCTCCTTCATTAATTCTCTGAACTGTTTAATCCTAATTAGGTCGCAGGGAGGCTGGTGCCCATCTCAGCCTATTCTGCACAAGGGCAGAGTACACCCTAGACAGCTCGCCAGCACATCGTGGGGCAGAAACATGCTGACAGCTAAGCAGCTTACTCTTGATTCTCTCTGTTTTTGAGGAAGTTAAGGTCATTTGACATCTGTCAGACATTACTCAGGATGTTTAGGACTCTGTTTTGGCTAATGCTATCCTCTGTGCTGTTGCATGCTGGGTCAGCAGGGTAAGAGTTGCAGACACTAACAGATTGAACACCCTAATCCACAAGGCCAGTGATGTTGTGGGGATACAAGTGGTCTCTCTGATGGGAGTGTTGGATAGGCAATTGCTATCCAAATTAAAGACATTATTGAGCAATATCTCCCACCCACTTCACAACCTGCTGATTAGTCAGAAGAGCCGTTCAGTGAGAGACTGCTACCACCTAAAAGCTCCACTGAATGACACAGGAAATTATGTGTGGCCACTAAACTGTACATGTCCTCCATATACCAACAACACCCACCGTTATATATTTATATTCTACTGTTTATCAAATTGATAATACTGTACATATCACTCACTGACAGGATTCATTCTGTATCTGTTTAGGTAGATATCAGTAACCTCTAATTTCGGACTTACATATAGATATATTGATTATATATAAATATTTGTCTTTTTCATAATTTTATTTTATTGAGACTTTATCTCACTCTACTTGTATGGAGCAACTGTATGCACACAATTTCCTCCAATGAAATATTCTGTTGATGAAAGTCAGCAATGGTTCTTTTACAGCCTCTCACAGACATTGAAAGACATGACCTTTGAGGCGTTTGATAACCCAGTTTGCTGCACTGGGGGACAACAGTAACAACCTGTCTACAGTAGGACTTGAACCCCCAACCTTGGGATCAGTAATCCAGCACCCTACCACTGGCCATTACTGCCCCTACCACAAATAGCTCTTCAAAATGATAATGGTATAAGCTTTTTTTTTAAACACACCCAGTTCAGATTAGTCAAGTCACTTAATAAATACACAATCGTAATACTAAATATAATAACTGATACTGGTGGATTGGGATTTCCTACACTATAATACACATATGACTCGTTAGATGGCTATACCTTGCAGAACCCACTTTAAGAATCCCGATTGTGAATTGTTGACGGTAAAATATGCATTCCAACAGTCATCTGAAGTTTTGCTAATGGACTAAAATCTTTAGGCTATAATGACGTGAAATCCTATCTTCATGTCACCATATGTCAATTATAAGTGGCTGTGATAATTAAATGCATGTGTGATATGTATTTCTGGCCATTAGAAGGCCTCGGTGTCCTAAATCATGACTTTGCAAAAGGATTTTCACAAAAAAGTATTATTACAAATGGACAGAGAGTGCAGACCTCAATCCCTGAAGAGCAATCTCTACATTTTTCAATCCAGGCTTTGTTGAGTCATATCTTCATTCTGTTGTATTCTGCTGTATGTATTTGTGAAATTATACTCTCAAATATGTAATTTTGCCATATCTTGCAATTAAAAAAATTTATCAAAACCACATTGGACCTGGATCCAAAATTGAGTTATTTCTTCTTTCGCACAAAATCAACATTTGGGTAAAATTTTGTAGAAATCTGTCCATTAAGTTTAAGTTATCAAGCAAATACATGCATACAATGAGTCTCCCATCCTCTCCTCTTGGTTTAGATAATAAAAAGAATACCAAATAGCATTCAGAAAGCTATTATTTTTTCAACAGAAAATTCACTTCCAAAATAAAGTTTTTAGAAATGGTACATAGCCACAGAAGGTGAGTACATTATTCGTTAAAAACAAACTGAGGCAAAAAAAAAAAAAAAAATGTAGAAAACAAATAATGGGAATTCTCTCTGGTTAAATCATTCATTTGTCCGTGTGAAGACATTTTGCTCATGCAACATGATATTCTGTCTTACCACAGAAACAGGAAATTGTCTTGTAAAAAAACAAAAGGTTTGTGACATGGCTTTCTTGCCTTTCATTCATGTTCTGTGATATCTTTCTGAGCATGTAAGATGTGGTCATGAGGTTCATGAATACAGACAACCTTCAATCTTCATGAAGGAAAATATAGATAGATATATATGTTCACAAAATAGAGATCTAAAATTAAAAGGACATGAGTAAATATGATCAAACAGAAAGGAATGCAATGTCATGTCTTTAAAAAAATACAATGAATATATTTGAAGTCAGGACGGCTGGGATTGTTCGCCTTGAAAATGAAGAACTCCAGTCTCTTGCTGTCAGCAGCTTGAAAGTACTCTTTGTCTTTTGACTATGGGAAGAAAACAGAATACCAGGAAGATTTCAATGGATATGTTGGTGGAGGCAACACAGGGGACGAGGAAGTGATGGGCAGGTTTGGTATCCGGGACAGGAACACAGGACAAATGTTGATCGATCTATCTATCTAATGCCTGAGTCATAGGACAACCATTGGCAACCCACCATGAAGGATAACACCCTGGTTATCATCTTCATGGAGGTTTTCTTGGCAGAATTAGTGCAGTGGTTTGCCATTGCCTTCTGCACGATGCGAACCTACGGGCAATTTAGAAAGGCCAATTAACCTACTGTGCATGTCTTTGGATTGTGGGACGAAACCGGAGCACCCGGAGAAAACTCACGCAAGCATGGGGAGAACACGCCCAGGCCAGGAATCGAACCCAGGCCTTCTTGCTAACCACTTCGTGCTGCCCAGATGTTGCGAGACTTTGCAAAAAGAATGGAAATGGCTGTGGGGAATACTTTCTTACAGAAGAGACCAGAGCATAGGGTGACTTGTAAAAGCTGATGTAGGAGCAACACAAGTAGACTATATCTTGTGGAGACTCTGTAATTTGAAGGATGTCAGTGACTGCGAAGTAGTAGTGGGTGAGGGTGTTGTCAGACAGCATAGGATGGTGGTGTGCAGGATGATGCTTATGATGAGGAAGGTGAAGAAGGCAAAAGGTAGAGTAGAAGACAAAGTGGTGGAAGCTAAAAAAGGAAGAGTGTCGTGTTGTCTTCAAAGAGGAGTTGAAACAGACTTTGGGTGGTCACGAAGTGCTTCCACATGACTGGACAACTACAGCTAATGTAATCAGGGAGACAGGTAGGAGAGTACTTGATGTGTCTTCTGGAAGGAAAGTAGATAAGGAGACTTGGTGGTGGAATGAGAAAGTGCAGGAGTGTGTACAAAGGAAGCGATTCATCCAGGAGTCAAGTGGGACATTGAGAGGACCAAAGAGAGTAAACAGGAGTACAGGGAGATACAGCGTAAGGCAAAGGTAGCGGTGTCAAAGGCCAAACAGAAGGCGTATGATAACTTGTATAATAGGTTGGAGAGTAAGGAGGAAAAAAAATGATTTATACATGTTGACACAGCAGAGAAATAGAGATGGGAAGGACGTGCAGCAAGTTAGAGTGATTAAAGACAGGGAGCGAAATGTATTGACTGATGACAGAAGTGTGCTGGGAAGATAGAAAGTGTACTTTGAACAGTTGATGAATGAGGAAAATGAGAAAGAGAAAAAAAGAGAGTAGAAGAGGTGACTATTGTGGACCAGGAAGTAGCAAAGATTAGTAAGGGTGAAGTGAGGAGGGCATTGAAGAGAATGAAGAATGGAAAGGTAGTTGGTCCTGATAACATACCGGTGGAGGTATGGAAGTGTCTAAGAGAGGTAGCAGTAGATTTTCTGACAAGAACATTCAACAAGGTCTTAGAGAGTGAGAGGATGCCAGAGGAATGGAGAAGTGTGCTTGTGCCCATTTTTAAGAACAAGGGAGATGTGCAGAGTTGTGGCAACTACAGAGGGATAAAGCTGATGAGCCATACAATGAGGTTATGGGAAAGAATAGTGGAAGCTAGACTAAGAGCAGAGGTCAGCAAAACAACAGTTTAGTTTCATGCCAAGAAAGAGCACCACAGATGCAGTGTTTGCTTTGAGGATGGTAATAGAGAAGTACATAGAAGGTCTGACGGAGCTGCATTGTGCCTTTGTGGATCTGGAGAAAGCATATGACAGGGTGCCAAGAGAGGAACTGTGGTATTGCATGAGGAAGTCTGGAGTGACAGAAGTATGTTAGAGTGGTTCAGGACTTGTATGAGAGATGTAAGACAGTGGTGAGATGTGCTGTCGGTGTGATAGAAGAGTTCAAGGTGGAGGTGGGACTGCATCAAGGATCAGCTTTGAGACCCTTCTTGTTTGCTATGGTGATGGACAAGCTGACAGACGGCCTTAGACAAGGATCTCCATGGACTATGATGTTTGTAGATAACATTATGATCTGTAGTGGGAGTAGAGAACAAGTGGAGGAAAATCTAGAGAGGTGGAGGTATGCCCTGGAAAGGAGAGGAATAAAGGTTAACCTCAGTAAGACAATACATGTGTGTGAACGAGAAGGACCCAAGAGGAACGGTGAGGTTAAAGGGAGCAGAGATAAAGAAGGTGGAGGATTTTAAGTACTTAGGCTCAACATTTCAGAGCAATGGAGAGTGTGGAAAAGAGGTGAAGAAGCGTGTGCAGGAACTACCAGGCAGAAGGCATAGAGGAAGATCAAAGACAAGATTTATGGATGTGGTGAAGGAGGACATGAAGATAGTTGGCGTAAGAGAAGATGATGCAGAGGATAGGCTGAGATGGAGGCAGATGATTTGCTGTGGCAACCCCTGAAGGGAACAACCGAAAGGAACAGAAGGAGCAATTAGGGAAAATAAAAAAGAATATATGTCTAGTTTTTAACTAGTTATGCAGTAATCTTCACTGAAAAAGAATTCGTTTTTTTTTTTTTAATTGAACCCCAAGACACGATTGATTTGTGGAAATGTAAATTTAATAGAAAAAAATCCTTTCTAATGTATGTTTCAACTTCTAACTGTACATCTTGCAAATGTGGATTTAAAGACAAAAAGACAAGTTTAGAATATCAAACAAGCTTTTGAAATCTTTGGTTATATGATTAAAACCCCATAACCTGTTTTCTGACTTATTGAAAGCTGGTCAGAAATTCAGGTTTTTCAAAACTGTTCAAACTGGTAACATTGAGTGACCAAAGAAGCAAAAATAAAAAACACCCCAAAAAAAACAATAAAATAATTGTGCAAAGTTATACCTAAACATGGGACTGCACATTAATTCAAATAAGAATAAAATATAGCATTAGTTTATATTAATATAATGAAATCTATAAAAATGTATATTAAATATGTACAGAAAATGATTGGTGTGTTGGAGAAAATATTTCAGGTTAAGGATGATCACCAAATATCCTTTCCACATGTATTATCATTGCTCCCATAAATTTAGCAATTATTATCGTCGGTAGTGGAAAAACCACTAAATCAGTCTATGCATCACACTTTACACTGTCATGCAAATTTATTCTGAAAGCTGGTAGTTCAGCAATTTTCACTAGGAAGCGAATGTTAGGACTGGCACAAAGTCTGAGTAAAGATCTCAACTCCCAGCTGATAAGAGAATGTTTTTTGTACTATTTACATCAGCAGTTGGTTTTAATCTAGGATTGATGCTGAGATGCATCATTTCTAATTTTAATCCCAATATTCCTGTAAAAATTTCCCACCTTTGTCTAAAATCTGGAGGGTGTTGGACACTGACAATTTTTATTTCAAATTTTGCAGTGGAAGGGGAACATTATCCAAATCGTATTTTCAGTAGAAGTAGTCCTTGAACAAAACTGCAAATTCAACATGTGAGTATAATAAACAGCCAGTGAAATTCTGCTTGAGACAAATACTGTAATTTACAAAAAATTCTAAGGCACATGTCACAGCAAAGTTCATCCCTGCTGGGTTCTGTACATTATGACGTTTAACAATGCTAAAAAAAGAAAACAAAAAACAAACAATGCATTCCACAAACTTGTTGCATGAAGTCAGTTTCAAACTCAAAAGGGAAATTTCCCCCAGATTAAAAATGTGTTGCGTAAACCCTGGTTTGTGTTTTCATTCTTAATCTGAGCCTTGTAATCCTACTCAGTGCTTTCTTTAATTTCATGATGTTACACAAGGTCTGTTTTCAAACTTCAATGAGGTATTTTACAGTTCAAACTAAAAACCTATACACATTACAGAATGTATGAAATTAAATGGCTAAGAAGGAACCCCAGAAAACTGAATATGGTCACCTAGAAACTGAGTGTGTCCAGAAATATATTCATTTTCATTGCAAAAATGTACAAGGACATTTAATGGACGAATACAAATCCAACTGGAACTGATTCAGAAAAGGAAACACTTCACCCCAAACCTGAGCATAATTAAGAGTTTGGAGACAGCATATCAACATTCATATAAACAAGGCTGAAGAAAGAAAAGTATGAATAATTAAAGCCCCCAAAGTCCACTGAAAGAAGGACGACCAACTCCACTGATTTTCACACTTAAAATTTTAAGCTGACGTTTTTTCCCATGATCTGGATGTCGTCAAACGGCAGTAGTGCAAGTATCTGAAAGAAAGAAGAAAAAAAGTTTTTAAAACATGAAAATGAAACACCATGACCCACGTTTATCAAAGCAGCACATGAGAAAAAAATGATTGTATGTAAAAGGTCAGTGGAAGTTTCAGTATTCATCAGTTTCAAGTTTGGCATAGATGTACCAACAGACCAGAAAGTCATTATTAGTCTCTTCAATTGTCTCTCTGCCTCCCTCAAATCACACAGGTCTGGTGTGTGTGTGTGTGTGTGGGAATGTATAAAAATCTCTCTCTCTCTCTCTCTCTCACACACACACACGCACCTCGCTACTTCGTACTTCAATTCATCTAACTTTTTTTTTTTAAATGCTGTATTCATCGAATTAAAAAAAAAAAAATTAAGGAAGAATAGGGGGAAAAGTTAAGGAAAATGCCACAAAAACAAGGACAATTATGCAAAACAAAACAAAAACCCCCCATAAACAAACAAAACAACCCCAAATCTCTTATCAAAACTAGTTACATTGTTGTGAGGTGCACATCTGCATGCATGCACGCGTTTGTATGTGTATTTATACTTTATTTACCTCTTATGCATTATTTTTTCATGTTTGTTATTATAAGTATGTATAGCATTGAATATGTATTTATTGATATTAATACACATATACATCAGTCAGGGGGGTGGAGGGGTGATCCTACTTCGCTGATTTGGGTGGTCGCTTGGGGATCTCAGTCCCAATTCACCACGGAAAGTGAGGATCCATGTGTGTGTGTGTGTATGTATATATATATATATATACACATACACACACACACACACACACACACACACATATACACACACGGCATATGCAATAATTACACACATACCCCTATCTCCCCACATACAGACACACACCAGACAATAACAGGGCCAACACACACAATCAAATCACACTCACATCCACACCAAGGGGCAACTTGGAAAGGTTAATTTGTCTCATGTGCATGTCTTTGTTTTCCTCCCAAGATCGAGAGTACCCAGGTGAAACTCATGCAAGCATTGAGAGAATATACAAACTCCACACAGGAAACACCTAAGCACAGGATTCAATCTCAGGACCTTCTTACGGTGAGTCAAATAGGCTAACCACTAAATCTCCATGCCACCCATATATTAGATGAAGTAGCTTATTATTAGGGAGGTGTGAAGGTACACCAATTACATGACGCACAGGTTGTTTTCAGTATAGAAGTATGCAGCTTTCACCAAATACATACAATAGTTTATCTGGTACTTGTACATGTTTTGGGTGAAAATCCACATACTTGGGAAATTATATAATAAAGTAATTATTAAGCCTTGTAACTGGTAAGAGTTCAGCTTACCCAAGTTTCCCCAGAATTAGCCACATTCACTTTTCACCAGAATGGGAGAAACCCGACATTCATATAGACCCTTCAAAACCATCCTACTCAGCTTTGTGCTGCATACTGGGTCCAATGGCAATCTAATGTTGAAAGTAAGTAGTGATTTGTGTTCACTCAGGATTTAAAGGGGAAGCTGAGAAATGAGCAGATCTTCTATTCAAATGACCAATTCTTATAAAAGTCAGGCATGTCAAGGGGTTCTGATTATTCATGTAGAGCCACTGAGCTGTTCCAACGAAAGTGAACTCTCAGAATTTGCAGGAAGGATTCAATACAAAAATCAAAACTAGCAATCTGTCAGATTTGTATTACATCAGTTCGAAGAAACTGTCTTTTCACTGGCATGTCAGTTAGGGGTCATATGATTTCGCAGCACTGCTACGAGGAACTGAAAATACTCCTTTGTGATGGTACCACATTGGTTGCACCGAGTGCTGGTAACCAGTCGATGAATTTTCAAGATATAGACACTTAACCAGTAACTTCAGTGCCTGGATTGAATTCTGCTTGACTTCTACATGGATTTGAATAATTCAATGAAAATAAATTATATCAAGATGAAAATGATTCATTTGTGCCTATAAAAGCAGCACTTATGACCGTACGGTGGTTTGCCATCTCAGTGTATACAGTAATATTTCCTTACATCATCGTTGCCGTCAGCAAGGTCTAACGCAGTCTCATCCTCCATGTTGCGAATCATTTTGTCAGCTCCTGCCTGGCACAGGTGGCTGGTAATGGTGGCGTCTTGACGCCCAACTGCCAAATGCAGTGCTGTGCAACCATTTAGCATAGCAGCATCTACATTGGCGCCTCTGGTTAGCAGCAGAGTCACTGCATCCAAGTCATGCAGCTCCACGGCCATGTGTAACACCGTTTTCCCACTCGTTCCCTCCTGAGAATAGACATGTCAGCATTTGTCAAAAAGAAGTGTCATGGCTTGAAATGTGATTATCTAAGTATATTAACAATATAACAGTTCTATTTAGAAGTTTAGTCAATTGTTTCATCTGAAGAACAGAACAACATACGAAATTAGGCATACAATTACATGAACTATAAAAAAAAAAGACATGAAAATCTGAGTTTCTTTATTCTGATACTTTCTATCTACAGTATATAAACATCTATTACAATGTTTTGTGGTATGTAATACTAGCCTTTTTTTTAAAGGTAACTTACAACCTCAGACATCTGATCATAAGAAGCAAACAGGTCTCGTTGGGAGATTTTGCCTTTTAAATCAACACTTCAAGGAATAGAAGTGCTTCACTGTGAATTTATGAAAATGTGTCTCACTTCTCACCTGGAGGTTCAGATCAACACCTTTCTTTATCAGGAGTTTCATCATTCGGTGTTGCTTGTGCAGTGTAGCAACATGGAGGCAAGTCAGACCTGATTTAAAAAAAAGACAAGAGAACAAAAATTCATTCGTAAAACAAACAAACAAACAAGAAAACAAAGAAACAAAAAGCCCCTTATATATGCCTTTTCTTTTAAATGTAAAAAAAGAAAAGAAAACTTGCACAAAACAGTACAAAAAAATTTGGTAGAATATTAAAAAACAGACCTGCAGTTTCGATAACACATGGACCAAGTCCCATTTAAAAAAAAAAAAAAAAAAAAAAAAAAAAAAAAAAATTCAGTTAGTATTTGAATATGGGGCAGTGGTGGTCTAGTGGTTTGGGGCGCTGGATCGCTGATCCAAAGGTTGGGGGTTCGAGTCCCACTCTCCACAAGGTTGTCACTGTCCCCCCAGTGCAGCTAACTGGGTTATCAAAGGCCAGCCATGTCTCTCACTGTCTATGGTGAGAGGCATGTAAAAAAACCAGACTTTCGTAAAGAGTAGCTGCAAAGTTGTCAGCATTTTTCTGCCCCTTGCTAAAAAGGGTTGTGACAGGAAGGGCATCCGACGTAAAAACCTCTGCCAAAATCAAACAAGCGAATCAGATGATTCACTGTGGCAATTCCCGAGTAAAAGGGAAAAAGCCGAAAGGAAGACAGACAGACAATTAGTATTTGAACGGCGCTTTTCAAAATAATATATCAACAACATTCTATATCAAAAGTTTTCAGCAGCAGCTGATGTGTGACACTCCGATATAACAGGGCAATGGTGGCTCTCAGGTAGTTATGGCTCTGTTCACTGATCCAGATGTCAGGGGTTCAAGTCTCAGTCCTACCAAGTTGTCACTGCTGGGCCTCTGAGCAAGGCCCTTAATCCTCAAGCGTTCAGTTGTATTAAAAATACAAGTTGCTCTGGATAAGGTTGTCTTCAAAAATGCCAGATATATAAATAATATTTAGAAAAGAAGATGCGGAGGACAGGGTGAGGTGGAGGCGGATGATTTGCTGTGGCGACCCCTGAAGGGAGCAGCCGAAAGTAAAAGAAGAAAAAGAAGATTTGCGATAGCAGCGTAATGTCCAACACTATAGGAGACCTACAGTGTAACTCCTGATTATGTAAAGTCTGCTGAGCTTTTTACTGGCTCATCAACACCGGAGGTTATCCGTGTCGTGATTTCCGTACCGTGAAGCGACTAAGAGTTCAACTCCTCCTGGATGAGACGCTAGTCCATCGCAGGATACCTTCCCAGTATTTTTGCTAGTACCCATTTATACTGTTGAGTAGACAGAGGCACACTTGTGGTTGAGACCTTACCCAAGGGAATTAGAACGGTGGGGGTTTAACGGGGATTCAAATCCACAACCTCTCAATCTAGAGCCCAGCACCACATCACCACCAACCCACTAATCCCTGATTAATGCAAAGAAAAAATGTTTTATATCTTACAGAAATGGGAAAATGGTTGGAGGAAAATAATGGTTACAACACATCAATCCGTCAATTATTACTCCATTGTTTATAATAGCACAGATTGCACTTTCTACTCATTAAAAAAAACCCAACAAAGTGCTTTTACGCTTTGTGTTTTTTTTATAGCGGCAGACTGTACATGAGACAAGTTAAGCCCTGTCATGTCAACCATATCACTCAGTAACAAGAAGTTGCTGAGGGAACAATTGTTTATTTTTCCTCTTTTAAAAGCTATAGAGAAACTGGAATGCACTAACTTTGTCCTGAAGACATACCCAGTCACAGAAAACATCCTGAACACTGACATTAGAGACTTTTTCTACAAGTATTCCATAAACATGTTCTCTCAGAGAACTGTTCACCATCAATACAAATCACATGTCTTTTCAGAAGTACTGTAGCCTTATTAGTAGCCTGAGATTATGCCTAGCATCTGCAGGCTGTTTCTATACAAACAAGCTCATATTAACCTGTGAGCTGAATTCTTGCCAGAACTATGGTTAGAACCGCTATAATAACAATAATGAGAGTAATAATGACAACAACAATAAATAGTAATAAACTAAACAGATAAGTGTCTAAATCAGATTTAGCAGTGCTGTGACTGAACACATTTAAAAGATGTTCAGGGCAACGGTTTAAGGGATATGCATTAACACCTCCAAACCCAACACCACCACCCAGATCACTTTGAAGGCGTACAATGACTAATCTCAGGACAGCAGCAACAAATATAGATCAGCATGTCTTACGATGGTATGAATCAATTGGAGAAAATTAAATGCAGAAATAGCTGACACAATGAGATACAAGGCCACTTGGAATGTCCTTCATACATATACCAGTTCATGGACATTTAAATAAGTGTGGTCCAAGTTCATGCAGGTGTTCAAAGTGTGGAAATTTTTTCTTTATTGTTACCTTGACCGCTGCCTTATAACTTCAGAACCTCCACCAGTACTTTGGCCTTTAGTAGTGAGTAATTAGTGAAGGTTTGGTCAAAATCCAATTAAAGGGTTCAGAAGACAGAGGGCCCACAAGAACGTTTGGATGGACAGACACTGGTACACATACACACACAGACTGTACTAAAGCATAACGTCTATGACACCACCACGGTGGGCAGAGGGCTAATATCCGGCCAACAGTGACAAAACACCAAAACTCACAGGCCAGAGGATGATCATCACACTGTGTGCTTGGAGAAAGACGAGATCTGATATTTTTTCAGTGGGCTTCTAAATGGTGTGAGGTGTACATGACTAATTAGCAGTTCAGTGAGTGATGTTGTACAGAAAATGTTTAAGATATGAGACAGTGCAAATTACAATGTTATCATGAGTTAGGGAAGTTTACATTCTGCTTTGTGTCATGTCAAAGTGTTAAAACCACCGTCACCAAAACTGTGGTAAAATTTATGAAATCCAGTGTTCAACAGCTTATATTTATTCAGCAGTCGTGATATTCATGTAAAAATACTTCTACAACATTCACCCTGTTATCACTAATATTGCAGGCAGAAATTCAGGTACTGAATGGTCCCGCATTGCAATACAGTATTGTGAATTTTAATCAGCTGATCAAATGACAAAACAAACTCTCCTTTTTAAAAAAGACGGTTTTAGATGTCTATGCCTTGTAAATGAGAAACTTTGAATGCAAACGGTGCTCTTCTCCACCTACAAGAAAAACCTTTTAGCTTAAATCGTTTATGCTATTTTTATTTTATTCGGTTCATACTTGCCGCAGGTCTGTGGTTTTGCTTAGCTACTGATCTCAGATTCACTCCACTTGGTGAACCATTCAATAAGTACTCAATAAGAGAGGGCAGTGATGCAAAGCCTCATTCCCGACAGCAACCACCCATTAATCAGACCAGAAGCGTCACTAACTGACAACATACTTCTCTATTCCGAAGAATGACTGCAGTTAACCCACTTACCACAGGATCCTTCTGGTTAAATTTTGTCTATGTTGTGAGACTTTTATTTTATATAGAAAGTTTAAGCTTGTTCGGAATGAACTCCAGATCAAAGTTCCTAGGCCATACATATAGCCCCTGATGAGTTGCTTCTGAAATGATTTCTAGATCCTTATAGTGGTACCTCACCTTACGAAAGTCCCAACAAACGAAAACTCCAGGTTTCGAAACACATTTTCCTAAAATTTTTGTCTCCCGATACGAAACAAGTTCGCATTACGAAAGCACCATCTCAAAAATTTAAACAATGCACAAGTTCCTCTCCCATTGACAATCTCCCAACATCCCACCCCACTGGCCTCCCATTGGCTATCTCCCAACATCCCGTCCCGCTGGCCTCCCATTGGCTATCTCCCAACATCCCACCCTGCTGGCCTCCCATTGGCTAAGCAGAAGGAGGCCTTAAAAGGTATACTTTTATAATTTTTAAAGGATTTAGGAGTAGTCTTGGGAGCCTTGGAACAAATCATGCGTTTCACATGTAAAATGCGGTTCAACTTACAAAAAAATCCAGGTTACGAAACCACTTAAGGAACGGATTTATTTCGTAAGATGAGGTACCACTGTATTCATACACATACATATTCAATGCAGTATCACCTCTCCAGTTTTGCATCTCAAACGCCGGGGTGAGCTTGGAAGTCGAAGTCTGACGAATCATCTCATTAGCACAATCAAACCTGCCATGTTCGCAGGCCACATGGAGTGGTGTGTTTCCATCCTGGTCCTGGAGCTCAAGACATGCACCATTCACCACCAGAGATTTAACTACGGGCACCTGGTTCAGGTAGACGGCCAGGTGCAGCGGCGTCTGATGAGAACAGATAGAACAATATACAATTATAATATAACAAGATATGCTTTTGTTATATGCTATTGTCCAGCTAAATCTTATTACCAAGGAAAAAATTAGGTGTATGATATCATATGATATGACATTGCAGTAGAGGCCTAGTGCACTTTTCTGAAAGGATCGTAGATCTCAGATCATAACATAAAGAACAATAAACTGGCCGAATGTGCAATTTTGTCATCCATTCATTTTCTAAGCTGCTGAATCCTAATTAAGGTGATGGGGAGGCTGGCATCCATCTCAGCCGACTCTGCAAGGGCGGGATATACCCTGGACAACTCGACAGGTCATTTTCAGGGCCAACACTCACACATTCATACCTAGGGGAGATTTGGAACACCCAATTAGCCCACAGTGCATGTTTTTGGACTGAAGGAAGAAACAAGAGTACCTGGAGAAAATCCACACAAGCACAGGGTGAATATGCAAACACCACAGAGAAACGCCTGCGTTGGGAATCAAACCCAGGACCTTCTTGCTGTGAGGCAGACGTACTAACTACTCCACCACCGTGCTACCTTGTACAATTTTGTGTTGTTTGAAAATAACTTTCATGCTTCTAAAGCTTCCGATGAAGGATATGGTCATTCAAGATCCAAAATAGAGGTAGTGCTCATTATACCCGTGTGACTTGATTTAGATGCTCCCGAGTCACCCTCGTCATTTGTATCGCTGGCAAATGCAGAATAAATACTCGAATACAGTCAACAAGGTAAGACTAAAACTGGCTCATAATTCCACCAGGAACAGTGTCAGATTGTACATGCTTATTCTGATTCCCATTTTAAACACCATTTACACAATTTGATTAAATTAATGACACATACAAAATAATCTTTTTATGGCCAGAGAAAATATTGATCATGAAGGTAAACTCGAGTTTCAATGTGAAGGCCTCAAAACAATTGGATGATATTTAATTACTCTATATGAATTACATGGAGCCCGTGATAGGCCAGGTTTTCTGTATGGCGTCTGCATATGGTTCTTGTGATAGTGTGGGTTTCCTCCCACAGTTCAAAAGATATGCATGTTAGATTAAACAGTCATTCTGGGTTGCCTCAAAGTCTGAGTGTTTGTCTAAATGGCAATGCAGTGGATCGGTGAGCTGCTCAGGGTGTACCCCTCCAACCTCGCTGTGACCCGAAACGGGATAAACAGTATGAATAATGAAAAACATTATTGAAATAATACATTTTTTTATTGTTAAAATAAATTAAAGGAGGCAGCAGAACACCTGACACTGTGCAAAATTATAGAGTTACTTCAAAACTATCATTAGCATTTCATACAGTTGGACCAGGAATGGTCAGGAAACCTATTCAGGATGCAAAATACCCCCCACCCAGTAAGCTGGGATGGGCTAGAGCTTCATCATGACCCGAATAAAGGATAAATTAGTTCCGAAAATGAAATTATTAATTAATTCATTTTCTGAAAACTTAATCCTAATTAGGGTTACAGGGAGGTATCTCTGCCGACTCCGGGTAATGGCAGGGTACACACCAGACCATCACAGGGCCAACACTCACATGCACACCTAGGGGAGATCTGGAACAACCAATTCTTGATTGGATTATTTTAGTTCTGTCTACAGAGCTTGCAAAATAAAAATACCCTTGATGTTAAATTCTTGCATAATTCTTATGACATAAAGCCCTTTTAGTTAAAATCTGTATTTTAACTAAAAGGCCTTTAGATCATAAGAATTAAGCAAGAAATAAAGTATGCATATTTAATTACATTGGATTAGATTGGATAGACAGACAGACAGAGAGCATAACTAATTAAAATATGCAAATTAAAAATAGAAAAACTTAATGGTATCAAACCATGAATAAACTTGTATACATACATTATTACCCCATGTGTGGCATGACCGTTTTTAAAAATTTAATTTAAGGAGATCTTGTGGGAGTAAAACCCACATCTGTTAACCACTTGCGACTTGTGTAGTAACTCAGCCACCGTCTTGACAGCAGCCATGTATAGCGAATTAAACTGAGGACACCTCAGCAGAAAGAGAACAGTACTACATAGCTTACTCAGTTTAAGAGTGCTGAGGTATTACTTGCCGTGTTACTGACTAATCCACCAAAGCCCCGACTTGATTACGTGGATTTCGGTAAACCTGGCACACTACAGTACTACATTTCCATTAGTCACACGTTTAAGTGCTGACTGCAACAGATTTGCTTCTCACTTAATACATTTTGTTGTTGTGCAGCAATGAATTGTCATGACTCTTGATCAGTTTTAGATACTGCAGAAAAGAACAGAATATTCTTAACTCATATATAATCAAACAGCCTCGACATAATATGCTGACGCAAAGGCACTTTAACTTCATGCCTACTTATGTTGTCCAAAAAGACCTTGCTTGGCATAGTAACACTGTCGTGAATCAGAATAAATTAGAGTGGTACCTTACCTTACGAAATTAATCCACTCCAGAGCTTTTTTCGTAACCTGCATTTTTTTTACGTGGAACCGCATTTTACATGTAAAACGCGTGATTCGTGCCAAGGCTCCCAATACTACCCCCTAAACACTTTAAAAATTATAAAAGCATACCTTTTAAGACCTCCTTCTGCTTCAATATCGTACCGATGATAGATGGGTTTGGCCATATTCCTTTGTGATATCACTTGAGCCCATTCTGTTTCTCACTCGCACCGGAAATTATACACGTGCGTGTGTGTGTGTGTGCACGTGTTGACCATGTCTTCTTAGCAGAGTTATAATCTTACAAATGTTTATGGAAGGTTAAAGGCCTGAGTCAAGAAATAAAGCATATAAAACAGTAACGCTGTCCTTTACACGAAAAGCATCATGGTGGACTCAGCGCTATAATAGGCAATGGGAGGTAGATGCGTCATTCCCCCTAGGCAATGGGATCCCTGTCCAAGTTGGCATCAGGTGGACCTGTCCAAGATGGTGCTTGAGTGAAGGCGACATGAACGACAGCTCAGTTGTTAGCCAATGGGAGGCCAGCGGGGCGGGATGTGTGAACGTCATTGTTGGGAGAGCAGCTCGTGCATTGTTTGAATGGCGCGTTTAAAATTTTAAGATAGCGCTTTCGTAACGTGAACTTGTTTCGTATAATGAGAAAAATTTTGGGAAACTGCTTTTCGTAACCTCAATTTTTCATTTGCTGAGACTCTCGTAAGGCGAGGTACCACTGTATTAATTAAAATGTACAATTCAGACCAATTTCATGAGATAAAATTACAAAGCCAAGTACACTAACACACTGATGAGTGGTACACATGGAAATGGCCCAAGAGGAGCCAACATATTCTCTGAGTTGCAGGTTTAAAAATACAGATTAACATCTTTCTCCAGGCACTTGTTCCTTGACATGCTTAACTCAATCAATCACTTACTCCAGTGATTCTCATGCTTTTCTTCAACTTTCCAAAAATATAGATTGGCTTTCAAAATGCCCACCCTTCTGGATTTGCCCAAGGCTTGCATATCAAATCTGGCCCGTCTACTCATTTTATGTGGCTCATAAGAGCTTTCAAAAGAATATAACTTTCATACATTCTTTCCATCAACCATTACCCCAAAAAACCTAATTCATCATCCTTCCACTAGGTGGCGATAGACTATTTCAAGTTTACAATCAGTCATTCATGACTCACTAAAGATAGCATGCTCATTTGTCACTGTTCAACACTGTCAGAAAATGCAAGTGAATAAGGGTAGCCTAACGATTAAACAAAGGGGCAGCTGTAGTCTAATGGTTAGAGAAGCAGCTTTGGGACTGAAAGGTTGCTGGTTCAATTCCCAAACGAGCAGGAAGAGTGTGGTGGTGGGGGAGTGAACTGCACCTTCAAGTCGTCCACATTCAAGGCTGAAGTGCCCTTGAGCAAGGCACCTAACCCCCAACTGCTCAGGGTGTCCCAATGTGTGGAAACCACTTCTCCAAATGTGCTCATTGTGTGTGTGTGCGCGTGTGTGTGCTGACTTTTGATGGTCTAAATGCAGAGGCAATAATTTCCCTAGTGGGATTAATACAGTTTAGCAAAAAGAGGAAAATGTGTCTAAACTGGTCATTTTTTCCATGCAGATTTCATTGGTGCCCTCTTAAAATATATCTTCTGTGATTATTCAGCCCTCAATCACCTTTAAAATTTAGTGATATAGCCCTCAGTGAAATCTGACACCCCTGCCTCAAATCTTACTACACTTTCGTGGTAACCCATATTTCTATGTAAACCGCTATTCCAGGGGTCGGCAACCCACGGCTCCAGAGCCGCATGTGGCTCTTTTGCCTCTCTGGTGCGGCTCCGTGGCTTTTCAAAATAATGTTCTTTCCGGTGGCCGACGGATGCACCATAAGGTGCTTATTTACTCACATCAGAAGCACTTCCGGTTTCCACGGGTTAAAAAGTTAAACCAGCTTTCACCTGAAATGATGTGGGTACCCTTCTAAAAATACTCTTTTAGGGTTGAAAATTACATAGATGAAAATTAACAGTCACGGGTGTGGGCCGATATTTATTTGGTGTGGGCGGGGTGATTGTGCGTGTCCACAAGAACACACACACACAAAATAACCCTGCCCACACCAAATAAATATAAAAAGAACCCTAAAAGAGTTCATAGCAAGCAGCAGCGTGGCGAGAGATATTTTTTCCGCCGCCGGGGTTTGTAATCCAGGAACGGAAATCACAGCTGAAGTAAGAGATGGTGGATGAGATTTGTTTAAACACAGCAATCTCCGAATTAAATAACTCTCTTCACAGTGACAAAATAAAAGACTGGGTGTGGTTCAGTCTCCACTCTGAGAATGGGTTGATCAGTGCAGCATTAATATTATTTAAAAGAATGTTGAGCAGGCTCCCTCTTAAAATAAGTCTTCATATACTTTTCCGTGTTGCTGTCGTTGTTGTAAATTAAAACTATTACAAAACAACATTAATATAACGAATAAAGAAAAAAAAAAAAAAGATCCCACAAAGAGATGGAGAGGTAGACCCATTAACACATCTGGCTGCACCCCGTCCCACGCTTCATGGGAGAGATACTTTTTCTTTATAAAAATACAAGGACTCGAACACATTCATTCATTTTCTGAACCACTTATTCCTAATTCGGGTCGCGGGGAGGTTGGCGATTTTTTTTTAAATCTAAATATTTTTGTGCAAGCAGAATTGTAATTTAATTGTATGCAGTCGTTTAAATCAATGCAACACTTTGCTGTTTTATACTAACAAAGGAAAAAGGGAAAAAACATTATATGCAGTGTTATTTGATTTTAAATGTTAAAAAAGGATTTATGGCTCCCAGTGTTTTCTTTACTGTGGAAAACTGGTCCAAATGGCTCTTTGAATGGCAAAGGTTGCGACCCCTGTCCTATTCTAACAACACTGTAACATGGTTACATGCCAGTGCAAGAATGTACATCGCTGTAATATCACACAGAGGTTATCAAATACACAGAAGAACATAGTAATGTAGGTCAAAATAAAATAATCCAACCTAAGGTTGATTAAAGAGTGCTGCACATAGTCAAGTGAGGTGCTCAGAGCACCATATTTCCTCACGTCCATGCACTCCTTCGACTGAAGACAGCAATATGACACGCACTGTCAATGTAATTTCGACAAATATTTTGTACAATTTAATTTACTTTTTCACCACCAAGTTGTGCCTTTTATAAACTAAGATGTCAAGACAAAACTACCATGATTTAAATCTGAGTTAATGCAAAAACAGTTCAGGGTGCCATTATGCAGTGGTATGAAAAAGTATCTGAACCTTTTGGAATTTCTCACATTTCTGCATAAAATCACCAAATGTGATCTGATCTTTGTCAAAATCACACAGATGAAAAAACAGTGTCTGCTTTAACTAAAACCACCCAAACATTTATAGGTTTTCATATTTTAATGAGGATAGCATACAAACAACGACAGAAGGGGGAGGAATAAGTAACTGAACCCTCTGCCAAAGGAGACAAAGAGCAATTGAAACCAATTTTTACCAATTTAAGTCAGGTGTGTGCCCAATCACTGATGAGTGGCTTAAAGCTGCCCTGCCCACTACAAAAAACACACACCTGGTAAGAATTGTCTTGATGAGAAGCATTGTCTGATGTGCATCATGGCTCACTCAAAAGAGCTGTCTGAAGACCTGCAATCAAGAATTGTTGATTTGTATAAAGCTGGGAAAGGATATAAAACCATCTCTAAACGTCTGGATGTTCATCAATCGACAGTCAGAGAAGTTGTCTACAAATGGAGAGAGTTTGGCACTGTTGCTTCTCTCCCAAGGAGTGGCCGTCCACCAAAGATGACGCCAAGAGTTCAGCGCAGAATACTCAGAGGTAGAAAAACCCCTAGAGTGTCTGCTAAAGACTTACAGAAATCACTGGCACAGTCCAATATCTCTGTGCACACATCAACTATATGTGAAACAATGGCCAAGAATGGTGTTCATGGGAGGACTCCAAGGAGGAAGCCACTGCTGTCTAAAAAAAACATTGTTGCTCGTTTAATGTTCGTAAAAAGGTACTTGCACACTCCACAGAGGTTTTGGCAAAATATTTTGTGGACTGATGAAACCAAAGTTGAATTGTTTGGGAGGAACACACAAATGTCATGTGTGGAGGAAAAATGGAACAGCTCACCAACATCAACACCTCATCCCCACCGTGAAACATGGTGGAGGGTGCATCATGGTTTGGGGCTGTTTTGCTGCCTCAGGGCCCGGACAACTTGCAATCATTAATGGAAAAATGAATTCAAAAGTTTATCAGGATGTTTTGCAGGAAAACCTGAGGCCGTCTGTCAGACAGTTGAAGCTAAAAAGAGGATGGATGCTGCAACAAGACAATCATCCAAAACACAGAAGTAAATCAACTTCAGAATGGTCTCAGAAGAACAAAAAACACGTTCTGGAGTGGCCAAGTCAAAGTCCAGACTTGAACCCCATTGAGATGCTGTGGCATGACCTCAAGACAACAATTCATGACAGACATCCCAAGAATCTGACTGAACTACAGCAGTTTTGTAAAGAAGAATGGGCCAAGATTAGTCCTGATCGATGTGCCAGACTGATCTGCAGCTACAGGAAGCGTCTGGTTGAAGTTATTGCTGCCAAAGGGGGGGCCACAATATTAAACGTGATGGTTCAGTTACTTATTCCTTCCCCTTCTGTCATTGTTTGCATGCTATCCTCATTAAAATATGAAAACCTATAAATGTTTGGGTGGTTTTAGTTAAAGCAGACACTGTTTTTTCATCTGTGTGATTTTGACAAAGATCAGATCACATTTGGTGATTTTATGCAGAAATGTGAGAAATGCCAAAAGGTTCGGATACTTTTTCATACCACTGTACATCCTTCTTTACAACTTTGAAAAATTTTCACTAATGAAGGAAAATTAATTGTTAAAAAAAAAATCACAATGGAAATTATGATAGAATTAGATTTTTTTTTTTTAAAATAAAACATGGAAATGTGTGAAACCCCTGAGTCTGATGACATATTTCAAGCTTGCAGTGGAGTTTCCCTTATGACAGAAATTACATAACCATTAAATCCTAAAAAGCACAGCATGTTTCCCACTGGCTGGCTGTGTTACTGAAGGCAAGTGTATGAGACATTTAAAAAAAAAAAAAAAAAAAAAAAAAAGTAAAATCAAATAAAAACCACAGGTAGATGTAGGAAGTGTTACCTGATATAGATTATTCTGGATGTCCAAGATCTCTTTGGGGAACAGATTTATGAGCTGCTGAGTTAATGTTTCCATCTCATGGATTATAGCCAAATGGAGAAACCTGGACAGAACGTACAAAAAGATTTTTAAAAAAATGCACTTGGTTAAAAAAAGTGAACTTTTAAAACTTCTGGGGAAATAGAAGACCACACAGGAACAATGGAAATGTTTCACAATCTGTGACACAGAACAATACGGTGTAAATAAATAATACTAAGAAATTCTTCACACCCATGCAAGCGACTTGGAGTTGCGCAACTCTGGGACTTTTCTACACAACATAGTCAAATCAAGGCACTTAGCGCAGGTTGTATCCGGTTCCTGGAAAACCAAACTTTAAAATTAGAACAAGTTTTGCAAAGAAGCTGAATTACAGCCGCAATTTCAGGTGAAAAGTAGCTGGCCCCATTCAGAATGCAAAAGGAGGAAACCAACACTATGACACGGGGATTAAAGAGCACAGGAAATACTACACAGCCACAAGACATGACTGTTTAACAGAAGCCTCTTAAGAAATTTTTACTCACAAATTGACATTTAAATGAATATTTTCAACAAAGAATAATTGTTTTATGTATAAGTGTAAACACGCAGAACTGACATTGTGCCAGGTTTATATGGTCACTTATAAACTCAATCAGGTATAACAAATCACTTTCTTCTTCGTAGAGATAGTTAATTGGCTTCCACTTGTGATTAGCTGAAATTATTCTGATTAGTTTATCAACAAAACCAAAACAAACAATTAAAACAGCTATTCCTAGAGCATTCCACTGCTTGAAAATAAACAATCAAATGTGGATGGCAAGGAACTGAAAAGATTCCAGGAATAAATCTGTCAACAGGTGCAAGTCAGGAAATGGATACAAAAAAAAAAAAAATCAATTCCTAGAATCACAGCAAAGTCCATAATCAAAACATATGTAGCATTCAGCACAATTAGTAGAACTCAGGCTACCCTTCCAACCTCAATAGAAGATTGAGGAGGAAACTGATCAGAGGTGCTACCAAGAGGTCTATGACAAATTTGATGCAGTTTTGTGATATCAGAAATGTCAAATATTTTGAAGCCAAAAGGGGGGAAAAAAAAAAAGTTATGGCAAGATGAACTATTTGGCCTCAACACAACATACTATATGACAGAAAGTCAATGTAGCTTACTATCCAGAGAACACCACTCCTACAATATAGCAGGGAGATGATGGTATCCTGTCATTTGGGTATTTCTTTGTGGCAGGAACTGGGGCACTTGTCAAGATAGAACGATAAATAGATAAGGAAATATAACATCAAATACATGATAAAAACCTGCTGCTCTGACAGAATGTCATCAATAGGAAAAAACTTTACTGTTCAACATTATGACCTGAAATTAACCACACTGTGGTTGAATTACAAAAAGGTCAATATCCTTACATGGCTTTGTCAGGGCTCAGACTTAAATCTTACTAAAAAAAAAATCTATAGCATTACTTGATTGCAATTCAACAACAATCACCATCCAATGTCACTGAGCTTATACACTTCAATCCAGCTGAATAGTAAATACAGTCGGCCCTCGACATTCACGGGGGTTCAGTTCCTAGCCCTCCCACATATAGAGATAATCCGCGAGTTCTATACCCGGAAGTATAACCATGTAACACTTCACATGCAAATGAGAAGCCGGAAGTAAAATACTATGTATCTATTACATGTGTTAAAATATGCTTCTTAAACACATTCTATAGACAGTCTTACTCATTAATATAGTATTAATGTAGTAAAATATAGTAATGATTAAGAAAAACTTTTCAATTTTTTCTCTTATTTTTATTGATGATAAAATATAAACGTTATACAGCATATACTGTTGTAAAGCACTCGTTTTAAAGTCTTTTTCAATTATTATTCCAGTACAGTACCTAAGTTAATTCTGAGAATGTTTGTGTGTGAGATTTTATGTTCTGTAGCATGTTTAACAAATGATACCAAAAGGATAAGCAGCTTCAGCTTCGGGCAACTAAGCGCGCAACAACTTCTATCGTGAGCTATGCTATGCTATGGGAGCTCAATGCTAACCGCCCAAGCGGAGTTCTCAGAGGCTTGGTTAGCACTTCCAGCCATACGCGTGCTTGAAAATGTTCAGTCTCTGCGAAACAAGATGGACGAGCTTCATGCTCAGATTGCAGCGCAGAGGGATCTACAGGACTGTGTTTCTGTGAAACATGGCTCGAGGAGAGTACACCCGATAAGGCGATTATACCAGCTGGCTACACGGCCTTCATCCCCTGCAATCCCATGTGCCGGAGTCATTGTTCGGCCCCTTCCCGCCTGGGCTTATTGCTAGCTGGGATGCGGCTCACAGTGAGATGCCTACCATACATGTTAGCTCCGCTTATAGCATGTTAGCTCCGCTTATTTATACACGCCTGAAGATACTCCGATCTTATAGCTGTAGTAGAGTCGACTGGTCGTAGACGAGCATAGTGCAAAACATGAACAAATAAAACAAATTAAAATGAACAAAGAAACAATTTGACTCCGAGAACTCCACAACATTGCCCTCTGGGCAGCGCCATCTTGGAGACGTCACTCCAAGTTCAATGTAAAAGGTCATGAAGAGTACTGTAATAAAGTTTATCCTTTTGGTATCGTTTGTTAAACATGCTACAGAACATAAAATCTCATGCATACACATGAACTTGGGTACTATACTGGAATAATAATTGAAAAAGATTTTAATACAACAGTTCAGAGAAAACCGTCGTTTCTCAGGAGAAAGTCTTATTTCTTCAGAAGAGACATCCAGCGTTTTCTATCGCTTTGCCAGAGAAGACGCATAGCGTTTGAGTGGTATCATAGAGCTTAACTGGTAATTAAAACCCACACAAAAAAAGAGGCTCATTGACAACTTGTGCGCAAATGAGGAAAAAGGGGCAGCTCAACCAATCAGGAGAAAGGAGGACAGCCATTGGCTGAATTTGAATCACGTGCCGGTTGCTCAGCAGTCAGTGAATACTCAAACCGTGGGTGCAAAACCGCGAATAGTCAAGGGCATACTGTATTTGGGTTTTCCCTGAAACTGGTACCATAAAGTGTGACATTCACAATCCCCAAGTTTCAATGAAGTCCTGCGTATTTCCCTCTATATTGACCATGAACTCATAAAGCATTGTTAGAGACAGTAAGAGAACTACTTCCTGCAGATAACCACTTTTATTAATCTCATTTGTTTTTGTGAATAAATTGATTTTGGTGTAAAGTAAATACTCTTCAGGAGGAGCTCAGTGGTACAGGGACCGCTGTAACATGGAACCTCACCCCTCACAGGAAAAATTGATCAGTTCTGTCTGTAACTGTTGTGGATACTACTGGTTAAACACAGAAGTGTAAACTGTCCATAAAGAAATAACGTAGAATTTTCTACTTTAAATATGAATTTTAATGCAAGATCGTTACCTGCACTTTGAGCTCATACTTCAGTGATAGTACTGTATAGCATTATACATTCATTCTCTAAGTCACTTAATCCTAATTAAGGTCATAGGGAGGCCTTCTCTTTAATCTAAACCCCCCCCCCCCCCCCCCCCACACACACACACATTTTTGATAGAACGGTTTCATGCAATAAATCCTTTTTGATCAAAATCGCTGTGACCATAAAATCAGGACTTTCCTGATGACCATTCCTGTCCCCTGACCTACACCCATGGAAACCTTTGTGGTGAAATGAAGAAGTATTACAGAAGTCTTATTACTGTAGGCGGTTGCGAAAAATAATAAATGAAGGGTGTGAGGGTTTTTTCTTCTTAAAATAAATTTACTTTGATTACTTTGCACCTCACCCAGTGTCGGCTGAGGTGGGTGTCAGCCTCCCAATGACCCGAATTAGGATTAAGCAGTTCAGAAAATAAATGGATGAATAAAGGTTAGCTCTTTGAAATATCTTTGTTTATGAAGTTTTCTTACCATCTTTACAAAAGGTGCTAATAATTATGTAAAATAGCCCATGCCCAAGAATGACACAGAGATACACTATACTTTACTAAATAAATATGCTCTAAAAGATGGAATTGTTAATCTGAGAAGCTAGACAATTTTCAAAGTACGAAATTAGCATCTCTAAGACTCTGGTTAATCCCTTTCCTGCCTTTGACTGACTGCTGGATTGTGCACAGTAATATCATGCATAAATAGGGATATACAGGAGCATCTTATTGGATATTTCCCAGTGGACCATGAGACAGTGATTGGTCAGGTTTTCACAGGATTACAGTGGGCACAGATGACAGTGCTTTCACCCCCAGTGCAGCTAACTGGGAGATAAAATGAGGCATTAAAAAGAACCACTGATGACTTTTGTCAAGAGTAGGCTGCATAGACGTCATCATGTTTCTGCCCTGCAATGTCCTGGCAAGCACTCCAGGGTGTACTCTGCCCTCGCCTGGAGTCGGCTGAGATGGGCACCAGTCTCCCCGTGACCCTAATTAGGATTAAGTGGTTCAGACAATGAATGAATGATTGATTTCTGTCAGGGAATAAAGACCATTTAAACCAGTATAATAATTTGCATTAACAGATAAAGAAAAAAACAGTTACCAACCCCAGCTTTAATGGTAAATATTATATAATAAATTGTATATTATATGGTGTATATTATATGGTGTGTATATATATATATATATATATATAATTAAATGGTATATTATAATTAAAGTATGTCAGCAATGAAAAAGTACTTTTCACTTAATTTTCTAATCATAATACCATAACAGGCCTCATAAATTATGACCATGACACATGACCATCATAATATTAATTAACATATTTGCTGACAAATACCAAACAGGTCAATATACACTACAAATATGGATTTTATCCTACATTAATAAGGCCACTTCAATGGGTTTTTTTCCCCATACCACTCCTCCCATATTAAACAGGAAGTATTGCTCTGAAACAAACAAACAAAAATTCCCCAAAATATAATTCATACAGAAAGTCATTATCCAAAAGGAACTTATTCAATGAAAAGAGATTTCACTTTCAACAGGCAAATAAATACGGAAAGAACCAGTGGAAATTCAGAGGTATTTTGCCAGCAGCACTGAAGTGAAAGTCCTTTCCAGAAGTGAGAACTCAGTCCTTCGGGATGAAGCATTTGGGGATTTCATAAAATCTCTCAGCATCAATAAAGCAGAACGTTTCCTCTTGGCAGAGTAACAATGAAATAATATATATATATATATATATATATATATATATATATATATATATATATATATATATGTATTCTAACCTCAGATGGATCTTGCTATACACGAACCCTCCCTGAGACTTATGAACACTTTAATAGATGAACCTGAACTCAGACAAGGTTGGCAGGGTTGCGTTTTCATTGTATGTTCTTGTTGCATGATCCTAAGTGTACTCACTCACGAGTTCATTTCTCATCTAGACTGTCGCAATGCTTCGTTACTGAGTACAGAAAACAAGGACAGACCACAGCTCACGTTATTTATCTACGGAGAAGAAGCCCGATAAAGTGCATTGGATTACACCAGCTTTATATCGCTTCCATGGCCAGGAGTCCATGGGAGCTAACCGGCCAAGCTCTCAAGGGATGGAGGGACGGCCTACCCTCACTTCCCTGTTACAGCGATTGCCAGCCAATTGTGGGTGTCTGTGAGCTCATTTGTTTCAGGAGTGGATAACGCTTTCTCTCCGAGTGTGTTAGACCTTCCCCAAATACGCATGTGCCGCAGTTCAAGAAGAGGTGGGTGGCTAGCATTACACATCATTGAAGGGGCGTGTGCATGCTTTAGCCCCTCCCTTTTCAGTGGTGGTCATGTGATAGGGAAGGCAATATCTGATGGGTGGAAATTGGATATGACTAAATTCGGGAAAAATGGGTGGACAAAAAAATAAAAAAGCTTTACATCTTCACTCTCTGGGCACGTTTTCAAATGAATTTCAGTCATTTGGTCTTGAAATTCCTGCCAGGCTGCATTCCAAACTAGGTTTTGGACTCAAATTATACAAAATCTTTTTGCAGCACTGTATAGTAGTAGTAGTGCTTTTGCACAGACAAATGTTTCGAGCAAATGTAGCGTTTTATAGTCAAGTTCAAGTGTGTGCACGTATTAAACCATACAAGTCTTCCAAACCCTTAAACAAAAGCTCTTTTTGTAGTACTGAGGTATCAGAATGTTTCCAGCAGAGCACTGGGGAAATTCCGCTGCCAATGTGCACTTCTGCTTTCTTGCGCAGATGCACCACAGACAAGCGAGACACAGTTTCTTGACGTGTATGTGTTGTGCACGCGTGCGAGAGGAGTTTGCAATGTTAGATTAACAAATTTCAACATAATCATACAAGTGTGTCATTAAAGCTATTTCACTAGACCATGAAACTACACCGTTGAACAGGAGTGTAGTTCTCAGAGAATGTCTATTACAACAAAACTACTTGAAAATTTTTTTTTTCTTCATACACACAGCAGACATGCTCTTATAGTTATCTCTAGGCATGATCAGAATTGTTATTCAGTGCGAGACTGTTTCAAAAACTAGGTTGTATTGGATTTTCTTTCAAATTTCAATTTCTACTTTAGAAACATCTCAGAAACCCGCAGAATCTAGAAGTCTAGTTAACCCCACCACAGTGGATTGATATAAGCTGCTAAAGTATATTTTTAGTTGTAGCTATAGGAAGCCCTGCTAAAGTCAAAGGGTAACTTTTAGCAACAAACAAAACAAATCCCACAAGTAAGCCTCTTCTCACACTGTGCTGTTATTTGATCCATGCTAAGCCATGATTAGCTATCAGATCATGATGACTGAATGAAAAACTCTTCCAGAGTAAAAAATGTTTACGCCCATTCACCACTTTTCATCATAGGGGAAAAATTCCCAGGCCATCATCCTGTGTCTGTTCTTTTAAGACAACAACAGCAGAAAGCACATCCATTTAAGACAGTTGAGACCATGGACTATTATATGTTAAGACAATTGCAGTTTACCAACACAAGGCAACCTAGGAGTATCAAATTCTCTCAAAGGCCATGTGTAGCTGCAGGTTGTCATTGTAATCATGAATCGCAATAATTAGCCCTCAAATAATTTAACCTAGATTACATCAGTGTCTCTCAGAGACCTACTTCTGTGGATGCTCTCTGGGATTAAAGAATGCAAAGGAAGACTATTGATGATGATGATTACATTTTGGAATTAAAATCTGCAGCTAGATGAAGACTTTCTTCTCATATACACACTGATTAAATGGATTGGGGGGAAAAAGGGTCCTTTTTTTTGAGAGAAAAAGGTCCATGTTTCTCCAGGTTTACAAATTCAACCAAGCAAGACTCAGTAATGGAAAATTTAAAATGAGATGCGCTTCTGCTTGGTTGAAATATAAACCAGGACTGTTTGCAGAAGTGGTTTTAATGGCTTTTGCTTGAACCAGTGTTTCTGCATCATAGTCCTGGCACACCACTCGCTGCCCTGTGTATTGAGATGCTTTTTTTCTTTCTCTAAATAAATAATTAGCTCTAGGGTTCATTCAAATGAGTTGAGCAGGGAAACTCCCTCTGACTTAAACACTCATGACCTGCATTAGTTTACTGCAAGGTTTTGTGTTGCAGCCAAGATGCTTTAGAAATTTGAGTGCATGACTTTTCCTGATGACGTAACCACTGTCCATCCTCAAGACCACAAGAGACTGGCATCTAGTTTTGGGATGTGTGTAAGGATCAGCTGATTGTAGTGGGTCTCAGAATTTATACTGTTTACCTGTTAGTTAATCAATCACTCATTTGCCAAACCGCTTAACCCTACTATGGTTGTGAAGAGGCTGGAGCCTATATCAGCCAACGGTTGGGTACACCTTGAACAGCTTGCCAGACTATTGCAAAGTCAACACACACACACACAACCACACACACTTTCACTCTCACATCCACACCTGGGCCAGTTTGGAACAACCAATAAGCCTAAAGTAAGTTCGTACGCCGACGTCTTTGGAGATCAGAAGGAAACCGAAGTCCCCGGAGAAAACCCACGCAGGAACGCACAAGCCTGGGGTGTCTAACGCAGGACCTAGAATTAAATATCAATGTGTCCAAATCATCCGTTTGTAGTTGTACAAGACAGTTCTGGAACGAGTTAAGGAGCAACAGGAGTTGAGGTAAAACTCATGAGAACCTACGTGTCTCCATCTTCTGTGATGGTGGTGAGCACGTTTCCTTCCTCACCGGAGTCCTCCTCTGAGAACTGGGGCTCGGTTCGAGACCCCGAAACGCTGCATTTCCCCAGAAGATCGCTCAGACTTTCCGTGGTCAGAGATGAAGAGCCATACGACGAGTCCAGACGCTCATCCGTGCTGAGCTTGTCCTGCTCTTCTCTTCCGCCGTTATGATCCGGTACCGAATTCGTAGTACCGCATCGATCGTCTCGAGTTAAAGACCTGAACGAATCGATACCAGAGTCGGTTCTGTTGTCCTCTAGCAAATCAAATTTACTTTTGTCCTCGCCGTCCCCTCCGCTTCTCTCCATGATAGTCTTAAAGAGCCGAGTTTAATCTCAGTGCAGATCACTCGGTGTGCAGCCTTCAGGCGGACTGTGTCGGCGGCTCAGCTGAGAGAGATTCACGACGCTGCCTCGGCCAAAACAAACCGGTTCGTCGAATTTGTGTGTCGTCGTCGTATTTCATTCCAGCTTCAGTTTTAGTTTTCTCTGAAATCGAAGGTACGAATACATGGAGGTTAACAGAGCCGCTCATCACCGACCAGCGCCAAGAAAAGAAAAACAACCAGCTGCTGACAAACACTGAGACTCGACGAGTTTTGAATATCACTCGTTACGGGGAAGCAGTGGAAAGGGGCGGGACTAATCTTTAAACTACACGGAAGTCGTCTCATAGTCACGTGGTTAGAGAGCGAGAGAGAGAGAGAGAGAGAGAGAGAGCGAGCAGTCATGTCATGGTCCATATCGATGATTATTCACATAAAGATAAAGAAAAAGCATTATTATTATTATTATGATTATTATTATTAAGATACAGCTTTATTACTCTCACAATGGAAAAATCATATTATTATTATTATTATTAGTAGTAGTAGTAGTAGTAGTATTTTTGTTTGTTGCAAGCTTTAAATAGATGTCTCAGTTTATTCTCGAGTCATTTACAATTCGGGGTGATTTTTAGTCTGTAATCAGGACTCATTAATAGTCTTAAACCCAAAATCGATGATAGATTCACACTATTTTATCTGATGTAAAACTGCTTTATATTTACATGAAGGTTTATTATTTTCATAAAGGTAACATATTTCACTAATATACGACGAAAAATCCATTAAAAGGGACCTCAGCTATACAAAAATAATAAGTTGTTTTATTCCTATTAATTTTCTTAATTCTATTCGTCGCATTATTCATGAATTATCGGCGTGGATGAGCACAATTTTTGAAAGTCATGCTGTTTCTGCAGGGAATTCCCAGGTGGGCGTGGCGATGTGCGTTCATTAATAATGGCCTTTCAGAGCGTCACTGTAAGTACAGCAACAAACTGACATTAGTTTTGTTTGGATATTTTTATGTAAACATTTTATAATAGGTTGGTTGGTATTATTATTATTATTATTATTATTATTATTATTATTATTATTAGCAATAGTAGTAGTAGTAGTAGTAGTAGTAGTAGTAATAATAATAATAATAGTAATAATTTACCAGTGCAGCCTAATTAAAATTCAAAAACTCTGGCACAAAATACAGGAAGAATGATAAAACATTAATTCTCACCTCGGCAAACTAGATGACTATCTTGTCACAGCTGTCAGCAATTTTCCCTCACAAAATAATAATAATAATAATAATAATAATAATAATAATAATAATAATAAAATCATGGGGCATTTCCTGAATGTAATTGTGGGTTGAACAGACCAGAAGAGCCGTACTTTTTAGTGATGTCTGTTCTAAGAAAACTATTTAAAATTCTTCTAAACCTAAATAATGGGCTGAAACCCAGCTTTGTGCTTAATTTTTGTGGAAACTGAATGTGAAATCTGAACATTTGTCTGTTCTTGGTTGAATTAATTATATTTACTGACCAGTAGGAGGCGCTACAGGGTTATATTTATGCCTTCACATACTGAGTGTTTAATGAAGTATGCACGGTATAAATTAATACAGTGTAATATATATATATATATATATATATATATATATATATATATATATATATATATATATATAAAAATACACACACATATATATACACACACACACACATATATATATATATATATATATATATATATATATATATATATATATATATATATATATATATATATATATATATATATATATATATATACTGCAGTTTTTCTGGGGTACAATGTAGTACAATGTAATTCAGATAGATGGCCTAATTACAGTATTGAACAGTTTATTGACACAATATAACTAACTAACTAACTAACTAACTAACCAACCAAATTAATTTTTTTCCAAATGCAAATATACTTCTGTATTTCTTGTATGTCTGTTATAGGTAAGCTACATTCCCAAGAACAATAGTGTTAACAGCAAGTATGGCTAATTTAAAACATTCTACTTCAACCTTTTTCTCATTATTTTAATGCAAAGCAACCATACGGTTAAAGCTGTTATTTAGAAGTATATTTCGCAGTGATGCGATTGCGTTGCCATAGTTACCTCGTCTCAGTAAACGATAAGCTAGCAAGTGCCACTGAGCTGTCGTGCTCATAGTACCCCATCCCCTCTCTCTCTCTCTCTCTCTCTTTCTCTCTGTTTACCTGAGCAAACCCAGCCCACCATCTACCAGACCTTCATCTCACAGCCTTTTCTTTTTCTTACTTTATTTGCTTGCGCTTTATTATTAACAAATCATGGAAACCTAAAATGCTGTGATTTATCTATCTGTGTACAAAGTGTTTGTATTGATAGCTAACGATTTAGCATTCCCCCTCCTTTCAATCGCCACTATCAGGTAATGTAATGTTAATTACTAGACGCCATGTCTCAGCATGGGTAATGTTTCTTTATGCTTTTGTTGAAGATTTTTGTTGTTGTTTGTTGTGAAGGTATGAGCGCGTGATGTGATGTGGAGCTCCGCGCTCACGCCCAAACGTCAAGATCCTCATCAGTACCAATACCGTGTATTAGTGTCATCATCAGGCATCTCATCCCCATGTCTCCAGCATCATTCGGGACAAACAACACCAGCCCACTTCCCCATGACCAAACAGAGAGAAGGAGAGAAGAGGTAGGTGAGAGTTTTTAGGTTAATGTTTTTTAACTGAATGCACAACATATTGATTCCTTTCAGTCATTTTTATTTACATGGAATATAATTATCTTATAAAACACCCTATTATGTGTAAAGCAAACAAATGTTATGGCTTTGATTCACTTTTGACTGAAGCAACACCCACCAGCTGTTTTGGAGGGAGGGAGAGAGAGAGAGAGGGAGGGGGGGTCTAATCACAAATCCAATCTGTCTTGTCTTCCTTATGGTTACAAATCACAAGTCCATATAGTGTCAGGGCAAGGGTTAAGGTCAGGCAAGTTCTGGTTATAGTTAGGGTTAGGGTAAGTCTCCAGGAAATAAATCTAAGTTTTGTCCACATAAATGTAAGCCTTGTCCTTGTTTTGTTCAATGAAGTTATTGAAAACCCCTCTCTCTCTCTCTCTCTCTCTGTGCATGTGCATGTATGTACATCCAGAATTCTCATTCTCTATCAAGGTGCCTGAATGTCACCTCTCCACTTGTACCTCAGTTCGATATGCTGTTCGTGCCAAATATGAGGCTTCTTTGGGCAAATGTTCCATTTTTATGAGTTTAGCTTTTTGTTTTAGGTTGACAATAGGTACACTGCAAATGAATCCAATAACAAACAAGTTTCTAATGAAACATACATACATGCAACCCCATTTGACAGATGTGAGGAGCATTAAAAGTATGTGGACAGCAGTACTACTGAACTGAGACTGGGAAAAGATTCTGGCATAAGTAGTTGAAACTTAAAAGAAAAAGCATCTTTAAATTACTGTATTGACACTTTAATTTTCCTTTAGTCAATTCACAGTGCAATTTTGAAAATTGTTTTCATTACATTTTCTGAACAGCTTAATCCTAATTAGGGTTATGGGAAGGCTGGAGCCCATCTCAGCCAACTCTGGAAAGGGTAGCGTACACCATGGACAGTTTCCCAGGCCATCGCAGGGAATCGTTATAAATGATTTGAATTAAAACGTGTCATAAGACAAGTAGTTATCCGAATTTCGTCCTCTTTCATGATAAAGTTTGTGCTCCCTCAATAATTTCCCAATTATTTAATCATACCTGGATTAGTTTTCACTTTATTACTTAACACTTAACTTATAAATAAAAGTGCATTCGTCTTAATATTGGCAGTTTATTAAGATATTAAGATGAACAACTTATCTATATATTGTAATTCAGTACCAAAATAAATCTGTTTAAAAAAGGCCCAAATAATTTAGGAGTCGAGTGGAGCTTAGCTTGAATAAAATGGCGCCCCAGATATCGCCCTAAAATAATCTGCTGGAATGTGGGCCGTCTCTCTGAGCTCTCTACAGAACACTTATCAGACACAGCAACAGTTTTACAGAAACTTCACGGCAAAATCTGCACACATGCTGACAGTACCACAGACACTTTGTTGGACAGATTATCAGCTTTAATTCAAAAAGTTTTTTTCAAAACAGAGCTGGAAAAAAATGTACACTGCTGATTCATCTTTACCAGGAATTTTTTTTTTTGTGTGTGTGATTTCCTTCCCAAGGTTATATATAGTATATATATCTCTTTTCCTGCTACTGTAATGACAATGGAACATTTGTTACAGTTGGTTGTCCTTCTATGCTTGTACTTTTCAGTTCATTTTCTGTAACCGCTTAATCCTAATTAAATTAGGGTCACGGGGAGGGTGGCGCCCATCCCAGCCGACTCCGGGCGAGGGCAGAGTACACCCTGGACAGCTCGCTATCCCATCACAGGGTGGAAACACACTGACAGCTTTGCAGCTACTCTTGTCGAAAGTCAGCAATGGTTCTTTTACATGAATCTCTCACCAGAGACAGTGAGAGACATGGCCGGCTTTGATAACCCAGTTAGCTGCACTGGGGGGAACAGGGACAACCTTGTGGAGAGTTGGACTCGAACCACCATCCTTAGGATCAGCAATTAGCGTCTCATACCACTAGGCCACGACTGCCCACAAATAAAGTGAAATTTTAAAATTTAAATAATTATTTATTTTTGATGTTTGATGTACGAAAATAATCTCAAAAGGAAAATTTGCCTCTGCAGGTAAAGTGAGCAAACAACTCCTGGAGCGGTGGGAAACCACTTTGCAGTACCCAGGAAGCATTTGGGTGTTCGGTGCCTTGTTAAAGGGCACTTTAGACCTTCATTGAAGGAAAAGCTTGTTGCTGCTCATGCCCCATTCTGCCACATATTTTATTGCTTGTCCCAAACCTGCTTTTCTGACCATTAGGCCATAATCCCCATTTATTGATAACAGGACAGAGCATCTGTGGCCATTTTTAGTCAAGTAGGATCTTTCCATTTATTCAGTTTTCCAGTCTGCTGTGATTATATTTATCAAGTAGTTCTTAAATATCACAGACTTAACTGATTAGGAAGGAGGTTTCCTCTCCCTGGTCATAACTGTCCTGAATGTGACATATACACATACTGTACTGTATGTCCAGAACTGTATAACAAACGGTATAACATTTAACTTGTGAGATAATTCTAATCAGCGAAGTTAGTAATAAAACTGAAGCCGGCATTCCAGTGTTCTGATAATGAAGGAAAAAAATTACCATGAGGAATTTCAGCTGAGGCTTATATTACCTGCTCCCCATTTCACACGCATCTCACTGTAGTGCACAATCTGGTCCTTTCATCAAAAGCTGTGATCACAAACCTGTAAATTGAGATGAACGTGAGGGATGATCTCATATTTCTGTGTGGCGTTTGCACACTGCATAATTGTGAACAAGAGAAGAGAGGGAGCCATTTGCTGTGGATTCTTTCCTTTCTCACTGGGTAGGGATCAGGGATGGGTGCGTTGGGGGATGGGGGTGGGATTTGTTAAGGGCTCATGTGATGAGGTAAGGGAGAGGTACAGAAGAAAACATCAATTATTTAGAGCTTGCTGCTATGCAAAGAACCCCAAACACTCCTGGCTTTTTCATCCTTGTAGCATCAATCTAAAACTATGACAGAACCACTGTACAAAGACTTTTCTTATTACATGCTGTCTGAATATCTGAAGCACATTTTGTAAAGCCACTTGATACGTGGAGGTCATCATGCTTTAATTATAATCATCTTTTATTGGAGGGAGTTCATTGGGGGAAATTCCATGACATTTATAAACACCAATTCTTCATAACTTTGCCACCATTTAGTAGAGGTGATGAAGCCCCCTGATTGAGTCACCTAGATTTGTTGCTATGAGACATTCAGCATGACCTGGATGACTGAAAACCTCCACTGAAAATCGATTTCAGAATGCGTACACAATCATTATTTGTCCTACTCTTGACATATTTTCACTTTCCAAATGGTCCTGCAGTCATATTCAGGGGGTTTCTTAATAAGCTGTTAGATATGTACTTCACATATTACAAATCTTCTGTCCCGGGTTTGTGTCAACTTCCAATGTGTCTTGGGGTGATCCAAGATTGCAGCTTTTGTGATTTATTTTAAATCTTAAACCGCTTCAGTTAAAAATGAAACATGCTTACAATTGCCCATGTATGTTGACTTTTTTATTGTTCAGAAAACACTCAGATTCAGTATGGTGTTTCACTAAAATGGGTTCTCAACAAAATAACAACACCGAACAACTACAGAACTAAAAACATTCATATAAAAAGAACAATTATGCCCCAGTCTCATGGTGGAATAAAGGAAGTGAAGGAAATGAGCCACAGTGATTGGGGTCATTAGCCTTATATCTTTAGTTTCATATGAAATGTAGTACATCTCTTGCTTAGAGAATTGAGAAGCAGCAATTCTGTATTGACCCACAGTGTGGTATTTTTCCACACTAATAGTACAAAATGTAACTTAAAAAAATTCCATTGAAGTTTCCTGATTGGATTCTGATTGACAGTTATTTGTACTGATTGGATGCTGATTGGTTATTTATTTTCAAGGATTCCGGTGAACTTTAGAAAAAATAGAGGGAATGGGTTTTGAAATAGAGGAAATGAAATATTTCAGCTGGGGGTCAAGGGGGCCGCAGGGCCCCTTGTGGGGTACAGGGGCAGAGCATGTCATGTAAAAAAATCATGCAAACAAGTTAATCATTGTTTTGTAACATGCATAACCACCTAAACAAAACAGCTTAAATAATGTAAACATACTAAAAGGTTATTTCAGTGTAGATAAACACACATAATTCAAGTAGCATATCCCTATGGCTTGTCATTCATGTGTAACATAATTCTGAAATAATTATGAACTATTTTGGAGAATGATCACATAACACATGACATATTATCACAACAAACAGTGAGCATAGCTACTACAGTGACTATAACTAGTGACTATAACTAGTGAGCATACCTACTACCAGTTAGTATGTTAATAGTATAACACTATAATTCAAATGTCACATTTACTCTGCACTAGTAAACAGTCTTACACTGTACTTATTGCATAAATTTATAATAGCGGAATTCTGCTAAATAGGCGAGTAAAAATAACGGAATTCTGCTCAGTAGCGGAGATCTGGGATCCCTGTATTTCTGACATTTATGACCTACATGCCAGGCAGTAATAAAAAACATGCTTATTTATAATGAATGTTCCTTCCCTTCCCCACAATAAAAGGGCTCATAAGCCACTGCCCAGACTTGCACAAAAAGCAAAACAAAACAAAAAAATCTACAAATGCAACACAATCTAACTCAGGTAGGCAGAAAAACTTGTTTTTTTTTAAATAATTTATTAATTAAATAGATAATTAAACTTACAATATAGTCGATATAGATGAATGTGGAAATATGCCAGCCAAAGGTGGTGAAAGTTGGCCAATGTTATCCTTTTCTGTTCCGCTGCAGACTGTGGTTGGGAAATACAAGGGAGACTTATTTCCTCCAGGGCTGAAATTGAATCAGTACTTATGTGTGCCACGCTACTCTTATAACAACAGCCTAGGATACCTATCATTAGATATATGTATCGGAAGCTCCGTTTTGACATTGTCTAAATCGAAATTGGCGTTTAGTACACATTTTTATTCAAAGCTATTTACACACCTACAGGAGGTCCTTTTGTCTGCATTAAAACATTATAGTAGAAAGAGGTCATGTACATATGCATTTTTTCTGCCTTTGACTTGACTTCCAGATTTGATAAAATAACTACCCCCTTTCTCCTTCCTTCTTTGTTTTGTAATATGCAGCAGAGGCCTCAGCAGCAGTCACTGATCCAGACACTGTGGCGTGCGTTCCACTGGAAATGCCTCCTTCTTACACTTCTTATATATGGCTGTGTTCTTGGTATTACGTGGTGCTGCCTGGCCAAGGTGACGCGAATCAATAGCAATGGTAACCTCAAGGGGGAGTCAATGGTGTACCATGACAGTGCCTGCTCTACTAATGGTTATATCTATCTCCCTGTGGCTATTTTGCTCATGCTCTATACACTGTACTTGTTAGAGTGCTGGCACTGTTCCATGCGCTTCAACATGCAGTATAAAGTGGATTTGGAGGGTATAGTGGAGCGGGTGCAACAGATGCAGCAGGCCACACCGTGCATCTGGTGGAGAGCCATCAGTTACCACTATGTGCGACGCACACGTCATGTGACCCGCGACCAAAATAATGCTTACAATGCCACGCAAGTATACCATGAACGGGTCAACACGCATGCAGCCGAGGCAGAATTCGATTATGGAAACTGTGGTGTGAAGGATGTCTCCAAGCAGCTTGCAGGCATGGAAGACTTCCCCATTATCAAGCTCCGCTTCACCAAGTGTTTCAGTTTTGCCAATGCAGAGTCAGAGAACTCCTATCTGACACAGAGAGCACATTTCTTTACAGAAAACGAGGGACTGGATGACTATATGGAGGCTCGTGAAGGCATGCACCTTAAAAACGTAGACTTCAGGGAGCATGTAGTGGCACTCTCAGAGCAGCCACCATGGTTTCTGAGTCAAGGCGTGTTTTGGACAGCAGCGGTACTGACTGCCTCTTGGCCCTTGCGCATTCTGACTGAGTATCGCACAGCGTATCTGCACTACCATGTGGAGAAGCTGTTTGGATGTAATTATTTACGCTACTGCCATCACATCTCTAGGGTAAACACAATTGACAGCACCGAACTGGAGTGGCACATTCGCTCAAATCAGCAACTAGTGCCCAGTTACTCTGAGGCTGTCCTGATGGATGCAAATCTGTCTGGCCGAGACTCCTTTTCCCCCCAGAACTGTGAGCACTGCCGTAGGGCCTTGAGTGGTTCGTCCATTTTCTCTCGCAGCGCCCTCAGTCTTTTTTCACTGGGTCATCCATATGGCACCCTGAATGATAGCTGCGCCCCAGAGCACCAGCCATCTCCCCCAACTTATCAGGATGCAATGCGCTTCCCTGTGCTAATTGTGCACCGTAGCAATGGATGCCTCAGTCATGAGCATCACTTATTACATCACAATGGCTCCTGTGCTGAGACATCCTTATGACCCGTGTTAATTTAAGTGATTGTCAGGGATTTGGGGTGATATCTTTAGAGATATTGTGCATACTGATTTTTAAACTTGAAGACCAAATGACAGTCTCGTTTAGTATTATGAAAAAAGTTATTTTGACCAAGTTTGATTACCAAGATTCTTAAAATTTGTACAAAATTTAATCCAGTGAGGGAGGCAAAAAAAGCATCTGATGTCATGGTCACTATTTCGCTATGGTGATGTAAATGTAACCTAATATATTTTGCTGCTTAAAAAAAGTTTACAAATGAGATTTCCTTTCGGCTTTTTTCCCTTTGTCAGGGGGCGCCACAGCGAATGATTTGCACGTTTGATTTGGCATAGGTTTTTATGTCGGATGCCCTTCCTGACACAACCCTTTAGCAAGGGACAGAAACACGCTGACGGCTTTGCAGCTACTCTTTACGGAAGTCGGCAATGGTTCTTTTACATGAACCTCTCACCATAGACAGTGAGAGACAAGGCCGGCCTTTGATAGCCCATTTAGCTGTACTGGGGGGGGGGGGGGGGGGCACTGGCAACCTTGTGGCGAGTGGGACTCGAACCTCCAACCTTATGATCAGTGATCCAGCGCCCTATACCACTAGACCACCACTGGCCCTTAAAAAATAGTTTACAAATAAATTATTGAATTGAAACTGGAATATCTGTGCAGGATAAACAAATTAAATTTAAATTTTTATTAACTAGCTATAATCCTGAAGAGGTGAAGAAATCAGTTTCATGATGTTGCAGCCTTAATACAAAAACGGCAAAAAAATTCAGGATTTGTAGAAGAAAGGAAGTCTTTGCTTTAGTAGTCAGGATTTTAGACATGATAATTACTGTATTAATATTTTGTATTTAAGATTAGCTGGATAAAACCAGGTTTATTGGAAACGATTCATGGTGGTGCAGTCCTTAGTACAGGGTGACCCAAAAAACCGGGAACTTTTTAACAATACTATAAAACCAAGGTGGGACCGGTGGCATAGTGGTTAGGGTGATGCGCGCATGATCGGGAGGTTGTGAGTTCAAATCCCACCGAGACCCTCACTGTACTAAGACCCCTGAGCAAGGTCTCAACCACAAGTGTGCCTCTGTTCACCCAGCAGTATAAATGGGTACCAGTAAAATATACTGGGAAGGTAACCTGCGATGGACCAGCGTCCCATCCAGGGGGAGTTGAACACGCTATGGAAACCGGGGATAAGCACCGGCCTGATGAGCCACTATGGCTCGGGTGTAAAAACCCAAGACTTTACCTACCATAAAATCAAGAGTGATGGAAGAAACCGTAAAACATGGCATTTAAGAATAAATGACGAACCTTTCATGGCGAAGTATTTACTTGTTCAAGGTCACTGTCTCGCAGTGTTGCCACTTGCTCATGTCTAGCAATACATACGAAATTCAAAAATTCCCGTTTTTTTGGGTCACCCTGTATATCTGCCCTGTTCTTCCCATGCATGTTTGTGTTTCCTCCGGACACTCCGGTTTCCTCCCACAGTCCAAACACATGCACATTAGGCTAACTGCCTGCTCCACATTGCCGTTAGGTGTAAAAGTAAGTGTAAATGGTTGTATGCGTGTTGTCCTGCAATGGTTTGGTGAGCTGTTCAGTTAAGTGCCCCGCCCTTGCTCCGAGTCGGCCAAGATGGACGTTAGCCTCCTCATGACCCTAATGAGGATTATGTGGCTGAGAAAAATAAATATATCAATGAAAGGTTTATTATAAGTTTTATTTTAAATTTTGATGAACTCATGTAATTTGACTCACCAGCACTTTTCAGTGATGCAAATTCTTATTAGTTTTATTACCATTTTTACATTTTTTAGATAATCGGAATAGTGATTCTTTCCCATATTTGCTGTCAGTTCTGCCCCAAACTGAGACTTGGTCTTCTATGGGGAACTGCAGGGCTTCAAAAAGAGAGCACACCACCACTGCTTTAGAAATAAATAAATACACAATTATTAAATAATTAATTAATTGATTGATTAATTAATTAATAAAAGATGTACAAGCATGAGTTTATGAGGCGGAATAATTTATTTCAAAAACATTTTGATACTTATGTCCTTTTAACCATTACTTCCTTTAATATATTTTTATATCCTATGTATCTATTTTAAACGACATTTTAATTTTTACATTTTTTGAAGTGAAATGATTCACTTGGAACTTTCTTTTCCTTTGCTAATGCTTCCATTAAAAAAAAAATGTAAGTAGTGTTTTTAAATCAGCACTAATGCTATATTTTGAGGTACTTAACCATTTCATTGTGCTGTGTAGTCCTCATTGTGAAGTAGCCTGATCACCCATAAAAAAAAGAAAAGAAACCTAAAGATAATCTTATTATTCTTATATACTCTTGTGATTCTGTTGTTAAATGTTTTGTGGTGCGAGCTTGAATTGTAGAATTTAAAAGGTTTGCCAGACTGTGTGCTCTAGACTGTCAATCAACTGGTTTATAAATGTATAAAATTGTGATTGTGTTCAGTATCCATTCAAAACATTACCAGGCTTCCAGGGCCTCCATGATGGAGGAGCCCATGCAGTAAACAATAAGAATTTAACGATTTAATCAAAGCAGTTTTTTTTTTTTTAATAAAAGCATTTTCTGTAGTGAACTACATCACAGGGCTTTGGTTGATGCGAGTGTGTGGACGAGGATGGATTGAGTTTTGAGGAATGGGATTTTGTCATGTCAGTAATCAAATGGAAACATAATAAACTGGTTTTAGTTCTTTTACATCCTGTCATTTCTGGAATGCAATAAACAGTTCTGCTGATGATAAATGCGTGAAACTGATCTGTGTTTGTATCTCTGGTGGATAGACAAGATTAGAGTATTTTCATACATGGAGTCATGAAGTTTAAAATTCCCTCCAGCAGTTTATTCCAGAAGAGCTGCAAAGTCATAATGATCACTGATAATTCATATCAGTAATTACGCAATAGCGACAAAGACAGTAATCATCTTCTGTAAGTACCGCCCATTTTGGGAAATTCCGAAGCTGATTTGTAGATACAATGGGCTGTAAGGCTGGAAATTTGGTTTAATTTGTTTTGTTTTAGTGATAATTAGCAATGATAACATGTGACAATCACCTACAGTCCTTTTTATAATACATTTAGGACAGACAGACAGACACTCCTTACAATGGGAATGAAAATTAATTCATTTTATGAATAGCTTAATCCTAATTACAGTTGCAAAGATGCTGGCGCCCATCTCAGCTGACTTTGGGTGTGAGCAGAATACTACACACTGGACAGCTCTCTAGGCCATCACAGGGCAGAAACACGCTGAAGACTATGCAGCCTGCTCTTTCACAAAAATCAGCAATGGTTCTTTTCCATGCCTCACACCACAGACAGTGAGAGTCATGGCTGGACTTTGATAACTTTGATGGGGGAAAACCAGAGAGCTCAGAGGAAAGCAAGGACAGAACATGCAAACCTCACAAAGAAATGCACAAACTGGCACTAGGATCAAACCTGGGAGCTTCATGCTGTGAATTGTATCCCCTCTCACTCAATCATATCCTTTTAAATTGTTTTTCATACCATGTATTGTATCACAGGGTCAAATAACCCCCCACAATAAACATTTTAGTCATTTGGACCCCCAGCCATGGCATAAACTCATGTTCTCCAGAAGATTGGGGTTTTTGTGCAACATAGGAGCCCTGCCAGTAATCAATCTTAACATAAAGCGATAAAACCTGATTACAGTGTCATTACAGCAAATCGTCTGCCTCTATCTCACCCTGTCCTCTGCATCTTCTCTTACGCCAACGAACTTCATGTCCTCCTTCAACACATCCATAAATCTCTTTGGTCTTCCTCTAGGCCTTTTGCCTGGCAGTTCAAACCTCAGCATCCTACTACCAATATACTCACTATCCCTCCTCTGTACATGTCCAAACCATCTCAATCTAGCCTCTCTGACTTTGTCTCCAGACAAAATAGACTTAATTCTCGTACACAATTCCAGAAAAGCATGTTCCCCAAGGTCATACATGCTCCCCCAGCATAACACCGCGCCCCACTATTTGAGAAGCACTGGTTTAAGGTTACATTTTTCTACAATTTTCACTGTGAGGGTAGCTTCTGCAATAAAAAGTGAATTTATTTTAAGGTGTTTAACACATTTTAACCAGGAGTGCCAATAATTATGGAGGATAGTGTATACTGTAAACATGTTAACTCTCTACAGAAACCAGTAATATAGCAGTTGGGTAAAAAGTTAAATATTTTTTAAACAAACAGCACCCTTTTATTTATTTCAGAAGTTGCAGCTATTCTCAATTCCTGCTAGTTTTGGGGCACTGTTCCTCTTTATTCGTCAGGTCAGTCCATGGAATATATATCTGCACTCGTTGAGATTGAAGTCTTTCATTTTAACCTTCCACATTCTCTCCAGTTCTGCTTTCATTCCCTGTGATATAGAACATAGGAACAAATAAAACATGAAAATACAACTCTGTTCTCAGTAAAATCAGTAAAATTCAAAAGCCAAATACTTATCTGAATTTCTACTCCAACAGTACTTGTTACCTTTTCACTTATACAGTACACTGATTTCTTTGAGTACAGTCATTGAGACTGGCCTCTTATCAAAGACACGCTATCAAGATCCTAAGGGCACTGAGTACTATTCTGACTCAGTGAAACAAGAACATTATATCTTTTACTATGACTTAATAAACAGTCTCCATCACACCCATACTGGGTCCTTCACGTCATAGACTTGGTAGGACATTACATGGAATGTATTTTATAAGCTGTCGCTTTATTATATGCTGGAACTAAAGGGGTCAAACTTTTTTCAACCCATTCAGGTATGGCAACAGTTTACATTTATGTACAGTATATATCTCTTTCTTTTCCTTTCAGCTTCTCCCTTTTTCAGGGGTTGCCACAGTGAATCATCTGATTCGCCTGTTTGATTTGGCATAGGTTTTTATGTCAGATGCCCTTCCTGACACAACCCTTTTTGCAAAGGTTGGAAACACACTCATGGCAATGCAGTCTACGCTTTATGAAAGTCAGCAATGGTTCTTTTACATGCCTCTCACCATAGACAGTGATGGACATGGACGGCCTTTGATAACCCAGTTAACTACTGGGGAGACAGTGACAACCTTGTGGAGAGTGGGACTCAAAACCCCAACCTTAGGATCAGCGATCCAGTGCCCTTTACTTTTCTGAGTAGATCCTTCCGTAGGAGAGTGCTCAATACTTTTTGGTAGAGCAAATAACAATAAAAATAAAAGGACAGGACAAAGAATTTCTATTGAAACTCCATTTATAACTACAGATCTGTTTCGAGGGGTGGTGAAACCGTCCTCTCTCTTCATTCTATAATCACCTGGAGAGAGGATGGTTTCACCACCCCTCGAAACAGATCTGTAGTTATAAATGGAGTTTCAATAGAAAGTCTTTGTCCTGTCCTTTTATTTTTGTTTTATATATATGTATATATATATATATATATATATATATGTGTGTGTGTGTGTGTGTATGTTACGGATAGGAAAATCCCCGACCCCAAACAGCTGAGTCACACCATGTGACTTTCCTCACAGCACATCAACTGAACATAATTACCCTGAACGTTTATACATCCATTATTTTTATATTTACATTTATACAAATATTTACATGCTCGTAACACTCTCCCCCTTAAAGAGAAGAAAGTTTTGCAGAAACTTTCTGAGTAATGTTAACTATTTCAAGTCATAACATTCACAACATCAAAGTCTACAAAACATTTGAACCTCTATAAAGTGCATCACTCCAACTTTACCCCCATAAGATCATTACTGATCCACAATTCAACACCCGCAACTGGGAGAACATCGAGAACACCCACTTTAATTTCACCAGAAATCAGGTCTGCAGTCAAATTGATGAAATCAGGAGAACTGCTACTTCTACCCTCCAGTAAAACATCGGCAATAGTTGAACACTCAACTTGACACAAGGCAAAACATCCTTCAAAATCAGAGACCAAAGAGCTCCAGTATCCCTCAATATCAAAATGGGCCATGGGGTAGAATTATCTCCCATAAGTGAAACAGAACCTTAAGTCATACAAGGTAAATACTCCTCCAGAAACACAGCACCTGACATCGTGTCCTCATAAAAAAAACAAAAAAAAAAACCTCTCCACAGAACCACCTGAAACAAAAGGCTTAGGTGTGATAGAACCACAAGCGTTTGGGGAACTTGTGGACTGATTTTTGAACTTGACACTCAACTGCCATCAAAACCTGAAATTTCCTTATCACAGGTTTTTCCTCAAGCTCAAAATAATTGGAGATTTGCACCAAATCAGATGTGCGCAAGGCACCGACTTCCTCAGGGGTAGAGGATTTAATAAAATCCTTGAGTGTAAACACCATTTTGCTGGTTTCACGATTAAAATATCAAAAGGTATCAATTCAATATTGAATACTGATTGGATTCTATCCCGGATGAGCCCCAACTTGTTACGGACCCCAAACAGCTGAGTTACACCATGTGACTCTCTTCACAGCACATTAACTGAACATAATTACCATCAACGTTTATACATCCATTATTTTTATATTTACATTTATACAAATATTTACATGCTCATAACAATATATATATATAAAAAAAATCCCAGTTAAAGTAGCTAGTAGCTAGCCAAATTTGGCATGCCTGAGGCCTGAGCTTGAATCTCACTGAACACCTTTGGGTTGAACTGGAACACTGATTCAACCCAGTCCTCCTCACCTGCCCTCACTTAATCATCCTGTATCTCAATGATCACAAACCATCAAGACACCCGTGGGAATGGAGGTAATTCATTAAAAGAAATGGGGAATAAACAGTTAACTAGGTGTGATGATCAGGTGTCCATAAACATTTGGCCATATAGAGTACTACAGCCTTTATATAAAGTAAAGAGAGATTAATTTATGGATCAAAATGCTTAATCCATAAGGATTACAGGGAGTCTGGATTCTATCTTATTGTCATGTGACACTGGGCAGAAGTGGGGTACACCTTGAATTGTTCTCCAGCTGGTTATAGGGCAACACATACACACACAGACACACACACACACACACACACACACACACAAACAAAAACACACACACACACATGTTCCTAATGCATATCAATAGGAAACCAATATTTTTTCCACATAGAAGCACTCTTGTTGGGTCCAGGACCTTCTTTGTGTGAGGCAGAAGTGCTAACCGGTATCTCAGCATTATGTCAATGTTTTTACCAAATGACAGTGGTCTGTGATTTTATCCGACAATTAATCAGAAGTCCACTACAAAATAACAATTCATATATTCGCATTCATTCATTCATTTTTTTGAACCGCTTAATCCTAATTAGGGTCATGCGGACGCTGGTGTCCATCTCAGCCGACTCTGTGCGAGGGCGGGGTACACCCTGGACAGCTCGCTAGGCCATCACAGGGCACAAACTCATTGAGAGCAATGCAGCTTACTCTTGACAAAAGTCAGCAATGGTTGTTTTACATGCCTCTCACCACAGGCAGAGAGATATGGCCAGCCTTTGATAACCAAGTTACTTATACGTTCTTAAATAATCTAAATCAAGTTTGATCGTAATTAACCAAAATGGAACCAAGACATCAGTCATGTAATTTAGGCTGTCCATGCTAATACAAACACATTTGTTTTCCAATCATATTGGAATTTTTAGATCATTTTATAAAGCTTTCTGTTCACGCAGAAATATACTGAGTGTCAGGCTGACCACATTCTCAGGAATTCACAATGTGAATCGATAAGAGTGATGAAAGTTAAAACAGGCTGTTTGTGTTTTTATAACATATTGCTCTGCCAAATTCGTCAACCGAGAATGAATAAAGTCTATCTGCCATTTGAATGAAATGGCAGATAGACCTTGTTATTATTTGGTTGACGAATTGTTAAATCATCAAATGGTATTAAAAATCATCAAAACAAGGTTAATGAACTTCTCCTCTGATATTTTTTGTGTGTTGAAACTGGATCACGAGGCAGAATAACAGATATCAGCATTTTCAACAGTCTGTTTTTTCCCTGCAACCTTACATGAAAAAAAATGGTTTATGGTTTCTTTGGCCCGAAAAAACATGCAGTTCTTATACAGTGAGGTAGAGAAAAATATATCAGGTATGAGTCACTCTGAACTGCTTAATTGTTCAGTGTATGTAGGTCAGCAGGAGTAAGACAGAGTTCATGTGCATAAGCGAGAGGGAGGGTGATGGACGAGTGCGACTACAAGGTGATGAAGGTGCATTCATTTAAATACTTAAGTTCAACTATTCAAGGTAATGGAGAGCATAGTAGAGAAGTGACGAAGAGAGTGCAGACAAGGTGGATGGGGTGTCTAGGTCTCATTCATCCATTCATTTTCTGAGCCGCTTAATAATAAGTAGGGTCACAGGGAGGTTGGCACCCATCTGAAAGATGCTGATGGTTACGCAGTCTACCCTTGATGAAAGTCAGTTATGGTTCTTTTACATGGTTCTCACAGTGAGAGACATGGCCGGCCTTTGATAACCCAGTTAGCTGCACTGGGGAGGTCACTAGTGACAGCTATTGACAGTTGGGCATAAATCCCCAGTCATGGGATCGGTAATCCAGCATCTTATCACCGGGCCACCACTGCTTTTGTGTGGAGGTTATGACTGTAATACGGGGTGCCACATCAAGAAGGCCTGGATTCGGTTCTCAGCTTGGGCATTTCTGTGTGGAGTTTGCATGTGCTTGCTTTGGTTCCCTCTGGGTACTTAGAGTTCCTCCCACAGTCCAAAAACATGCACAATAGGCTAATTGCCCCTCATTGGCTGTTGCAAATGTCCCTTAGGTGTGTGTGTGTGTGTGTGTGTGTGTGTGTGTGTGTGTGTGTGTGTGTGTGTGTGTGTGTGTGTGTGTCCGCCCCTGAAAGATGGGTGTCAGCCTCCCCACAACCTTAATTAGGATTAAGCAGCTTTGAAAATGAACGAATGAATGATGGTAATATAGTCTAGATGGTTGTGTATGTAGAACACTTCAATAGTAAACAAAATTTCTATTAAATTACTATACATTTTCACATTTTATCAAAGGAGTCTCCAGTGTTAGGGCTTTGTAAGAGTCTCACATGTGTACATCTTTAGGATTGTGGCCACTGAGATCTCTCAGTAGTGTGAAAAGCTCATTTCAAAGTATAAACAGGTTTTAAGTTTAAATCTCCTTTTAAGTTTGCAACTTTTTAGCTGTAAATATAAAGTTCTATAATGTACAGTAATGGCCTTTACACTCAGACAGCACTCAATAACTTAATAAATCTGAAATAATTCACTCACTCATTTGCTGAGCCACTTAATCCTACTGAGGTCGTACGGAGGCTGCCAGTTATCTCAGCCAACACTGGGTTAAGGCAGAGTACACCCCTAATGTCTCACCAGATCATACCTCCCAGCTTACCAGGCTACCAACCCCAGCTTTAAGAGACAAAGTGCTGAGAGCATTATAATGAAAGGAACTAACTTCTTTTGGGGACATTCCAAAGCAATATAAGTTGCTTTTATTATAACAGCCTTGTACTCACAGCTTTGTATTGTTTTAATTCTTACTTGTTTCAAAAGCTTGCTCGACCTAGTGGATCACTGGATCCACTGGAATCAGTTTTTGGCATGTGGACTTAATAAACCAGTTTTTTTCAGGACCACGAGTAAAGCGAATGTCACAAAATACGTAACACTGAAATACATTAATTCAGTTTCTGAAGCACCTAATTGTAATATGGGTTGCGGGGAGGCTGGAGCCCATCTCAGCCAACTCTGGGAGATGGCAGAGTACATCCTCAACCCTGCCTGTGACATGTAACTGATAAGTGAGATAGGGAATGAATGAATGAATGGATGAAAGAATTCACTTACTTGCTCACTCATTCACTCATTTGCCAAACTGCTTAATTCAATTTGATTCACAGGGAGGCTGGAACTGACTCTAGGCAAAGACGGGATACACCGTGAACAAGACCACCACAGGTCCAAAATGCAAACACAAAATTCAAATTCACTCTCAGGGTCAATTCGGAACAGCCCGTGAGCCTAATGTGCATGATTTTGGACTGTTGAAGTAAACCGGAGTACCCAGGGAAAACAGAGAGAACAGGCGAACCCCACACAGAAATTCTTTCGCCAAGCCTGAGACTTAAACCCTGAACCATCTTGCTCTGAGGTAGACTTGTTAACCACTATGCCACCGTGCCACCCCTTGTTTGGAGTACGAGAACCCAAAGAAAGGTCCTCACACTCCAACTCTCTCTCAATCCCTGAATGACGCTTAGATCCAGAGTAAGGTCAGATTTTTGCATTAAGACCTGCTTAAACTTGTATAACTGAATACCAAATGAAGACAATAAATTACAGAAGTTGTGGAGAGTGGCACATCGACAAGGTGCATGACTATTAACCTGAAGATTACAAGTTCGAATAAAGTTTAATGCATAGAACTGCTAGCGGCAGGGAGTCCATGGGAGCTCATTGGCCGAGCTCTCACAGGAGGGAGGGTCGGCATACACTCACTTCCCTGTCACTCATAGCGATCGCCAGCCAATTAAAGGCGTCTGTGAGCTCATTCGTATAAGGGGGCCGAGTGTGTGAGACCGTTCCCAAAATACACATGTGCCACAGTTCGAAAAGAGGCGGGTGGGTAGCATGTCACATAGGTGGCGTGTGCATGCTTTTGCCTCTCCATGGCTGATGGTGGTCGTGTGAGAGGGAAGGCAATATCTGAAGGGTGGGAATTGGACTAACTTAGGGAGGAAGAAATGGAGAAAATATAAAAAAGGGTTGGTGGAGAGATTAGTTTTCCCAGTGTAATACAGTATTACCATAATATAATAATTATATATTCATCATTTTCTGTAACCGCTTAATCTTAATTAGGGACAAGGGGAGGCTGGCGTCCATCTCAGCTTACTCCGGGCGAGGACAGAGTACACCCGGGATAGCTCGTCATGCCATCGCAGGGTGGAAACACAACTGACGGCTTTGCAGCGCAGCTACTCTTGTCGAAAGTCAGCAATGGTTCTTTAACATGCCTCACACCATAGACAGCCTTTGATACCCCAGTTAGCTGCAATGGGGGGGACAGTGTCAACTTTGTGGAGAGTGGGACTTGAACCCCCAACCTTTGGATCAGCGATCCAGCACCCTATACCACTGGGCCACCACCACTGCCCATAATTATATATTTCAGCTCTAAAATTGACATTCCTTCTACGTATTTGCAAGAGCACATTGTTTATTTAAAAATACTAGTTTCCTATAATTATTTAATAACGTGTAATTAATAATAGTAGTGCATTCAACCATCACAAGACAAGACTTATTATAGAAGGAGCCATGGCCTTGTGTAATATCAAAGAGGAAGTCACAATTCACAGGCTGGTCAAACGTGAGTAAAGAGTAGCACTTATCAGTGAAATTCCCCATTTTACCATGAATCAGCTTCACTGTTGGATCGCTGCACTTGGGCTCCTTTGCTGCATCACAGGTAAGTTTTGCAACGTGTTAGCTAATATAAATGCAAATATAAATGCAAAAATATACCATTTTATTATACCTGGTTAATAATGTACTGCAGAGTGTCTCCACCTTTGTAAATTCTTATATAAAAATACACTAAATGAAGTCAGGTTTAAATTTATTTTTTTCCACCTTATATTTCACAAAATTAAAGACCTCAATTTTTAAATCTATTTAACATTGTCTTTCTTTCATGGAATGTTTAACGTTTGAGGTCAGTATAAATCCAATTTATTTGTTTGAATTTAATTTTTTTTTAACGGTTCACTCATAAAAGGTTGGCGCTTGCAGTGAACTCAAGACACCACCAGCTACCATAAAGTGACGCATATAAAAATGATCAGCATAGTATAATGTAACACGTGGCTTAAAAACAGAAAGTTGATTACTTAAATATTACAACTTTTTTGCTTTAGTTGTAACACAAATTAAGAATTTTATATTGCACATGATTTTTTTTAAACATAAGAATATATTTAGATTTTGAATATCAGTACTGTTACTTTGGTAATATATATATTCAAGAGTCAGAAACCTGACTGTTAGTTAAAAAGTGGTGATATGCAATATATTTGATGAGCTAATGTGTTTCTGGCATAAAGCAGAACAGATCTAGTGCCTCACTGATTTGAACATGATGATCACAAATCACAACCCTTTTATTCTTGCTCAAATGTTGGCTTTTTAGGACCTTTCAGCTGTATGTAATAAAATTAAAATTTCAAAGTAATTTTTCATGTGGGCTCCCGAGATAAAAAGTGTCCCATGTACAATCAATCAATCGGGGTGCCGTTCCAGAATTCTGGAATAGGCGGCAGCCAAAACAACCTTCTCATTGCAGTTCTTTAGACCCTGACTGAGCACAATGGGTCTCCAACCAGTTGCATTTTCTAACCATGCCCAGTACATAGTTCGTTGTCTTCTCCTTGATCTTGTTCCTTCTACACAGCCAGTCAGCACAACTTCTTAAAGCTTTTCCTTCCTCATCACATGCCCTTCAAACCGAATCTGCTTGTTCACGATCATCTGTAATAAACATCTACTCGTCCCTGCCCTACGCAGAACGTCCACATTGCTGATCTTGTCTGTCCACGATATCCTCAACATTCTCCTTAGAAACCACATTTCCTCTGCTCTAAGCTTGTCTTCGAGATTTTTAGTAATAGTCCAACTCTCGCAACCATATACTGTAGTAGACTCGACCACACGTAGCATATACGTAGCCTAATTCTGGTTTCGATCGACACACTACTTGACCGTATATCGCTCTCCAACTTATTGAAAGTTGCTTTCGTAATTCCAGTTCTTCTGTTTACTGGACTTCCACCTCTGATCTAGTGTCTGCTGAAACTATACTACCCAGATAAACAAATTGTTCAACTTTCTCCAACTCTTGGCCCTTAACCAGGATCCTACGTCTTATCTCCTTCTTCTTTGAAAATACCATCACAAATGACTTCTTTCTGTTTATCTCCAAACCTTTCCTCTCACTTTCTTCTACCACTATATCCACAATGTTCTGCAGCGATTCTTCACTATCTGCTATCAACGCTGTGTCATCTGCATATCTGATGTTAACATTTATTCCACCAATGAATATTCCTTTCATGTCCTTAATGTTTCGCATGATCATTTCTGTGTAAAGTTAAAACAGGTCAGGGGATAGTATACACCCCTGTCTCTCACTCCCCTCCTTATTTCGAGTCTCACAGCTGCCTTTTGTTCCCAGTATAAGTCGCATGTACAGATTACTTTATTACGGTGAAGTCTATAACTCAACATAAAACATTAGGTTCAACTGAATCTCTGACATGCAGTCTAGAACATGTTAAGGTTTTGAGGGGCTGTTTGGTTTTCAAGTAAACACAACCACGCATCGTTTTAATCAGGGTGTTTTTTCGGGATCAATTATAGTATAATATACTGTAACTCTTCACAATGCAGCCATGAGGTGGGGGGGGTACTAACCAGTGTCTCTCCCCCTCATGCCGGTCCCAAGCCCGGAGAAATGCAGAGGGTTGTGTCAGGAAGGGCATCCGACGTAAAACCAATGCCAATTACTTAAAATGCAAATCAAAAGTATTACCTCCATACCGGATCGGTCGAGGCCCGGGTTAACAACGACCGCCATCAGTGCTGTCAATCAACAGGGTGCTGATGGAAATTGGACTACTGTTGGTCGAAGACGTCGAAGAAGGAGAGGTGGGAGGCGTGTCCGTGAGGGCAGAGAGAGAAGAGGAAAGGCCTGAGTCTAGGACTGAGAGTGGGGACTTTGAATGCTGGAACTATGCACAGAAAAGGTAGAGAGCTGGGTTGACATGATGCAGAGGAGGAAGGTGGACATACTGTGTGTTCAGGAGACCAGGTGGAAAGGTAGCAAAGCCTAAAAGCTTAGGAGCAGGGTTTAAGCTATTTTATCACGGTGTGGATGGGAAGAGAAATGGAGTCGAGTCATCTTGAAGGAGGAGTTTGACAGGAATGTTCTAAAAGTGAAAAGAGGGTCAGACAGAGTGATGAATCTCAAGTTAGAAATTGAAGGTGTAATGCTCAATGTTGTTAGTGCTTATGCCCCACAGGCAGGATGTGAGCTAGAAGAGAAGGAGAGATTCTGGAGTGACTTAGATGAAGTGATGCAGAGTACCCCCAGAGGTGAAAGAGTGGTCATAGGTGCAGACTTCAATGGACATGTTGGGGCAGGCAAACAGAGGGACGAGGAAGTGATGGGCAGGTTTGGTATCCAGGACAGGAACGCAGAAGGACAGATGTTGATAGATTTTGCAAAAAGGATGGAAATGGCTGTGGTGAATACTTTGAGAAGAAACAGGAGCATAGAGTGACTTATGAAAGCGGAGGTAGGCGCACACAGGTAGACTACATCTTGTGTAGGCGATGTAATTTGAAGGAAGTCAGTGACTGCAAAGTCATCGTGGGTGAGAGTGTTGCTAAACAGCATAGGATGGTGGTGTGCAGGATGGCTCTGATGGTGAGAAAGGTGAAAAGGCAAAGGCAGAGCAGAAGACAAGGTGGTGGAAGCTGAAAAGGAAGAGGTCGTGGTTGTCTTCAAAGAGGAGTTGAAACAGGCTTTGGGTGGCCAGGAAGGGCGTCCAAATGACTGGACAACCACAGCAAATGTGAACAGGGACACAGGGAGGAGAGTACTTGGGTGTGGTCCTCTGGAAGGAAAGTAGATAAGGAGACTTGGTGGTGGAATGAGGAAGTGCAGGAGTGTGTACAAAGGAAGAGGTTAGCCAAGAAGAAGTGGGACATTGAGAGGACCAAGAGAGTAAACAGAGTACAGGGAGACACAGCATAAGGCTTAAAGTAGCAGTGGCTAAGGCCAAACAGAGGGCATATGATGACTTGTATGATAGGTTGGATAGTAAAGAGGGAGAAAATGATCTATACAGGTTGGCACAGCAGAGAAATAGAGATGGGAAGGACGTGGCAGCAAGTTAGATTGATAAAGGACAGAGAGGGAACTCTATTGACTAATGACAGAAGTAAAAGCTGGGAAGATGGAAAGAGTACTTTGAAGAGCTGATGAATGAGGAAAATGAGAGAGAAAAAGAGTAGAAGAGGTAACCATTGAGGAGCAGGATGTAGCAAAGATCAGTAAGGGTGAAGTGAGAAGGGCATTGAAGAGGATGAAGAATGGAAAGGCAGTTGGTCCTGATGATATACCTGTGGAGGTATGGAAGTGTCTAGAGAGGTAGCAGTAGATTTTCTGACAAGAACATTCAACACGGTACTAGAGAGTGAGCAGATGCCAGAGGAGTGGAGGAGAAGTGTGCTGGTGCCCATTTTTAAGAACAAGGGAGACGTGCAGAGTTGCAGCAACTAAAGAGGGATAAAGTTGATGAGCCATACGATGAAGTTATGGAAGCTAGACTAAGGGCAGAGGTCAGCATTTGTGAACAACAGTTTGGTTTCATGCCAAGAAAGAGCACCACAGATGCAATATTTGCTTTGAGGATGTTAATAGAGAAGTACAGAGAAGGTCAGAGGGAGCTACATTGTGCCTTTGTTGATCTGGAAAAAGCATATGACAGGGTGCCGAGAGAGGAACTGTGGTATTGCATGAGGAAGTCTGGAGTGGCAGAGAAGTATGTTAGAGTGGTGCAGGACATGTGTATGAGAGATGTAAGACAGTGGTGAGGTGTGCTGTCGGTGTGACCGACTAATTCAAGGTTGAGGTGGGACTGCATCAAGGGTCAGCTCTGAGCCCCTTCTTGTTTGCTGGTGGTAATGGACAGGCTGACAGACGAGGTGAGACAAGAATTTCCATGGACTATGATGTTTGCAGATGACATCGTGATCTGTAGTGAGAGCAGAGAACAAGTGCAGGAAAATCTAGAGAGGTGGAGGTATGCCCTGGAAAGGAGAGGAATGAAGGTTAGCCTCAGAAAATCAGAATACATGTGTGTGAATGAGAAGGACCCAGGAGGAACGGTGATGTTACAGGGAGCAGAGATAACGAAGGTGGAGGATTTAAGTACTTAGGCTCAACAATCCAGAGCAATGGAGAGTGTGGAAAAGAGGTGAAGAAGCGTGTGCAGGCAGGCTGGAATGGTTGGAGAAAAGTATCCGTGTGATGTGCGATAGGAGAGTGTCAGCAAGAATGAAGGGAAAAGTGTACAAGATGGTGGTGAGGCCAGCGATGTTGTATGGCTTAGAAACAGTGGCGCTTGAGGAAAAGGCAGGAGGCAGAGCTGGAGGTAGCGGAGATGAAAATGTTGAGGTTCTCCCTGGGAGTAACGAGGATGGATAGGATCAGAAATGAGTATATCAGAGGGACAGCCCACGTGTAAGATGTTTTGGAGACAAAGTCAGAGAGGCGAGATTGAGATGGTTTGGACATGTACAGAGGAGGGATAGTGAGTATATTGGCAGTAGGATGCTGAGGTTGGAACTACCAGGCAGAAGGCCTCGAGGAAGACCGAAGAAGAGATTTATGGATGTGGTGAAGGAAGACATGAAGGTCGTTGGAGTCAGAAAAGAAGATGCGGAGGACAGGGTGAGGTGGAGGCGGATGATTTGCTGTGGCGACCCCTGAAGGGAGCAGCCGAAAGTAAAAGAAGAAGAAGATACTGTAACTCTTCACATTGAAATTTTAACAAAACTCTTTCCCCAAGAGAAACAACCAAACAGATCCTTATAGGTGCCACAGAACATCTGTAGAGGTGCTAACAAAAGATCTCGGCAACTTACACCTTTCAATATTTAAATGACCAAAACGTGTAATCCTTTTTGAGCTGTAAATGTAGATTACATTATCATTGAGATTTTCTAACTACAATGTCATGTGTGATATGTGATGGCCCATATCTCAAAGCCCATATTTCCCCCCCAAAGTAATAGAAATCTATTTGACTTAATGCTCTTTATTTATCTTTTCTATGTAAATGATTGTGTAAGAGGCCTTGAGAGGTGAATGATAACAGCCTGAAAGCAACAATGTGAATAAAACAAGTAAAGGCTGTTCAAGATAATTTCATAATATCATTCATTATCTTACAGCATTCACGTTTACGTGCTAAGGTTTTTGTTTATGATTTTAAAATAAAATAAGACACTGTGTCCTAAATCAAAACAAGCTTGGGTTACATCACTGAAAAATTTATTGAACCAGGCAGACTTCTGTTACTTGTGAGCTATTCGTTTTGCAATGTTTTCACTACTTCATTATGTCCTTTTTTAATCAAAATCTGAAAATATTGTCAGCATTATAAAACCTAATTTTGCTTTCTTTTAGACTGTACGGCTGTGACTATAAACAGCTTCGAGGGTCAAAACGTCATTCTTCCATGCAAGTATGACTCGCACTATCATGGGGTATGTGATATATGCTGGATGAGAGGAGATATCCCAAGAAATGGGTGTGGTGCTCAAATCATTTATGCAAATGAACACAAAAAAGTGATGGGAAACAGTGCAAGATATCAGCTGAACGGAGCCCTGCAGAAGGGAGATGCATCACTGACTATCCTCAATGCAAGAATAAGTGACTCAGGAAAATATGGCTGTCGAGTCCATGTGCCCGGATGGTTCAACGATAAAAAAATTGTAGTTTATTTACAGATCATTAAAGGTAAATTATCACAATGAAGGCATCAAAACAAAGTATCGTTTCATTCTTTCATTATTTAATTTTTTCAAATGTATTAATTTATTATTTGTTTCACCGTGTCCCTTTTTTTAGCAACACAACAGACCACCACTCTGAGAAATGTACCCACTCAAACACACATTCATACTCACAGTAAGACTAATTACATTTTATATTGTAGATGTCTCAAGGAAAAACAACAACAAAAACATTGACTCCCAGTGTCCACCTGTTCCTTGTTTTTACACAATAAATTTAAAACTGTACTCAGCAACTATTGCACAGTGTGGACAATTGAATGCCCAAAAATTCTTCATGTTTTTCTTAGCACCCGCTCCAACAACTCGACATGAGACAACCACTGTTTCTGAATATGTGACCACAAAGCACTCAGGTAGGAAAAACAGTAGCCGAAATTTATTTATTTTTGTCCATTGAACTGGTCAGGAAAAAAATGTAAATGAAAACAAAAGCTCAGTTTCATGTATGAGAAGAATCATTACAGGAATGCCTTTTTCTACTCCGGGGGACTGTCTCGCGCGTCCCAGAAGCCATCTCATTTATTTGTTTTTGCTTGAAGGGACATGGCCGATACCTGCTACCTATCGAAACCCTTCAAAACACGTCTCAAACATTTTTCTTATTATACATCATAAATAGAAGGTTTAGACAAAGTATGAGTATGCCTTATCTTTTATTTCACTCATGACCATTGGTGAGAACATTCTGATAAGACTGAGCTGGGCCTGTTAGTATGCACTATACAACCAAAACCATAACATATTTAGCATTCCTTCATATCGGCATGAGCACTAACTTTGAATTTTTTTCCCCCCAGAAACACAGCACAGCACAGCACAGCACAGCACAGCACAGCACAGCACGCTGGGATATTTAACTACGACAACTCTCATTACAACACAGGGTCAGGCTTTTTATATCACATTAAATCAAGCAGTACACATTACACATTTAAGAAAAACAGCAAATCAGCAAATGATCTAATATTTACAGACACCCGACCATTACAGTGATATGCTGTATAATTATACTTATATTGTATATACTGTATATATATATATATATATATATATATATATATATATATATATATATATATATATATATATATATAATTCAGAAAATGTAAAAACAACCAAAACAACACAAATACTGTATTCCTCATGTTACACTTTTAGGACCTGATTTAACAACACAAGAGGAGGCAACCATCATCCCTGAGTATGTGACCACAAGACATACAGGTAGAAATGACAGTGGTTTTATATTAACCATCCATTTGTGAGTCTGTATTGAAAGGATAATTCAAACAGGATCTTCTGTGCCATTTTCATGCATTGTTATAAACACTACTGGAATGGGCAGTCAGCCTCACAAAAAGAATGTCCTGGGTTGTAGTCCCTGGCTTCACAATAGCAATTCCGTGTACCCTTTTTAACCCACAGTCTGAAGACATCCACATTACACCCAATGGCTTTTCCAAATTGCCCCCAGGTGTGAATGTGAGTGTGAATGGTTATGTGTGTGTTGGCTCTGCGGTGCACTGGGAAGCTGCTTAGGGTGTACCCTGTCTTCACCCAAAGTCAGCTGAGATGGGCACCAGCCTCTTTGGCAATTTACTAAATGAATAAATGAATGAAGGGGCAGTGGTGGTCTAGTGGTCTAAGGCGCCGGATCGTTGATCCAAAGGTTGGGGGTTCGAGTCCCACTCTGCACAAGGTTGTCACTGTCCCCCCCCCCCAGTGCAGCTAACTGGGTTATCAAAGGCCGGCCATGTCTCTCACTGTCTATGGTGTGAGGCATGTAAAAGAACCATTGCTGACTTTCGACAAGAGTAGGCTGCAAAGCCGTCAGCGTGTTTCCGCCCTGCGATGGCCTGGCGAGCTGTCCAGGGTGTACTCTGCCCTCGCCCTGAGTTGGCTGGGATGGGCACCAGCCTCCCCGCGACCCTAATTAGGATGAAGTGGTTACAGAAAATGAACTGAACAAATGAATGAATTAATACTGGGATGTACATTTTTTTCTTTTTTGTATTTAAGGAAAGCAAGTTTGAATTTACAGTCATGAAAACATAGTATGTTGCATTCCTTACTATTAGTACAAGCATTATTCTGCTTTATCATAGTTTTCAGAATCACAACCAACCTCCGACAGTAAGGAATTTAAAACTGCTTTAACACTGGGTAAGGTAAATTTAAAACCTGCAGTGTATAGCAGATTTCTGTGTGTGTATATTTGAGTGGGTGTGGGATGGTGGGTCTGAGTGGGGGAAGGGGGTTATTGTGAGTGATGCAGAACCTCAGCTATGAAGCTAAGCAGATGCAGTATAATAGTTAATGGCCACTACTCAACTCCAAGTTCATTAAAAAGCATAACATTCCTGTTTTTTAGGACCTGCTTTAACAACACACATTGAGACAACCACCATGCATGTGACCTCTCAGTATGCAGGTAGGAGAAACAGTGGTCTATTATGCTGTTTACAGATTTATTTATTTTCATTCCTCTGTGAGTCTGACAGAGTAATTTAAATGAAATAAAACACAATGTTCCCCCAGAAACACAACAGTCCTCAAGCACTCAGGGATATGTAACTCCTACAGCACACACTGTTCCTTATGGTAAGGCAAAGCATATTTTATATTAGATTACATACCTGCAGTGTAGTGCAGAATTCTGGCAGTGGGGTGGGAGTGGTGTGTGTGGGGACAACAACAAAATACACAGTACTGTGGCTTTATCACTGCCCATTAATCTTTAAACATTTACTTACGCTTCTATGAAAGGCAGTATACAAGTGGTGCAGAACTCAAGCTGTAAGCAGACCTGTCAGATGCTTTTAAAATTCTGAGAAATTAAAAAGCACAAAAATTCTCCCTGTTAAAAAATGTGGTGGTGGTGGTGGTGGTGGTGGCGGTGGTGGTGGTGGCAGTGTAATAAAAGGGCAGTGGTGGTCTAGTGGATAGGGGGGCACAGGATAGCTGATCCTAAGGTTGGGGGCTCGAGTCCCCACAAGGTTGTCACTGCCCCCCCCCCCCAGTGCAGCTAACTGGGTTATCAAAGGCGGGCCATGTCCCTCACTGTCTACGGTGAGAGGTTCATGTAAAAGAACCATTGATGACTTTCGTAAAAGAGTAGCTGCAAAGCCGTCAGCGTGTTTCTGTCCCTTGCTAAAGGGTTGTGTCAGGAAGGGCATCCGACGTAAAAACCAATGCCAAATCAAAATGTATGAATCAGATGATTCGCTGTGGCGACTCCCAAGAAAGGGAAAAAGCCGAAAGGAAGAAATGTTAAAAAATGTGATAAGACAACCACCTCCGTACTAAACATACAGACAACAAGACCATGAATGAACCTGATAGAATTAAATTATTAAAATAAAATCAAGCGCCATACTACTGTACTATGTAGAGAATGTGAATTAGTCAGTGGAACACACGGAATCATTATGTCTACTGTTAACAATATTTTAATTAGTATGTGCTCCAATTAAGGCAGTGGTGGCCTGATGGTAAGGCGCTTGATTACTGATCCTAAGGTTGGGGGTTCAAGCCCCACTATCAATGGGTTGTCAATGCTCCCCAGAGCAGCTAACTGGGTTATCAAAGGCCGGCCATGTCTCTCACTGTCTATGGTGTGAGGTTCATGTAAAAGAACCATTGCTGACTTTTGTCAAGAGTTGCTGCATGCTGTCAGTGTTTTCCTGCCCTGCGATGGCCTGGCAAGCTGTCCAGGGTGGACTCTGCCCTCACTCAGAATCGGCTGAGATTGGCGAAAAGGGAATCTACTCAATGCCAGAAGTGATTACATAAGGAGTCATGCAGTTTGTTGTGGTGGGAAGATGGGGTTTCAGCAAGTTGTAGGAATTTTAAACAGATCAATTGGATGATGGGTTTTTTGTTTTATGGAATCCATGTCAGCAAAAAACCTATGATTTTGCCATTCCTGTGGACAGCTGAAACTACATAAAACTAATTCAAGTGCTCCCACCACAACAAAGTAAATGGGTCCTTATGTAATCACCTCTGCCATTTGGTACAGTCCCTTTCCTTAGAATTCACTAATTTGTGACTTTCTTTCAGAACTTGTAATAAGTGTAAATTGTAAATTTTGTAAATTTGTTTTCTAAAGTGTAAATCTGTTTTATCCTTTTGTAAAAGTATAATTTTCTAATGTAATTTTTTTTAATATAGAAATGTTTTCCAAAATGAAATTTTGTTTCATGTTCATAAAAATATTTCACACTGTAATTGTGTTTTGCATTTCTCAGCCATCATGAACACGCCACAAGCAGAGCAGAAGTGATCTCTGTGGTGGTGTCCTTTAAACCCATTCTACGTTTTAGTATGTGCTATGCAAAAAAACATAAAAACAAAATAAAATGGTTAATATAAAATATAAATTTCCCCTTATTTTCTCCAATTTTTTAAAAAAAATGGGAAAATGATCCCACTACCTGCTCCATCACAATGCTCCACACACTCCTCTTGACCATTATCTTTTGAGTTCTTCAAAATTTGAATATAAAGTGCTTATTTATGTTTAAAATGCATGTATGTAAATGTGTATGTATGCATAGTATGTAAAAATGTAACAGAATGTGTACAGATTATTCTGCAAAACGCTCATAACTTTTTCCTAACCATTGTTCTGATTCTCACACTTTTATTTTACTGAGAAATATTGTCTTTTTTCTTTTTCAGAATATTCCTTTGGTTCATCGATTTCAGAAACCATTGAGCCTGTAAGTGTACGAGTTCTACGGGCTCTATGGCATTTGGTTTAGTATCACTTTGCATGTATTAATTCTGAATGTAATTAAGGTGATTGAAGACAAATATGCACTTCCTGCAATCTTGGTGCCAGTTGTACTGATTTTGCTGGTGTTGGGAATACTCACTATTTATCTGATGTGTGAGTAAATTTATACGAGTGCGTTTTACTGTTACACCGCCCTCCCATTTTTTTGCAATCATTCATCTCAATATATATTTTTTTTTAGTTAAGCATAAAAGAAGATTCAGAGTGACATTAGAACTGTAAGTACATGTGTATGGATGAGTAATGCAGTAATAAATATCTGGTGTTTATAGTCAGACTCATAAATCCTAATATGTGTGCTGCACATCATGCTGTAGGATAAAGGTATTGACTTATCTGATTTTGCAACAATAAGTAATTCCTTCTATGATTAAGCCTAATTATTAGCACAATGCATGGAATTGATCTTAACTCAGTCACTTTGGTTCAGAACTGATGACATGGAATTGATGGCTTCAACCTCTGATGACTGACTTGACTCAGGCCAGATGCCATTGCGGTTAAAAGAGTGTTTATTAACATCAACCAGGGAGTCCAATCCAAAAACAAAAAGTTAAAAGGCAAAACCCAAGGAATGGACAGAGGTCAGGAGATCATTCACCCTGGCACAGGAAATCAGGGACTAGGTCAAAAAGCAACCAGAGATCAAATCTAGAAAACAATACGGGCAGAAGTTTAAAATGCAAAAGCCAACAAATAAGGTAGCACACAACAAGCAAACAGAAACATATGGCCAAGTCCCTGCATACAGGTGCACTGAAACCATTTCACATAGTCATCTCAAGCCATGCCGCTGAGAATGGTTCAGGGGCTGCTGGGAAGTGTATCAAGTCCAGAAAGCAGCAGAAACAGACTTTGGCTGTCCTGGGACTAGACCTATCTTGAATGTAACAGTCATAAGTTTGACTAGAGCCCCAGCTATACATGTTATTAAAGGATCGCTTTCATTTCCATGAAGACATACAATGAGCAGGAACTTAACTATATACTGTCAGTTTCTTTTTCGTAAAGTGAAAATAATGAAAGGCAGCACAAAGAAATATTTCTCAAATATGACTATAATTGTTTTCCACCAGAAACAAGAAATCATCCACCTCTGTCAGCTACAGCAACCTGGACAGCAGCGTGATTCTGCCAGTGAACTCATCTAAAAACTAAATACAGTACTGGGAATGAATAATTGCGATAATGTAAAATGCAACTGATTCAGTAAAAAAGGCTGGACATAAAGATAATTTTAAATTACAATTTTTAAACATTGTTTTATTACTTATTTTTAAAATGGATTTTTTTATCCTAGTATTTTGCAGGTAATGCCAATCTTATGTGAAAATGTCATAAAGTTGTGAAGGTTTTTCAAGCATCTTTTAAGTATGAAGTGAAATAAAAGAATATTTTTTTGAACGGACACCTGGATACTTTGTGCAATGTTTAGATAGACATATCGGATAGTGTTCGTGATATTTATACCAGTAAAACATGGAGCAGTGCTTAAAGTTGTGTCATCCAACGGTCGGGGTTTCAGTTGTCAATACCAGTGGTCCCCAACCTTTTTATTACCGCGGACCAGTCACAATTTGACTGCGGCCCCCTGGGATGGGGGGGGGGGGGTAGCTCATTTATATTGTAAATTTTTAAATCGAGCTCGAACTCTTCTTAAAAAAAAAAACCCACAGGTGATGGTGCTGTGAGAATGAAGGCTCAGGCTCAGTCTCACCCGAAATCCCCACTATTGCTCATGTGCCTTCCGCCTGTCGGTTACATTTTAGCGCTCAAATGACCAACATGTAACAGAGAGAATCCGGTCATTTTCAAAATAATTTTTTTTTCAAAAATAAAAGATCGTTCTGACTCAAATAATAAATAAAACAGAAATAAATAATTATTTCTTGTGCAGTCTGGTACCACAGTTGATCCACGGACTGGTACCGGTCCACGGCCCGGGGGTTGGGGACCACTGGTCAATACCACCATGGTACCACGATTGGGCCCTTGGGCAAGGCCCTTTAACCCTCAGTTGCTCAGTTGTATTAAAAGAATTATACATGCCAGTCGCTCTGGATAAAGGTGTCTGCCAAATGTCAGAAAGGTAAATGTAAACTATGACACAGTTTACCATGAGACTCGGCATACACAAGATGTTATTTAATAAAAGGGCCCTTTAATGTAACGTATTTTAAGAACCAGAACCATTGAAACCAATCCAAGCACATCAGTCCTAGTGACATTGCCACATAATCCTCACAAGTTATGGTAAAATATGCAAATACGCATGGAATATGGGACACACGTGCAGATTCAAAGTATGTTCATTAGGATTCACTGTGTCATAACTACAGTATCTGGCTCCAGTGATGAGAAACACCCAGATACTGAAATCTTTACTGTGCATTACTGCAAGGATTTCATTGTGAGCTTTAAAGCATTGTGAGCTCCTTCACAATGGAAATCTTTCAAGGTCTTGAGAGGAGACTTTAAAACAACACACTTAAACAGACTATTAATTCAATAAATTAGGTCATCACAAATTAATTACATGTTACAACACCCTTAAAGGCTTTTCTTATTCAGTAAGACCCTCCTTCATCAGGATCCTCTGCAACAGATTTGTGACCTACCCAGGATACAGGACTACAGCAGTACAAGCATAGTGCTTCTATTCGAATATCCTTTTCTCAGAGTCTGTTATCTTAAAAAAGCTGCATCTTAAAAAAGTGGTTTACTTCATGTTTTTGTTGTTCTGGGAGTGCTCTTGCTGTGCTTTATCCTGATTGGTCCACAAGATCTGACGGATGTAGTGCTCACTCTCCAGGCTCATTTCAGTGAAACGAATATCACATTCAAGCAGGCTGCTGTTGTGTAACATCCCATCTTTCAGGATCTTTCCTCCATCCTACACATCACAAAGAAGAGAAAGCATCCATGTTTAACCGCTCATCTAAAACCCAGAAGTATAATAAAAACGACATGCATACTACTTTATCTAACATACCCGAAGCATTGGGGAGATCTATGGCTTTCGATAGAATGTGTTTGTATATACAGTGGGGTCCAAAAGTCTGAGTTCACTACTAAAAATATTTCTATTGTGCTGTTGGGTTTTTACACCCGAGCCTAGTGGCTTAGCCTCATGGCTCATCAGGCCGGTGCTTATCCCCGGTTTCCATAGCGTGAAGCGACCAGGAGTTCAACTCCCCCTGGATGGGACGCTAGTCCATCGCAGGTTACCTTCCCAGTATATTTTACTGGTACCCATTTATATTGCTGGGTGAACAGTGGCACACTTGTGGTTGTGACCTTGCCCAGGGGTCTTAGCACAGTGAGGGTCTCAGTGGGATTCGAACTCACAACCTCCTGATCATGAGCACAGCACCCTAACCACTATGCCACCGGCCCCACTTTTCTATTGTGCATTTACTTTGAATTCCTTACAGAACTTCTTTTGTTTTACTTTTTTATGCCCCCCCCCCATTAAATAATTAATTATTAAGCCATTATATAACAGAGCCCAGAACTAAATTTTGTTTGTTAAAAATAATTAATAGGTGAAACAGTGGCAACATTGTTCTGTTCTTGATGGGAGTTTGCTTGAGCTGTTCATCATGAAAATGTCCATGAAAAATAAGTTGACCATATTCCCTGGAACAGTGATCCCTAAACCAGCTCCTGGAGATCTACCCCCTGAAAACTTTCCCTCTGACCAAAATATTGCCCAACTAATCACATTTATTCAAGACCTGGGACTTTTAGAAATGAAGCCTTCCTTCAAGCGATGATGAGATCTGTCAGTTAAGTTTTATTATGGTTGGAGTTAAAGTTTTCAGGGAGACACATCTCCAAGAACTCTTTAAGGAACTACTAAGCGATCCGGCGCCTTATACCACTAGACCACCACTAGACCACCACTGCCCACCGAGAAATAGTTCAGAATGTAAAATAGTACTGTATTTATTTAAGATATTGGATGTATACTTTCTTTGTTTTAACTACGATAAAATTGTAAAACACAGCAATTCCATCCATTAACGATAACCACTTAATCCATCAGTGTCATCGAAAACGCTGGAACTAATTACAATAACCTTCTCCTGAGCGGTAGAGTACACCCTGGACAGGAAAAATTCTAAAACTTTTTCATTTATTTACTCATTTTCTAAGTTTCTTAAGCCTAATTAGGGTCAAGGAGAGGCTGGCACCCATTCAGCAGAATATAAGTGAAGGCGGGACACAATTTGTACAGCTCACCCTGAACAGGCCATTGCATGCTCACATACTACCATTCACTCACACCCAGGGGTGATTTAGAACCATTCAGATTAATGTGCGTGTTTTTGGACTGAGGGAGAAAACTGGCGTACAAAGAGGAAACTCATGTACACATGGGGCGAACATGCAAACTCCACACAGAATTCCCTGAACCCAGGAATCAAACCCAGGCCTTCTTGCTGTAAGGCAGATGTGCTAACCACTGCACCACCGTGCTGCCTCTTCTTTTCCTTTCGGCTTTTCCCTTTCAGGGGTCGCCACAGCAAAAATCATCTGATTCACGTGTTTGATTTTCACGTCGGATGCCATTCCTGACACAACCCAACACACTGACGGCTATGCAGTTACTCTTTATGAAAGTCAACAATGGTTCTCTTACATGCCTCTCACCATAAACAGTCAGAGACATGGCCGGCCTTTGATAACCCAGTTGGCTGCACTGGGGGGGTTTGGGGGGGGGGGGGGGGCAGTGACAACCTTGTGGAGAGTGGGACTCGAACCCCCAACCTTAGGATCAGCGATCCAGCACCTATTACCACCAGGCCACCACTGACCGTGCTGCCTCTAAAACCTTTTTTTTTATTTACTATAAACTGTCTACTGTGTCTTCTCCTTCATCATATCATTTTTAAAAGCCTTATTTAACAGCAAAGAGGACGGCAAACCATTGAAATTATTATTTTTTAAAATTACGCAAAAGAAGCTCCAATGTTCAGAACTCACCTTTCCCAGCTTGTTGCAGGACAGGTTGATGTTCCTCAGTGTTGTGTTCTGTTTTAAGACCTGTGAAAGTGCTGGGGCTGTAAGCTCCGTGATCTCATTGGCACCTAAGTGAAGGTTAACCAGAGTCTGATTATTCAGCAGGGCCTGAGATATGGCCTGGCCACCTTCATCCCCTATCTTGTTTAATTTCAAGTTCACTGACAGCAAGGAGGTGTTTTTGCTGAGGACACGGGCCAAGGCTTTGGCTCCTTTTTCAGAGATCTGATTATCACAAATGTTCAGTGTCTCCAGAGGGCTCCGGTTGAGGAGTTTGCAGACTGCTGTCACACCACGATCCCCGATGACATTGTGTGAGAAGTCGAGCTCTCGCAGGGAAGGGTGATCCGTCAAGTTGTTTAACAAAATGCGACACTTTTCATCTTGCATATTGCTCCTATGGATTCGGAGAATCTGGAAAGCAACACACAATGAGCAAATAACAGCTTAGATGAATAATTTGTTTCAAATTAGCCACTTGGTACAGTTGAAATCATTACATCATTCAGTCACCAGATAATGTGGAGCTTATGGAGCAACTTAACTAGAGCCTGTCCAGAGAACAGGAATCCAAGCAATGGGATTTGTGTTAATTTGAGCAAAAGTTTATATAAAAGTAGGATTTGAAGATGTCATCTAGATACAAAAGCATCGCTCTGCACTCATCAGTGGAGCATTCAGTTCCTTTACACAGGTGTCAAAATGATCTTGCAGGGAAACATAACTGACTGAGACATGGCTCAGCGGTTAAGTGCCAAAGGTCAACTGATCACAGTCATAGCTTAGGATTTGGATTTGTGGGGGTCTGTGCTATAGTGCTGGATTCATGATCAAGAGGTTTTGAGATAGAATCCCTGCCAGACCCTACGTTGCAAGGTCTCAACCTCAAGTGTATCTCTGTTTGCAGTGTAAATGTGTACCAGTAAAAATACTAGGAAGGTGACCTGGGAGGAGTCAAACTACACTGAACGTCACACTGTGGAAATTGGGACAACCTGCAGTCTGATGAGCCAGTAGGCTCGAGTGCAAAAAAACAGGTGGACTTTACAATTCGGATGCAAGAACCGTCGAATTAACCTTATCTGCTCTTGGGGCATTCTATCATGACTGACCCTGTGATGTAATTCCAACTTCCTAAAAAGATGGAATATGGTATGTGAGGAATGAATTTCACATTACTTTAATGTATGACCTGGCCAACCGTCCAGGGTGTGCCCTGCCCTCACCCCGAGTCGGCTGAGGTAAGCACCAGGCTCCCTGCGACCCTAATTAGGGTTAACCAGTTCAGAAAATGAATGAAGGACTGAGAGAAAAATACACTGCAGTAAATGGTAATACTAAGAAAATTAGCTTGTAAGTTTTATTTAATATTTAGAGGAGTTTTTTGTTTGTTTGGTTTTGTTTTTTTTGGTCCAAAAAGGAATATGTAATGGAAAAGTAATATTTGGAAATCCAAGAACTTTGTGTACTCAGTCAGTAACTCAATAATGCAGGATTGATTTCTAAACATGATTTATTATAAAAATAATATAGTGCTTAAGACTTCTGCACAATACTGTATAATTTGACAAAAATAAAGGTTCTCAATAACATGCAATATAATAAATTCAGGATACAGGATACGAATATGATCTGCATATGTGCAATAAAGCAACCCTCGTTGTTCTAGGGATTTTTTTTTTTACTGAGGAGTTTGGAACATTTTGTTCTTGTACCTTGTTTGGGGACTTCAACATTACCATTAGCATGAAAAGAAAACACTACATCTACCTGCTCAGGGTTCAATTACACCAAGGCTGATCAAACAACAATACAGTAACACTCTGGTTGATCAAATCTCATCCTAGCAGCTCTCACGGGCTGGTTTTTGACATCATCACAGATTGTGTAGTTCAATCTGTAGTTGATGTTACAAGCAGAACATTGTGACAGAAGGTCTGTTCTCAGTGGAGCACTGGTGGTGCTTTGCTTGCTCGAAGTTGTGCTTGCTCAGTGTTTAAGGTGTTAGATTATTGCTTACAAGGCTGTGGGGATTTAAGCACTAGTACCCCCAAGCTGCCACTGTTGGGCCTTTGAACAAGGTCCTAAAACCTGAACTATTCAGTTGTATAAATGGAATAATAAAAAGTGTAAGTTGCTCTTGAGAATTGATAGCACTTGTCATATGCCACAAATGTAATATAATAATCATTACATGGAACATCCCACAATTACAGTGTACTCATGACATACCTTTATGAGCATAGTGGGCAATGCCTCTAATACCTATAGTATCTGTGTGCCATATTTTATAAATCGCCCCAATTTCATAGGCATGTTCAATTAGGCAAATAAACATTACCCACACAAAATTGGTTCGATTCACAATTCTCTTATGATGCACAACCCTGTTGAGAATGTACTTCACAGGTGTCTAACTCCGAGCTCGCAAGTGAAATCTGGACTACCGGCTTGTTTTTTGCGGTCTGCATAAAATCTATGAAAGAAAATGGATGGAAATTAATATGGAATAATCAATTCAAACCTTCAAGGATTTGCAGGACTTTACAGCATCAGCCAGTGAATGAGAATCTTGGAGGGTGAACTGAAATAGATTCCACTCGAAATTCATTCCACAGTTTTTTACACCATACACCAACTGCAACTCTTCCAGGTTTCTCAGCTTGCTCAGCAGAAATCGGAATTCCATGTGATCCATTAAGGACTCATCAGGCTGAACATCATTGACTGAATCCAAACCTTCACTTCCCTCAAACATAGATGGCTCTTTGACTGGGGGCAGGAGCTGAGAAATTCTCAGTCTCTTCACATAGTTTTTGCACAGTGGCACAAGCTCCAGCACGACATCCTTGTCAGTTAAATCTGGGACAAAATGTTCAATGATATTCTCTAGATGGCGTTCGAAGAACATGCGTTTCCAGCTGTTGCCATATTCAGATGGATCACACACTTTCCAGCAGCTCTGACAGCAGCGCTTCCAGTAGCCCTCATCACTGATCAGATTTGCTGTTATTGTCAGAGGCAACGTTGGAGGGAGCCTCTCCAGCACAAATACCTTGTGCTTGGGCAGGAGTTTCTCAATAATGGGAGCATCTAAAATAAAAAAGCAGAAACACAAATCAATGTTAAACATTTTACCTCCATATACAACCCCGGGAAGTCTGAGAACACAAGTATTGAGCGTCTCTTTTCTAAAGATGTTCTTGGGTTTTAATATCAAATACTTTTTCCCATTTGGTGTTATAACTTTACTACTCTCTGGTCCTAGGCTTGTGCATACTGCGAGGTTGGAAGTAAACATCTTCAGCTTCAGGCTCCAATAAGTAGGTTAGTGATGTTAACCATGATGTGACATTTGAACTTGTGGAAATGTCTCAGTGCGTGCACAAGCCTCAGACCAGAGATACTAAATGATTGTGACCTTTCGAGTAAAAACAATAAAATTCTCAAAAGATTTTTTAAGTAGTAGTGCGATGAGGGGGATCACGTGCATTGAGTCTGTAGGTGACACTAAATGGGCGCCTTTTGGGCAGTGCTTCTCAATTATTTTCTGTAACCCCCCCCAGGAAGAAAATTTTTTTTTCGCCCCCCACGAGTGACTATAAATAGTATTATTTGTCTATAAAATTGCTATTAGTACACCTCTGCAGAACATTGTATCTTTATTAACATTGTTTTTTAATCTTCAATTGAAAATATTTAAAGTGCACCAATGTGTCTGAAATAAAAAATAAATTCTTATTTATGTCTTAATATCCCTTTCTCGCTCCACCTTTCTCTTCGTTCCTGTTACAAAAATTTCCGTGTTGTTTCTTGAGGGTTTGTTTACTGCACTTCATGCTCGTGCGAAAAACCGCTACACCATCGCGCGACAACAGAGCGTTACTGCCAACTAGTGGAGTGGAGGTGCAATTACACTTAATTCTCGGACACAATTCCAGAGAAGCATGTTCCCTAAGGTCATAAGTCCCGAATGTGGGCGCGCCCCACTATTTGAGAAGCACCACTTTTGGGTGATGTAAGAGCCCACAGCATTATTTTGTGACAGTGACCCACAGTTCATTATCCCTCAGTGAGGTTGCATGACAGGAATTTAATATACATATGCTTTCACCTCTGTAGATGATTTTTCATTACAGTACAGTACAGTGAAACCACTCAACACAACAAATATGTATTGTTTTGTGTTGCAATATTTAAAAAATATTTAATCACAGAAATTAAACAGTGTTTTCAGGTAAATTTTTAAGGTAAACGTTTGAATAAAATTTAATGTGTATAGAAGGTGAATTCCCACAGTGAGGCTTAACTGTGTTAGCAAAGGCCGACCACCTCTCATTGTCTGTGGTGACCGGCGTATAAGAGAACCATTACTGACTTTCATCAAGCCTAGCTAGATAGCCGTCAGCATGTTTCTACCCTGCGATGATCTGATGAACTGTCCAGGGTGTACTTTGCCCTCATTCAGAATCGGCTGAGATGGGCACCAGCCTCCCCGCGACCCTAATTAGGATAAACAGTTAAAAAAAATGAATGGAAATTACTATGCTCTGCTTAATAGAGCAGGAGGCCTAGAACAGTACCTAAGAAGTCATGTCTTGGAGCTACATTATGAACTTTATGCAGCTAGCCTCCATCTGTACATAACACTATGGAGATAGCCTCCATCTGTACATAACACTATGGAGATAGCCTCCATCTGTACTTATCGTGAAGCTAATTTTTTTCACTCTAGCAGAAACTCTGCCCACATTCAGGAATCTACGGCCTACAAAAATGTTTTTGTTTGCTTGTTTTTGAAAGTTTTTTTGCCAAAAAACATCTAAACAATACAAAAATTAATCAGCTTATTTCATAGTTTTATAGGGAATCATGTTGGCGTAGGGGTTAGCACGTTGACTCCCACAGCAAGAGGGTCCTAGGTTTGAGTCGAGGGCTCAGGCGTTTCTGTGTGAAGTTTGCATGTTCTCCCAGCGTTTGTGTGGGTTTTCTACAGATATTCCGGTTTCCTCCCACAGTCCAAAGACATGTGCATTAGGCTAATTTTGAGTTCCTAGGTATCAGTTGAGGACAGTGGTGGTCTAGTGGTGAGAGCGCAGGATCACTGATCCTATGGTTGGGGGTTCGAGTCCCCACAAGGTTGTCACTGTCCCCCCAGTGCAGCTAACTGAGTTATCAAAGGCAGGCCATGTCTCTCACTGTCTATGGTGAGAGGCATGTAAAAGAACCATTGCTAACTATCGTAAAGAGTAGGCTGCAAAGCTGTCAACGTGTTTATATGACCTGGAGAGGGATAGACTCCACCAGGCCAAATCAGCCCAAGTCTCGCCATGAAGGCGCCCCAAAGACATCCTCGGATGTTAAGGGATAAGTGAAGTGAATGAAGGTATCAGTTGTAAATAGTTGTGTGTCGGCCCTTTAATAATAGACTTGCAAGCTGTTCAGAGTGTACCCAATGTCGGCTGAGATGGGCTCCAGCCTACCTGTGACTCAAGCAGGATTAATGACTTTCTATGAGCAAATCTTTATATTATTAGCCAAAAAAAGGGACCACCTTGAAAATTTTGCGTGATGTATTCAAGACACTGCTGTGTTAGAGAAGGCAGCACAACCAAAGACCACTGGGGATCCTCGGCTCTAATCCTGCGCATTGTCCCCTGGGCAGCCTCCTCAGGGTGAACCTCTGTTATTGGTTGACTCATCGCTGGTTTGGAGTGAATGTCGGTCTGATGTATCCACCCGCCACAGGTCGGAATTTTAATACAGAAGCATTTTTTTTATCTGCACTTTGCTTTTTGTGACGTTTGTACACTTATGATGTGGATAATTGTTCTTGAGATAACGGACCAATCAGATCATTCCATCGTGTACATTAAATCTCAACTTCTTAAAAAAACATACAAATGATTATAGCATTTAGAAGTAATAATACCAGCTGTTTTAGGTTCTTTTGTTCAAAACTCTGGATCAGGTTCTGATTAAAGTGGTTTTTTTTTTATTTTGTTGTGTGTGCCTTTCTGCCATCTCCGTTATTAACTTCACACGGTGGAGCCTACGTCACAGAATGCGCACGAGCTTGGTCTGACCCGGCGGCAGCCATTGACGTGCGTGTAATTTCTCCACGGTTGGTGTCTCGTCCTGTCTTGTGGCTGCCTGCTTGATGAGCATGTTGACGGAGCTTGGGGTTGGCTGGAGGGGAATGAACAGCTGCACTTGATCCTTCCAGCTGTTTTCCTGGTCGACTGATTCCCAGCATCTGTTCTGGACCAGGACCCTTTTTCAGGATCAAGTCTGAAGTGAGGTGGTAAACTTTGATATCCTCAGTTTATTAAATTGCTCTGCTGGGAATACAGTAAACGCACATTACAGATGTGAAACATCAGCACATGGTTCCGTGGAGACAGACGGTCTTCATGAACCAGTTGTTTCAGGACAAGTTGAACGCTCCTTTTTCACTCATGTCTCTGCTTCCACTTATCTGGCGCTCTCAAATGTTCCACAATGCTTTGTTTTTGTTTTTACCCCCAATAAATAAATGGAAAAAATGAAATTTCAATAATTTAAGTAAATTAGGTTTCATGATTAATAAACCCATTTCCCCTCCTTATTTTCTGCACTTGAGTGATCAGTAATGTCGGATTAACAGCAAAACAGAAGAATACCTTCAAAGTTCTGCACGATGTGTTCAACACACAGCTGGATCAGTGAAGGCACCACAACCAAAGACCACTCGAGATCCTCGGCTATAATCCTGCGTGGCTTCCTTGGGGCTGTTTCAGGGTGCAGGTGTTTTGTTGGCTGATTCATCACTGCTCTTGACTGCGTTGGATGGATATAGATAGATGCAGTGGATAATATTCAACACCGATGAATAAAAACATATTGCAGACAAGCAGATGGGAGGTACAGTACATATCGGCAGACAGAAAGAACGAGAGCGAGACAGGTTGAAGGACACCCAGGCAGACAAAAGGACAAAATACTGACGCAGACGTTATACATCCAACACATTAACACACAACACACAGTAGATTAAACATGACGATAAGCTGGTAGATATAAACATAGATATGCAGATATAAATATAGATATGTAGATATAAATATAGATATGTAGATATAAATATAGATATGTAGATATAAATACAGATATGCAGATATAAATATAGATATGTAGATATAAATATAGATATGCAGATATAAATATAGATATGTAGATATAAATATAGATATGCAGATATAAATATATATATGTAGATATAAATATATATATGTAGATATAAATTTAAGATATGTAGGTATAAATATAGATATGCAAATAAAAATATAGATATGTATATATAAATATGAATATAGATCCCCCAGTGCAGCTAACTGGGTTATCAAAGGCGGGCCATGTCTCTCACTGTCTATGGTGTGAGGTTCATGTAAAAGAACCATTGCTGACTTTCGTAAAGAGTAGCTGCAAAGTCGTCAGTGTGTTTCTGTCCCTTGCTATAAAGAGTTGTGACAGGAAGGGCATCCGACGTAAAAAAAAAAAACTCTGCCAAATCAAACGTGCGAATCAGATGATGCTGTGGCGACTCCTGAGTGAAAGGGAAAAAGCCGAAAGGAAGACAGACAGACAGATATAAATATAGATATGTAGATATAAATATTGTTAATGTCTCAGTTTGTAGTGAGCATTAGTTTACACTTGACTATAGGTTACCTGTCTCAGTGATATGATGAAGTAGAAAGTTAGATTTTAAAGGTTGAAACAAATACATTATAATCTGATTTATGAGAAACTTTACCTTTGAAAAACGATATCCGAATAAACCAGTTTGGAAATCATGTATGAATTAGCTGCTTGTTAGCATTTTCACTGTTTACAGATTGTGTTTAACGTTGCCTTGGTAACAACAAGGGCAGGTGAAGTGAAAGTTGAGCTGAAGGTTTCCATGCCGACATTCCAACTTAAACGCGAGCTGTCGAAATTAGGTTTTAGTAAATAAAATATCTTGAACCTAGAATTTTCACCCAATATCCGGGTGCTGGATTGGCTTTCCATATATAAAAGAAAATTAAAATGTATAAAATTAGATAATTTTATTCGATTATTTGCCCCCCCCCCCTCCCTAGTGCAGCTAACTGGGTTATCAAAGGCCTGCCATGTCTCTCACTGTCTATGGTGAGAGGTTCATGTAAAAGAACCATTGCTGACTTTCAACAAGAGTAGCTGCTGCATAGCCATCAGCGTGTTTTGGCCCTGCGATGGTCTGCTATCCAGGGTGTACTCTGCCCTCGCCCAGAGTGGGCTGAGATGGGCGCCAGCCTCCCCACGACCCTAATTAGGATGAAGCGGTTCAGAGAATGAATGAATGAATTATTTGGTTAGCAATTATTGCTGCTCAAAACAGTCAGAATATAAATATAATGGAAGCTTTTCGGATCAGATATTCCTTATAACTTTAATTCTCAAATCTCCTTTTCCTTTCGGCTGCTCCCTTTTTTCTCAGGGATTGCCGCAGCCAATCATTGCATGTTTGATTTGGCATAGTTTTTTTTTTTTTTTTTTTTTTTTTTTTTACGTCTGATGCCCTTCCTGACACATCAGATGCCCTTCCTGACACAAGCCCTTAGCAAGGGACAGAAACACACTGATAGCTATGCAGCTCCTCTCTAAAGTCAGAAATGGTTCTTTTACCATACGGCCTATGATAACCCAAGTTAGCTGCACTGGGAGGGCACCTTGTGGAGAGTGGGACTGGAACCCCCAACCACGAGGTCACCACTGCCTTAACTTTAGTTCTCAAATAGATTGTTTAAATTGTATGCATTTTAAAAATAAAATATTTATTTTTTTCCTGAATACAATTATTTTTACTAAATTATGAACATTTCTATTTATAAGAGACAGGTAGACATTCTATCAGTGTATTAATTTCAGCATAAAATTCAAAGCACTACAATTATGCACTAACATTCAAAGCATTGTTCACTACCCCATAAACAAAATATTGTGTTGCAAAGGCAAATATATATTTATTATAATGACTTACGGATATCAGCATATTATATTTAATATTATTATTGACTCGTCAATAATAAGAGTAGTGTAAAAAGTATGAATATTAACAAATTGACTCCTGTGGGGAGTATTTAAATATGTCAGAACACACACACACACACACACACACACACCTTACAAGTGCCGAAAACAGGCTAAACTGCTTAGTTAGTATGGTGGTATACAGTTCAAAATGTATAACAGACAATACCAGAAGGAATGCCAAAAACAGCCGAGAAACCCAACAGTCCTGAATAGAGACTCGAATTACTCTGATCTATTGGCATTTGAACATTGCTTTATGGTTTTAATTTTGTACTATAGCTGATAGGGCAGCACGGTGCAAGAAGGCCTGGGTTCGATTCCCGGCCTGGGCGTTTCTGTGTGGAGTTTGCATGTTCTCCCCATGCTTGCGTGGGTTTCCTCCGGGTGCTCCGCTTTCCTCCCACAATCCAAAGACATGCACAGTTGGTTAATTGGCCATTTTAAATTGCCCGTCGGTGGTTAACGACCTGGAGAGGGATGGGCTCCGCCAGGCCAAATCAGCCCAAGTCTCGCCAGAAGGCGCCCCAACGACATCCCCAGATGTTAAGGGATAAGTGAGAGATAGCTGATAATCAGTTAGTTTAGAGACAGGACCAAAATAATAACATGTGAGGGGATAAAAGTGTATTGGGTAAATTATAACATGTAATTTGTCCCTATATGAGACATAAGACCATTGAATGAGTAACTAGACAACACAGAGATATCATCAGAGCATTGTATTGTATCAACGACTTCTACAGTGTGTCCTGCCCAGACTTCAGCCATGTTTCACTGTTTTACAGATGAAACTTTTATAAAAAATAAATGAAAAGGAAAAGAGGCTGAAAGCAAATATACATCCTGTAATGCATGAAGTTCTCTCAGAAGACCCACAATGTTAAAAATAACTTCACAGGATCAATGTGTGCGCTGAGGTTTTTTGTGCCATGTCAGTTGATTTTCACACTGAACTTTCACACCACATCTCTCCCAGGGTTTTCACTTCACTTTTGGATTTTTTTATGTGACATTTCACACCACTGTAGCTGGGTTTTTTCAGCATTGTGTTGTAAAAAAAGTATTTTAAAAAATTACTTTAAGAGATTTTTCCATCCAACATTTCACAAATCCCCATAAATAATTGATTATTGTCCTGAAATGTTCCGTTAAATGTTAATTCTATTGTTCAAATTTGAAGGTGTTTCCTCTATTGTGGTATGGCATTCTATATAACCTCATCTTCTGTTTTTATTTTGGCCTTCGTCACCATAACAGTGATTCCGTCAAACTTCATTGTTGCAGATTTGCTTTCTTTCTTAAGTACACTGCAGTACACCAAGCTACCATATGTTAGAAAACAGCACTATATCAGCTGTAGCATTATAATCTCAAAATGGTGAATATCTGTAATTTCTCATTCAAATAGCACAATTGACATGTAATATTTTGCTACATGCGCTCTACAGGATCCTGGAGGGGGCAGCGGAGTTTGCCCAATCTCTCCACGTGTGTTTTGTGGATCGAGAGAAAGCTTTTGACCATGTCCCGTGGGCTATCTTGTGGGGTGCACTCCAGGAGTATGGTGTACTGGACCCGTTGCTACGGTCCATTCAGTCTCTGTATCACTGGAGCCAGAGCTTGGTCCACATTGGTAACAACAGGTCGTATTCATTTCCGGTGAGGTTAGGAGTCCACCAAGGCTATCCTTTGTCACCGATTCTGTTCTGCGCAGCTACGGCGTTGAGGGGTTTTAGTTTGGTGGCCGTAGGATTGTTTCGTGGATGATGCTGTCCTTTTGGCTTCATCAATCCAGGATCTCCAGCTCTCATAGAAGTGGGAATCGAGTGCAAAGGTGCCCGGATGAGAATCAGCACCTCCAAGTGCGAGGCCATGTTTCTCTGCTGAAAAAGGATGGAAGGCATCCTCCGGGTCTGGAATGAGATCCTTCCCCAAGTAGAGGAGTTCAAGTATCTCGGGTCTTGTTCATGAGTGAGGGAAGGATGGAGTGAGAGATCGATAGGCGGATAGGTGCAGCATCTGCTGTAAAGTGGAGCTTGTACCGGTCTGTCGTGGTGAAGAATTAGCTAAGCCATAAAACAAAGCTCTTAATTTACCAGTCACACGACTGTCCCTTGGAGATAGGATGAGAAGCTCAGCCATGAGGGAGGAGCTCAGAGTAGAACCACGGCTCCTCCGTGTTGAGGACCCAGTTGAGGTGGCTTAGATGTCTTCCTGGTGTGGTTTTTCAGGTATGTCCAACCAGGAAGAGACCCTGGGGTTTACCTAGAACATGTTGGAGGAATTATGGCTCTGGGAATGTTTCAGTGTCCTCCTGAAAGAGCTGGAAAATGTTCCTGGGGGAGAGACCTCTGGACCTCATTGCTGAAGCAATGACCCGACCCCAGATTAAGGGGAAGATGATTTTATATATATATATATATATATATATATATATATATATATATATATATATATATATATATACATACACACACACACACACACACACACATATATATATATATATATATATATATATATATATATATATATATATGTATACACACACACACACACACACACACACACACATATATATATATATATATATATATATATATATATATGTATACACACACACACACACACACACACACACACACACACACACACACACAGTCGGCCCCCGACTTACGAAATTAATCTGTTCATAAGTAGGGGTTGCATTTTACATGTTAAACGCCTGATTCGTTCCAAGGCTCCCAAGACAACCCCATAAACCCTTTAAAAATGATAAAAGTACACCAATTTTGTATGAAATGTGTTAAAAGTAAAAAAAAAAATTATTAAACCATTTTAACATTTTATTAACATATTTATTAATTAAACCATTATTAAACTCTCTATTTCGCTCACTTTTTCTCTCTCTCTCACACAGACACACATACACATTAAATGTGTCTTGTATACACATTAAATGTTTATTGTAGCGTTGCGGGCCACGCCCACAAGACATAGAATTCAAAGCGCATTCCCTGCTTGACAGATTGGTGGTCCAAACTCAACTTTAACTTGATTCCTTGAGGGATCGGACTTCCAGATGAGTTCACATGTGCCACATTTATTAAACATTTACTGAATTAAACAACTTAAAACACTAAACTAAAAACTAAAGAGTTAAACTTCCTTCTGTCTCTCTCTCTCTCTCTCTCTCTCCCTCCCTCTCTCACACACATGTGCGCACACACTCTCTCTCTCTTTTTCTCTCACACACACACACACACACACACACACACACACGAATGGGATGTTTTATTTAAAGCAGAATTACAGTACCTGTTTGAAAGATCAGAGGTCCTCACTGTATTTCTGCTTGAAGGTCTCCTTCTGGTTCTGTGTCATCCCTCCTAGCCAATGGGAGGCCAGCGGGGCGGGATGTTGAAAGCCAGCCAATGAGAGAGCAACTCGCGCATCTTGTGAAATTTTGATTGGCGCATTTGAATTTTGAATGGCGTTTTTCGTAAGAGGAGGTTGTTTTCGTATCCAGGGGGACAAAAATGTTTTTCGTAACCCGGGGTTTTCGTATGTGTTTCGTAAGTCAGGGGCCAACTATATATATCCACACACACACACACACACACACACACACACACACTGTATATAATATATAGTTACCAAAAATAGCTAAGATGTTACTACTGTTGGCTGTCCAGTCATCAGCTGGGTCCATCCCTTAACTCGGAAAGTCCTTGGGATTTTGGGACAGCAAAATGTGATCAAGCCCCTACTTTCAACAGTCAGACTTCCGGCTAGTCATTTCTTCGGAGCCAGAACTAACTGAATGCTCTCTCTGCTGCTTGAGCCATGGTGTTTATTGCTTTTCCTTTTCCTACCTTTTATTCCAAGGGCTGCTATCGTCTTCCAGCAGGACATTGCTGGGAAACCACGTACTCATACTTCAACAGGGAAGCACCATGTTTGCCAGCCTTGGTGTCTACAGTCTTCCAACAGCTCATCTTTTCAAGCTTCCTTCAATGTGCCTCCTGGTATCTGGTTTCCCATGGTACTGTTAACTCGATAAGGAGTTTCATTGTACTCTCTGATTAGAGCAGAACATCTGGTTGCAGAGTTGTCTTTACTATTGGTGGAAATATAAGCATGCTTCCAAGGTCAGCCTTTAGTTGCCAATTCTTGGCCATGCTCAGGATACCCTCTTACCTGGTGTTTGGCTGGAGCATGATCTCCACTTTCAACAAAGTTGATGAAAACTGTCTGGTTGTCTTTGTGATCTTTCTTCCTTTCGATCTCCAATGTGTAGGCCAAAGCTTTCAACACCTGGTCATGTCTCCACCTGTATTTTCCTGGCTAAGTGCAACCTTGCATGATGACATAATGTGCTCTCGGTTAGCTGGCTTTTGGCACAGATGACATGATGGGTATTCCATCATTCCCCAGTTGCATAAGTTTTTTGGTGTAGGGAGTAAGTCATATACAGATCTCAGCAAGAACTGCAACCGGAAAGATGTGTACTTCCATATTTTGTCCCATGTCAACTCTCTCTGCTCAATATCCCACCTTGTCCATGCTCCTCGTTTTCCCATCTGCACTGCCTGTACATATCTGGTTTCTTCTTCCTTTTCCCTTACCTCTTGTTGTACCAGGTGTCTACTGTCCTTTGGATTAGCTCTTTTCCACTTATGTGGGTGCAGTGCCTAGATCTTTTCTTCCTTTGCACACAGTTCCAACAATGTCTTTGTGTTGAAGGTGGGATTCAGCTTCTTCTACAGCTTCAGCTGTCCTCCATTTGTTTCCTGATTGAATTTCAACTCCAGCTTCGCGGACTCTCAGGGTCATGATTAGTCATGCCTTCCATGCCTTGAATTCCTCCACGATTGACGAAAGTGGCAATCAAAGCTTTGCTGATTTGTAGTACAGTCATGTTGAGGGAAAACATGTGGGATCCCATAACCACCTCCTGAGATGTTGATTTTCCTTTCCATGCCATTGATTGTTGACAAGGTAATGTCATACAGCATCAATGGCCACATTATTCTGGGTCGAAGTCCATGTTGAAAGATCAAGGCTTTGTACTTTCCTGGCAGTCTTGACTTGTCAATATTCACCAGTCTTTCTACTGTTTGTTGTTCCAGACACTTGTTCTTAACATCTTTCAGAAAAGCATACCATTTCCTGAAGCACTTAATTGGATTCCCTATGATAGATGGGATTTGTGCATCTTGGATTTTTCAAGGTAAACTTCTCTGTGATTTCGCCTTTTTAATCACCATACACTTTGATTTGGCAGGTTTGAACTTCATCCTTGCACCCATCTAGTCTGGACATGCGATGTGGTTGTGATGGTTTAATCATCCATAAACCTTCTGCTTGGTGGTTGTCTGCTGTTTGTCCTGGATTTTGGCCCTCTGACTTTCCCCGCTTCTATGAGCAAGTTCATGGCCGTCACGAAGAGAACCAGAGAGGTGTATCCTGTCACTATGCCCTTCTCTACTTATTTGCAAGATGTTGCATAGTCGTGTACAGTGAATCTTACATGTATTCCCTCCAGATAGCTTGCTATATTATCTTGGTGACATTTCCAGGGATGGGATAGTGGTCCAGTGCTTAGATTTGCCAAATTGATGTTCTTAGTAATTCCTGCAAATATCAAATGAATATCCTAAATGGTCTTTGAATAAGAGCCAAATCAAAATTACAATACCAGTATATAGTCCGTTTAATGTTTAAACAAGTGGTCAGTCGATCTACCATTTTCGTTACAAACAGCACAAAGACTTTTCTGATCAAATTGTTAACAGATGACTTGGGAAGTTCTTAGACCATATTGAAACTTCTCCAGCCCTTTTCGGTAAAACGTGCTCAACTCCTTATCACCAGGTGAGAAAGCCATGTAAAATTGCAAATCTGCAACTGAACTGGAAGAGGTAAAATCATGTTTATCCTATTATTTCCGATACTTAGTAAGCAGAGCCAGACAGTATTCCCAGATGACACCTGATAGACAGGTGAAAGAAATACTTGTTGCAGTACTGCTCCTAACGCGTGACACGTTGCTTGATAGCAGATGCAGCTGTCTGGTCTTGAAACATTTGAGACTCAATTTTGATTTTGCTTTAATTAAAAGTCTATTTCAGATATTAACATAAAATCTGCAGGAATTACTAAGAACATCTGCTCGGCAAATCCAATAAATATAAGAAAAAAAAAAATAAGATTATGAACAAGGGGTTTAGAATTCTTTAAAGTTAACGTTTTAATAGTTAATTTGCTGCCCCCTAGTGTAAAGACAACCACAATTCATTTGCTGTCACCAATGGTCTCACTTAATGTCACTTAATTTGCTGTCACCAATAGTCTCACTTATGTCTTGCTTATTGCCTATAATACTGAATATATTCAGTACATAAGGGGATGCAATAATCCAGAATAATGTAGAACTTCAGAACAAAGAAATCCCTTTGTGCATTTGAAATAAAAATTTTAGACATCTTTATCAATTATCCAAAATATAATACTTGATTGATAAACTAATAAGGCTTATTTATTGAGAAAGACAAAAATAACCACCAAAAAGACCATTATCTACAAACCAGAAAAAAAAAAGTTCATAGCTGTACATGTCACATTCATAAACAATGATACGGTTGAATCACAGGCTTTCCACAGGTTGCCTTTGTCATGCTGGAAGGTTGACTCAATGGATCACTGCCACTATCCTCCTGGATCACCCCAGAAGGTGCTTTATGGTGACCTGTAAAATTCCAGACAGAGCAATGTATAAATTTATTATGTCAAATACCATAATAAATTTATATATTTTTCCACTATACTTTTGTACATCTGAAGTATCATGCAACACCAAGAACATCTCTCCACCTCATTAAAGCAATCATCTGATCAGACAATCACTTATCTACAGCGCAATGCATAAAATCATAAAAATTTGGGTGAAAGAACAGCCATGCAAATGTGCATGTGTGCGCACACGTGTGTAATCAGTGATCTGGACATGACTGTTGGTGCCAGTTGGTTTGAATATTCCTCTAATAGCTGAGCTCCTGGGACAGATGGTAGTGTGCATATGTTAATTCAGTGATTCACAAATCGTGTGATGCTGGGGGGCGTGTATGATTATGGGAAACATGCTTTATTGTCATACAATTGATATTGCTACAATTAAGTGTAATTGCACATCCACTCCAGTAACTGGCAGTGACCCTCATTGTTGTGCTGTAGGGAAAAAGCACCAAGCATACAAAATATGAAGTGCTGTAAACAACCCCTCAACAAACAACATGAAAAAATTTCTAACAGGAACAATGAAAAAGGTGGAGAGAGACATAAGGATGTTTTTTTTTTTTTTAATTTCAGGCAAATTGGAGCACTTTAACATTGTTTTTAGTCTGTAACGGAAAAGATATAATGAAATTTTTAATGTTAAAAAAAAGATACAGTGTTATGCAGAGGTGTATTGATAATTTTATAGACAAATAATACTATTTATAGTCATGCATAGGCATGAAATGTTTTTTTTTTTTCCTTCCTAGAGGGGACATCACAGAAAATAATTGAGAAGAACTATGTTAATTGAACTGTTTTACAACTCAAGTTACAGGTTGAGGTTAGGGAGGAAACTAGCACCTAGAGGAAACCCATACAAGCACAGAGAAAACATGCAAAACTCCACAAATAAATGCCCTTGCTAAGCCTGAGACTTGAGCCCAGAACATTTTCGCTGTGAGGCAAAACAAGCTATCCACTACACCACCATGCCACCCCATAGAACAATGTATTTAAGAAAAAGAATCCAGTGAGCAGAAGTTATTCAGACATCAAGACCTTGTTAAGGATATAGTTGAACATTAAATAGCCAGATAGGTTTCAGCTAATAGAAGAGGTACAGTAACTCAGGTCACCACTCTAGAATTGTTAAAGTGGTAAGGCATCTCAGAAAAACACATGTAACTTTGTAGTGGATGAGATACATCACCAGAAGACCATGACAAGTTCAAATTCTGTCAACCTAAAACAGGAAGCTGAAGCGAGTTCAGACTCAACAAAGCAGAACAAGTAAAAGATGAAAATTTTAGCCTTCTGAAGATTTCTGAGAACACAGATGATACTTTCTTGGCACACTAAGCTGTGCCATTCAAGTGCTGTTTATCACCAGTTGAATACCACAGCACGCATGAGGATGATTACTGATCCTGTTCATCTTTTCAGCCAGAATTTACCATTGACGAACAGCTATATCCAGATCATGTCAAGAATAAAAAACACGTGTCATACTGATATCACGACCATGACACTAAGTTAATGTTCTTCATGGATCTGGATATAAATTAAAAAAACACGTCATACTGATTTCATGACCATGACACCAAGTTAACGTTCTTCATTGGTCTGGATATAAATTCAGTACAACACCTCAGGTTTGTGGTAGAACGGGAGATTCACAGCATGAAAGTACAACTAAAAATCTTCACTGTATGATGATGCAACCATGTCAGAATGGAACGGAATCTCAAATAACATTCCCATCTGATGGAATTTATGTGGTGAAGAACTGAGGCTGTTATGAGAGCAAAGAGTATCCCGGTAGTTTAACTTTTTAATATGTATAATTATCTGAAGGAGCTACTGCATCTCTTAAGGATGAAGAAAGATAATGTTGTTAAAGTAAAGCCCAACCCAAAATTAGCAATGAAATTAGTTTTTAATACTCCGATGCAAATCCTTTGCAGTCAATGACCACCTGAAGGCTGAAACCCCAAATATTTGAACAGCAAACAGCCACATACTAATGAAGTCAACGGACATGAATTGCCTATTCCATATTTCTTTACAATGGATCAGTATAATGGTGGGCCTGATCGACATCACAGCCAGGCATGCGCAGTATTTCTTCTGATGCTTTGATAAGCTGAAATTATAGTGATGGTGGTGATTAAATTGGTCTGATTCCCAGATATTATGTTCTATATGGCATAACTCTGATCTTTCCTGCAGTGTACACTAAACTTTAAGAAGCACTTGTCTAGATTGCAAGTTCAAATCCAGTTTTATGCCTCAGTTGTCCGTGACTGGGAGTCCATGGGAACTAATTGGTTGAGTTCTCACAGGAGGGAGGACTGGCATGTGCTCACTTCCCTGTCTCTCACAGAGATTGCCAGCCAAGCATAGGCGGCTGTGAGCTCATTCGTACGACGGGGCGGATAGGCCTTTCTCTCTGAATGTGAGACCACCCCCAAATACACATGTGCCGCAGTTCGAAAAAAGGCAGGTGGCTATCAATACATGTCACTGAGGAGGCATGCACACATGCTTTCGCCCCTTCTTGGTCAGTGGTGGTTGTGTGATAGAGAAGGTTATACCTGACGGAGGGGGTTTTCAAAAAAAAAAAAATAAAAATAAAACAAACAAAAAAAATTGGCTTGCTCTCGTGGTTGTCTGGAGACTGATTTGCTTCATTACCCATTTGTACTCTGAAGCACTTTACATGTAGTTTTTCAGTTTTCTTGTTTTTTTCTCCTCTTGAAATCACGAATATAAGTATACAAGCTAAAATAAGCCTCTTTCACAGGGTGGCGGGGTTCTCCATTAGAGTGAAAAGTTCTGCCATCCGGGCTCAGGCATCTGATTACAATGAGTCCCGAATGCCTCTGTGGTGTGCCGTTTCGTGCTCTCCCAACCGAAGAGACCCTACGGTCGATCCAGAACAAGCTAGAGGGACTATGTCTGGGAATGCCTTGGTGTTCCCCTGGAATAGCTGGAGGAAGTGGCTGGGGAGAGGGCTGTCTGGACCACACTGCTTAGGCTGCTGCCCCTCAACCCGAGCTCGGATCAAGCAGAAGATCAAGTGAAGACGAAGAAGAGAAGATGAGTGCTGTACAATCATCATTTCCCAGGAAAAGAATAGTATAAAAAAATGAATTCCCAAAAACAAATATTGACATAATATTCACACCAATCATGGACATGAATTTATGGAAACCTCTGACCAGATGTATAGATGACTTCCCAGTTAAGGTGGAAGTCACAAGTTAAACATTGGATACTGCAATTAAACAGTGTCAGCAGCGTAGTGAGCATAAAGGACGCACCTCTCACCTTTCCTCTGGCTGATGAGTGCTGTTCTCCTCTCCCTCATCTCAGTGCTCAGGTTTTCTACCATGCGATCAATGCAATTGTCCAACACAAGGGAGCGAGCCAGTGACACAATAGGCTGCCTGCAGATGGGACACTCATCCCTCCGTCTCCTCCAGTCTGCAATACAGTGCTGACAAAAGCTGTGTGCGCAATTGAGGGTCACTGCCTGAGAGAAGAGGGGGAAAAAATCTGTATAGCATTTACTTGAACACAAACATAATTGGTCTAACCATGAAAAAGCTGTTTTTGAAAAAAAAAAAAAAAAAAAAAAAAAAAAAATACATGAAAGTTTTTGCATTACAAAAAAACCCCAAAAACTTGGACTAATGCTCACAATATGATTCAAGATCATAAGAAAGATAAAAGAACCACTCTGACATGCATAGACCCTATCCAGACCCACCAAAACATAACCTTCTCATTTTTTAGGTATTGTTAGTCCACTGTGGCAGGGGCGGCCTGGTGGTATAGGGCACTGGATCGACAATAATAAGGGTGGGGGGTTCGAGTCCCACTCTCCACAGGGTTGTCACTGTCCCCCCAGTGCAGCTAACTGGGTTATCAAAGGCCAGCCATGTCTCTCACTGTCTATGGTGAGAGGCATGTAAAAGAACCATTGCTGACTTTTGTAAAGAGTATGATGCAAAGCCATCATCATGTTTCTGTCCCTTGCTAAAAGGTTGTGTCAGGAAGGGCATCTGATGTAAAAACCTATGCCAAATCAAACATGCGAATCATTTGCTGTGGCAACCTCTGATAAATGGAAAAACCCGAAAGGAAATCTCTCTATTAGTCCACTGTGGCTCTCAGTCAATCGCCATACCTCGATAAAGAGCTCTGAGCAAATGATGCACTGCAGTTCATTCTCCAGTACTTCAGTCATCTGTGTGACGACCTCTTCCTTCTGAGCTCTCGCTCGCTCTTTTTCCTCCTGAAGCAAACAACAGTCATTCATCAAATACGCAACAGAAATATATAGCAGCCTGTAACACACTCTGTTCAGGAATGTTAATACAGTGGTACCTAGACATACAAAATTAATCCGTTCTGAGGGCAGGCTCGTAAATCGAAACGATGGTTAGATGAAACAAAAATTCCCCGGAGGAAAAATACATGCTTTTTTTTAAACATACTGGTGAACCAGCTTTAAGTATGATTGTGCATCCTCTACACTAGGCAGCAGTGGTGCTCTCACTGTGTTCACTATAGTGTATATATATATAAAAAAAAAATTAAAAGCCATTTCCCCAGCAGAGTTCGTAAGTTGAAAATTTATTCACTGGATGGGGCAGATTTTTGGTGGGTTCAAAGCTCGTATCATGGAAAATTCGTTATTAGGGACACTCATAAGTTGAGGTACCACTGTATATTAAATCACCACAAATTAATATGCAGAAAAATAGAGAAGAAACGTCAGATGGACAGATATAACAAATAGTTTTGCTGTGCCTTGGATGAGATTGTGAGCACAGTTACAGAGGTAATTGCTGCTACTAAAATACAAAAAAGAAATTAAAACATCAAACATGAAACGAAGTGACAAGATAGCACTCACTGTTAAAAACAAAAGAGAGAGTGAGAGAAGGTGGTTTTTTTTGGACACATTTTTTGACTCAAGTCACAAATATAAATAAAAAACACAATGGTGGAATGTAAGCACATCTGCCTCACAGCAAGTACAGTGGAGTCTCTATACTTGAATTTAATCCATTCCAGACGGCTGTTCGGATTCTGATTTGTCCAAAGTCCGAATCCGCTTTTCCCCATTACAAATAATGTAAACGGTCTTAATCCGTTCCGTCGTCTTTTGAACAGAAGTTAACGGTACAGTAACTCATACCATAGGTCTGCAAATTAAGTGAAAAAATTATTGAATACAGTACACTATGCTATGGTCTGTGTTGTGAGAGACTCTGGTTTTGGCTGCTCTCTCTCTTTCTCTGCGGGTTGAAGTCACACGCAAGTGGAGCGCTAAACACACACACCCGATTCCAGTAAATCACGGGCTATAAAGACTAGCAGAGCGCTCATCCCGATAATATCCTTAGCTTAACGCTAGCTTTAGCTTTATCAGGGTGAAACATAGTACTGAATCAACAACTTCCGGACTTCCCCAGGACAGCGCTAGCTTTATCAGGGTGATACATAGTATCAACAACTTCTGGACTTCCAGAAGTCGCGCACTTTTCCTCTCTCTCGGTCTTATTTTTTTCTTGCGTGTTTTTCGAGTTCGACTTCCGGTTTTTGTTCAATGTCCGGGATGAAAAAACACCGGATTTTTTTTGTTCGAAGTCCGATTTGTTTGAACTCAAGTTTTCGAGGACCGAGGCTCCACTATAGGTCATGGGGTTGAGTCCAGACCTTGGGTGTTTCTCTGTGGAGATTGCATGTTCACCTTTGCTTATTGCAGTTTCCTTCCACAGTTCAAGATATGCACATTAGGCTAATGGCCTATTTTAAATTGCCCCTAGGTGTGAATGTGGTTGTGAGTTGCCCTGTGATGGTCTAGCAAGCTGTTTAGGGTATACTATGCCTTCTAATAATGTTGGCTGAGATGGACTCCAGCCTCCCCACAACCCTGATGAGATTAAGTACAAATGATTGAGTGAGTGATGAGAAAAACTGAACTGCAAGCTTGAGGACATAATACAGCTCCACAACATAGTGGTGTAGACCTGAGATCTGATCCAAAAAAAGAAAAAAAAAAAGTCCCCCTCCCCATCATTAACATCTTCCGCTTCTTCTGTGGTGGGGTCACCGGGACAGCAATCTAAGCAATGAGGTCCAGAGGTACCTCTCCCCACTTCCTCCAGCTCTTCCAGGGGGACACCAAGGCGTTCCCAGACAAGCCAAGAGACATAGTCCCTCCAGCGTGTTCTAGGTCGACCACGGGGCCTCATCACGGTTGGACATGCCTGAAATGCAACACCAGGGAGGCATTCAGGAGGCATTCTGACCAGATACCCGAGTCATCACAACTGTCCCCTCGCAATGCGAAGGAGCAGTGGTTCTACTCCGAGCTCTCCCCGGATGGTAGAGCTTCTCACCTTATCTCCAGGAGAGAGCACCACCACCTGGTGAAGGAAGCTCATTTCAGCCGCTTGTATCCGCGATCTTGTTCTTTCAGTCACTACCCAAAGCTCATGATCATAGGTGAGGGTTGGAACGTAGATCGACTGGTAAATTGAGAGCTTTTCCTTGCAGCTCAGCTCCTTCTTCACCATGATGGACCAGTACAGGCTCCGTTTTACAACAAAGGCTGCAGCAATCCGTCTGTCGATCTCCCACTCCACCCTTCCCTCACTGGTGAACAAGACCCCAAGATACTTAAGCTCCTCCACTTGAGGCAGGAACTCATTCCAGACTCGGAGGGTGCATTCCTCCCTTGTCCGACTGAGAACCATGGCTACGGACTTGGAGGTCCCTCCTTGAATCGCCACCTTATCGTGGTGGAGGAGTTTGCGTAACCTAATAATTGTAGGAACTATGTTGTCGGGGGCATAATAACCCTGGTAGGGTCACTCAAGGCAAACAGGTCCTGGGTGAAGGTCCAGACAAAGTGCGTTTCAGAAGACCTCTATACTAAATAAAAAGAAAACAAGGACACTGTTTCAGTTGCTCGGATGCGGGTCACCGGGGTTCTGCCTGGAGCCAGGCCTGGGGGAGGGGCTCGAAGGCGAGTGCCTGGTGGTCGGGCTTCTGCCCATGGAACCTGGAGAAGGCCCAGCCCAAAAAGGAGACATGGCTCCGCCCTCCTATGGACCCACCACCTGTGGGAGGGGCTATAGGGGTCAGGTGCAATGTGAATTGGGTAGCAGCCAAAGGCATGGGTTCTGTTGGACCAATCGTCGGTTACTGACTCTGGCTCTTGGGACATGGAATGTCACCTCTCTGGTGGGGAAGAAGCCTGAGCTGGTGTGTGACGTGGAGAGATACTGACTAGATATCGTCGGGATCACCTCAATGCATAGCTCGGGCTCTGGAACCACCCATCTCGAGAGAAGCTGGACCTTATTCCATTCTGGAGTTACTCAATGGGAGAGGCGGCAAGCTGGTGTGGGCATTCTTGTTGCCTCCCGTCTCGGTGCCCAAACGTTGGGGCTCTCCCCGGTCGACGAAAGGATACCTTCCCTCTGCCTTTGGGTGGGGAGACGAGTCCTGACTGTTATTTGTACTTATGCACCAAATGGCAGTTCAGAGTACCCACCCTTCTTGGAGTCTTAAGGGGGAGTGTTGGAGAACTTCTCTTGGGAGACGTCAACGCCCATGCAGGCAATGATAGTGGTTTTTTTTTCCACATACCCTAATATTTTGTTGATATGCATAAAAGCTTGATTACAACACATACAAGAGAGAAATAAGACAGGAGGAAAAATAAATGTGATTATTTTTACCTTGGTAACTTCCAGCTCCTTGTCTTTGGCTTGAAGAACCTCTTGTAATCCCTCCCTTTCGTGTTTGAGCTTTTCTATTACTCTGCAGTGCTGAAGCAACAGAAGACAACACGCAAAAAGAGAAACACAAAAATGAGGTAGCACCTATGTGATCTATAGTGGTAGATAATGCAGGTATTCTGGTCTGTGCTGCCTTTATAAAAATTAAAGACAAAAGGCACAAAAAACACACAGGTAAATTCTTGACTCATGTGCATCCAAACCTCTAACAAAGCCTCCTCGAGTTGTTTTTTCAGGCCATCTTCTTTCTGCTGGCCTCTCTTCATCTGAGACACATCACACAGTGTGAAAATTAAAATTAGTAGTCATTGATTGGTGCATTGACAAGTTAAAGTCCATATGCAGGTGTTAACCAAATTACTTATCACATGAACCATATACACAACATCTCATAGCTTTTTCGTGTCCAATCACTATGGATTTCCTTTTTTAGTGTGCATGTATTAACTGGCATGAAGCCTGTTTCAGTTGCTCCTGTCCTTCCTGGACTTTTAACTTTTTTTTCTCACTTTTATTTACTTGCTTTAACTTTTTTACCGAGTGTACTTACAATATTATTGTCTATAACTGGCCACCCTCTAAATATGTGGGTTGGGTTTTTTTTTTTTTTTTTTTTTATCTTTTACTCTCTACTAATCTTTTACTTTCATGGACCGCAGTGCAGCAACTACAAGTTCACTTTGTTTACTCCAGGAATCAGCTGATTGCCTTGAAACTGGCCAGAATAGTAGCCAGACCCACGGACTTACCGGATGAAATCTGGAGAAAAACACACCTTGAATGAAGAGGTGGCGGGCGGACAGAAGGAAAAAGGAGGAGGCTGCCAGAGAGCAAAATGTACAAGTCATGTCTCCTGTCTATTCTAGTGGGAGGCGTGAGGTCACTGGGGAATAAGATGGAGGAACTGACAGTGCTAGCCTAGCGTCAGAGTGAGTTACGGGGGTGTAGTTTAATGTGCTTCGTGGGGACATGGCTGCATCAGGATATCTTCAATAACAATAATCCACCGTGGGCTTTCACACTGTTCGAACCAATAGAGAATGCACCGTGCGTAGTATGTAGAAAGGTTAGTTAATGGCTATTTTTGTCAATAACAGGTGGTGTAACCCTGCTCACATACCCATTAAAGAGCATAGTTGTGAACCGACCATTGAACTGTTTGCTGTTGGATGCTCCTCCTTCCACAGTTGCATGTGATGCACTGTTAGTGTAAACATAACCTGGTTACACACTCAGCACTCGAGTTCATCCATGTCATCATGGACACCACACTGCCAAACTTTGTGCAGTATGTAGACTGTGCCACCAGAGGGGAGAGAACTTTAGACTTGCTATATGCAAACATTATGCCTACAGACCCACAACGTGACTTATGTTTCTTCATGTGGAAAAAGATGAGATTTTTATAGAGTGAAGTGCAGTATCTACTAACATGGTTAACTACATTGGGCTTAGCAGACTCAAAGCACAGAGCTCACCTAACATGTCTCTTATGGTTAAGATATGGAAATATAAACAAAAATATTGTTTTAGTTTACTTTCCTTGATGTTTATACATAGTATACACTTAAAACTCCCAATGGAGTTGAAGAGACAACATTACACAGCTCTGCATTTGGTTGACTATGCAATTAGAACTTATCGACATCTGTCATGATTTTTTTTTTTATAAAAATCTAATTTCAAGTACTTTTATTGCTAATGCTCATGTGAAGTACAGACAGTCGTCGACTTAAGACCTATGCGAGTTACATCTGATCGACTTTACGACAGACATTGCATGACGGCATTGGACTCGCACGCTGCAGTGTTTATCTGACAGGAAGCGTGTCCCAAGTTTTGGCAATCAGCTGTTCTGCAGGTTGAAGTTTTACCGTGTCTGTCCATTTATGTTTGCTTGCCAACTGTGCTTGGCTTCGTGGAAATGAGCTAATCAAAATGAGGGAAATTTATCTCTTTACTCAAAAACAACATGCATTCTGTGGCTGTTATAATCGAAAAAAATTAGAGTTTGAAGGTGTCGGACCTGCCCACACACTGGAGTACAGAAAGGATTGGCTCTCCGCTGCACGCCACAGTAACGTGGAATTGAAAATAGATTTATAGATTTAAATGCGTGAGATTTATTCATGTTTTTGTTTTAATTGATGCCTTTTTTTGTATTTTTATTTAAATGACAGTGAAATTGTGTATTCGTTATTCTGTAAAGAAAGGCCACCTGATTTATCTGAGAGCCAGATCCAGTCATCAAAACAGCCACATCTGGCTCGTGAGCCATCGGTTCCCAACCTCTAATACATACACAGTACAGTAGAGTGTGTGTGTGTGTGTGTGTGTGTGTGTGTGTGTGTGTATATATATATATATATATATATATATATATATATATATATATATATCTAAGAATATAATAAGAATTTTTCTGTAATCACCTGAGGAGAGAGGATGGTTTCACCACCCCTCGAAACAGATCTTTAGTGAAAATGAAGTTTCAATAGAAAGTCTTTGTCCTGTCCTTTTATTTTTACTTATATTTGCTCTACAAAAAAAGTATTGAGCACTCTCTTACGGAAGGATCTACTCAGAAAATTCTATATTATTACATATACGTGTGTGTGTGTATATATATATATATATATATATATATATATATATATATATGGCTCTCAGAGGATTGGATTTTAAAATATGTCTTTTTTTTGGCTCTCTTAGTCAAAAAGGTTCCCAACCCCTGATCTCATGGTGTACATTTACAGAGTATAGGTACAGTATTTACATTTGCATATTACATAGTGTGCTTAAGTAAAAGTTTTTCATAACGTAATCGTTGAAATATATGGAATCGGAAACTTCGGACAATCGGGTACTTCGGACCAGTGCTCCCCCCTATTAGTCCGTTAAAACGAAGCATGAGTGTATTCGGATGGAAACTTAACATACGACCAGATCGCCTTCCGATCGGTCTGTCGGAACCAAAAGCGGTCGTAAGTTGACGACTGTCTGTATATGATAACGTAATTTGTATCAAGTTCTGGTAATATACAACGACAACCACCTAGCCTTTATGGAATAATGCTTTAAATATCCTATAGCTTGAGTTCTTGCTTTACACACTATGTTAAATCACCTCCAGTAGCCTCTCCTCCTCACACACCGACCTCTCCAGGATCTCCATTCGCTGTCGTGCTAGTTCCTGATGAGAGTGTAGCTCGCCTCTGAGCAGCTTCATCTGCTCCTGCAAAATCTCCAATTCCTGCTGTTGCTCTAGACTTGACCCATTCTGCCTCTCCAACTCAGCCGCTCGCTTCTGTGTGGTCCCCATGCGCTCTTTCAATGCTTTCAGGTTCTCGTTGTACCGTTTTAAGGTAGTCAGATGCAGACTGCTGTCAGTACACTGAGCGAATTGCCCAGATGCTTCACTAGGTCCAGCCTGATCGGGTAATGTATCTTTGGGACAGAGCTGACCGTGAGTTTTATCTGCACTGGACACACGATAGAGCTTCGGTATTGAGTCTGGTAGGTTTTGTTCTGTCTCATCTGTAGCAAATTTTCGCTTTGTCTTTTTGGGTCTGGACGTCAAAGCTTTGACTTCTGATCCAGCTGTTTTGGTCAAGAAATCTTTGATTTTGTCAAGGTTGGAGTGGAGAAGATTATACTCAAACTCAACTGGGTTGCCATCCAATGGAACACCAAATCGCACAACATCACCTTGCTGCAGACTGTAAGGTTTCCCAGGGGGTATCCGATTACCATTCACCCATACTCCATTTAGACTCTGAGGTGGTCAAGGAAAGAAAACATCAAATCGTTCAAACAGTAACAGCCTAAAAAAGTAATTTAAAATGAAACATAAGGGCCTTTAATCTTTCAAAATGTGTTCGAGTTTAATCTGATTAAGAAACGAGAAATGACACTGGGCGAAGGTGCAGTACACTGAACAGCTCACCAGACCAATCACAAGGCAACACACAGTCATTCACACTTGGGGCAGTTTGGAACAACCACTCAGCCTGACGTGCATGTCTTGGAACTGAGAGTGGAAACAGGAGTGCCTGGAGAAAGCCTAGTGTTTAGGAGCCAAATTAGAGCCAGAGCTTATCTCAATTTTGTGATGCATGAATCAACTAAGAGTTTAAATCTTTCTAAAGGGGACACTAATAAACCTTCACATGTATTTTTTACTGGTAGCCATTTGTACTGCTGGGTGAACAGAGATGTGCGGTCAGAATCCTCCTGAGGTCTTTGGACAGCGGGGTCTAATAGGGATAAGAACCCATGCCCTCTCATATGTATACACTACAGAATTATCATCATTCAGTGAATAGTGAAACATCACAATTCACATAGTAATCGTTTATTTTAAGTATATCTTAAAGGATTTATTCAGGGATGTGAAATGGCAGAGAAGAAATCCAAGGAAAATGTTACGCACAGTTTGGGGGTTCTGAGTGGTAAAGCCCACCAGAAGCCGGAAGTCTGAGGGCCATAGGGCTCCAGACACCGAGCCATTTTTTGGTATAAGAAGTGCATCATTTAACATTTTGTTAATGCAAAAATGTCAAAACTTGTATGTTGTGGCATATGATATTTCATGAAATAAACTGGGATAAAAATATTACACATTCCTATAATTCATAAAGACGAATGTATAAAAAGATTAGATTTGTAATTTCATGGATGAGAACAGGCCTTTATGGAAAAGAAGGAAAAATTGGCAGGGGTCAAGGGGGCCGCCTAGGCCCCCTGCAGGGGTGTTGGGCAGCACCCTTGCTGGGGGGTCCAGGGGGGTGAAGCCCCCCCCCCCCCAAAATGTTTGGGGTTATACTTAAAAAAGGAGCTTAAATGATGTCTCCTGGAAGGAATATTTTTAAAGAGAACCTTAGAAAAATTAATTATTAAAATTATTTTGAAAAATTTAATTTACAGTTATAGGCCTAGTTTTAATTTCAAATACTTTAAACCAGGGGTCGGGAACCTTTTTGACTAAGCGAGCCAAAAAAAGACATTTTAAAATCTAAGCCATAAGTATATATATATATATATATATATATATATATATATATATATATATATATATATATATATATATATATATACACACACACACACACACACACACACACACACACACACACACACACATACACACACATACACACGTACACACGTACACACATACTAGTCCTTCTCAAAAAATTAGCATATTGTGATAAGTTCATTATTTTCTGTAATGTACTGATAAAAATTAAACTTTCATATATTTTAGATTCATTGCACACCAACTGAAATATTTTAGCATATTTAAGGTCGGCAGTCTTACCCATGATTGCGGTTTTGAGTAATGAACCAGGCTGGGAGTTTTTAAAAGCCTCAGGAATCTTTTGCAGGTGTTTAGAGTTAATTGGTTGATTCAGATGATTAGCTTAATAGCTCGTTCAGAGTACCTTTTCATGATATGCTAATTTTTTGAGATAGGAATTTTGGGTTTTCATGAGCTGTATGCCAAAATCATCAGTATTAAAACAATAAAATACCTGAAATATTTCAGTTGGTGTGCAATGAATCTAAAATATATGAAAGTTTAATTTTTATCAGTACATTACAGAAAATAATGAACTTTATGACAATATGCTAATTTTTTGAGAAGGACTAGTATAATAAGACTGAATTTATTTTAAACGACATTACTTACTTACTTAAAGTAAGTAAGTAAGACTCTGAATTTATTTTCAACGACATTGTCATAATGATGTTATTTATTAATAATAAGAGTTCTTCTTACTATCAGTGCTGTAGTGGTCAAAAAATAAGTGAGTACACGTGGCAGCGAAGCGACTGAGGCGCGCAGCAGCACCTCATCCACGAAGTGGGCGGAGGTGCATGGAGCACGAGGTGGGTGCTGCTTTGGCTTTGAAACTATTCATCACTTCATCTCCGCTTTTTATTTACACAGTTGTGGAAATTTACATTGATCAACTATAAAGTAGACCAAATTAAGTCAGTACACGCAACTCGGCCACTAAACCAAGTGGGTACACGACGTGTAACGGCGTGTACCCACCACTACAGCACTGCTTACTATTAATGCGACTTCTGGTGCTGCATGGTTTTGCTGATGGCTTTATAGTCTGATTGATACAGGGTGAGGACTCGACACAACAGAACACACACGCTGCAGTGCTTATGTGACAGGAAGTGCGTCCCAAGTTTTGGAAATCAGCTGGTCTGTGGGTTGAAATTTTTCCATGTCTGTCCATTTGTGTTTTGCTTGCCAGCTGTGCTTGGCTTCGTGCAAATGAGCAGATCAAAAACGAGGGAAAGTTATCTCTTTACTCAAAAACAAAATGCGCAGTCTGTGGCTGTTGTTATAATCCAATAAAATTAGAGTTTCAAGGTATCGGACCCTCTCGCACACAGAAAGGATTGGCTCTCTGCTTCGCACCACAGTGACATGGCATTGAAAATAGATGTATCGATTTAAATGCGCGAGATTTATTCATCTGTTTTTGTTTTATTTGATGGTTTTTTTTGTATTTTTATTTAAATGACAATGAAATTGTGTGTTCGTTATTCTGTTAATAAAGGCCACCTGATTTATCTGAGAGCCAGATACGGTCATCAAAAGAGCCACATTGGACTCGTGAGCCAAAGGTTCCCGACCCCTGCTTTAAACTGTGTACCGGTAGGCCTATTCGTAGCATACCGAGTTTAATAATATCAGTAAAATTTATTATTGTACACGAAGCTTTATAATTTAATACTATAACAAGACTTAAATATCATCATTCATAGTCATATTTATACATAATGCTGCTCGATCACTTCTGTTGATGATTGGACATTTGCTCTCTGTGCCACAGGCCCACAGCAAGATGACCAGACTGGAATATCGATGCCTGACACGTGCAATAAACCAGAACCAGCTGTGTTTCACTCCACTAAACAATATCAACAACCACACAGATAAACAAAACGAGGGTAGCACCTCGTGTATTCGGATTTGGATATAATATGACCAGATGACCAGTGATGACGGCACTACCCCCACCCCACCCCCAGATTTTTACACTGGATTTGCGTCGATCTCAAAAATGACCCATTTGACTTACAAAAATGCGGAAATCTGCCGATTGGCAGAAAATTCCCATCCCTGAATTTTCTTCATATACTTAAAATAATCACATCATTGACAGGTGATTGTATGGGTGTGAAATCAAAATATGAACAATTTCAAAAATACCAACACCTTTGTGGAAATACTGTCAAAATTGTATATTCAAATAACAAAATTTATTAATCGCATCCAAACTTTGAAAGTCATGTATCATTAAGTGTATCACATAAACCTAAATAATTTGCCAAACATGACAATTTATCTGATATTAACTTATTACTTATAAAGTTCCAAAGTCGTCCACCAGGTGTCGCGCGTAGCGCGGAAATGGTAATTGACAACTGTACAAAAGATGCAGTACGTATCTCTAACTACCATTCCGACCCTTATTTTTTTATTAATTTATACATTAAAAAATATGAACCCTCGGTGAACCGCACGGAATTCTACGGACATTTCACCTCCCTGTTTATTAAATGTTGACAGAATGAACTCTGTGTGTGTGTGTGTGTGTGTGTGTGTGTGTGTGAAACTGTACCTCATTGTCAGTCACAGTCCACTGGCCATGTTCTCTCTGCTTAAACATGCAGTGGTTTCTGGAGATCATCAGAGGGCAACTTGCTGACAAAATCTGATGGGTAACATTCAGGCCACGTCCGATTGTGACCTTACACAAAGCAATATTCAAATAAACAAAAATCACAGACATCAATGTGCCCAGATGCGATTTGCTAACTCCAAGGTGGCATAAATCTCGCGAACAATAACAACCTAATGTACAGTAGTTATATAGCCACTTCAGCTAGGTGTTAGCGTGACTATTTCAGGTATTTAGTTATAACTTGTTTTACAAAAACAAAAATAATTAACCGAAAGGTCTATATGTGAAGTCTATTCAGATGGTAAACATTTAAACCGGAGCCTACAGAACGAACTTCGCCTGCAGTTAGCATGCTAGCTAGGTCAGTACCTCAGTATTCTCGAAGAGTCGTAACCAGCCGCTTTCTTTCCCAACTCGTTTCAAGCACCATATTTTACCGTTCTCTTCAGAGTTTTCTTCTTCTTCCTCCGGCGATGATAAGGAAGATGCAACTTCATCCATAATTATTACGCCATAAAAATATAATTAAATGGCAATTTTTTTTTCAAGAAGCTGTTCTCATTTTCTTTGCCGTCCCAGACACTCGGTGAGCCTCGGCGGTTTCCGTCAAAATAGTTCCTCCGCGTGAGGGAGCGCCATATTGCAGCCGGAACTACTTTTAAATCCAATGCATTCGGCACTGCTCGGTCATCTCAGTAATAAATTAGCGAATTCAAAATGCTTTGGTGGTAAACATGTACATTTGTACTCAAGAAGTCAAAAGACCAAAAACTGTTATTATGACGTATTACTGATTCGCTTGGATACAAAAAACGGTTTACATCCTACCACAAACAAACATTCTCCGCCAAAAGGCGCATAACACTATATTAATAGTCTTAACCGAGGGAGTTGTAAATGCATTCCCACGCGGAGCAGAACAAATTATAACACGAGCGAGAGAGAGAGAGAGAGAGAGAGAGAGAGAGAGAACAAAATATGTTTAAATTCGTAAAGAGTCCGACAGAGGGCAGCACAAGGCTAGCGTTTGGGAGACAATGTTAAAACCATGTCAAGGTCAAGTCTGATATTTTGTATGAATGTTCATTTGTGCCAAAAAACCCTTTGTGGTCCTTTCCTATATTTTAGTGTAATTTCAATCTGTACAAAGCCTATAGGACAGCACTGCTATATCCCAAGAAACAATAAAAATATAGTATGAAATATAATTTAGTACACACTACGGTGGTGTACTGGGCAGTGGTGGTCTAGTGGTATAAGGCGCTGGATCGCTAATCCAAAGGTTGGGGGTTCGAGTCCCACTCTCCACAAGGTTGTCACTGTCCCCTCCAGTGCAGCTAACTGGGTTATCAAAGGCGGGCCATGTCTCTCACTATCTATGGTGTGAGGCATGTAAAAGAACCATTGCTGACTTTCGACAAGAGTAGGCTGAAAAGCCGTCAGCATGTTTCCGCCCTGCGGCATGTTTCCGCCCTGCGATGGCCTGGCGAGCTGTCCAGGGTGTACTCTGCCCTCGCCCAGAGTTGGCTGGGATGGGCACCATATGAAGCAGTTACAGAAAATGAACTGAACTATGGTGGTGTAGCAGTTTGCACATCTGCCTCACAGCAAGACGGTCCTGGGTCCAAGTCCCAGTTTGCTCAGGTTGCGCCTTCTCCCTATGCTTGCAGGGGTTTTCTCTGGGTGCCACAGGTTCTTCATACAGGCCAAAGACATGCACATTAGGGCCAAATGGCTGTAAATTGTTAGTAGGTGTGAAAGTACATATGAATTGTTGTGTGTATCTGCCCTGCACTTGACTGATGTGCTCCAGCCTCCCAGCAACCTTAAGAGGATTAAGCAGGTTGGGAAATGAATGAGTGGGAATTTAGTACACCCATTTTACACAGATCACTTTTCCTGAATGGGACACCTGTGTATGCCTGTCAAGGCTATCACACACACACACACACACACACACACACAAACACACTTCTACTTACTATTGTGCATCCAGTCCACCTACTGACCCCTACTGAGGAAACCAACACAAGCAGAGTAGAAACATATATAAAAACTGCACAGAGAGTAACCGGAGTACAGAACTGAGAATGTGGAAGTTGTGAGGTGACAATACAGTAAGTATTAGGGCCATCCTTGTGTCCTCTTGGTAATAACCCAACACTAACTATCAGACTGGTGTCATCGCATCAAACTGAGAATTTTACTAGTTTATTAGCACTAACAATGGCAAACCACTGCACGAATCCTGCCAAGAAAAAACCTCCATGAAGATGATGACCAGGGCGTTATCCTTCATGGCAGGTCGCCAGTAGTCGTCCTACGACTTAGGCACTAGACAGATAGATAGATTAGCACTAAACCACCAGGTGGGGGCAACAAGTTAAAACTTAAATTGTTCCCTCAATGTCCTGTCTATGTATTTTCTTACAATAATTATTTTTGAAATTCTTTAGGGAATTTTTTTTTTCTGGGGTACCTGAACAGGTGTCTACTCAATACTAGAAAATGTTATTTTGCAGTTTAACCAGGTATGACAGTGTACACTGGCTGAAGGTGAATTGAAGGTGAACCAAAGACCAATTTCAAAACCTCTACATGACTGGGAAATCTGTAGCTGGATAAAAAGAAACCTGAAATCCTTAAAGAAATTCTTTCTGAAAGATTTAAAAATGACCCAAAAACATAACAACCTTAAGTTTACCTCTATATGGGCTCTAATGCCATGATGTTGCATAAGCAGTAACCTGAAAAGATATCCCAGCAGAGCTGCTCATGTCTTGTAGGAAGCATGTAACCATCACCTTACTCACTTGGTAGCTGTCACATGATAGAGGAAAAATTAAGGAAATGAAAAAAAAGACCAAAACTATGGGCAGAACAAAACTCTAATGTCAATGTGCAATGGAAAGATTGATCTGTGTTGAGTGCTTTGATTCCAGTCGATGCCATACAAATAGTCAGCACCGCCATCAGGAAGTGGTTTGGGGTTCAAAATATGAAAAAAGAAAACATTTAGAAAAACAACCCTGTCTTCTTAGCAACTAATTTGTGATTTTTTGACTCTGGATTTGAGACTCTTTGTCTCTACCACTATAACTATGATAAATCACTAATTTATTATTGTGTTGTTAAGATGATGAATGAAATGTTGCATGACTGGTGGCAGTGGTGGCCCGGTGGGAAGGTGAGGTACTGGATTACTGATTCCAAGGTTCGGGGTTTAAGCCATACTATCAACAGTTGTCACTGCTGTCCCCCCAGTGCAGCTAACTGGGTTATAAAAGGCTGGCCATGTCTCTCATTGTCTGTGGTGAGAGGCTGTAAAAGAACCATTGATGGATTTCATCAAGAGTAGGCTGCATAGCTGTCAGCATGTTTCTTCCTTGCGTGGACTCTGCATACTCTGTCCTTGCCCAGAGTCGTCTGAGATGACCCTCATTAGGATTAAGTGGTTCAGAAAATCAATGTTGCATGACATGAGAAGTGCCTACATATTTTATTTCACGGTGTGATGTTTCATGTCATGGGCTTCTGCAGATTCATCAGAAAGTTTTTTTATCACCACTGTGAAATACAAGGATTATTCAGTGCATGTTTTGCATTAAAGTGGAGAATGTTATTAAAGCCACAAATAATGTTTCTTTGACACCTGAGAATGACAGTGAGAGATGAGACAGAGAAAGAGATAACACAGGAAATACTGTGGAGGCGACTTGGTGATGTTTGAGTGTTCTTATTCACTGCAGGATAAGAAACAACCATTCAGCTCAAAGACTGATTTCAATGCTGAGGTTCTTTATATCCACATGTATTACATGTTCATGGTTCTGTATGCTCACTTTCTCAAAGCAAAGCTGAAGTATGACTTGCTCCCAGAGTGTCCTTTGATTCTACATGTATTTATTTTGTATGATGCTTTTATACCAAGCAGGACACCATCCATTCCATAAACATACAGTGGTATGAAAAAGTATCTAAACCTTTTGGAATTTCTCACATTTCTGCATAAAATCACCATCAAATGTGATCTGATCCTTGTCAAAATCACACAGATGATAAAACAGTGTCTGCTTTAACTAAAACCACCCAAACATTTATAGGTTTTCATATTTTAATGAGGATAGCATGCAAACAATGACAGAAGGGGGAGGAAAAGGCACTTGGACACTCCACAGAGGTTTTGGCAAAATATTTTGTGGACTGATGAAACCAAAGTTGAATTGTTTGGGAGGAACACACAATGTCATGTGTGGAGGAAAAATGGAACAGCTCACCAACATCAACACCTCATCCCCACCGTGAAACATGGTGGAGGGTGCATCATGGTTTGGGGCTGTTTTGCTGCCTCAGGGCCTGGACAACTTGCAATCATTAATTGAAAAATGAATTCAAAAGTTTATCAGGATGTTTTGCAGGAAAACCTGAGGCTGTCTGTCAGACAGTTGAAGCTAAAAAGAGGATGGATGCTGCAACAAGACAATCATCCAAAACACAGAAGTAAATCAACTTCAGAATGGTTTCAGAAGAACAAAATACACGTTCTGGAGTGGCCAAGTCAAAGTCCAGACTTGAACCCCATTGAGATGCTGTGGCATGACCTCAAGACAGCGATTCATGCCAGACATCCCAGGAATCTGACTGAACTACAGCAGTTTTGTAAAGAAGAATGGGCCAAGATTAGTCCTGATCGATGTGCCAGACTGATCTGCAGCTACAGGAAGCGTCTGGTTGAAGTTATTTGCTGCCAAAGGGGGGGGGGGGGGGCACAAAATATTAAATGTGATGGTTCAGTTACTTATTCCTCCCCCCTGGTGTCATTGTTTGCATGCTATCCTCATTAAAATATGAAAACCTATAAATGTTTGGGTGGTTTTAGTTAAAGCAGACACTGTTTTATCATCTGTGTGATTTTGACAAAGATCACATCACATTAGATGGCGATTTTATGCAGAAATGTGAGAAATTCCAAAAGGTTCAGATACTTTTTCATACCACTGTAACTGATAATCACCACTGTACACCAGTACACTAGCACACATTCCTACCCAAATTTAACTCGGAACATTAAATTCTAATAAATGTTTAGAAAATATAATAAAATAGAGGTAACATGCAGGGAGAAGCTTTTCCTGTTTTATGGCTTTTTAAATTCAAATTTGGCTGAAGCAGAAGGCAGAGTACGCCACCGTGCTTCCCATGTTTTAATAATTCTAATCAAAATTGCTGATAACTTTGCACATGTAAACATATTATTTAGACATTACAGGAACTAAAATAGATTGAGATGGTTTGGACATGAACAGAGGAGGGATAGTGAGTATATTGGTAGTAGGATGCTGCTGAGGTTGGAACTACCAGGCAGAAGGCCTAGAGGAAGACCAAAGAGAAGATTTATGGATGTGGTGAAGGAGGACATGAAGGTAGTTGGAGTAAGAGTAGAAGATGCAGAGGATAGGGTGAGATAGAGGCAGATGATTCGCTGTGGCGACCCCAGAAGGGAACAGCCGAAAGGAAAAGAAGATTACAGGGACTAAAAGTTTCATTTTGTTACTTCTTTTATATAGATCTGTTCCCATAGTGTCAGTGAAAACACTCAGTTCTTACTCAACAGTTGTGCAACATTGCCACATAAGATATTAGCACACAGGTCATTGACCACTATCTAAAACTCAGTCATTTTGCCTGTCCATGCCCATGACAGGTATTTACTGTACATCCACAAACCAGGATATTTGTTCCCATAATTACTGTCACCAGTCAAAGGATATAAATGACCTCTGAAGATGAAGAATACACAGACATACTAGTACAATATTATTATGTGTGACTAAAAGTAGTGTTTAACACTGTACAGATATAAAATGTGCCACTGCATTATGGAAGGAAGTCCTGCCTGTCAGGCTCTACATTATTTTCTAAAGCGACTAAGATATGAGATATTTGGAGAACCATGTTCAGTATACAGTCCCTAACCTTTGTCTGTATGCATCAATTCTTAGACGTGTCACTTCATAGGAACAAAACCATGCACTCTTCGAAAGTCACACTCTCATTGGAGCGCCACGTTCAAACCATGTCGAACATTAATGAACTCTGTACCAATTAAACTATTTTCAGAAGAAAAGCAAAGGATACCAAATACATTAACTCCATAGACATGTTGAATGTCAGCAGTGCTTTTAGGTGAGGAGGAAACTGTGGCACATGTTTGACAAGCAGACTGAATTCAGAGAAAAACCAAATCAGCCCGCGTGATCATCGCTGACTTCCTCTGTGCAGAGCTCTATAGCAGAACATTTTGTTCTCAATGAGGCTTTGTCACCATTATAGAATTCATTTGAAGAAGTGCTCCAGCACACATATATGAGCTTCACAGCTTCAGGCCTCTGAATAAAAGTATATACATTATATAAAAAAAAGTTAATGCCAAAGGATCAGATGCTCTGAAAACGTAATTTATAGAACACAAAGTTTATTGTAGTGAAGGAAAATCAGGTACTAACATACACAATATATACATACACAAACAAATATATACATGCACAGACAAATATATACATGCACAAACATACACATACATGTAATGTAAAAGTGTCATTATGAAAGTGCCAGAAGACACTGCTGAAAACAAAGAATAAAAACTCTTAAGAGAAATAGAGAAGCATGATATGGGTAAAACAAGATCTATACAAATTTGTGCAAATCCAAGCAATCAGCCAAGATATGATTGGTGTTGACGTTTGTTTCTTTAGCGTTGCCATAAATATAACCCAGTTTTCTTTATAAACTCATGCTCAAGTCTTTACACTTTTTTCTAAAAAGAATGAGAATTTTCAATATTTTTTTTCTCAAACAGCAGTAATAATCTGTGCAATGAAATGATGAGATGCATTTCGTGATATCTGCACCCTAATATTACAGTGAACTTACCAATGAAGTTTTGTTCATGTTTGTAGATTATAGATCGTCCTTGGCACATCTGCATGATATTATTGAAGACACTGGTATGATCTGTGGCAACTATTTCTTTTTTGTGAGCTCGAGTACAAAGGTATACAACTGATTTTACCAAACCGTTCCTTTAGTAAGTTGTCCTATTTACATACTGTTATAGTTACATAACCATAGCTTCACACTGGTGATACATTTTACACATTTCAATATTAAATAGCTTTTAGAGAGAGGGAAAATGACACTGACTAACTGAGAATGTCTCAGCCTGACAAGTGCATTGGGAAAATAACATTGAGCTAAATGTTCATTCACACATATGACTCCTTCGAATATGAGAGCTCCTCAAAAACAGGCTGACTGCACCGACGATGGAATTTTTCAATCCTGGTGCAGGTTATTGATTCAGACATGGCTCTCTGCCGAAACGAATTCTGCTTAGGTGCAACTATGTTGTCATTTGCGAAGTTAAAATCCCTCATAATAGGATAAGAGTCCAGGATGTAATCGTTCATAGAGATGGGTCGAGATCTTCGACCCAGCTCTCTTGCATCCTGGACAGTCATGGAATGGTATTTCGGTGGTGCTTGCAAAACTCCGGAAATTACAGCATGTTGGTAGGATGGCGGACTTCCAGGGTAACGTCTGTCCACATGATTAAAGACCTCTATGGCAGAGAGTGGCCTTTGGCGTCTCACTGGCTCATCCGAAACCTGTGCCTCATTCTGAGAATCCTCCTGCAGCGTTCCACATGGAAATGTACCCTCTTTTTGTGCCTCTGTTTTCTTGATGCTTCCCCTATTGTTGGAGAAACTTCCCAGGCTTTTTGCTCTTTTAAATAGAGATGGGCGCCTTGAATTTGTGTCCATTTTAGATTTTACATCAAGGGACATGTGTCTTTCAGATTGGGTTTTCCGATGGCTAGATGGAGAAGGCAAAGGTGAGTTGGCAAACACCGAATTCTCAGAGATGTTGGAGTTAGTGCTTTCCAGAGAACAAGAGGAGGAGCATGAACAGGTTTTGGTGATGATTGGTACTTCAAGTGTTTTTCTCAGTGAAGGTTGTGACCGTCTTCTCTGGGCTTGTAGGAAAGAGTCATCTGAATTTTGCTTCTTCAGCGGCTGATCTTCATACTCTTTAGCAAAAGAACAGTCATCGTGACTTCGTGCAAGAAAGTGGAAGTTCTTCACACCAGCTGAGGAAAAAATGGCTGGCTCAGAGCTCCGCCGGTCAAAGGGCTTTGAGAAATTCTTGAAAATGTCTTGTGATGAAAGGGAATGATTGACTGGGCACTGGATATGGATGTGAGGACATATTTTCTGGGTGTGTCCAGTTGTGTCTCCACCCTCTCCATCAATGCTGTGATATGCTGAGTCGCACTGGTGTGAAGACATGGGATCTGTGCAAAATCAAAGTTGTGTTATGACTTAAAGGATCGTGATGTATTCTTCAACATAATAGTAAGAAGTCTCAAATTGAATAACTACGTTATTTAATGAATGGTAGTGATTCATAGAATTTCCAAATGCTCAAGTGTTCCTTCAATACAAAAATGAATAAAATATTGAAAATATAAGAACTAGAAGCTCTAAGAATCTGGCCCTACTTCTACATGGATATGGTTTTATAATAAACTGGCTGATGGATTCATAGTACAAGTTTTATTAGCTTGGATTTCTGTACCTGAGTTTTGTTTCTGCTCTTTTTCTGGGTCTCCAAGCAGAGTCAGGATCTTTTCTCCAAAGATTTCACAACAATTTTCAATCAGGTACTTGGTTAGGTTTTTCACCTGAAATGCAAAATGACATTTCTGATGTTACAAATAGAAATACATGTACAGCATTGCCCACCAGTTCGGTCCATAAAGTGTCCATTTGCAAGACTTTTAAGAGTGGTTTCCAAAAAGGTAAAGTTTTATATTTTATATGACATACTGTGGATTGAATTGGAAAAAGATTCAGCCACTCTCATAAAATGCCAGTACAGTACTTACAACTGATACTTTAAGTGTTTACAGACCTACACTACCATATATATTAGGAATATATATATATATATATATATATATATATATATATATATTAGTAAAAAATTATGCAGTTCAATATATCACTGTACTCAAAATTTAAAGCAGAGAATTAAAAACTATACTCAGATTTAAACATAGAGATAAAAATATTTAATTATTTATATTAACTCATGAGAAGAATCCATCTTTTTGCAAATATTACAGCTGAACACAGATATTGTTTTGACAATGGAAATGAAACATCAATATGTACATGACTCTTGCACAATTTTCCTTAAACATTTATTCATTTCCTGTAACCGCTTAATCCTAATTAGGGTCGCGAGGATGCTGGCATCCATCCCAGCCAACTCCGGTTGAGGGAAGAATACACCCTGGACAGCTCGCCATTCCATTGCAGGTCAGAAACACGCTGGCGGCTATGCAGCCTACTTTTGTCGAAAGTTAGCAATGGTTCTGTTACAGCCTCTCACGATAGACAGTGAGAGACATGGCCGGCCTTTGATAACCCTAAGCTGCACCGTGGGGGGACAGTGACAACCCGTTGAGAGTGGGGCTTGAACCCCCAACCTTAGGATCAACAATCCAGCACCTCTACCACCAGGCCACCACTGCTGCAGAATTTCCCACTTCATCTAAAACCAGATCAATGGGGTTTAAATCTTTCTTCTAAGGTTGTTCTGATGTGCTGCCTCCATTTGTTCTCATTTTAGGTTATTCACTGAACTTTACCTGATATAGTTCATTAAAACTAGAAAATAAAATTGGGGTGTTCTCAAACTTTTGACTGGTGGTGTGGATGGTTTATCTCCCTGTTTTCGAAGCCTATAGAAGTGCTTAAAAATGTTTGTCTAGAATTGTGATCGATTCAAGTGCAAATGAGTGAAGCGTCATTGCACTGCTGTTAAAAGCTCCTAAGTCAGGAGCTGGGTATTTTACAGGTGGTTTTCATGATATTAATGAAATATATCCATTGTGTTCATCCGTTTGTTTTTTATTTTTTTTATAATCCTCACAACTTTTCTCTTTGTTTGTTTTTAAACTATTTTTTTTTGCTTGATTTTTTGTAACTCAAATGCATGCTCAAGAAAACAAAAATATTTGACTAGTAAAAACTAGAATGCTGTGGTTTGTGCAATAACACACCACCACACTTTGATCTTTTTCGAGGCTTTATGAGTAAGATTGAGAACACAGGTGTCTAACCTTTTCGATGGTGCTCACATCCAGCTTCTCACTGCTGTGCTGTAGCAGAGTGGGCGCAATGCAGATAGCCAGGTTATTCGGATCCATTTTGTTTTTCTCTGATCGCTGGATAATGTGGCTCAGCAAACAGAGCAAGTACTGCAGCAGGACATTGTTTGCTTTGGGAAGCTTGGAAACAATCCTAAAGACAGATGGAAGGGGACCCGATTAAAAAAAGAGGAAGAACAGCATATTAGTTTGGTGCTGTTTTTATTTACTAGACTCTGTCTTGTTGTACTCCAAAAGCAGAAGAGGTATCCCGCCAATTGAAAAAGTTGACATTTGGACATTCAGATGTTCCCTAATTGAAAGAGATAGGTCCACGAAAAGGCTGTTTTCTATTCCTCTTTTCGTTTTGAGTCAGTGAAATTAGGTGCTTTCTTAAAATAAAAAAAAAATCACCTAAATTCACAGACATTTCATTTTCTCTTTCATTCTACTCTGTGCTTACCTTCTCAGTTCAGCATGTCTCTCGTCTTCCTCATTCTTTGCCAGTGCTTTGATCCATTCGGAATAGCACTCAGCCACCAATAGACTTCCTGGAAGCTCTCTCAGGAAAGTCTGCCAATAAAGTGAAAACAGTATCTTTCATTTAGTGTCTTATATCTTCCTTAATGAAGAAATAGTTTACTAATTTCGAAAATATGTTGGTTTGTCACACATATTATCAAATCTCAAGCTTCCAGGATCATGATATAACACATGCTAAATCCTGACACACAACTACTGCTTAATTTTTGGGATTATCATAGCAATTATTATAGTCACATAAATAACTGTGTCAAGAAATATGTTCTTATAGGGCAGTGGTGGCCAGGTGGGAAAGGTGCTGGATCACTGATCCCAAGGTTGGCGTTTCAAGCCCTACTCTCAATAGGTTGTCACTGCCCCCCCCCCAGTGCAGCTAACTGGGTTATCAAAGGCCAGCCATGTCTCTCACTGTCTATGGTGAGAGGCATGTAAAAGAACCATTGCTGACTTTCGTCAATAGTAGCTGCATAGCCATCAGCGTGTTTCCGCCTTGCGATGGCTTGGTGAGCCGTCCAGGTGTGTACTCTGCCCTTGCTCAGAGTGGGCCTCCCCTTGACCCTAATTAGGATTCAGCGGTTGAAAAAAAATGAATGAATGAGACACTGTGTTCTGTAATAGTCCGTAGAGCACGTTCACCTTTAACAATCCAACCAGCAGAGTCACAGGGAGAGCTTCCAAATCCACTGCAACCCCAGAGTTGAGCTGATCACGGACTGCACTCAGGTTCTTGCTGTTACATGCTGTCCGGAAAACTCCCTCTGTATCTGGACCTTTCCTCCATAACAACTCAAGAAGCTCCTGAATGGTCATAAATGAAGATAAATTAACACCAGGGGAACTCATATGGATCTTTCTTTCTGCACTCTTCATATCTGTTATTGTTATTCCTTCAAAAAGTAATACAATGAAAAACAATTCCTTGTGAAATAATAATAATAAAAAAGTACAACTTTATAATGTCAGATAAACTTGGCAGCCTTTCAATTTTTTTTTATCTTTTTTGATAAGTTTAAAGTGAGGGCAGATGCTAACGTGAGATTAACTACAAATGAAAGCATCACTGTTAGCATATCTGATTGAACGTTTCCTATTGATCAGATCTTAGATGAATCTTGTGCTCACGTGTGGGAAGAGCAGCTTGATAATATTACTGTAGACATTTGTTGTGATCATTATAATATAATTTCTGAATAATTGATTTAAGGCTTGTTTAGGAGAGATATGTTTATAATAATAATAATAATAATAATTAATAACAATAATAATAAAAACAACAACAACAACAACAATAATAATAAGTCCTGCATTGCCTATCTCTTGTATAAACATGGATTTTCTCTTAATTATAGAATCATACAGGAAGAAATTATATAAAGCTACATGTAGTAAATACCTTGAAATAGACGTTTTTTTTAATAAATTA